>JARYZH020000049.1:0-1200000 GCA_030021035.2 Notholithocarpus densiflorus
GTAGTTTATAAAAATCTGAAGGTAGATAACAAAATATTTACGGATTTGCAACAATTAAAAAAAAAAAAAGCAATAGATGGACTTTAAATATTCTATGAATAAATAGCAAACACTAATCTTTTTTATAGATTAAGATAAACATGGAACTGGAAGTTAGTTTGTTTTTTATTTTGCACATAGGAAAGACATCCATTAACTATTTAAAATTTAAAATACTCAACTTCTACACAAATACAAACTTCCACCACCATGCACACGTTCTCCCATTTGCATTGCGCAATTCAAGCTGTACTCTTAGAAATCTCTCTTACTCAGTTACTCCTTAACTAAACTTAAAAAATTTAGATAAGTTAAAACTTAAAAATCTTAAGTTTTAACTTATATAAAATTTCTTTCTCCAAAAAAAAAAAAAAACTTATCTAAAATTTAAGACTTTTAACTATTCATAAACACATCTGCTAGTATTACCCAAAAAAAAAAAAAAATCCTTACATCTACACTTCTACACTAACGTTTCAGTATCCACTTAAAAGTACAAACTTAAGTCTTAATAAAAATTGGATAAGATAATCAATTATCACTTTTTAAAAAATAAAATAAAATAAAATTCTCTGCTAATTTTTTTCCAATCTCTCCCCTTCTTTCTCCTAAATAAGGTTGTTTTATATTTTTCAGGATAAAATTTTGCTATCAACAAGTTGGGGACATGACGCCAAAATAGCATTAAAATCATATATTTGGGTTTGAATTTGTTTTGGTCGTATTAGTGGTTCTAAAAATAAGGATGTTTATCCCACATTAGTTGTTGTGTCTAGTGACCGCTGTTTATAACCCCAGTCTACAACTATAAAGGTTAGACCATTTTGTAGTTATACTCTAGTTAGTAATGTATTATAAACCCAGTTTAAAAAACTAATATTACTATTTTCATGTATGTTCTAATAAGTATTACTGTTTACTCAAAAAAAAATGTGCAATTTTTTTTTTTTTTGATGGAATAAGTGTGCAATTATTGATCTATCAAAAAGTGTAAACCTCACATTGAAATAAGTGAAAAATTATAACACTAATCCCAAAAAATAAGCTAATTAAAGAATGTATGTGTTACACATATCAATAAACTTAGGCATAATAAAGCAATTATTTATTTTACAAAACAAAGAATTACTAAGGAGTTGTGCATGATTGAATGCAAGTTTTAACTTCTTCTCTCACCCAAACTCAACTAACATCAAACTGCGATGCTTTGGCCTTTATGCAATCCACTAAAAAAGTCATCCTGCATTAAAAAAAGAAAAACAAATACATGGTTGTTGTGTTTTTTATTTTTTATTTTTTGATCATGTTAGAAATTATTGCAAAGAAAAGTCTATAATTAAAAGGAAAAAAAATACAATGTAGAGAGATGTGAGGTAAAAAAAAAAAGTTCAAACACCAAAATAACACAATAAATAAAAATATTAAAAGTAAAAATGATGCACCGATTCTTAATTATAGCATGTGTAAATTATTAATGGTTAGTGGATTTTGCAACCATAAACAAATTCTCCACAAAAAAAAATAACGATACCTTGAAGAAAAGTTACATACCTTTTAATGAAATAAAGCAAAGTTTGTAGAACAATTTTTTTCACTTCAGCTGTAGCACACTTCAACAAATGTAGCACTCAAAGAATGTGTTTTTCTCTTCTAGTTTCTGGCGTGTTTCTCTCTTCTATTCAATTAAACCACATGTACGCTACTTTTATACAAAGAATTAGCTGCCTGACAGAAATTGTACTTCAATTAGGAATAGGAATAGTAATCTTTGATAAACGATTGAGAAGAGTTTTTGTAGACGTGCAATTGACAAAAATTCTATTTAAATTAGGAATAATAGGAATAGGAAGAGTTTTGGTTTGTGAGAAGTTATATTGAGAACTTTTATTATACCCATAACAGAGTAATGGGAAGTGTTTTTGTTTGTGAGAAGTTTGTTGATGCTCATTTTGGAAGCCCAGCGGTAGGAAGAGGCCTAGCAACATGGGCATAGAAGAGTTAGTGGATTAATAGAAGAACCATTAAACCCGAATGGCAGGAATAATGGATCATAGGCCCATAAAGTAAATAATTGGGTCTTGAGGAAAGCAAATAGGCCTAAAGGAGCCCAGAGAGAAAAGTAGTAAACTCATGGGCATTATATGATGTAGAAAAGTAAGAATGGGCCACAGCAAGCCCGAAGTAATGAAGTAAGAAAGTAAGGGATTGATGGAAAGCTCATGAGCCCCAAGGATGAAGGATAAGGTAATTGGGCCGAGGAAGCCCAAAAGAGTTAGTAAAAACCCATGGGAATACAAAATTAGAAAATGGGCTAAGGATGCCCAAGAGAAGCAAATGGGCCAAGGATGCCCAAAAAGGAAAGGAAGGGAACAAAGGAGTCCACAAGCAATGTAATGGGTTAAGAAAGCTCAAAGTAGCATGAGTATAAATCCAATGACCATACTAGGTCATTATAGCCAATTGAGAGAAAAATATGCAGCAAGCCTAAAAGAGGCCCAGCAAGCTGGGGTCAAATGATACCACGGCAGAAATAGCAGAGTAGCATGGCAGGAATGGCAGCAAGACCACGAAAGGAGCAAATGAGTAGGCTGAAGAAAGAAAAGCCCGCAATCAAACAAGGCCTGGCCATTGAGAGAAGCAAGCTGTAAGGAAATGAGAAATTAGAAAGCAGTCCACGTCATAAAAGGTCAAGGATGAGCGGTAGAATGCACAGACGAGCCTCCAGACCACGACAAACGCATGAGTAGTGGACAAGCTTTGGACGTACACAGAACTGGAGTACGCGCAAGGCCCAGACTCCACTAGCCTATACCCAGCCAATACAGGAGTGGTGGGTCATGGGTCAAAGGGGGTATGGTCTGGCGGTGGGGAGAAGGAAAAGCCTATTCCGGGATTCCTACTCAGATTCTTTTGGGGGTAATGTCCTGCTGGGATGACTTACCACCCAAAAGAAGCAATGATGAGTTGGAACTACTAGGTGCATGCCATGAGGGATAGAGAAAGAACACCCACGCTATGGTGGATAAGAATGCCACAATGAGCAAACAAACAAAATAATCTTTTTTGTCTGGTGATGGGGAGTGGCACAGCCAGCACAGGTAAGTGGTAGTGGCTGGACAGCTGACAAACCAGTGGTGGCCGGCAAGGACACCTAGACCAAATAAAAGTAGTTAAAGGCTAAAATGGTAAAAGTCAATCATGGCATGCAGTATATAAAGGACCCTTGCCATGCACAATATCATCATCACGGCAATAGTAACCTCTAGGAGAAAATCACAACATCACTACATAGGTAAGCACTGAGAAAGAAAGAAAAGAAGAGAGAAAGAATCAAAAATAACAAAAACAGAGAAGAAAGAGAGAATCAGGAAGAAAAAACAGAGAAGTGTAGAATGGCAGGCATGCACCAATAGACTAATTCCTTCTTTTCCTCTAAAAGCCTACCCTCTGTCAAGAATAAAGGATTTATTTGGGCACAAGCCATTTAGGCCTGTTCCCGCAAAGTGGATAATTTCTGCAGCAGACGAGGTTATCCATGTTGAGGGAGTGGTCCCTCCTTGGCCTTAGTCCTGTAACACAATTGAACACGACAGACTAACCTTTTCTTTTTGATTTCGCAGTTTATCAAGATTATTTCCTTTCTTGCCTTTGTAATCTCACCTATAACGTGTCTCTTATATCGTTTTTTTTTTTCCTACTTTGCTTAAGGATTCCTAATTTATTCTGTTTAATGGGAAGCATATTGCCTTTATTGTCATATTATATGTGTCTGTCGTAACCCTCTTATAACAGCTTCGCCTGCCATGGGTGTGTGACCAAAGTTTCGGCAAACGGGGCATAACTTGTGCATAGGCTGGAGCAAGGTGAATTGCAATTGGGTTGGTCCCAACTTTCTTATCCAGATCACCTGGGCTTCAGTACAACAGGAGGCAATCCAGCCTAAAATCACAAAAAGGCCCACCACAAAGTTCTATTTAGAAAACGTGGAGAAGGTAAATACGTGGGGTGTTTTTTAAGCTATTGAGTATTTTTAGGGAATTCTCTTAATATATACAGATAATTTGTGATTGTGGGAGACTGGTAGTTTTATTCGAAATTTTAGCATTTGAACATTAATATTTTACTTGAGTTTTTTTTTTTTTTTTTTTTTTTTTATTGAAGATTTTTTAAACGTATAGTTATCCACAAATTTGAAAAAAAAAAAAAAAAGTGGCTGGGTAGGCTTTTTTGGATAGAACGTGGGATTTTTTTTTTTTTTTTTTTCAAGTTAAGAACGTGGGTAGATAATTTTTTTTTTAATGGGGTAGATAAGTTATTTGATAGAACGTGGGGATTTTTATTTTTTTTCATTAGGTTTCTTGTTTTTTTTTTTTTTTTTTTTTTATGAGATGGTTTCTTGTTTTTAATTTTTAAAAAGAAGTTAAAAGAAGTTTAAATTGTAATCAAACTTGTATATATCTATTTAGTTTTTTTTTTTATAAACTTGAGGATGTTTTAAAATTTTTTTTTTCTTTGAAGATAAACGGGGGGTTGATTTTTTTTTTTTTTTTTTTTTTTTTAAGGAAAAAAAATACAACAACAAATGTATAGTTGCATTGAAGAAGTAGGTTAGTGGGAGAGTGATCCTATTTTGTAGGAAATGATATAGGTGAGAGTTAGAGATATATTTTTTCAGTGTTATCCTCAAATTTTGGCCATACTTAAACGTAGACTGTAGGGGTATTTTAGAACAAAAAAATCTAGTCCAAACAGGAGAAGTCCCTTAAATAGTAGTATAGATAAGGGAATAGAAAAAGTGGGTTAGTGGGAGAGTAATCCTATTTGTAGGAAATGTTTTAGGTGAGAGTTAGAGATATATTTTTTCAGTGTTATTCTCAAGTTTTGGCCATACTTAAACGTAGGCTGTATGGGTATTTTAGAACAAAAAAATCCGGTCCAAACAGGGGAAGCCCCTTAAATAGTAGTATAGATAAAGGAATAGAAGAAGTGGGTTAGTGGGAGAGTGATCCTATTTTGTAGGAAATGTTTTAGGTTAGAGTTAGAGATATATTTTTTCAATGTTATCCTCAAGTTTTGGTCATACTTAAACATAGGCTGTAGGGGTATTTTAGAACAAAAAAATTCGGTCCAAACAGGGGAAGCCCCTTAAATAGTAGTATAGATAAGGGAATAGAAGAAGTGGGTTAGTGGGAGAGTGATCCTATTTTGTATGAAATGTTTTAGGTGAGAGTTAGAGATATATTTTTTCAGTGTTATCCTCAAGTTTTGGTCATACTTAAACGTAGGCTGTAGGGATATTTTAGAACAAAAAAATTCGGTTCAAACAGGAGAAGCCCTTTAAATAGTAGTATAGATAGGGGAATAGAAAAAGTGGGTTAGTGGGAGAGTGATCCTACTTTGTAGGAAATGTTTTAGGTGAGAGTTAGAGATATATTTTTTCAGTGTTATCCTCAAGTTTTGGCCATACTTAAACGTAGGCTGTAGGGGTATTTTAGAACAAAAAAATTTGGTCCAAACAGGGGAAGCTCCTTAAATAATAGTATAGATAAAAGAATAGAAGAAGTGGGTTAGTGGGAGAGTGATCCTATTTTGTAGGAAATGTTTTAGTTGAGAGTTAGAGATATATTTTTTCAGTATTATCCTCAAGTTTTGGCCATACTTAAACGTAGGCTGTATGGGTATTTTAGAACAAAAAAATCCGGTCCAAACAGGAGAAGCTCCTTAAATAGTAGTATAGATAAGGGAATAGAAGAAGTGGGTTAGTGGGAGAGTGATCATATTTTGTAGGAAATGTTTTAGGTGAAAGTTAGAGATATACTTTTTCAATGTTATCCTCAAGTTTTGACCATACTTAAACATAGGCTGTAGGGGTATTTTAGAACAAAAAAATCCAGTCCAAACAGAGGAAGCCCTTAAATAGTAGTATAGATAAGGGAATAGAAGAAGTGGGTTAGTGGGAGAATGATCCTATTTTGTAGGAAATGTTTTAGGTGAGAGTTAGAAATATATTTTTTCAGTGTTATCCTCAAGTTTTGGTCATACTTAAACGTAGGCTGTAGGGGTATTTTAGAACAAAAAAATCTGGTTCAAACATGGGAGGCCCCTTAAATAGTAGTATAGATAGGGGAATAGAAGAAGTGGGTTAGTGGGAGAGTGATCATATTTTGTAGGAAATGTTTTAGGTGAGAGTTAGAGATATATTTTTTCAGTGTTCCTCAAGTTTTGGCCATACTTAAACGTAGGCTGTAGGAGATTTTAAAACAAAAAAATCTGGTCCAAACAGGGGAAGCCCATTAAATAGTAGTATAGATAAGGAAATAGAGCTCTGAGCTCATCATTTTTTTTAATGATAAGTTTCAAATTTGAAGTGTGAGAATTCTTTTTGTGATAAAGATAATCTCCTTAATTTAAAAGACAAAAGAGTTTGGACAAATATGTGGGGTCCACCGTTTTCAAGTTATTTATAATTATGTCATTAAAAATAATTTCTGTATCCTGAAATCACCTCCTTAGCTGTTTTCAAAATCTTGTTTTAAATCAGGAAAATAGAATACAATTTTTTGAAAACTGTATTTAGAAAATATTAACTAAATAATAAATTCAAGTGTGAGACCCATCATTTTATAGATATATGGTAAAACAAAAAATTATATTTAATTACTTTTACCAAATCGCCTCTTAGTTTTATTCTTCATCTTCATCTTCATCTTCATCTCCATCTTCATCTTCATCTTCTTCAAAAAAAAAAAAAAAAAAAAAAAAAAAAATCTTAGTTAAGCATAAACGTGCGTGAAGTATCCTTACCTCAAATGAGTGCTTTCCAACTAGACAGAGAATCAGATGACCCTTCGAATTCCACAAACAACACAGTAGTGTGTGACAGTATACACACTACCCCACTTCCATTACACAGTTTCACACCTATACACAGTACATAACATAAGTTTACACTACATTTACCCTCTCAATTTTCACAATCTCTGTATATAAAAAACTCTCTCTCTCAAAAGTCTCTGCAACCCCAAGAAAAAACCCACACTTCCAAAAATGTCAGCACCAACTATCCCCGATTTCCTACTCTTCCTCCTTCTCCACCTCTGTCTCTTCCACACCAAAACTCTCCAAGTCCAAGCCCTCACTTCACCCACAGATATCTCAGCCCTCAAATCCTTCAAAGCCTCAATCAAACCCTCCTCTATTCCACCTTGGTCTTGCTTAGCCTCTTGGAACTTCACCACCGACCCATGTACCGTCCCTCACCGCACCTCCTTCACTTGCGGCCTCACCTGCAACCCTGACTCGACCCGAGTCACCCACCTCGTTCTCGACCCAGCAGGTTACTCAGGTACACTCACCCCACTCATTTCTCAACTCTCCCAACTCACTTACCTTGACCTCTCTGATAACTCTTTCTTTGGCCCTATACCTTCTTCCATTTCCTCTCTTTCAAACCTCCAAACCCTTAGTCTCCGATCCAACTCATTCTCTGGCTCAGTCCCTGTATCCATTACCAACCTTAAATCTCTTGACTCGTTGGACCTTTCTCACAATTCTCTAACTGGGTTTCTTCCAAATTCAATCAACTCGCTCTCAAACTTGAGAAGACTCGATCTGAGTTACAACAAACTCACTGGTTCACTCCCTAAACTCCCACCAAACTTGCTTGAACTTGCTCTAAAGCACAATTCTTTATCTGGGTATCTCTCAAACTCGTCTTTTGACGGGTTGACTCAGTTGGAAGTGGTGGAACTCAGTGAAAACTCCTTCACGGGGACACTACAACCTTGGTTTTTTCTCTTGCCGTCACTTCAACAAGTTGACTTAGCCAATAACAGCTTCACACGTGTCGAGGTTTGGAAGCCCGCCGGTAGCAACAGCAACCTCGTGGCCGTTGATTTGGGATTCAACGGCATTAATGGGTACTTGCCTGTGAATTTCGCTAGTTATCCTCTGTTAGCGTCTCTAACACTTCGTTACAACCGAATACGTGGCAAAATCCCATTGGAGTACAGCAAGAACAAGTTCTTAAGGAGGTTGTATTTGGACGGAAATTTCTTGATCGGAAAGCCTCCGGCAGAGTTCTTTGCCGGTGGTACGTCAGTTTCCGGTAGCTTGGGGTACAATTGTCTACGGGGCTGCCCTGCTTCTTCACAACTGTGTGTGCCTTCTCAGAAACCCAATGCTATGTGCAAACATGCCTATGGTCATGGTGATGAAAAACCAAGGTCCTAAATGGTCAGATAATTGTCAGTCATATATTTTTATTTTTATTTTTGTTCCTTCTTAGAGAATGAATAAGAAAATGTATCAATTTGAAATGCTTAACATAGAAGCAAGCTGTACCAAAAAATTGGATAAGATAAATATTGATATAGGCAGGTACACATATTATTAAAATCATAGGGATGCTTGTATATAGAATATAGTAGTTTTTTACATATATTTTCTGATCAAGTTTGTATCTTTGGTTAGCTTTACTTTACCTCTAGCCCCTTTGATTTGTAATTCATGGATGGGTTAAAAAAAAAAAAAAACTAAAACATTCTATTAGTCCTTGAATTTTAATTCATAAACAATTTTAACCATTAAAATTCAAAACAATTTTTTTTAGTTCACTTTAAAAGTAATTTGGCCAAAGGATATGCAATAATAAGAAGACGTTGTTCTCAATCACAGGAAATTCTTAAGTAATATGGACTCTTAAAAAAAGAGATGAGGCCCACCATGGGCGCACAAGTCACGTTCTTTGTAAAAGCTCAAAGCACTGCTCCAAAATTACTTAAATTTTTTCCCTCTGAAAGCATCAAATTAAATTTCTAGAAACATCTCATTAATGATTTCTTTAAAAAAAAAAAAATTATAATGTAAGAGAAATTGTGAAAAAAGTGTGAGCAGGCTGTCCAGTACAAAAAAAATGTGTCTTGGATCTTTCGTTACAGTTTGGCAGAAATGTAAACTGACTGTGACAGAAATGTTTGGCATTTTTTTTCACTTTGAGTTCGGAGAAATTTCCACGTGTTAACTTATAGTGAAAGCATCTCTCTCTCTCTCTCTCTCTCTGCATAAATGTGGATAACCTGAGTGTAAAATTTGCCTTTTGATTTTGATTTTTACTGCTACTGAGTACTGACTGTGTGTGTCTTTGTATAGAAAACCACAATAAACTCATAAAGCAAAGTCGTTAAATGCAGTTGATTTTGACATGTATCGTTGATGATGATGCACTTTCTTATTATTTGGCGTATGCTGTGGCTGTACTGTGTCGGTGGTAGTTGGTACCGACGACTATATATCAAAAATGTCTTATTTTTCACTGATTTTTATGACATTGCTTGTGCATAAATGTCCAATCTTGAATTGAACCTTCAAAACAAAGCTACCATTAAAGACCGTCAATTATTATAGCAAAATTACACCCGTGTTTCTAGTTATGCTAAGTTATTAATAGAATATATTAATGGGCACTGTATGGTGCCAGTTTAAGATGAATTATTAGGAGGATCTAATTAATAAAAAATTGTATTGAATTTACGAAAAATATTGAAAATACGGCTGAAATGATAAGCTAAAATTAAAAAATTAGCTCTAATGGCTCTACACCTTATAAAATCTGTCAAAAATGACATTACTTTGTACATGATATCCAATCTTAAATTGAACCTTCAAAACAAAGCTACCATTAAAGATCATCAATTATTATAGCAAAGTTACACCCGTGTTTCTAGTTATGTTTTAAGTTATTAATTACTACTTATTATAAAGTTTGCCTTTCCCTTAATTACCTTGCAATGAAGGAAAGTGTTTGACAGTTTTTTTTTTTTTTTGCTGAATGTTTGACAGTTAAATAGGAGTCAAAACAGAAAAGGAAAAAGAGAATTTTTAATTTTGATTGCCAAAAGTAAAGACCAAATACTGTAGCCTTCTATAATGAGTCCAAGGCTACTATGAATACTAGCTTTCATGACCTAAGTTCTAAAGTCTACCTGGTTTCCTGACCCTTTTGTAGTAACACAGTTTATTTTGTGCATGAATTAAAATTTGCTTGCGAAAGGCTTAAATGTCAAAAATGCTGGCATGAGGTAGGATATTAATTACAAAGAATAAGTATGGGGACCTACATTTGTGCTTGCCACTTGCCTTATCCTGTTATATAGTTTTAAATAAGTAAGTCTGGTACAACAATCATTTTCATAATTTTGCCACAATTTGTTCGTAAAATTGTAAATTTATCATTTCTTTTTTTACCACTTACAACTTATTATTAGATAAGTTGCGACCAAAATTGTAAAAATGATTGTGGCAATAAATTTGCTCAATTCTGAATACCCAAGCTTCAGAAAATTGACTAACTAGCTCCGTAGGATTTCACTTATATTTTAAGGTTCATAATCAAGGTTCATAATTATCCACTAGCATGCAAAAGTAGATTGGATACTACTTTCAGCTTTACACGGTTCCCTGTTCCCCACCCACAATAATTACATTTTCCTTTATGCCAAATTGAACATCTTTCAAGTCTTCTTTTTCTTTTATGATCTTTTTTCTCCTTCACGTAACAAGGTTTTCCTTATTCTTAGAGAAATGAATCAAATGATTGATGTGTACAAGATAGGTGAGGATGGTTATTGTATTTCAACCAGCTGTGTGTCATGACAAAAGCTCAAGGACCCATGATATGGCCGTGGGGGACCAGGCAAAAGCTCAATCCACCACCATATACCTAACCTAAGTGATGTCAACTGTTAAATTTTTCTTAGGCATATAGTGATGGACCAGAAGCCAAAGAAATATTTTGGGGTTATCAAATGCTACTCATCATTATTTAAAAACTTGTTACTTGTTAGGGTGATATTTTTAGATTAGCATATCCAAGTTAAAATGTACTTTTTGTATACTTGAGTCTTATGGCCTGTTTGGAAGTTTAGAGAGGAAGGAGAGTAGAGGGGAGTAGAGGGGAGGAGAGTAGTGGGGAGGAGAGTAGAGGGGAATGGTTCCCCTCTACCTTGTTTGTATGTTTTTAAAATTATTAAGGGGGAAGAGAGTAATTAGCTCTTCCCCTTGTTTGGATGTTTTAAAAATTAGGATAGAGAGGAGAGGAAATGATTAAAATAGACAAATTTACCCCTATTTGAAAATGGACTTGCAACATTGGTCTATTATTAATTTAAAAAGGGTAAATTGGGAAATTTATCTACTCTACTCTCTCTCCAAATCTCTCCAATTTATGGGAATTAAAAATGAGGGGTTAGAGGTGGTTGAAACCCCTCCAAACTCCTCCTCCTCCTTCCTTAAAAAACTTCCAAATAAGGTAATTGAATTATTCTACCTCCCTCTACTCTACTCTCCCTCCTTTTTTTAACTTCCAAATAGGCCATTAGGTTGAGTGTCTGTAATTGTATTTAAGTGGTATGGATTCAATGAAAACACAATAAATCAATTTAAGAAACTACTCAACAAAAACTGTTATACATGTCCCTAGATACCTGTGACTCTATCGAGATTTACTAAAGCTTGATATCTGGTTCAATACCTCTCGATTTATTAAGCTATAGAAATTCTGAACAATAAATTCCATTCCGACCCAAGATGACTTGACTTGTATTGGGATTTGTGCACTAGAGCTGTTGCAACATTTGTGCATCTAGTGTTCCATGCTGAGTCGCTACTGGTTCATGGAAGAACTTTGCACCCAAACTACGACAATCACTAATTGTTGTGGAATTAGACATAGATAGGAGATTTCTGCACGAAAGAAATCTTCTGCAAGGAGTCCAATTGGATTGGAGATGAGTTGTCTTATTAATCAATAATTTCTACTGTAGCTAGGTGCAGGGTAAGATTCTTATATTTGTAGCCTCAATTCTTGTTAGTAAATTTTTTAGGAGTGGTGACCTAAATAATCACCCGTTGGAGTTTTCCCTGCGAAATGTTTTTCCATTGTAACTATATCGCCATGTCAAAATTTATTTTTTGTTGCACTTAACTCTAGATTGGCGATTTGGTTGTATCTTAATTGAATCTTGTATATAGTTGGACTAATTAATCAACTTGGATAATTGGTTAATTTAATTGGGGTCAATTTATAACCCAACAAAACTTAGTCAAACAGTAAAATGTTCAAGTTTTATTCATTTGGATTATTGGAGAGTTTAGGCCAAAGTTGAACTTAAGATTAAGCTTTACATAATGTTCAAGTTTGATTAGTTCAAAACGAATTTAAACATATTTAATGAACTTAAATAAGTTGAATGAAGTTTTTTACTAACTAGTTTTGGGGGAGTTCCTCTCATTACATAATGATTTAAATAACTACTTTTTATATTTTGTAATCACATGACTTATTAAATCATCTAATAAGTCATATGCCTAACAAATAGGTCATATAATTAAAAAAAAAAATACATGTAAATGACTATTTTAATTAGTGGGTTATAGAAATTTTTCTTGAATAAAGGAATTAATGTCATCAAAATGCCCTAGAGATACTTATAAAAAGATTGCCGGTCAAAGGCAAGGGCGGCTCCACATTGAAGCCAGGGTGGTCACAAACCACCCTAACCTGAAAAAAATAAATAAATAATTTATTTATTATTATATATAAATTTTATAATTTTATAATTTTTTAACCCTCAACCCACCCAAAAATATTAAGGTCGTTGGTTTCTTAATCAATTTTGCCACTCCCACTGTTCCCATTTTAAAATTTGAATTTTTTAAATTATTTTCTCTTTTTATATTCATGGATTTGTTTTATGTGTTTCATTTTTTTCATTTATATAATAACTAATAGACCATTAAAATTTCATTAAGTATACAAATGAATGGGCTCTTATCATGCAAAGCTAAAACATTGTTTCCATCCCTAAAGTTTGGATGAATTTCATTTTTTATCTCTAAAATTAAAAAAGTCAGTTTTGTGTTCCTAAACTATTGAAAATGCTACACTTTATGTTCCTAAACTTTTTAATTTTTTTTTAAACCATCCCTAAAATATTGAAAAAAAAAAAAAAAAAAAACTCTTTAAAAAGTATAGGAACAAAAATAAAGTTTTTAATGTTTAGAGACCAAAACTAAATTCGTGCAAAATTTAAAAACGAAAACAATATTCTACATATTATTCAAATTAATTGGTCTTAAGTTCCCGCATGCACATGTGTGCATGTATGTGTCACTTTTGCGAATAAAACCATGACAGTCTCTACCACCAGTGAAGCACAGGATGTTCCAAGAAGAAAGATAAGTGTATAAATGAATTTTTGTTGTGAAAATAATAGTATTTTCATAGCTTCGACTTTCCCACATTGTTTTATTTCAAAGAACCGTCAAAAAAATAAAATAATACTTTGAATCCCGGATTCAGCTCGAGCTACTACTGTAAAGTTTCATTTCTTAATTATAATAGAGCAAGCTGGCAAAATTTTCTACTACAATTATATAACTTAGATTCTTGGGAAAAAAAAAAACAAAAACAAAAACAAAAAAGGGACTGCAGAATCACAATTTGGCTATTTTAAAATACTTTGACAATTTATTTTTGACTCGTATTGTTATAATGATTAATTTCCCTAAGAATCAACTGCTTTCCAATTCTTTACAGTAAACACAGGAATCGTCAATGTAGTTGCAGCAGCTAGCTAGAACTTATTTTATGTTAAGAACAGGAGGCAAAGATATCCATAAAGGGTTTGTTTTATATGTACTTCAAAGTATAGCACACGTCGTTCAACCAATTCTTTATATGAAAAATACCAGTTGGCAAGATGCTTTGTCTTTAACATTCCCCAATAATTAATCTACTCTAATTTCTAATATGGATATAGAAAAATATCAACAAAGGGGCCAAGAGATTTGTCTTGTGCTTAGAGGTATTACGAGGATAACAACTAATAATATATCAATCACCCACTTGATGTAAGCAAAAATAAAATATAAAAATATATCAACCATAGAGTGGCACTTGTCAATGCTCCAAACTAATGAATTTTTCGCAGACTTGTAACCCAATTGACACCTATCATGTTCACAATTCTCATGACACATGCTTATATATTGCATAGGAACTTGGTTTTAAATTTATAAACTTGCAAATTGATTCTGAAATTGTGATTTGTTGGCTAACAACAAATGGGACTATGGCTCCAGCTTTGGCTCTCTTAATTTATGATTACAGGGCCCTCCTGAGCAGAACATAGACCGTCCTACCACATCATGTATTCCATGAAGCAAATAATGTTGCAGACGGTTTGGCCAAGAGATGAGCTAAGCAAATAAGTAGCATTGTAGAATATGAACAATGTCCCAACTTTTGTAACTAATCCTTATATATGCATGGGATCTTTTGGAAATAGGCACTCCTAGAGAGTGCTCTTTAACATCTTTGAAAACTAGACATTCTCAAAGGATGTCATATGGATCATCTTATGTAACTGCTAGTTAATTAAATAAGACCTCCTCTCTTTAAAAAAAAAAGCAATGGAATTTTGGCTGTCTAATAAATTCTATTTTGTTTTTCCATCAATTTAAGGATTAAACCATTGAGGCCGAGGGTGAGTAGTCTAGTTAAGGATGTCATATGGACCATCTCAAAGGGGTGGTGCTGGTTTACTCAGGACACCCATCAATTGTTACTAGGACCTCAATGGGACTAATGTTAAGCTATGGTTGAACCTAGATGAGAAAAAAAATGCTTAAAGCCCCTCATCTCCATATAGGGTTTTAAGGCAATGAGTCTTCAAGGGATAGGTATTGCTATGTTCAGGTCTATATAAGACCTTAGACCACATAAGCAACCAGTTAGGTAATTTCATTATTTCTTCTAAAGTATTCGTTTAAGGATAGGTTAGGTGTGGATTAGGTTTTTTAAAGTATTATTGCAGCCCACCTCAAATTAGTATCAAAGTCTTAAGTATTGGTTGCTAAATAGTAGTTAAATTTATCCAGCTTGTCAATTCCTCCTCTCTCTTTAAAGTCATGCAAGAGACATTGTTTAACGAATTAAAAAAATGCAAACATAACTAATTAATTATGCCCAAAGAAAAAGTTTCAAATATGCTGTTGCTAACAGATTAATTGATGTTTGACAATGATGTTTTCCATTTGGTTAGATAAGTACCAAATAATTGGTAGGATGAGCACCAAATCATTAGTTTGTTTGGTGAGCAACTTGAAATACCAAGAGAATGCCCTTTTTCCTCTATTTTTTATGTTCTACTCTATATTTTGTCAATCACAACTTGTCATATATTCTTTTTACTTTTCTTATGAAATAATCAAAGTTTAAAATTAAAAAAAAACAAACAAACACATGATATATCACAATTATGCCAGATAACATGGCACATGATTCTGTCAACTTAGCCATGGCTGATTGGTCTCAAATTGTGAATTTGTGATAGAAGGCTCACAAGAAGAATAAGGTATATATCGTATGTATCAAATGTATGCATTCTTCATTTTACATTGTGCGGCGCCGCCCACGCAAAATGAGAGGGAGGCATAAGAAAATTATTTTCACTAGGAGAAAGGGGATTTGGTTTTTCAAACTCTCTCTCTCTCATAAAAAAAAAAAAAAAAAAAAAAAAAAAATGAAATGTACATACATTCAAAATTTCGCTAATGGCTTGCTCAATATTTTTATTCTTTTTTTACGTAAATGGTTTTAGTACTTGTCAGATTCATCCAATTTCGTTAAAGTAAACACTGATACCTCAGTAAACTACCTACAAAAGAAGTAATTAACACAAAATTAGCCACACGATGACCCATCTTTTAAGAGTATGCCACAGGGGTGATACCTTAGTAAGAGATATGAAAGTAAATACAATAAATTGTGGTTTGTATTTTCTGGTTCGATCAAGATTGGACCGTTGGTTGAACAAGTGATGTCATAAAAAATTTGATTAATAATGATTTAGAAATATAAATAAATACAATAAATTTATAATAATTAATAATAGTCACAAAAAATATCCAAAGATAACATTTTTGTTTTAGAAGTATAACATTAAATTGGTTTACGTTCTTACTCTTTGAAACATGCATACAATAAATGGTAAGTGTGCGTACCAAAAGTAAGACTGATGGGCCAGTTTTCACTTGGGCTCACAATCTATTTATAATGTGGGTTTTGAATTTCCTACTCTGGGTAGTTCCTAACACAAGGATTCAACAAAACAACCACTCCCTAGGACTCCTTTGCTCTCCCTACTACTATCCTTTTGCTACTCTCTCTCTCTCCCTATATTCTTCTTTTCTCCTGAACCTTTCCAACCCCATTTCTCCCTTAATTTCTCATATTTATAGCCAAAAATTAGTGGAGAGATTATGATTACTTTCATGGTTAGTGCAATAGGAGGCCCAATGTGGTTAACTCAAAGTGGGTGTTTAGTTGGGAGTGGGGTGTGGTATGAGTGGCATTGGAACTGGTTCCCACTTCAGCACACATGCCCGGCAGCGATACTTCCCAAGGCATTGCCAGCCATCCGAAAGACAATAACCCCGAGCAACTGTCTTCTTACCCGGGAGGTGGTTCACCGAATAAGGCCCACATGGTGATGACAGGTGTGTGTTAATTAAGGTTGTTTACTCACTGAGTTTTGAGGCAACGTGAGACCTGGGCTTGTAGCTACTTTGGGCTTGGGCTTGGGCCTTAGATAGAAAAGGTTTGGTGTCATGGGACACATTGCTTAGTCCGAATTCAAGGCCCAAATGGGTCTGGTCACCACGGTGCCGTACAGTAAGGTTTAAAGTTCTTTTTTGTTTTTGTTTGTTATGAGATTCATTTATGTATCTTCTAAAAAAGCTGGTAACTTAAGCCTTTACTGTTTTGTTTTTGTATTTGTTTTTTGTTTATGGACCTATGGTGATAAATCCGTTTTGGTTTGGGGGAAGGTATAATCTTGAGATTGGGACACTACTACTTATATTCTTTAGTTCAATATTGGTTTGCTATGAGATTCATTTACTCCCTTAATTAAGGGTCTGTCTGGATACTACTTATTTTGTTGAAACTGAAAACTTATTGCTGAAAGTACTGTAGATAAAAGTAAAAGTTAGTCGAAATAGTACAGTGAGACCCATGAATAGTATCAAAAAGTGCAATGGAGCCCATAAATAGTAGTAAAAATAAGCTAAATAGTAAAATAATTTATAATTTTCATTGGTTCCTAAACGTACACTAAAAATAATAATGTATATTTGTAACTTACTTTTTATTGAATAAGTCAAATTTTGTTGGAAAAACTATAAAAAATTTCATGTGATTTCTCTGTAAAATACGGAACTTTCCTAAAATTTTGAGTGTAATACTTAACCTTTTTTGGTATTGTTTTTGAATATATATCACAAAATTTCCATGTGATTTTTTTTTTTAAAAGTAAAAACTGTCCAATTTATTTTTGAGAATGAAAAACTGTCCAATTCTTGATCCTAGTAGTTCAACCAATGGTAGATTGATTTTGACTCGTTTTCAACAATTTACAGTGGACTGGACCAATATAAATCCCTGTTCAAGATTGATAGCTGTTGTCGGCTTTCTAATGCTAGGGTGGATTAGTTTTACAAACAATTTAACTATTTAACCTTTGTATTTTGCATCTTATTCAACATGTCAATTCATATCAGAATATAATTTATTTTAAAATAAAACTTTAGATGTTATTTTATGCATTATCTTAGCATATTCTAATATGAGGTTGATAGTGGGACAAACCATATTCTTCATCATTCAAGTCTAGAAAAATTAGTCTAAAACAAAAAGTACTCAAACAGAATGCCAAAAACATCGTTAATAGTTATCGCATTTTAGCCAACTAAGTTCAAAATTCACTCATATCAGACCATGTAAAATTATGTAAAAATATATAGTTGTTACGTTAACCATATAAATTTACATTGACATTATTCATTTTGCATTTGGTTTTTTTTTTTATATTCTTTTTTTACGTATCTCGAGGATAAAGAAATAGAGTAAATGGTGGTTGTTATGTGTGAAAAAATAGAAACAATTAAAAAAATCAAGAAAATTTTATATTTTAATGAATATAGTGTAAAATAGATAATCTAATGTAGAGTATTTTGAAAAGTGGATATTTAAAATAAATTAAAAAAAAGATAAGTTTTTATGCTAAAATAAATATAAATTGTTGCATAAGTTGATGCGAATACTCTTATCACTTTTAAAAGTTAAAAAAAAAATACAAAATTAATATTTTAGTCATTTCAAGGCAACATGATCATATTCATCCCCTCAAACGAAATGACAACTCAACAAAATAATTTCATAAATATTTTTTTGAAATGAGGATAAAAACAAAATAATTTCATGGTTTGGCCCATTAAAAGAACCAATCTGTGCTGCATTAAACGAAGCCACAATAAACAAATCCAATATTTGAAATTGGGCTAGCTTTTTCAGCTCAGTTAGCTATTAATTTAGGCCTAAAAAAGAAGGCCCAAAATCCGATATTCAATCTTCAACTTTCAACTTTCAACTCACGTCAATAATCATGTCATTACCGCTAATTTTTCTGAATTTCTTCAACAATTTTAAAATACTTTTTTTAAATTATAAAATACTAATAAAAAGAAAATAATTCTTAACCCCAACCTTGCTAATGCCAGCCTCTCTCCCTTCCAAAGACAGGCGACAGTTTCAAATCTTCATATTTCGGCTTTCTCTTCCCTCCTTTGTCTCTTCCTCTCCTCACAGACTGACAGAAGCTAGATAATTCAGATCAGTTCAGTTATCTCTAAATCCCAGTTTCTGTCTGCCCCGCATATATAATAATTTAATGTAAGTTTCTTTTGATTGATGTTTTTTTTTTTTTTTTTTTTTTTAATAATCCTTTTTCAATTTTGTTAGTACCTCTTTCATGCTGTGGTGTGGTGTGGTGTGGTGTGGGGGGTTGTTACTTGTTACGTTGATTTTTTCTTTCTACTTGATTTTTTTTAGGATGTTGAGAATTTTTGATTGCTAGGTTCTTTAATTGGAGCTCTACCTCTTTTGTGTTGTGGGTCTGTTCATTTTAAGTATTTGGGTTGGGTCTTAGTGGTGACTCTGATTTCTTCGTGTAGTGAATGTGAATCCATTAATTCAATCCATATTTTCGTGTAATGAGAGAGGCTGAACAGTTTATGTAGAGTATCCTTGACATTGGAAGAGAAGTATTCTGGTTGAGTTGATATATTTTGAACTTATGGTCTTACAAAAATGGCATTAAATATGATTGATTAGTTTTGGGTTTTCTTGTCGGATTGATTTTGAATCTTTTATTTTTGTTTCTAGGTTAGATTTTGTTTTGATAACGGTATTTGGTTAGCAATCTGCTTTCTTTAGGATATTTGTGTCACATTTGGTTTGCTTTTGTTTAGAGTATTTGGGTTAATTGGTTTTGGGTATTTGTCAATGAGGTTTTTAAAATAGACAAAAAGAAACACAATCATAATCATGCCTTTCTTTTCCTTTTTCTCTTAAGTTTGGAAGACTCTGGATTTTTTTTTTTTCCACAGTGATGGTTACCAATTCCTATAGATAACCATAAGGCCCATTAAACATCCTCTGGGTTTGAGTGTAATGGCAGAGTGCATTACGTCCATGGAAATAATAGTGATTTTAATGATTCAGTGTGAGTGTGTTTGTGTATATATATTTTATCCTCACTGTGTTTGTTTAATCCATATAATCATTGTTAAAATTAGAGATATGCTGATGTTTTGATCCTACCCACTTTGAGAGGTACATGTATATTCTTGATTGACGTTTTGATCTGTAGGTGATATTTCTGCCATAATTGTTAAAATTATGCTGTAAACTCTGTCAATTATAAATTTCTGCTTGAGCATACTCTTAACAGTTTTGACTTCCAAAGAATGGCCAAGTGCTACCTGTCAATTATAAATTTGAAGATATTGTTTAATGATGAAATGATATAACCATTTATAAATTACATATATCAGAGTGTGAAGATTAAAATGGTGCAGTGATATCTAGGCTTCCAAAATTTGCTTGAAATTTTGCAGGTCAAGGATTTTGTTATAAAGAAAACAAACTTTTCCCTATCCTAGCTACCTTGACTAAGTTCAGCAAGAAGTATCATATAATTTTTTCTTCATCTGGCATTAAGTTAAAACCCTTCAAAACCTAGAAAATAACGTAACAAATAAACCAAATATTTTAAACTCTATTGATGAACAGACTAAGAAACAAAAATGTAAAGGTTCTTTTTTTTTTTTTTTTCCTGTATGTTGCTACAACTTTGTTTTCTCTTCCCACGTGGTGTATTTTTTAATCATTTTATATGTTTAGGGCATTTTGGTCGTTTATGAGGTATCGAGATTTGCCTTCTCATTCTAGCCATTTCAGGGGTATTTTGGTCATAGTAGAGGTTTTGTGGTTATTTTAGTCGTTTTAGAGATTTTGAGGCTATTTTGGTCAATTAAGAGGTTTCGGGGGGTTTTTTTTGGACATTTTGTGGTTTTGGGGGTATTTGGTAATTTTTGTGATTTTGAGAGTATATTGGTCATTTTAGTGATTTCAAGGGTAATTTTTTGCAAAAAAAAAAAAAAAAAAATTATTTTACCCATGTGAATTACCAAAATACCAAAAAACCTATAAATACACCAAAACCTCTAAAATGACCCCCTTAAAACTGCAAAAATGACTAAAATGCACCAGGAATGTCCAAAACATCACTGAGTTCTTCGGTTTCCTCTTCGATAACACATCGGCGTGTTATCTGTGTTTGCATCTCTCTTCCCTACTCTTGTTCTTTTCATTTTACTGCTGTGTTGCTTTAAATATGGATTAGAGTAGCTCTCTCGCTTGTATGCTTGTGTTTACACTATTCCGCACTTATTATTAAGTTAGTGTAAAATCAACCAAGCCGTAACTTTGAATTGGGGGTCTAAACAGCTCTTGTATTATTTAACATATTTTCGAGCTTTCAATTGGTATTAGAGCGGGTGCACTCTTTGTGGTTTAAACACCTTAGTGCGATCCTTGACCCCGTATTAAGATGGACCGGTCTCAATCTTTAAATGTTCCACCATATTTTGATGGTAACAACTATGCTTTCTGGAAAGTCCGGATGAGGGTTTTCTTGTGTTCAATTGATGATACTGTTTAGAATGCCGTAGAAGTAGGTTGGACTAGGCCAAAGGCCGCAAAATCCACTTGGGATAATGCAGCACTTGCGGCAGCCAATGCTAATATTAAAGCTTTGAATGCAATTTTTTGTGGTATTTCTCTAGATGAGTTCCACAGGATTTCTCACATAACAATAGCCAAGGAAGCTTGGGAGATATTGGAGACCACCTATGAAGGAACAAAGAAAGTTAAGGACACAAAGCTTCAAATGTTAACCACCAAATTCGAAGAGCTTAAAATGGGAGATGATGAGTCCTTTGATTCATTCTATGGAAAGCTCAACGAAATTGTGATTACGAAGCTCAATCTTGGTAAGAAGATTGAGGATGCTAAGGTGGTAAGAAAAATTTTGAGGTCTTTACCGGAAAGCTTCAGAGCAAAAGTCACAGCTATAGAGGAAAGCAAAGACTTGGATGAGATCAAAATCCAAGAGTTAATTGGATCTCTCCAAACATACGAGCTGAGATTGCCTTCTCATAAACCGAGCAAATCTCTTGCTCTTAAAACCATCGTCGAGAGAATGGACAACTCTACCAAAGAGGATGACGTGGAGAAAGACGTAGCATTCCTTGCAAAGAACTTCCGAAAATTTCTAAAAATGAAAAATAGTGGGAAGCCCTTCAGCAAAGGAAAGTTCTCTACCTCCAAGGGTGATAGGAAGGAGTTCAAGATGAAAGATGGGAAGGAGTTTCAATCCCCTCAAGGAATTGTGTGTTTCGAATGCAATGGTCATGGGCATCTCAAGAAGGAGTGTCCTAACTATTTGAGAGGCAAAGGCAAGGCATATGCCACAACCCTTAGTGATTCGGATTCTTCAAACTCCGATTCGGAAGTGAGCTGTGATGAAGAAGGGAATTTATCAGCATTTATGACTATTGCTCATGTTGAGTCTCGGAGGACTTGAATTTGCTTGTGTAAGAACTTGGAGAGCATAGTGATGAGGAATCCATGGGAATTGTAGAAGAATCGGATGTTGAAGAAGATGAAGATACAGCTGGTCTTCAAGAGAACTACAACTCACTTCTTGAAAAATCTGGAGAATATGCAAGGGTGGCTAAGGCAGCTGTGAAAAAGATGAAGAAGGCAGAAGAGGACTATAAGAGTCTTCTAGTACGCCATAAGGAGGCCAAATGTGAAATAGAGACGTTGAATGGTGAACTGACCGAAGCCTACTCAAAGATAAAATTTCTTGAGTCTGAGGTAATTCAAGCAAATGCCAAGGTAAAGAGAGTTTCCATAAAGAAGCTTGATGATGTCCTCTCTCATCAAAAATCCTTCTCCGATAAAACCGGATTAGGATACACCGAAGAAAATAGTTCAGCTGTGAATATCTCCAAAGAAGTAAAGTTTGTAAAGGCCAAAGAACCAATTGCAGTTGCCCCTACTGAGGAGAAGGCAAAAGTTGAGAAGAGGAAGAATGTGGCTGACCAGTGAGTGTTAAACCAGCCCCACAATCAATCTGTGGTCAGGTCTGAAGCCAGAGCAAAATCTCTTCCACGATCACAAAGAGGTCCTAGAACGAATCATGTGTGTCATCACTGTGGACTTCAAGGGCACACCCGACCAAATTGTCATAAGCTGAAAGCATTGAGAAATGCTAGTAATCAAAGGTCAAGAGGACCAAGGAATGACAAGAGGACTTGGGTTGTTGAGCCATCAAGAGGTCGAAATGGTGATCCCGGAATGATGGACGTAATGAAGATGATTGGTGCATTCACCAACTGCTTGAAAAGCTTCAATAGAAAGTTTGAAAGTCCTAATTCTCGTACCCAATCCTATAGGGATATCACCCTAAACGCAGGTGACGTGTGGGTGAAGAAGGGTACTTATGCATGATCACCTCCTATGTCCATGCATCAATACTTCCAATGTTTAGGATCATAGGTTCATTCATCATATTATGCATTTTTTTTTGTTTAAAACATGTGTTTCTTTTACAAGTTTTTGTTTTATACTTGTGTTTGTTGATCTTACTTTATTTGTTCTGTTTTTGAGTGTGTTTAAAAATTCAAAAACTCATAAAAATTGAAAAATCTTCAAAAAATTTGATCGCTTGTGTTGTGTATATCACATGGGAGTTTGGCCTAGTACATTTGTACTAATGGCATGGTGCATTTACGAGTTTAGCTTATTTTGTATGCACATATATCTTTGTGGGAGAAATCTTGAAAACTATGTGTGCTTGTTGTAAATAGATTTTCAAGCTTGTCATGAATGATTGGTCAATAGTCTTGACGGTCTTAACACATGCATAGATTTGTGCCTATATCTCTTCCCACTTTATTTTATGTTTTTGCATTAGAGCTCACGAAATGTAAATCTCAAAATGAAAAAGAGATTATGAGCTGTAAAAGCTTGTTGCACATACTAGTATTTGACTAGGAAAAAGGGAAAACGACTTTTATATTGAATTGTATGGTGATCAAAAAGCCAAAGGCTAACTCTCAATGTTGGAATATTTAAAATTTCAAGCACCATTCTCAAAATGAGATGTTTTATCCAAAAAGGATTAATTGGTATGACTTATATAGAAGCCAAATGAAAAGTTTCTAAGTTTTGTAATCATTCTCTTGTGGGAGGTCATATATGTTCTTCTCTATAATTGAGATTGTCCACTTGATTTCGTACCAGCTGTGTATGACTTGATTGAATTGATCATTGAAGTTTCACTCTCGTCTATGGACTATTCCACATTTGATACTCACATACAACACACGTCTTTGATTCAATGAATGCTTATCTCATTTGTGTGATTGTACATGTTCAAATGTGATGTGTATGCTCAATTTCTTGTCGATCAAACCCAAAAAGATTTTTGAGTGTTTTATTAGTTTTTGAAAGTGATTTTATACTTTCGTGCTTTTAGTTTTTGTTCAAAATGCATTTTTGTGTTTTCATCAAAAACTGGTTCAGAGGTTGTTTCGCGAGAAGCTCGCGACTTAGAGCTTCCCGCGAAAAGTGCTTAAGGGAAATTAAAAAGTCACATTTTCATACAGAAACTCTCGCTACTGTCTCGCGAGTACTTCGCGATTAAAAACTTCTCGCGAAAAGATTTTAGGCAAAAATTTGATTTTTCACAAAATCACACAGAGAGTTTCGCGACTGTCTCGCGACTTATTCATGACCAATAGCTTCTCGCGAAAGCTTTTGAGTTTCAGTGGTCCTTTTCGCGACTATTTCACTACTGCGTCGCTATTGTCTAACCCGCGAAAAACGGGTGTTTCAGTTTTATACAGCAGATGTGACAATTTTTCAAACACTTAGACATTTCCCTCGCACTAACTCTTTTCGAACCCTTTTCAACCCAAATCTCTATTTCATTCAAACCCCATCATTTTCAAGCAAAATTTCTGCAAAATCCTTTCAAGGTATGTGTTTCTTACACTATTTTCATCTTTTATTTTCGGATTATGCAGAATCTATGCTTAGGGTTTTGAAAATTTAGGAATTTTGAAAATTGGGTTGGGTTTCTAAATTTTGTGAAATTTTTTCCAATTCTTTGATTGGGCTGAGTCCCATTTGGTGTTTGTGCATCTATGTTGGCCCCTTGTGGCAGTTTGAGCATGTATTGAGGCATTTTTCCATATGTTTATGCATTTTTCATAAATGTTTTGCATTGTTGCATGTCATGTGTTTGACAGATTGTCTAAATGACATTTCTATATTATTTTGGACTCAACTGAGTTCCAATCTTTGTTTTTGGTCTTGTTTGATCAAATGAACCATGTTTTGATCAATTTGTGTGTGTTTTTCACACTTTGTCCATTTTGTATCTCAATGCCATGTCCTGCACACATTGTGCACACTTTAGGCATCTCTAGGCCCCCCATGCATCTCATGCTGCATTCACATGCATTAACACATGCACACACATGCCCAGTTACTTATTTTCATGCATTGTGTCCATATCTACTTGTTTCACCTGTTTAGCAAGTTGTTTTGAGTTAGAGAGAGAGAGTGTGTGAAGACTCAAGCAACTGAAGACTGAAGAAGTTTTGCGGGTATCTCGCGACTAAGCATCCCGCGAAAGGAAGCATGTGCCTTACACATGACTGGAATGCAAAGAGTCAGGCCAGATGGAGACAACTGTGTCTCACTAGTATCTCGCGGGTAAGGCCTTCCCACGAGACACCCGCGAGACATTCTGTTCTGCCAGCCTGTCCCGTCTGATACACACTTTCTGCACCCACACTATATATACCCATATTACCCACAAATGATAAAGAGAGTCTCTGAGAGAAAACCCTATCCAAACAACTTGAGAGTTAGAAATTGTCATACCTACAATTCTCAACACATTTGTTTTGGGAATTTCCTCATCTCCTACCTCTCCAATTTCATACCATTGAGAGGTTAATAGCCCAAACACTTACCACACCTTTTGAGAGTGTCAAGTGAGGTTTTGGTGCTGCTGGGAAGCATTGGAAGAAGTCAAGGATGGCAGATGCAACATGGAGCTTGTTGCAGGATCCGGAGAGCTAGACAAGACATGGTTTCGAGAAGCCTTGTTGGGGTAGGAGCTTGGAGGGCTTAAGTACATCGGGTAGATTAGGCTTGGAGGGTCTCTTGCTAACCCAGGTATCCCAACTGATTGTCTAGTGGATCGATTACCGCTTGGAGGGCGGCGGAGAGGTTTTTCACCGAGTTCTTCGGTTTCCTCTTTGATAACACATCGGCGTGTTATCTGTGTTTGCATCTCTCTTCCCTACTCTTGTTCATTGCATTTTACTGTTGTGTTGCTTTAAATATGGATTAGAGTAGCTCTCTCGCTTGTATGCTTGTGTTTACACTATTCCGCATTTAGTATTAAGTTAGTGTAAAATCAACTAAGCCGTAACTTTGAATTGGGGGTCTAAACAGCTCTTGTGTTATTTAACACATTTTCGAGCTTTCAACCACAATACCCACAGATACTTTTAAAACGACCTAAATACCATTGACTCCTCAAAAATAAATAAAATTCTCTCGAAACCTCTGAAAATAACCAAAATACCTCCAAAATAAGCCAAAATACACTCGATTTTTTAGATTTTGTTGGTATTTTGGTCGGATTCAAGTTTCTTTGCTCATTCTAGAGGATTTTACGGCAGTCTGCACATTTTAGCATAGTTGAGGTTTAATCATTTTAGATGTTTGGGGTATTTTGGCCGTTTACAAGATACTGAGATTTGACTGCTCATTCTAGCCATTTCAGGGGTATTTTGGTAATTTTAGAGGTTTACGAGTTATTTTTGTCATAGTAGAGATTTTGACGCTATTTTGGTCAATTAAAAGGTTTTGGGGGTTTTTTTTTTTTACATTTTGTGGTTTTGGAGGTATTTTGGTAATTTTCGTGATTTTGGGAGTATAATGGCCATTCTAGTGATTTCAAGAATGTTTTTTTGTCAAATAAAAAATTATTTTACTCGTGAGAATTACCAAAATATCAAAAAAACCTATAAATACACCAAAACCTCTAAAATGACACCCTTAGAACTGCCAAAATGACTAAAATGCACCACGAATGTCGAAAATATCCCAAATCCCAAGAAAATTACCAAAACTCACCCAAAACGACCACAATACCCACGGATACTTTAAAAACGACCTAAATACCATTGAATCCTCAAAAATAAGTAAAATACCCTCGAAACCTCTGAAAATAACCAAAATACCCCTAAAATAAGCCAAAATACTCGATTTTTTAGACTTTGTAGGTATTTTGGTCGGATTCAAGTTTCTTTGCTCATTTTAGAGGATTTTACGACAGTCTGCACATTTTAGCAATGTTGAGGTGTATATTTTAATCATTTTAGATGTTTGGGGTATTTTGGCCGTTTACGAGGTATCGAGATTTGCTGCTCATTCTAGCCGTTTCAGGGGTATTTTGGTAATTTTAGAGGTTTACGGGTTATTTTAGTCGTTTTAGAGCTTTTGAGATTATTTTGGTAATTTTTGTGATTTTGGGAGTATAATGGCCATCCTAGTGATTTCAAGAATATTTTTTTATCAAAAAAAAATTTATTTTACCCGTGAGAATTACCAAAATTTCAAAAAACTTATAAATACACCAAAACCTCTAAAATGACCCCCTTATAACTGCAAAGATGACTGAAATGCACTACGAATGTCCAAAATATCCCCAAACCCTAGAAAATGACCAAAACTCCCCCAAAACGACGACAATAACCCCAAAAACTTTTAAAATGACCAAAATACCATTGAAACCTCAAAAATATGCAAAATACCCTCGAAACCTCTGAAAATGATGAAAATACCCCTAAACAATGACAAAATACACAAGATTTTTTAGATTTTGGGGGTATTTTGGTTGGTTTCAAGTTGTTTTTCTCATTCTAGAGGATTTTAGGGCATTTTGCTCGTTTTATCAATGTTGAGGGGTATTTTTTAATCATTTTGGATGTTTGGGGTATTTTGGCCATTTACGAGGTATTGAGATTTGACTGCTCATTCTAATCGTTTCAGGGGTATTTTGGTCATTTTAGAGGTTTTTGGGTTATTTTAGTCGTTTTAGGGATTTTGACGCTATTTTGGTCAATTAAGAGGTTTCGGGGGGTGTTTTTTGGACATTTTGTGGTTTTAGGGGTATTTTGGTGATTTTGGGAGCATAACGGCCATTCAAATTATTTCAAGGGTATTTATTGTCAAAAAAAAATTATTTCACCCCAGAGAATTACAAAAATATTAAAAAACCTATAAATATGTCAAAACCTCTAAATTGACCCCCTTAGAACTGCCAAAATGATTAAAATACACCACGAATGTCCAAAATATCCCAAATCCCTAGAAAAATGACCAAAACGACATCGAAACGATGACAATAGCCCCGGAAACTTTAAAAATGACTAAATTACTTTTGAGTTCTCAAAAATTAGAAAATACCCTCGAAACCTCAAAAAAATGTCCAAAATACAGCTAAACTAAGCCAAAATACCCTCGATTGTTTTACTTTGGCGGTATTTTGGTCGGATTCAAGTTGCTTTACTCATTCTAGAGGATTTTACGGCATTTTGCTCATTTTAGCATTGTCGAGGTGTATATTTTAATCATTTTAGATGATTGGGGTATTTTCGCCGTTTACGAGATATTGAGATTTGATTGCTCATTCTAGCCGTTTCAAGAGTATTTTTGTCATTTTAGAGGTTTTCGGGTCATTTTAGTCGTTTATAGCTTTTGAGACTATTTTGGTCAATTAGGAGGTTTTGGGGGTTTTTTTTTTTTTGACATTTTGTGGTTTTGCGGGTATTTTGGTAATTTTGGGATTATATTGGTCATTCTAGTGATTTCAATGATATTTTTTTGCCAAAAAAAAAAATTTATTTTACCCGTGTGAATTACCAAAATACCAAAAAACCTATAAATACACCAAAACCTCTAAAATGACTCCCTTAAAACTGCCAAAATGACTAAAATGCACCACGAATGTCCAAAATATCCCATGAAAGTTCAAATAGCGTATAAAACACTATGAACATTTAGACCCCCAATTAACAAATTACCAATTTAAGCTTATTATCAAACAATTGATGTGCGGAATACGAACATAAGCATATAACAGAATTGATAAACAATTTAGACCAAATAAAATCACATCCACAACAGAAATTAAATGGCAAAGATTAAAGGAAGAGAGATGCAAACACAAGGACAACACAGCGATGTGTTATCGAAGAGGAAACCGAAGCTCTCGGCGTAAAACCTCTCCGCTGCCCTTCAAGCGGTAAATAATCCACTAGAAAATGTAGTTGGGATACATGAACAGCAAAAGACCCTCCAAGCCTAATCTACCCAGTGTACCTAGGCCCTCCAAGCTCCTACTCCAACGAGGTTACGCCGAACCTATTTCTTCTTTAGCTTACCGGATTCCGCTACTGACCATAGCATCAACCAATATGAATTGGTCCCTTCCTAACTGCTTCCCAAAGCACCAAAAATCCTTCTCATAGATGTGGGTATGGTGAGAAAAAGATTTGGCCAAGAACGTCTCAAGGATGTAACAATGGAGAGGGTGAGAGTAGAGGAATTTGAAGTCTCTATGTAAAGATTATGGATGAGTCAATCTTGTTTTTCTCTAGGGTTTCTCTCTCAAAATTCTCTTTGGAAGCTCTTTACATTTCGTGGGTATAAGCAGTATCTATACTGGTGTGAGAAAGGAATGCGAAGAGTCAGTTTTTCCAAAACAGAGCTGGCTGGCGGCTTGGCCTTGCGACTTGACTGAGCCGCGAGTTCAAGCCGCGAGGTAACTGAACGGCCAGTTTGTACTTTTTGTCTTGTAGTGCTCCAGCTGGCATGACGCTTCAACCTCTGGCATGCTTGGCACGTGTGCAACTTCTGGCGGCTTGCAAGCCACGAGCAACCCGCGAGATCCAGTCGCGAGACTCTGCTTCTTTGCACAAGCTTGAGCATTTCTTCACACTCTCTCACACACTACCCTTACATGATTTCCACCTAAATACAGGGTTACTAATTGCTAAAATACAAGCAAATTTGGCACGGAACAAAGCCAACTGAATGGTTGGTTAAATTCAACCTTACATCCCAAAACCCTAGAAACTGACCAAAACACCCCAAAAACGACGACAATAACCCCGAAAACTTTTAAAATGACCAAAATACCATTGAAACCTCAAAAATAAGAAAAATACCCACGAAATCTCTGAAAATGACCAAAATACCCATAAACTAAGCCAGAATACATTCGATTTTTTAGATTTTGGGCGTACGTTGGTTGGTTTCAAGTTGTTTTTCTCATTCTAGGGGATTTTAGAGCATTTTGCTCGTTTTATGAATGTCGAGGTGTATTTTTTAATCATTTTATATGTTTAGGGCATTTTGGTCGTTTATGAGGTATCGAGATTTGACTTCTCATTCAAGCCATTTCAGGGGTATTTTGGTTATAGTAGAGGTTTTGCGGTTATTTTAGTCATTTTAGAGATTTTGAGGCTATTTTGGTCAATTAAGAGGTTTCAGGGGGTTTATTTTTGGACATTTTGTGGTTTTGGGGGTATTTGGTAGTTTTGGTGATTTTGGGAGTATATTGGTTATTTTAGTGATTTCAAGGGTATTTTTTTGCAAAAAAAAAAAAAATTATTTTACCCATGTGAATTACCAAAATACCAAAAAACCTATAAATACACCAAAACCTCTAAAATGACCCCCTTAAAACTGCAAAAATGACTAAAATGCACTAGGAATGTCCAAAATATCCCAAAACTTTAGAAAATGACCAAAACACCCCCAAAACAACCACAATAACCCTGGTAACATTAAAAATGACCAAAATACCATTGAATCCTCAAAAATTTGCAAAATACTCTCGAAATCTCCAAAAATGACCAAAATACCCCTAAACTACGCCAAAATACACTCGATTTTTTTTATTTATGGGGTATTTTGCTCGGTTTCAAGTTGTTTTTCTCACTCTAGAGGATTGTGGGGCATTTCGCTCATTTTAGCATCGACGAGGTGTATATATCAATCATTTTAGATGTTTAGGGTATTTTTGTCATTTACGAGGTATCAAGATTTGATTGCTCATTCTAGCTGTTTCACGGGTATTTTGGTCATTATAGAGGATTTCGGGTTATTTTTGTTGTTGTAGAGATTTTGAGGTTATTTCGGTCAATTAAAAGGTTTTGGGGGGGTTTTTTTGAACATTTTCTGGTTTTGGGGGTATTTCGGTAATTTTGGGAGTATATTGGCCAGTCTAGTGATTTCAATGGTACTTTTTTGTCAAAAAAAATTATTTTACCCATGAGAATTACAAAAAACCAATAAAGACACCAAAACCTCTAAAATGACCCCCTCAGAACTGCCAAAATGGCTAAAACGCAACACAAACGTCCAAAATATCCCAAATCCCTAGAAAATGACCAAAATTCCCCCAAAAAGACCACAATACCCCCGGATACTTTTAAAACGACCAAAATACCATTGAATCCTCAAAAATTGGCAAAATACACTCGAAACCTCTGAAAATGACCAAAATACCTCTAAACTAAGCCAAAATACACTCAATTTTTTAGATTTATAGGGTATTTTGGTCGGTTTCAAGTTGTTTTTCTCACTCTAGAGGATTGTGGGGAATTTTGCTCATTTTAGCATCGTCGAGGTGTATATTTAAATCATTTTAGATGTTTAGGGTATTTTGGACATTTACGAGGTATCGAGATTTGATTGCTCATTCTAGTCGTTTCAGGGGTATTTTGGTCATTATTGAGGTTTTCGGGTTATTTTTGGCGTAGTAGTGATTTTGAGGCTGTTTTGTTCAATTAAGAGGTTTTGGGGGGGTTTTTTTTGGACATTTTCTAGTTTTGGGGATATTTTGGTAATTTTGGCGATTTTGGGAGTATATTGGCCAGTCTAGTGATTTCAAGGGTACTTTTTAGACAAAAAAATTATTTTACCCGTGAGAATTACCAAAATATCCAAAAACCTATAAAGAGACCAAAACTTCTAAAATAACCCCCTTAAAACTGCTAAAATGGCTAAAATGCAACACGAACGTCCAAAATATCCCAAATCCCTAGAAAATGACCAAAACGCCCCCAAAACGACCCCAAAATGACCACAATACCCACAGATGCTTTTAAAATGACTTAAATACCATTGACTCCTCAAAAATAACTAAAATACCCTCGAAACCTCTGAAAATAACCAAAATACCCCCAAAATAAGCCAAAATACACTCAATTTTTTAGACTTTGTTGGTATTTTGGTTGTATTCAAGTTTCTTTGCTCATTCTTGAGGATTTTACGGCAGTCTACACATTTTAGCAATGTTGAGGTGTATATTTTAAATACACCAAAACCTATAAAATGACCCCCTTAGAACTGCCAATATGACTAAAATGCACCACGAAAGTCCAAAATATCCCAAAACCTCTGAAAATGCCCAAAATACCCATAAACTAAGCCAGAATACACTCGATTTTTTAGATTTTGGGGCTACGTTGGTTGGTTTCAAGTTGTTTATCTCATTCTAGAGAATTTTAGGGCATTTTGATCGTTTTATCAATGTCGAGTGGTATTTTTTAATCATTTTTTATATTTGGGGCATTTTGGTCATTTATGAGGTATCGAGATTTGACTTCTCATTCTAGTCGTTTCAGGGGTAATTCAGTCATAGTGGAGGTTTTGCGATTATTTTAGTCATTTTAATGATTTTGAGGCTATTTTGGTCAATTAAGAGGTTTCGGGGGGTTTTTTTTTGGACATTTTGTAGTTTTGGGGGTATTTGGTAATTTTGTGGTTTGTTTTGGACATTTTGTGGTTTCAGGGGTATTTTGGTGATTTTGGGAGCATAATGTCCATTCCAGTGATTTCAAGGGTATTTTTTGTCCCAAAAGAAATTATTTTACCCAAGAGAATTACAAAAATATCAAAAAACCTATAAATACGCTAAAACCTCTAAAATGAACCCCTAAGAACTGCCAAAATGACTAAAATGCACTACGAATGTCCAAAATATCCAAAATCTCTAGAAAATGACCAGAACACCCCAAAAACGACCACAATACCCCCGGAAACTTTTAAAATGACTAAAATACCACCGAATCCCCAAAAATAAGCAAAATTCCCTCGAAACCTCTGAAAATGACCAAAATACCCCTATACTAAGCCAAAATACACTCGATTTTTTAGATTTTTGGGGTACGTTGGTTGGTTTCAAGTTGTTTTTCTCATTCTAGAGGATTTTAGGACATTTTGCTCATTTTATTAATGTCGAAGGGTATTTTTTAATCAATTTAGATGTTTGGGGCATTTGGTCGTTTACGAGGTATCGTGATTTGACTTCTCATTTTAGGCGTTTCAGGGGTATTTTGATCATAGCAGAGGTTTTACGGTTATTTTAGTCGTTTTATAGATTTTGAAGCGATTTTGGTCAATTAAGAGGTTTCGAGGGGGTTTTTTTTGGACATTTTGTGGTTTTGGGGTATTCGGAAATTTTGGAAGTATATTGGCCATTTTAGTGATTTCAAGGGTATTTTTTTCGAAAAAAAAAATTTATTTGACCCGTGTGAATTACCAAAATACCAAAAAACCAATAAATACACTAAAACTTCTAAAATGACCCCTTCAAACTTAATTGGTATAATTTTCCACGTCTTAGTTGTTGTAAGAGGCATTGGGGAAGAGATCATATCATGTAGTTTTGTTAGAAATGTTGTTGGATAACCAATCAAGACCTTCATATAGTCCTTGGCCAGAGGTGGCAGAAGCACTCTGGACGTACCTGCACAATGAATTAAGTCAAACAACCAATACCACGATTCAGACTACATGTATTTTGGGCAATCCCATTTGTGTGTTTGGATCGTCTTATTAGTTTATTTGCTTATATCTTGAATGTGGATAAGAAGTACCTTTGTACATAGGAAAAGTGGGATTTTAAAAAATTGTACATAAGCAAATAAGCTTAAAAGGCTAAACCAAATGCACACTGATTTGAGATAATAAGACTTTTAATTTAGATCATATGCATAAATCACAATAGACCATGTTAGCAGTTATGCAAAAAAGTGATAAAAAAATATAACTTAATTTATATTTAGATAATTTTTTTCAAGAGAAAACTATATCAAGAGTAGTTTCTTCTTCTGTTTGTATATCTGTCAACTATAGGGTTTGCCTCGTATAGTGAAAATGTACACTACAGAAAGGAGAGCTAAAGGGAAGAAACAAATAAAATAGTACAGATCATTGAATGAAAACATGACTGATAAATCAGCCAAACAAATAAACGGGAAGAACATGACTGATAAGACATTCTTTTTCTTTTTGATGGGGTATAGGGAAAGCAAATGCTTACCAGGGACGCTGATTGAGTGAGTATAGGCCAAGTTTATCAGCAACCTCAGAAGCACTCATAGAATTTGGAAGGTCCTGCTTATTGGCAAAGACAAGAAGCACGGCATTGCGTAGTTCAAACTGCGCACAAAAAAAAAATGATAAAAAGTGAATCTTTATTTATATGATTATAGTTACTCATCAATGCAGTACTTCTATAAGCACAGGGTTTTTTTGTTCTTTCTATATTGGGATGAAGAATTCTCTAAGCATAGGTTTAATTGCACTAAAAGAAATTCAAGATATAATCATAATGGAGATTTTCAATACTGAAACATTGATTTGGAATCTGTTTATGAAATTCTAAGTTAAGAAGGTAAAATCATGTAGTTTTGTTAGAAATATTGTTCGATAACCAATCAAGACCTTCATATAGTCCTTGGCCAGAGGTGGCAGAAGCACTCTGGACGTAATAGGTTATTTTGCAAGGAAGCTTCCTTTTTCACTCTTTAACCACATATAGTCCTTGGCCACATTCTCTTTTTTCTATTTCCTCTCATCGTTGTCTTTTCTCTTCATCTTCATCTTCCTCTTCTTCTTCTTTTTCTTTTTTCTTTTTTAATCTTTTCCCTGGCCGTGCTGCTACAGATCTCAAGTTCTTGTTTCTCCCTTGTCATCTTCAGATCTTTTTCATCAAGCATCCAATAATTGGGCTGAAACGTGATCCAAACGCAAAGAAGAAGCTTCATCCTTCAAGCCTCAAGAGGCTTCTTTCTAAGCTTATTTAAAGGAGTCTTTCCCATAATACAAGATGTGGTGTTTCCTAGCATCCAATTCTCTATATGAAAAAAATCCTTTTGTAACTAAACTATCCAATGTTCCGAATTTTTTCAATTGTAAGTTGTAACTCTTTTCATTTGTAATAGCTTCATTTGCCACTTTTTTTCATCTATCCAAGTGTAATAACTCTCTAATATCGATACATGTTTGTAAGTTTTTGAGAATTATTTCATGAGAATCATTACAATTTACGATTTGTTGAGACATAGTTTCCAATTTGTTGAGAGATAGTTTCAATTTATGCTCTCTGCTTTTGATAATCGCTCTTCATTATCAAATTAAAACATTAATTGATTTTTGGTGTAGGTGGAAATTGAATACTAAATTTCTTGTGCTAAATTATTATTAAATTACTAAATTGTTTTTTTTTTTTTTTGAGAAACTAGTATAACCTTGGTTGTTTTGATCGTGCCTTGTGATATAGGATGTTGCGATGGCATTGATATTTGGAATAGGATATGCAGGCATCATTTTTGAAAAATCTTTAGCTTTCAATAAAAGTGGAGTAGGATTACTGATGGCCGTGAGCTTATGGGCAGTGCGCAGCATTGGGGTAAGATTCTTTCTCACTACTTGAAATTAATGACATATTATCTAGCCAAGACCCGTTGATGATTCCTTCTATGATATAAGTTTTGCTGGCAAGGAAGGCTTCATATATCCAAGTAGGCATTTATGGGCTGTTTTCAGTTGATATATCCTTTTCTAATGCTGAGTTCCTCGGCATAGTAATGTAAATTCAACAATGCTATAGACATAACAATATTACAAATTTCACTACTTGTGGAGGTGACAGATTGTGATTAGTGCAACATCACTTTCACTAGGACCACCATTAACATCGGTTTAATTGATGAGTTTGTTACTTCGTTTGGTGTTGAGATTAAGACATCAAAGTTGCTTATGGGACTGACTAATTCTTCTGCCAGATCTTGATAATATATGGTTACTTATGATATGAAATGAGATCAAACTTTTGAACACTTCTGTTAATTTTTAGCTTTAGATATGACAGGTGCTGAATTGAATTCCCCCCCCCCCCCCCCCTCTCTTCCCTAAAACAGTATATTCAAAGTGTTGCTCTGTTGTGAGTTTAAAGTGTTTTTTTTTTTTTCTTTTTTTGATCTAGTTTACACTCCGATGATCCTGAAGGCATTTTGGACTTTTTTTTTTTAAATGTAATAGAGATTAGGGTAAGGCTTCCTTAAAGTCAAGTATTATTTCTACTCTTACCAGTCAAATTCGAATCATTTAAGAATATCTATACATTGATGCTACTTTGGGAAATCTATTTCATAAATATTTTTCATTCTGACCAACCTTGCTAGCTGGATGCATTGGCTAGGCCCTATACCAGTTCTATTTCTTCTTCTTTCTTAGTTACTTTGTGTGTATCAGGACCATCTCGTCTATGTTTTATTCATAGATATGTATAAGGAACAATTTTTAGTATTATTGTTTATCTCTAGATAGAATCATTTATATGGAAAAAGGAATTTTTTCCCCCCCAACAACAGCCCTCATGAGCAAGAGAGATGAGGATATTTATGTCTGATGATTCTTTAACACAAACTTCAAGGTCTTGATGCCTCTTACTACAATGATGTGGCTATATCTGTTAAAAAAGTATTGGTTGCAATGTGGGGTTTTTTTTTTTTTATTCTTAATTACTTTGTGTGGGTGTTTGACTTGTGTAGGCTCCTTCAACTGATATAGCTGTTTCAGAGCTAACGAATGCATCTGCAGAAGTCTGTGAAATAGTAATTTTCTTGCTTGGTGCAATGACCATTGTGGAGATAGTTGATGCTCATCAAGGTTTTAAGCTGGTTACCGACAATATAACCACCCGAAAGCCGCAGACTCTCCTCTGGGTGGTGAGTGCTCTATTTTTGCTGACATAACCATATTAACTAATGTTGAAGTTTTAATATATCAAATTTAATCTTGACATCTAAACTACATTTTTTACCTATGGTCCAAGGTTTTGATCACTCATGGTACTGGTATTTGGTTTGGTGGTCAACAAAAGCCTTGGAAAATTACAAAAAAGAAAAAATAGATTGATAAAAACCTTGGGCAAACCAAGTTGTCTGTTCACTGTAGTCCAAACTTCAGTATCTATTGTACATCAATCGAATAACTTGGATTAGTTGGTATATAGGGGTAGGTTATCCATGTCCCTTAGCGAACATTGCTTGTCAGCATCATTCCTTGATGCTGAAGTGTTTCCCCTGCTGATTCATTAAAAAATGGAATTGCTATTCTTCTCTTTAAGTTAAATGCTACACAGAAATTATTAGCTAATTTTCTATCATAATTATGATGTTTAGTCCCTCTTTCAGTAAGAAATTCCAAAATATTGAATTTTTTAATTTTAATTTTTATAGAAATTAGCTATAACTTGTCTTATTCCACCAATGCATTTCTCTGCAGGGACCTTAGTGGTCTATTTGATTCTAAATCTTCCCGTATCAGCCTTTTCCTTCTACACTACATTTCCTTAACAGTTAATGAAGTTTGACAGCCATGAAAATTGCAGATTGGTTTGGTGACCTTTTTCCTTAGTTCGGTCCTTGATAACCAGACTTCTACCATTGCCATGGTTTCTTTATTGAGGAAACTAGTACCTCCATCAGAATTTCGCAAGTATGAGCTGACTATTACTCTATTTTATCTCATGTGATTTAAATCTTCATGAGTTTTGCATTTCATTAGTCTCTTATCATGTATTGAATTTCAACAGTTCATTCAAATAAAAATATTTACTACAGTATTACAAGTTTGAGTTCTGCCGTACAATCCTCAAAAACTATATGAAATTAGGGTGTTTAACTTAGAGCTGTGGTTCTCAAATGTAGCTTTTTCATAATTATTTTCTTGAGAATGCATTTCAGGAATATATGTTAATGGTGGATCTCTTAATTCAGTGCATTTCCAAGGGGGGTTGTTTTGTTTGTGTATTTTACTTATAGTATCAGAAAGCGTGGAGGCTTGAACCAGGAAATTTATCTTTGATACCATATTAACCAAATAGTTACTCTAAAAGCTTAAAATGATGGGCATGGGTATGATTTATATATGGATGTGCTCCAACACTCTTAATACTTACTAAAGTACAAGATGGTTATCATGAAGAATGTAGAGTTAGCTGTCACATCAGCAAGGAAGATAAAGAATTAAAGATCCTATTCTCGATCTTTATCTACTAGGGGTTCTCTAATATGATAGATAGGTTTTCTATTTGTCACTGCATATTCCGACCATGTACTTACCTTATCTGAGCCACAATCTTAGAAGACATGACTGGTAGAAGGCTATTTGAAAGTAAATACTTATGAAATGTATATCATCTTTTTATTTCTTTCCAGAATCAAGGACAATAAAATGTGCAAAACTTCAGAGAATTTAATGCCTTCATAGTCATGAACAATATCTTAACTAAAAATGTTTAAGGGGATGCTGTTAAAGTGCAGATAACGATATCATAACAGGATAATTGTGTTTCTCAGACACTTTTATCTGCTGCCATGTCCAAATAGCTTGACTTTAATGGCTTTAAGGAGATCTCTGCTACATTGAAACTGGCTGTGTGCTTGCTATCTTATCTCTTCTCGAAAACTTTAGATCAAGTCCTTGCTAATCATATTTTTCTTTTTCAATTATTGATTTTATTGATAAATCTCCATTTTCTGATTCAGATTTAATTGACAGGCTTCTCGGAGCTGTTGTTGTGATAGCAGCAAATGCAGGTGGTGCATGGACTCCCATAGGTGATGTTACCACTACTATGCTGTGGATACATGGTCAGATATCAACTTTGCAGACAATGAAGGTCTTTTAACATCATTCTAACTAAATCATCACATGTACAGAATATGCCTGCATTTATGTGTTACATTGTCCATATATGGGACTTATGCATGATGCGTGTGATTTATTCTCACCAAGGTATTCATTATACTGTCTTGATACAATACATTTCATGCTGCTGTTGCATATTTAATCCAATGACATCCAACCAAAACATCTGCATTAGCTGACTGTCTTCCCCTAATGTCACTAAAACGGAATAGAATATAAAACTTTTGAATTTTATGACCTGACTGCAGTACTAGGAGTTCGGTTCACAGACTGGATATGTGTGTGGTTGGATGCGCATGTGTGCTTGCATGTTCCAAGTAGCTAAATATACATTATGTAAAAGGTGAAGCTTGCAAGATTTTAGTGTTTAATGTAATCAACTCATACTTGCTCTCTCTTTATCTGCTGCATATGTTTCTGAGAAAGAGAGTTAAGCAGGATCCTATCATGAGCTGGTCCAAATGAATCTATGTTGAAAAAACTGGGGGTGTAAATGCTGTATAATGTGAGTTAACTGTAGTGGTGAAAAACACTTTTCTGTTCAAACTTTAGACTTCAGGTATGTTAAACTTTTGTAACTCTCGGAGTTGAAATTTCTCCTGTAAATTTATGGAATTCACTTTTTTAATAAAATTTAATTTTATTGATGATGATTTTAAACTACAGCAAAGTTGAGTGTCAATCACTTCACTCATAAAATCTACTCTGCAATGATGAAATTTTAAACACCTTCATATATATATGGGGAAGGAAACCTGTTTATAATAAGTGATAAGAAAAGCTTATAAAGCATTTGGTTAAAGTTTAGCACTCCCCAACTGTGGCTCTTTCAATGCCAGGTCCTTAAATCACTTGAGATATACTTGTTCAATTGCAGTGACTGGGACTGTTTAATTACAGAAGCACAGTGCTGAAATTAAATAAAGAGTTCCCATTATAGCATTTTCTTTTGTTACCGGACTTATTTGTACCTTCAGCTGTTGCTCTAGCTGTCCCACTGGTTCTTATGTCCCTGACTAGGTACTCTTATTGCTATGGTTGTTAAAATCTAGATTTAAATTGTAAAACCTTATGATTTTATGATCCCAACTCCATCAAACAATCCGAAACGCTTTAAAAAACACCATGTTGTAGAATCTGGTGGAATAATAACCATTCCTTAGTCCCAAACCATGGTGGAATCTAGATTTAAATTGTAAAAAATCTATATTTTAATTAAGATCTTTTGTATTTTTCAATTTAATAGAAAACTTTTATCATCTTGTGAGCTGTGATTTATGTGCTTATCTAAAATATTGATATTGTTAATAAGAATATGCTTACATATTACTCTATATACATTGTATCAAATTTTAATTGCAAGGATGCAAGGATTTGAACCTTAACAAATTATCTATAACTTGTAAACAAAAAGTTTTACCTTTTGAGCTACATTCCAAACTATTCTACTTCTTGAATTTGTTAATATAAGATGAAAATTTTTTATAGTTATTAAACATAGTGTGTCAAATCTTACAATTCCCCAATCCAATTTTACAATCCAATCTTGTAGACCATTCAGTGATCTTAGGATCTAGGTTTAAACAGTCTTGATTCTTGTATTGTCAAAGCAAAGCCAGTGAATTTTAGTTTAGAAAGGCTAGGTTTAAGTTTTTGGATTATGGATGATGTGATATGAGTTTCTCTTCTTCCGTCCAGTGAAGTTAATGGATATGGACAGGACTCTTCCAATGTTATGGCATCCGAACAGATGGCTCCCCGAGGACTGCTTGTTTTTTTTGTAGGTATTGGAGCTTTGATTTTTGTTCCAGTGTTCAAGGCCCTAACCGGTTTGCCTCCTTTTATGGGTATCCTGCTTGGACTTGGAGTTCTTTGGATTCTAACTGATGCTATCCACTATGGTGAATCTGAAAAGCAGAAGTTAAAAGTGCCACAAGCTTTATCACGGATTGACACTCAAGGAGTTCTTTTCTTCCTTGGAATACTTTTGTCCGTTAGCAGGTGAATACGGAACACATTTTGAACTTCTGTGTTTCATGTACTCTTATGCTACATAATATATTTTTAGATATAGTAAGCTGTATTTATGTGTCTCTGGAAGAATTATAATCAAGATATTTATGATATATTAATCTGATTTCCTAAAAAACATACTTGTATACATATACACGTGAGATTGAGATATGCTAAGTTATTACTTCTGCATTATAACAAACTTGGTTTTTTTTTTCTTCCCCTAGCCTTGAGGCTGCAGGGATTCTTCGGGAATTGGCGAATTACCTTGATGCTCACATTCCTAGTAGTGAAGTGATTGCCAGTGTAATAGGAGTCGTATCAGCAATTATAGATAATGTTCCACTGGTTGCAGCAACGATGGGGATGTATGACCTCACCTCCTTCCCCCAGGATTCTCAGTTTTGGCAGTTGATTGCATATTGTGCTAGCACTGGTGGATCCATGTTAGTTATTGGCTCGGCAGCTGGAGTAGCATTCATGGGAAAGGAAAAGGTGTACTTCTTTTGGTACTTACGGAAGGTATGGCCTGCTGTGTAGTGACATTTTATTGACTAAACTTTTATTTTTCTTTTTAGTAAAAGAAGTCATTCTTCTTTGTGCAGGTGAGTGGTTTTGCTTTTGCAGGTTATGTTGCTGGTATTGCCGCCTATCTAGCGATACATAATCTCCCCATCTCCCTACCTACAACTGTAGCTCAGGTTCCTTTCCTTTCTGGTTCATAAACTATAGAGAGCTTTTGCTTGGATGTTTCCCTGGCTTCAAACAAGGCAGTAAAGAAATGTTGCAATTCACATTAGTCTAGTGAAGATTGAGAGCACCTGGTTGTTCGGAATGTGGACATGGTTTTTTGAGATATAGAAAGTCAAAGGAAGACCAGTGGAAAAGATAGGTTGAGATCATTTTGACCTCATGTCAATCAGATTTACAATATGATGAATTCAGTGAGAAATGTAAATAATATGCTTTATATCCAACAAGTCTTACTTTCAAGGTTAGAATGATTGGGGTAATATCAATGTTTCAGTTTTTACTCCTTTATAACAATAGACAATTGCGAAGTACACATCTTTGAATATAGTGATGTATTTGCAAGGAGTTTAACTTGACTTTCTTTTAAGATGTATTTTTGAAGAAGTAGAGAAAATTAAATATAGTTAGATATCTTGCATTTCAAATGATTAAATTTATCATATTCTAATAGCTTAAGCTTTTGAAACAATTGGTAATTTAACATGGTATCAGAGCATGAGATCCTGAGTTTGATCCTTATTTCCTCCACTCTACCTCTTATTTAAAATCTCACATGTTGGGCCTCGCCTATTAAAAAGAAAAAACTCATCAATCAGTCATCATGGTTGAATACTTAAATCTCTCAATGCGAAAACAAATGTAAAATTTTCCTGGAAAATGACTGCAACAAATGTAAAATTTTCATGGAAAACGACTGCAACACTACACCAAGACAGAACCAAACATGCATCCATTAAGTAATACAATTACAACTGGGCAGATTAAAATAGAAAATTGAATTTGGGAACGTGGCAACTCAATGCAGTACAAACTTTTCATCGCAAAGCTAATTTATTGTTCTTCCTTTCCATCAAGCTACAACAACACTCATAGAAACTATCAAAATCGGCGCTAGGATGCGGTTATGACTAATACCAACCATCCAAAGAGGAAAAAGAAAGATGTAGTGAGAAAAATAAAATCTTCAATGGCCAAAACTTCACCAATCTTCTTCAAAGCTTCCTTGCTTAGTTGGTCATCCACACCAATTGCCATTACAGCTTGCTTTCTGGGTGCAATCCTTCCCACACTCATAAAGTTGACATTCACATTCTCCTCACCCAAAATGCTCCCAACTGTTCCAATCATACCTGGCTGATCGACCTGTCTGCAGAGTATAATACTACCTTCCAAGCTGACATCAACTTCGAAAGATCCTACCCTTGTCAGATGGGGAATCCCATCCTTCACCCGTCCCTCGACCTTAATCTCCCCAGACTCTGATATTGCAGAGGCAAATTTGGATTCCACATTCGCAATCTGGACTCGGATGAAATCAAGTGGGCTCTCAGGTGAACCATCTAGAACAATTCTCTCCTCTGATATCCTCAGACCTCTCTGCTTAGCAGTAAAATTTGCATTAACCAAATTCACAAACACACTGGAAATGGGCTCAATGATACCCTTGGTGATCATGGCACGAAGAAGCCTGGTGTCAAGATCATCAGGAGCTCTAGCAGAAGCATACGTCACTTTAACAGTTTTCACACCACTTCCTCCTGCTACTAATTGCACAGCAAGTCTCCCGAGCTTCTCAGCAAGTACAACATATGGCTTCAGCTCCGATAACACCTGAACATAGAAAAGGAAACAACCGAGATGCCACTTTCTTAATAGTACAAACATGATGCATAATTAATAGCCATCAGCCATTATGTGGCAGACAAGGCATATGGCTAGTTTTTTATTCTTGTAGTTACCATTAACAATAAATCTAGAAGTTAGGCATATAATTTGCATGCACGACAATGGGTATGTTCCTGATCCTGCCTGTACTAGCATGTCAATCTAGTTACCATGAATTTCCTAACCATATTTTGAGATAAGAGAGACGGTTAAATGAACAGTTTCCAGCATTTAACCCTGAACCGGAAACATAGGCTGAGAGAAACTACTTCAAAATCAAAATAACTATTTAATGAGCTGAAAAGTCAAAGCTTTATTTGGTGGGGAGAGAGAATATCCATTTTTTGCGTTCTTATTTTTCCCCAAAAAACTCTTTTGTTTCTCCATTTGTATCAGTGATTCTTCTATCTTTAATAAAGCTATTTACAACTTATCACAAAAAGCAGAAAGGAATTTAGATTGTGCTACATAAACTAACAAATAAATGATGTTGGGACCACATTATATACTAAAAGTCGAAATTTCTAGAATTAATTTAAAATACTAGATCCTGGGACCTGACACCGTAAGCAAAATAAAGATTCATACAATATTACAATGATACCTCTGCAGGAACCATTGGTGCATTGACTGCAGTAGCAGCAAGCTCCCCTTTTAGGGCTCCCACAACAGCTTCAGCTATTTCAATGGCCACCCCTTCCTGAGCAATGCATCAAACCCAAATATTATCAGTTTACTTGGTAAGAGAAAAAATAGAGCTTCCATTGTACTGAGGAGTTGCAGTAACATTCTCGTGCAGAACCAACTTATTGTCTGCTCCTTTGTGAAAACATCAAGTGCCGCCTATAACAAAGAGACCATGTTATTGACTTTCCTCAACCGTAAGATATATGTGAATCAAGTATTAGAATGTAAGAACCTGAGCAACAATTCCAGCATATGTAAGAAATCTGCAGTTGTTATAGCTTGATCGAAACTCACAAGCTCCACACCCTATTGCACGATTATAAATTTCTGCTTGAGCATACTCTTAACAGTTTTGACTACCAAAGAATGGCCAAGTGCTACCTGTTGATTATAAATTTGAAGATATTGTTTAATGATGAAATGATATAACCATTTATAAATTACATATATCAGAGTGTGAAGATTAAAAAGGTGCAGTGATATATATAGGCTTCCAAAATTTGCTTAAAATTTTGCAGGTCAAGGATTCTGTTATAAAGAAAACAAACTTTTCCCTATCCTAGCTACCTTAACTAAGTTAAGCAAGAAGTATCATATTATTTATTTCTTCGTCTTGGATTTGTTCAAGGAGAACGAACACGTTCTGGCCATTTTGGATGTAGAGCGTCTATTTTTCAATATGAAATTTTACTGAATTACATCCCCACAGTATGAAAGAATATAGAACCCAGACAAGTTTCTCAAAATTTGAACCCTAAGTGAAAAACAGTCCATTCAAGCCTTCAAGATGAAAAAATGGGGAAATTTTATATAAAAAATAAATCCAAATGCTTTAGAACCACATGATCAATTGTAAATAGCAAAAACAGAGGGAGATAAAAATAAATAAATAAATAAAAAACCGAGGTTGGTCTATATCCAATCTTCTAGCACTGGTACACTCTTGCTCCATCCATATCCCTTCCAAAGTGAACAGTAACAAATTCTAACTTTGATTGTAGAATGACATAAGATTTATTAATAAGCAAAACTTGTGAATAAATTTTTGGTCATAAGATTTATTGACGAGATGAAGCTGGCATTAAGTTAAAACCCTTCAAAACATAGAAAATAACGTACCAAATAAACAAAATATTTTAAACTCTATTGATGAACAGACTGAGAAACAAAAATGTAAAGGTTTTTTTTTTTTCCTGTATGTTGCTACAACTTTGTTTTCTCTTCCCAAAAATGATACGAGTAAACAGTTATGCATATGACATATATAGGTAGAATTACTATAATATGAACAAAATTCTGGCAGTTCGGTCCACATATATGAGCAACTTTCTGTTTATTTGAGAGACCAAGTTTATTATCTTTTTGTTAGGAGTAATTCAATCAAGCTTTTTCCCACATCTATGATATGGGATAAGATTATATAATAATTCATTTTCACCAAAAAAAAAAAAAAAGAAAAAAAGAAAAAGAAAAAAAAAAAGAAGAAGAAGAAGATATGGGATAAGATAGTGTCTATATTGTAGAAATCTTTTTTCTTTTTCTTTTTTTAAATAGACAATACTTAAAAGTATTTGTTGCTTTTTATATATTATACCTCGTTACATATATTATATAAAACCCAAATCCTCTGTTTTCTTTGCTCCGCCTCTCTTTCCTCTCCTACTCACTCAGTTTCATCAGCCAAACCCAAAATCTCTAATCTGTGGGTTTCAATTTTTGATTCGCTGGAAGCTCCAAACCTTCAGTGATGGGCAAGTCACGCTCACTGTAAGACTATCATTATCATATTGGCAAACTTTTTTTTATATATTTAATTCATGCCTGGTTCATCATCAGAACCAAAAAAAAATAATAATAATAATTTTGATTTTCTACTTATGAATAATTATGCAGACCGGAATCGACTTCTAAAGCAGACCTTAAATTCGAGAAGAAACGCCAGTTTTATACAAGTAAGTTTCTATGTTTTTTTTTTGTTTTTTTATTTTTTTATGAATTGGTCCAAGTATGACAATTTTTACAGTTGCTCCTACCAAAGAATCAGACGCATTTAGATTATTTATGCAAATTCTGAATACCCATTTCAGTATTTGGAAATTTATGGGGTTTTAACTTTTAATGCTCTTTTAGATATGCATCACCAGCATGGAGTAATAGTATTTCTACAACATTTGATGTTTTCCCACATTGTTAGTTCCTGTTTAGTGTTCATTTGTTACATCTTTTGGTCATGTGGAATCTTTTTTATCCTCTATAGTTTGATCATTTTTGGTCCCATAAGGATTGATTGTAAATTGTTTTTTTTATTTTTTATTTATTTTATGAAGGATAAAAAGAAATCATCATTATAGATTTTCATTCATGCTTTAATAATATGCAGAGGTTAAAGATACTGTTGCTGCCCTGAGTGCCCAGAAGGCTATTGGCAAGGTGAGATTCTTAAATTAACATTCGCGTTGTTTATTGTTATACACTTGCCAGAGTTAATTTTTGGTGCTGTTGGTGGGTAGTTTGAACTGTGTTTACTTGCTTATTGGCAGTTTGGTTATTGCATTGGTTAGTATGTCGTTAAGATTTATATCATTTTTTTTTTTTTTTTTTGTCACTAGCAAGAAAGTTCCAGTCAGGACTTGCATTGCCAAGTTGTAAAGTTTGTCTTCCTTTTGATGGACTGAATTTCAGCTCCTTTACACATGTTGGTTGCCTATCTATTTCAAGATAGATTTAATTTAAGTAAATCTTGCACTTGCAAGAAAATATAGCATTGATTTTGGGTCAATCTTTTAGAGTTGAGACATTACCTCCAAAAGGGAATTTTGTACATAAAAGTTAAAAGAGTGTCGGAGTTTCCATACTTTTTTAAGTGATTTAGAAAATGAATTGGCATAAATTTTTGGTACTTGTAAAATAAATTATACAATATTTAGCAAAATGCAACCTTTTCCAAAACCGCAAGGATGTAGACAAATTTTAATCAAGTGGTATGCAGGATCCACAAATACATTTTGTGGCTGCTAGTGTGGTGCAACTCTGTTCTATAATGGGTATGACAAGTTAAGGGAGTAGCATTGAAAAATGACACATGATGCCATGTATAGATAGAGCCAGATTGTTCAACTTACATGTAAAGGTGAGTGCCTTCAATCAACCTCTAGGATGCAAGATACAAAATTGTGTAGTTTATTCACTACTTAATTTGGGTTAGTGACAAAGGTTTACGGAATGTGGTTCGATTAGGATCAACGTGTTGAGTTTGAGGGAGTGATGTAGGTTCAAGCAGGATACCCACTGGATGATGCTACTTGAACCCCATGAGTTGAGGTCAGGCTTTGACCTTTATGAGGGTGTGTCTACGGCCCCTTTATTGTTTAGGCCCTTAAAGCATTGGTTCCTCTGTAGATAGGTGCTACTATGGTCAGGCTCATGTAGGGTCTTCCGTAGAGCAGTCAATCCTTCCCATTTTAACCTAGCTAAAATTAAGTGAGAAATGTGAAAGGTGGACAATTGAACAGAATCTTGAACCTTCATCTCTTAAATGTCAAAAAGATAAGTTAATATGAGCCTGGATCAAAGATTTTTGGAGTGAAAACTGTATTGCAGCAAAATTATGACCTGGGGATTTCAGATATGATAAATTGTTAATTTGCCCAAATTCTCATAATTCTTTTTTAATTAAAAAGGACCCATTGGAGTCCATAAATCTTACCAAAGCCTTGTAAACCTCAGTATTTTCTCATTCCATTCTTCTTGAGTTTGTTGTCCATCCTATAAGGACTTTGCATGGGGACATGGTTCTAAATTCTAATCTCCAAAACAAGGAATGTCTAAGCCTTAAAAAGAATTTTTATTCAATACGGACCAATTGTTTTAAGGATGATGTTAGGACTCTATTGTGTTCCACAAGTACCAGATTGTTTGTTACAATTGTGTATTAAAATTGTATACCTCTATTTACCAATATATGAAGAAAAAAAATGTATACCTTTATTTGATATCTGAATCTAAGGTGATGCCTTTCTTTTGTTTCGTTTAAACCTTTTGAACTAATATGTTGTGGCAAATGTTTGATAACACTTGTAAAACTTATTTTTGAGTAATATTCATAATCTTTATTATTTAAATATCTATTTATGTTCTTCCAGAAGAAGAAACTTAGAAGCCGACAGAAGAAATTGAAAGTATATGATCTCTCAACCCTCTCAGATTTCCTTCCTGATTTGAAGACCCCGCGGCAACCAACTCATCCTACAGATGAGTTGAAGCCAAATTGTAAATCTATGAAAAAGTTAATGTGAGCATATGAATTCCATGATTTACTTCCTGTTGCAAGCTTTTTCATTGTGATATCTGTCTTAATGTAATATCGGGTTCATTTTCATCAGCTTGAAGGAAGGAAAACAGCTGAGTACAGTTCTTAATCATCCTGCTTTCCAGTTGGATCCTTTGGCTGCCATTCATCAACACCTGCAGAGCACACAACCTGTTATAGATGAGAAACCAAAGAAAAAGAAGAATAAAAATGGCGGGAGGAAGAAAAAAGCTAAGAAATCTAAGGCTTCAGATGGACCTCAATCTATGGTTATGTGAATTAAACTTTTGTCAATCTACTTCTATAAGCCATATTTGTTCAGATCTGATCCTGAATCATTCCAATACTTACATTTTGAATACGAAATATGTTCACCTGGTTAACCCTATCTGGGTTTATTTTGTTTCAATTTCCGAGAGATGCTCTTAGTCCGATCAATGTAATTTTTCCCCCTTTGATAATTAGCTTTATCAATCTGCTTCTATAATCCATATTTGTTCGTATCTGATCCTGAAACATTCCTATGCTTACATTTTGAATACGAAATATGTTCACCTGGTTAACAAGTCTATGTGGATTTGTTTCTTTTCTATTTTCTAGAACTTGGTCTCAAAAAGGATTTTCTTTCAATTATAGATTTCCGTGATTATTCATTTTTTGGAAGGATGAAGTATAAAGCTGTATATTTACTTAACTCAATCTATATTTGAGTCCTACAAGCTATAAATGAAGCTGACTTGCTTGGAGTGCAGAATTACGGTTATTTAAGCACACATATTTAGTTCTTTTACCATGTAACCTTCTAGGTGAAGAAAGGTTCATTTTATACATGTCTTTAAGTTCAGTTCTCTTCCCATCTGTTATTCTATATATTGGTATTTGGATTAATAATCAATGATATACTTGTGATATTTTGTCAGTCCTTTAAAGAAAAAGAATCTGCATGCGCATGTTCATTTTATGAGCGCAACCATCTGCTTTTCAAGTGTGAAACAACCAGCTAAAGCTAAACGCCTCCTAAGCCGGAAAATGGTTTGCAATGGATGTTATCTTCTTGTACACCAATACTAGCAGTTCATTCATAACTTTAACATTGGAATAATGTGCATGCAGCTGATCTTAATAAATACTCCTTAAGATAGATCAAGATCAATTCCCAACTGATTACAGCAACTATCTCGATCAGGCAAAAAAAGAAAAAGAAAAAAAGATTGTACTAGACATTCTCAATTGGATAATGATCCAACCAGTGGTTATAATTTATCATATAATATTTGCATATAAGAGTTGTTTCACTACCAAGTACCACTGCTGCTTGAGATATCAGAATTTAAATTTGAAATACATGTTTGCCGGCCTGCTTAGGAGAATTCTCCATTAATGCTCCAATTAGATTGGGTTTTCACAAAAACTCCTCTTTTTAGTACTTATCACATTTGGTTCTACTGATTAAACCCAGGTCAAACTTAATTGGTATAATTTTCCACGTCTTAGTTGTTGTAAGAGGATCATGTAGTTTTGTTAGAAATGTTGTTGGATAACCAATCAAGACCTTCATATAGTCCTTGGCCAGAGGTGGCAGAAGCACTCTGGACGTACCTGCACAATGAATTAAGTCAATCAACCAATACCACGATTCAGACTACATGTATTTTGGGCAATGCCATTTGTGTGTTTGGATTGTCTTATTAGTTGATTTGCTTATATCTTGAACGTGGATAAAAAGTACCTTTGTACATAGAAAAAGTGAGATTTTAAAAAACTGTACATAAGCAAATAAGCTTAGAAGGCTAAACCAAATGCACACTGATTTGAGATAATAAGACTTTTAATTTAGATCATATGCATAAATCACAATAGACCATGTTAGCAGTTATGCAAAAAAGTGATAAAAAAAAAACATAACTTAATTTATATTTAGATAATTTTTTTCAAGAGAAACTATATCAAGAGTGGTTTCTTCTTCTGTTTGTATTTCTGTCAACTAAAGGGTTTGCCTTGTAGAGTGAAAATGTACACTACAGAAAGGAGAGCTAAAGGGAAGAAACAAATAAAATAGTACAGATCATTGAATGAAAACATGACTGATAAATCAGCCAAACAAATAAACGGGAAGAACATGACTGATAAGACATTCTTTTTTCTTTTTGATGGGGTATAAGGAAAGCAAATGCTTACCAGGGACGCTGATTGAGTGAGTATAGGCCAAGTTTATCAGCAACCTCAGAAGCACTCATAGAATTTGGAAGGTCCTGCTTATTGGCAAAGACAAGAAGCACGGCATTGCGTAGTTCAAACTGCGCACGAAAAAAAATGATAAAAAGTGAATCTTTATTTATATGATTAAAGTTACTCATCAATGCAATACTTCTATAAGCACAGATTTTTTTGTTCTTTCCATATTTGGATGAAAGAATTCTCTAAGCATAGGTTTAATTGCACTAAAAGAAATTCAAGATATAATCATAATGGAGATTTTCAATACTGAAACATTGATTTGGAATCTGTTTAACAATGAAATTCTAAGTTAAGAAAGTAAAATCTAATTCCAAGTTCCTAAGTTCTAACACGTTGTCCTTACTAACCTCAACAAGAATACGATGTAGCTCATTCCGGGCTTCTACAACTCTTTCTCTATCATTGCTGTCCACGACAAAGATTAGTCCTTGAGTATTTTGAAAGTAATGTCTCCATAAAGGTCGAATCTGTTTAATAATGAAATTCAAAGCATATGCAGCATTATTAAATTTCATAGAACATAATGACAAAACCGTTATTTTTTAATATTTTTCAAGAATAAAGATGAATTCTTTTATTAATTACAAATGGGGTACCCTTCAACCTTTCTTTTCTACTTTAAAGAAAATAAAATGTCTTTCACTATATTATAACCATAGGTAGAGCCAGAGTTCGAATCCCTGTTGTAAGCAAAAACAAAAACAAATACAAAAATTTCCATGGTTCAAAATTGAAATGGCAATTACTAATTATGTAGCAGTATTAGAGACAATGGAAGGTACATGAGATTAATTCTATGAAATGTGTCTCATCAATGTATGAAATATTTGAGAGAAATAACCTTGGAAAATTATAAGGTACTTATGATTAGGTTAATGGATTGGGATACTTTGATCTTTGTTGAAAGATGAGCTAGATTAACTAATTCATCTTTCTTCATAATCAAACTTAACCCTTACATAACTCAGTTGAGTTACTGCAACCACTTGATTTAATTATGGTTAAATATTTGTTATTTTCACTTTCTCATCATGCAGAAATCCATTTTTCATTTTTGAGGCCAGAAGAGAGGAGGCAGAAATTTATGTGCAAATCGCTAACAAAAGAGTTATGCCATAGAATGATATCAAGCTGGTACCTTATCTTGTCCTCCTACATCCCAGACAGTGAAGCTAATATTCTTGTACTCTACAGTCTCCACATTAAAACCTGTTCCATTAAAAATGAAGGCAATAGATCATTATGTATGAAACAGTAAATCAAACAACAAGGAATTATCACAGATAAAAGATCTGAAAAAGTTTCTAGCTCAATCTATAAAACCATCACAAATATACAATGAAAAAACTATAAAAAGAAATAAATTCTACCTAAACTTTGAAATATCTTGTGCTTAAGCAACAGAAAAGGAGGTAGTTTAATAGTGACATTAAGCATTAAACATAATCATCTTATTTAAATTGTAAGAGTTTCTAATGTAGTAGTTACCAATTGTGGGTATGGATGTAACAATCTCTCCCAGTTTGAGCTTGTACAAGATGGTGGTCTTCCCAGAAGCATCAAGACCCACCATCAGAATCCTCATCTCACATTTTGTAAGAAACCTCTTTGCTAGTCTAGATATGATAGCACCCATGCCACTTTACCAACAAAAAAAGATCAACTAGGATTAAAATTTTCAAACAAAACCTCAGCAACAGAGAAATATTGGAAGAGAAAGAAAATGGATTGTTTCATCAATATGAGAACTTATGTAAGAGACAAACTTAAGGAGAAACATAGGAAAAAGGATATCTCTTGTATTTAAAGCAAGCACCAAATGGGACATTGTTGGGTGGAAAGTAAAAGAAGAATAAATTCTGATTTTAGAGGAGAGGCACAAATTATATACTTATATTGTATTGTTCAACTTCATTAGTACTTGCCATCATATGGGAACCCTCACAAAAAATGTTGGTGTACTAGATAGCCAAAATTCTTTTGGTTGCTTTGAAGTAGGGGTGGCAATTTTTATCCATATCCATGAACCCGCCCATTACCCACCTTATTTGGATAAGTCTTAACCCAACCCATTTGAGTATTTGGGTTAAATGGATAAAGACTCATTTGGTTATTTAATTAGATGGGTCTAAATGGATAAATCCACTAATACCCACTAAACCCATCTAAAATTTAAAATTAAATAAACCCACTAAACCCTTCTAAAATTTAAAAACTTAAATAAACACTAGATTTCTAAGCCCAAAGCCCTCAGTCTCACTCTCCCTCAAATTTTCTCAGTAGCCAAACACTTTCCCAAACACTTTCCCTTAGATTTTCTCAGATTTTTCAGGCCCAGCCCTAGACCTCGACCTAGACTCCGATCCAGGCCCAGCCCCAAACTCAACCCCAGCCCTCCACCGCCTCGCAACGCCTGCCGCCGCCGTGCTAGTCCCACGACGAGACCATCGCGTTGATCTACTCCTATCGCGAGAAATGGTACTCGCTCCGGCGCGGGAATCTGAAGGCGATGGAGAAAGGTCCTTCGGCTAAGCCTCGAGTCAACGACTCCAATAGCAACGAAAACGACAACAACGACGACAAAGGGCTCGACATTGAGAACGATAAAGAAGAAAATTAGGATTTGTACGAAGAGTTCAAGAATGGAGGGTCGAACATGAAGCACATGAGTTTTTTTTTTTTTTTTTTTTACTTTACTTTTCATTTTTCGAGTTTTTCTATTTAGTTGCCAAGAAAGTTTTGAGAAAATTGGGGAAAAACTGTATTTCAGAGTTTAGACTAAAGTTCAAGTTAGTTCTATGAGTATTTGTTTGTTTGCTTAAAAGATTGTTTGATTAGCTAGGTATTGGTCTGGGTGAGGAGAAGTTCTGTTTGGTTTGTGAGAAAGTTTGGGAAAATAAATGAAAATGAAGTGGTTGAGCTTGTTATAAAGCTAAAAGATTTTAATCCGATTTTCAAGGGTCCTGTTTGGTTTATGAGAAATTTTGTAGTTGCTAACTTAATGGGAAAATCTAGTAACAAGTTATTTATTTATTTGAGTCATATTGGGTTAAATGGGCGGGTTATTAATTAAATGGATTGGGCGGATAATAAATAATTAATTTATATATAAATGGGTCATAAATGGATAAATGGGTAATTACACACTCAATCCATTTATGACCCAACCCATTTACGACCCAACCCACCCATTTGCCACCCCTACTTTGAAGTTAAACAGTAGTGTGTAATGTGTATTGGACTTTTTATAAAGCCTACACAGTCTTTGTGCCTAACAAAGCTGAAACAATAGATCCTTCTCAATAAGCACTTAGAATGATGCCCCAATAAGAGCTAATTGATTCCAGATGGTCCAGGTTATTGTTCTTTCCTGGAATCCAATCTATTTCAAATAATCATAACTCTTAATAATACAATCTTTTTCTTCACACTGCTTATCATAAGCATTTTTTTTCATGCAAGCCTGTCCAAAAGCGTAGAAGCAAATATTCCCAATATCATCATTGAGCTAAATAAACTCTAATGCATTTATTGTCCTTAAAATAATACTACTATTTGGAAAAATATTTCTTAAGATAGTGCCATATTTTATTTTATTTTGTTGAAATATACTAAATTCAAGTATCATTGTGATGCTTTCAGTTAAGGCAAACGTTTAAATATTATGTTTATATGAAATATGCTTTCCAATAAGATGTTGATAGAGTAGATAAATCACATTTGGTCAATTTGATATCATGTACATCTCAAAATTTAAATGATTCGGGGTTAAAACGGCTATGTTTGACCAAGCATATGGATTCCGTAACAATATTTCAAAATATTATAATTATGAAAGCATCAAGATCTTTGTAGTTTAATTGGAGTTTCTAACAGAGATGTCCATCCCCCTCGACTGTTACAACCTAGAATTGCCTAAATTACCACTGACATATAAAAATTGTCAAAAATCAACTTGTGAAAAGCAAGAAAACTATTAATTTGGAGAGCTGTTAAAGAGACACAGGTCGCTCTTAAAACATAAAGTTCAGCTCGATAAATTATTTTTGTAGTGTTTTCCTTGCAACTTCTTTCAGAGATGAAATGTAGGGACAATCTCTCGCCTTAAAATGCTAAAGTATCCTCAACAACTGCTTTTCGGTGATATGGGGAAACCCTTTTGCGCCATAACCCACAACCACAATTCCATTTCCATCCCACTCCAACACACTAATAGCTGATGCACTTTCACTTCCATTTCCTAAATGCAAACTATATGTCAACTTTCAAGTGTCAACAGACTCAACACCCTTCAAACCTATGGCCAAGGAAAAATGCATCCCTCCTTTCAAACCTAACATAGTATATTTGTAGTTGTCACTCAAACCTTAAGAAAATAATAAATGCAAACTAGGCTTTTATAACATCAACAGTATTATATTTGGAAAAATAAAATAAGTCACAACTGCATTATTTTTTGAGAATATTTTTTACAAATAGCATTAGGATAAGGAAAAGCTCCAGTGTAGCACTGAAGAATAAGTGAAAGTAACACCACAGAGAAAAGCCTTTACATATATTGAAATTTCCATATCTGGTACATTCTCAAATCTTAATGTCAATGTTTTTTGGTTACAACAAGTGGGGGAGGGGGATTTGAACCAATGTTTTCCTTTATGGGAGAATCAGGTAATGGAATTGAGTTACAAGGCTTTTGGTATCTTGATGCTAATGTTGGCATTGATACAAAATTACAAACAAATGGACAAAAAGTAATCTAGTAGATTTTTCAGAATTACGAACTTTACAAACATGAAGTGACCTAAAACGTGATCAATCTTTTGAAGCAGACTGGAAGATAAAAACTGCTGTTAAAACGCCCACCAATGCTGTAACTGCCAAGGCTACTGTAGGCAGGGGACTTGTGAGCCCAAAATTCTGCAAAAATTAAAATGACCAAACATTTTAAAATAATTGTTCATGAGTGCAATGTTGCTCTAGCAATATTTGGTTGTGTGCGCTTTTGTTTGTGTGTGTGTGCAGAGAGAGAAGAGTAGAGGGTTTCCATGTCAACAAGAAAAAACTATTGAAACCAATAAACTTGACTTCCACGAAAATGATTTGACATGCCCCAACTTCCAAGCTAAGAGGAAACCAAAAATGACGAGGGAATTTATAAATGCTCGCATTTTGAACCTTATGATGGATTAGAAATACCATTCCCTTTTTGGCAAGAATATATATGTGTATGTGTGTGTGTGTGGCATTCCCCTGGTGGGCATCAACTTTTGACTTTCCAACATTAGAAACAGGCATCAAATGATCAACAGGAAACAATAAACTACTAATCACCCAAAAGGTATCTTATGTTTCAACAGGTATTAAAAAACATCAATAGCCAAGATTCTCCAGAATCTCCACACCAAAGCCCCTGGCTTGAAGGTTCCCAAAACTGTAGAAAACTGGACTACAGGACAGTTGGCTCAGACATCATCTAATGTCCAAGGCAATCCTCATTAATGAGATGATTTCCTTCAGTGATGTCATACATATCTTCCTTTTTGAGGGATGAGGTGTTTGTGAGTGTTTATAAATATAGAATGGGGGAGGGGAAGAGGGCCGCCGGGGTAGGTTTGTTTAATTAAGGAGGCCTCACTCAATTGATTAAACCAAGATAATTTTCTCTAGCTTTAAATTTGAACAAGTAATTTACAAATGATGCTTCTAATAGAGCTATAGAGGTAAAGATCATCATTAGTCTCTCACATTAGTTATTGACACTTTAAAGCAACATTAAATTGTATGAGTTTATGAAATAAGCAACACAAATATAGTAAACTTTTTTAACATATAATACACAGATATCATTAAAGATAGCCATAGAACATTTTACTTGTTTTAATTTCCTGATGAATATAATGCCTTTTTTTTTTGTTATTTGTGGTTTGCAAAAAACTGCAAGTTGTATCCAGCAACCAGTGCTGAAAAAAAAACTATGCTTGAAACTAAAAGATAGCTTTTGTTTGGATCTAAAAACCCATAGCATGTGACATACCTCCAAAAGCCCCTTGCCTGTTGTTACCTCAACAGTAATAGCCACTGCAAAGCCAATCATTGCAAATCGGCCTAGCCATACATCCAAACTGTTGTCCTGGGTGCCTTGTTCACATCTTATGGAAAGTGACATTGCTTTGCCTGCAGGCTGCTTTTGGTAACAAGTTCGTCGTATCACTAAAAATGAAAGCAAGCATCAGCTCTCACCAATTAAGTGATCATTAGGTTGCCAAGAATATTGAGGAAAATTTAAAACTACATTTTACAAATAATTCAAATTCTCTTTCTTTTAGTATGTTCTCTTAGTGACCATATAGAAATAAGAGGGAAATAAGGAAAAGAAAAGCCAGACCATATGAGGCAAAGAAAAAGAGAAAGAAAGAAAAGAAAAATGGGAACATTGACCAGACAAGAATTTTGATGATAGATATGCAATTTGAACTTCAGAGCAATGAAAAAATGATTTTAAATTTTTAAATAAAAAATAAATTAAAAAAAAAAAAAAAAAAACATCTGTATATGTCATGTCAGGTAAGCATTCAAGACTAAAAAAGCTCATGAGCTCACATCTGAATCACTGCATTTTTTGCCAGCAAACATGGCAACTGTTATCCTGGGTAAGCAAAGAAATTGGCAACACATTATCACAACCCAAGTACCTTAGATAGGATACTGGCAAAACGGTTGCATTCATATGTTCAAATGTGAGATGATCACAAAATTATAAGAAATTTTCTAACAATGGTGAAATCTTTAAGAAAGAAAATGACTTAGACAAATTGTTCAAAATAAACAAGTTATGCCTAAAGTCATGTTATACTAAATAGGAAGGTGAGAACTATAAATAGACCATCATTAACACAATTATCGTAAAATGGTTGTGAGAGCAATAAGGTTAATCACTAAAGAATTTGATTTTGATCATTGAGCACATACTCTGTACCATCACAGCCACAAATCAGTACCACAATCTAGCTAAGATGATAAAAGAAAAAAAAAGGAGATATCTGGACACCTTTTATAACTAAATTTAACTGAAAAGGGAAAAAGAAAATGAAGGCAAGGGGACGTAACCCAAGTACACAAAAAGTATACAAGAATGAACCACCTCGAGCAAAAGACAGAGAAAAGGAAAAATAGACCAAGGCGATAACAAAATCCCAAAGCGAAGGTGTGTTTGGCCATCCAAACATTTAGGTGTATAGATAAAAATAAGCTGGGAGATATGTTAAGCATGACTTGTTAATAATGAGGTACATTGGGCACCAACATGATTTACAATTACTTCAAAAACTCTTCTAGTGGAATACGAAGATGAAGCCTAGTTAATTTCTCTTTTAGAAGTCATCGTAAGTTATGCCCTACTTGCATAAGGTGTTTTTACTGTAGCATTCAAACATCTACTGCAGTTAGTGGAGATTGTTCAATGGATATTCTGGGGTAGCATAAAGAAGGAGTATTTGGCAAGAAAATGAATGGAAAGGACAAAAAACATAATACTTCCTTGATTAGCAAGACAACTAGAACATGATTCACATCAAATACAATAATATCACTCTCTAGGATATGATAAGAACCTTAAGACCTTCACTCACCCTGGATAAAACAACTCTTCGTGATTGTAGCACTAAAACCCCACATTTCAAAACCTCACCATAGAGAAAGCCCCAAATTTTTCTTCTTCATATGTCTCAACGACTAAAGAAAAAACACATTGTTTTCTTTGCTCTCTCTCACATACACGCGCACACTGCAACTTTTTTTCTTTTCCTCTCTGGCTTGCAGCACTCTTCTCTTCTCTTTCATTTTTTTTTTCCTAGACGGCACCCTTCTTCAAACCATTTAAGAAATTCTTCTTTTTATAATAAAGCCCGGTTGCCTATTACTTCTCCTAATCCAAGGAGAACTATTGATTATGCTTTTATAAGTTTTCTTTCTTCCCGTGGTTTACTAGACCACCAACATTAACTACAACTTCTTTTCAAGAAGGTAAATATAGATATGGGAATCAGTTACCTGCTCACTACATAATTCGTAGTAACAAAAATTGCAATAAAAAATCTTCTTTTCAAATAACTAATTGTACTCTAGGAACCACGGACACAGATAAGGATACGACATAGCGACATGAGCAATTTCTGAAAAATTATAACATGACAAGGTGGAAACGACACCAGTATGACACGGTATGGTATCCCAAATGAAGTGTCCATGCTTCCTAGATTGTACCAACAACAACAACTCGCACACACAGACACAGCACAGCTTTGGTAGCATACAATTTTGTGAATAATGGAAAATCGTAGCATTCATTCTACTTTATTTTTAAAAAAAATAATAATACTTTCAGCCCCATTTTAAGTTGCCTATTTGTGTAGAAGTTTCTACAAGAAACAAACAAGAAGCATTGAAATATAATTAGAATGCTTACAGAGCGGAGAACCAGTGGCGAAAACGGACCCACATAGTGAAAGCTTGGAAAGTGGAAGGCGAGGAGTTGCAGAAGAGGTTTTGGGTGAGCTAAAAGCATATACATCTGCAACATAGTCATCATCTTCATTATTATAATGAAAAAACAAAGTACGAGGTTAATGAAAGTAAAACTCATTGACACAGACACAGAGAGAGAGAGAGAGAGAGGGTACCGCGGACCGAAAGGGAGAGAGACGAGGAAATTTGAGCTAAGGCCATGGAGACAGAGAGGAGCTATGTAATGCAGAGTGTAAAGCAAAGTCTGTAGATAACTGGAATTTTGGTATGGGACAGTTGATGTTGAAGATGACCTTATATTTTTGGGAGTTAGAGATCTGCCCACGTGTACTCATTTACCAAAATTGTTTTTAGGGCGAAAGAGGGTGTGCATGGGTCGGGTTGGGTCGGGTTGAGGAGATTTTTTGACCTAATCCATCATGGTGGGTCAAAAAAATTCAACCCAATCCAACCCATCACATAAATCCAACCCAACCCAACTCAACCCACATGAGTCGGGTTGGGTCGGGTTGAACCCATGGGTTTGACAAAAAAAAAAATTTATTATTATTAAATTGAGTAGAAAAAAATATAAATATTAATATATTAAAAAAACTCAAAGAGTAGTATCAATGTAATTCCTTAAAGGCAAACAACACTAATGACTAAACAACAATAGTAATTTATTAGGGTTTGTGTAAACTAATTGGTTTTTATATAGGAGAGGAAGAACTGGTTATTTTAAAAAATTTATTAATTATATATATATACATATATATATATATAATTAGTATTAGTAAGAGGAACCGAGGAAGTGCTACTCTACAGCTAGTTTTTTTAAAAAATTATTAAATATATAATATATATTTAAATATATATATATAAGTGCCCTACAGCTGGTTTAAAAAAAAATATTAAATATATATTAAATATGGGTGGGTTGATGGGTCGGGTCGGGTTTGGCCGGTTTGTAATTTTTTGACCCAAACCCAACCCGACCCGCTATAAAAAAAAAAATTTGTAACCCAACCCACCAAGCCTTAAAAACCGACCCAACCCGACGGGTCGGGTCGGGTTTGGCGGGTCGGTGGGTTTTCTCCACACCCCTAGCGAAAATGCACTTTTCGTCCCACATTTTGGGTCAATTCTTATTTTGGTCCCAAAATTAATTTCGTTGCAAATTTCATCCCTAAAAAAAGAAAATCGTTTTTAAAATGGTTCCTACCGTCAACCCACTGATGGAAACCTCCTACATGGCAGACGGATTGCCCTGCTTGCTAACGTGGCGCTAATGTAACGCTGACGTGACTATTAAAACATTATTAAAAAATTATTTGACATTTTTTAAATGACACGTCAGTATTTTAATTAATAAAAAATTAAAACAAAAAAATTTTAATTCCTCAATTTTAAAAAATAAAAAACAAACAAAAATTTTACTTTTTTAGTTTTAAACGATTTTTTTTATTAATCTAATTAAATTAATTAGAAAAATAAAAAAAATTACCATTAGACCATTTTAGTAGTAAGTGTATTTACTTTTTTATTTTTTTAAGTGTGTTAGTCAAAAGTGTATATACTTTAAAAATCATCAAACCATTTTTTTTTATTATCATTAGAACATTTTAAACCATGATCTGAGTTTAGAGAGAGAGAGAGAAAGAGAGAGAATGAGATGAGGCCGGCGGTTTGGAGCAGATCCAGATTGCTCGATCTGGGCCTCTGTCTCAACCACCATCTCGGCCACAATGAAACTCGATCTCGGTGACTTTGGGTTAGATCAGCGGTGCGTGGTGGGTCAGATCGGCCTCTCTCTCCTCTGCCGACCCCAACAAGTCCACCTCCACCACCGAAGCGGCGGTGCTCTTCTTCAGATCGGTCATTCTATTTGGGTCTTGCTGGGTTTTGCTAGGGTTTGTCTTATGGGTCACGCTGTTTGGGTCTTGAGACCGTGAGAGTTGATCTTGATTTTGAGTGGTCATGTTGTTTGGGTCTTGAGACCGAGAGAGTTGTTCTTGTTGGGAATGAAAGGGAGAGCTCGGGTTCATCAATGAAAGAGTGAGAGATGATAATTTTTCTTTTCTTTTCTTTGGTGTTCTTGTGATGGGTTTGAGTTCTTGGATGCTGGGTTTGATTTGGGAAGAACGGGAAGAACAAGTTGAAGAACATGAAGAAATTTTTTTATCTCTGTTTCTTTTTCTTTTCTTTTTTTCATTTGTGTTGTTGTGATCTAGGTCTATGTTTGATCTCTATTTGTGATCTGGGTCTATGTTTGTGTTTGATCTCTGTTTTTTCTTTTCTTTTTTCATTTGTGTTGTTGTAATCTGGGTTTGAGTTATTGGTTGCTGGGTTTGCATTCTTGTAATCTAGGTTTGGGTTCTTTGTTGCTGGGTTTGATTGGGAAGAACAAGAAGAACAAGTTGTAATGTTGTTATGAAAATTAATAATGATAAGTAATATTTTTTTAAAAATTAAATTAGATTTAAGGTTTTTTTTTAAATTTAATTTCTTTTTTATAAAAGTTTTCTGACATGGCTTTGTTTAAAAAAATTAAAATGCTGACATGGTATTTAAAAATGCCAAATAATTATTTTTAATAATATTTTAATGGCCACGTCTGCGCCACGTCAACAAGCAGAGCACTCCGTCTGCCACGTAGGAGGTTTCCGTTAGTGGGTTGACGGCAGAGACCATTTTAAAAACAATTTTCTTTTTTTAGGGATGAAATTTGCAATGAAATCAATTTTGGGACCAAAATGAGAATTGACCCAAAATGTGGGACAAAAAGTGCATTTTCGCCTTGTTTTATTTATGGAAAAATTTTAGCAGTAACGTTACTCAATAAAATAAGAGAGGTGTTATGTTCACAACATTACTTGAATGGTGTGTTTTTTACACTCTTGATACATATGACAAATTTTGTATCAATCAAATATTATTTACTATATAATTTATAAGTTTATATTTTATGCATAATTTTAAACTACCAAAACTTGTAATTTAAACAATTTATATTTTATAATAATTTTAAATTACAAAAACTTGTAATTTAAAAAATTAAAAATTTATTGATGATATAGCTATTGATCTTTAATTTTTTAGAAATTTTGCAAGCATAAAGGATATAAGAAGAAGATATAATCCAATGATGAATTTGTTAAAATTTACCTCCAATAAAAAAATATTAAGTAAGGTTGTAATTTTGGGCTACAACCAATTTTGTAGCTAAATTTTGTCTTTTTATTTATACTATGCGGCTTTTTGAACTATAATAAATTGGACAAAGTTTAGTTACAAAATTGATTGTAGTCTAAGGCTACAACCTTACTCAATAAAATAAATATTACTACTGTAGGGATAAAGGCCCAGAATGATATAATGGGCCTTGGGCTTTGTCCGAGGACGGTAAATGGTCCGAGGAGGAGCAAATAGTATTAAAGGTTCCAATTTCAAGGTCTTATGAGTAAGAAACGAATGAAAGGCGATCTGAGGAGGAATCCCTCCTCGGACATGGCGGACGCAGCTCAAGTATGTATCCTAGCAATTAGGGTGACCCTCCAAGAAGCTTCAATGATAGAGACGCACCTCATGAACATACGAGAAGGATGGGAACCCATTAGTATTTGAGGGAAAGCTGCTACCACCGCATTAAATGCACTACAACTACTCTTATGGCCGCATTTATGTGAAGAAGACCTCTGAACAGTACTGCCTTGGCTACCGCAACTCACAGAAAGCCAGGGAAGGTGTCTGATGGGACAAGTACTCAAGTGAGGGCTCAGATGATCAACAAGTGTAAGGTCAAGATGACCCAAAGGGAGATATATAATGTAAGAAACCCTTCATGAGAAGGGGATCGAAAAAATAGAGAAAGAACACTATAGCCATCTAAATTGTCCTTGTATCCAATTGTGATCAATATATACAAGTGAGACATCCTCGGACTGAAAGTCCATTGATATCAAGATCTCTTGTTTGTGTTTGATTGCCATTCAATTCAATACCAGTCGTTGTTCAACTCATTAGGGTCTAGTTCTTTGACCCATTCTCTACAAATTTATTGTATTGGGCTCATCGGGCCAAGATCTCATACATCTTGGGCTTGGGCTGCAAAACGTGCCCCTACAATTGGCGCTGTCTATGGGAAGAGCTTGTGCAATATTGAGTGCAACGGTCGACTATGGCAGGTTCAGGTCCGCACCGGGTAGAATCTATAGGGTCCCAATGTGAGAATCATTTCGTCAACCTCGAACGTAGAAGAAACCAGGAGGGGAGTGTGCTACTGTCCGGACCAGTAGGAGTCATTCCCGGGGGAGCAGTCGCCTCTCTCATGAGGAGGATACTAGAGCCCTACAACTGGAGGTTGACCAACTGAAGAGAAAGTTGCGCCATGCACAACGAAAGTGAGCCCCCTCCAACTCTGACATATCTTCTTCTAATGGTGAGGAGGATGGCATTTATCGACGTAGATCAAGGACTCCTCCCAGTGAGTCTTTCTCATGCGAAGAAGAGCACCATCACAGAGGACCGGGAAACGATGCTATGAGTAAAGCGTTGAACCAGATCTCCAAGTCACCCTTTACGCGCAGGATTGAAGGGGCAACCCTTCCTCGGCGTTTTCATTAGCCGACGTTCACCATCTACAATGGACGAACGGACCCGGTGGAGCATGTGAGCCATTTTAGTCAGAGAATGGCCGTCCATTCTAAGGATGAAGCCTTGATGTGCAAGGTGTTTCCATCCAGCCTGGGACCCGTGGCGATGAGGTGGTTCGACAGCCTAAAGGCAGATTCCATAGGCTCCTTCAAGGGGCTCACCAAGGCTTTTGGCTCTCGGTTTATTACGTGTACCAAGGTCCCCCGGCCAATTGACTCCCTACTATCCTTATCCATGCGAGAAGGAGAGACTTTGAAGGCGTACTCGGACAGATATTGGGAAATGTACAACGAGATTAATGGTGACTTTGATGACGTGACCATCAGCACCTTCAAGGCCGGCCTCCCAGCCGAGCATGATTTGAGGAAGTCTTTGACTGGCAAACCTGTCACTAGTGTGCGCCGACTCATGGAACGAATCGATAAGTACAAGAGGGTTGAGGAAGACCAGCAGCAGAGCAAAGGGAAGAGTAAGGTTATCCCTCAGGAAATGAGGGATTTTAGGTCGGACCATTATAACAATAACAGGCCCCGAAGGGATTCTGCCGGGCAGTCTGGGTCTACAACTCCTCAGTCGGTTAACACTGTGTTCCGAGAACCAGTACATCAAGTCCTAGAGAAGATCAAGAACGAGCCATACTTCAGATGGTCAAACAAAATGTTGGGAAACCCCATGAGGTGCAATCAGAGCCTTTATTGCCAATACCACCAGGACCAGGGGCACACCACGGAGGACTGTAGGAATCTGTGGGATCATCTGGACCAGCTGGTCCGAGAGGAAAAATTGAGGCAATTTCTGCACCATTCCAGTGGCCAGGGGAGCCAGACTAGCTCAGAGCCCCGGAGAGATGCCCCTTCAAAACCTCCTCTAGGCACGATAAATGTCATCTTTGCCGCTCCAGGGAGAACCGGTTCTTGTCCCTCCAGGGTGATGTCTGTGGCTCCGCTGCCTGCCGAGGACACCAACCCAGAGCCGAAGAGGGCTAAAGTGAACATCCGGCCGGCGTTAAGATTTTCGGATGAGGACAAGGTCGGAACCATACAGCCCCACAATGATGCTTTGGTGGTCACGCTCAGGATCGGGGGGTATGACGTGAAGAGGGTTATGGTAGACTAAGGTAGTGGCGCTGAGATCATGTACCCCGACCTATACAAGGGGCTGAACTTGAGACCCGAGAACTTAATAGCCTACGATTCACCTTTGATGAGTTTTGACGGGAAGGTCGTCATTCTGAGGGGCCGGATTAGGCTACCCGTGCAAGCTAGTTCGGAAGTGGTAGAGGTGGACTTTATCGTGGTGGATGCTTTCTCCCCCTACACGGCCATTGTGGGCAGGCCCTGGCTTCATGCCCTAGGAGTCGTCTGCTCCACTCTGCACCAGAAGGTGAAATACTCGTCGGAGAACCAGATCGAAGAGATCGTTGGGAATCAATCCGTAGCTAGACAATGCCTAGTGGCTGCCATCAGGCATCAACCAATAGCCGGCTGCTCAGCCTTTGCTGAAGGGGGTTTATAGCAATTAAAAGCTCTAGACTCACCCGTCAGTGGACTAACCGAGGAGGCATAGTGTGAAGATCTAGAAACGGTCGTTGTTGGTGATGATCCGGAGAAGTTCTTTCAGATCGGGGCTTAGCTGCCTCCACCAGAAAAGGGAGAGCTGATAGAGTTTCTCAGGAAAAATGTTGATGTATTCGCATGGGACGCTTACGAAGTCTCAGGGATGGATCCGAGCTTCATCTGCCACCATTTAAATGTCAATCCATCTACCACCCCTAAAAGGCAACCACCTCGGCGCTCGTCAAAAGATCACTCCAACGCTGTCAGAGAAGAGGTGAGGAAGCTTAAGCAAGCGGGGGCTATCAAGGAGGTATTCTACCTTGAGTGGTTGGCCAATACTGTGGTGGTAAAGAAGAAGAATGGGAAATGGCGAGTGTGTGTGGACTTCACAGATCTGAATAGGGCCTGCTCGAAGGATCCTTTCCCTATGCCAAAGATAGACCAGCTGGTGGATGCAATCGTAGGCCATCCTCGGATGAGCTTCCTAGATGCCTTTCAGGGGTATCACCAAATACCACTAACCTTGGATGATCAGGAAAATACAGCTTTCGTCACTTCCACTGGAAACTACCATTACAAAGTGATGCCCTTTGGTTTGAAAAATGCAGGGTCTACCTACCAAAGAATGATGACCAGGATGTTCGAACCCCAGTTGGGCAAGAGTATTGAGATCTATATAGACAACATGGTGGTAAAAAGTAAGGTAGTGTCCAAGCATGTGGGGGATCTCAGGAACATTTTTGAAATCCTGAGGAAGCACAAACTGCGCCTTAACGCTTCTAAATGCTCCTTTGGAGTGGGATCAGGTAAATTTCTGGGTTACATGGTTACCCATCACGGAATCGAAATTAACCCTGATCAGATTAAGGCAATCAACAGTTTGCAATCACCTCGGAATCCTAAGGAAGTCCAGAAACTGACCGGGATGACCGCTGCCTTGAACTGGTTCATCTCTCGATCTGCGGATAAATGCAAACCCTTCTTCCTGTTGATGAATAAGTGGAAGGGATTTGAGTGGACTGAGGAGTGCGCCTTGGCCTTCCAGCAGTTTAAGGATTATCTCTCTCGGCCACCTGTCATGTCCAATCCTGAGGTTGATGAGGTCTTGTTCGCTTACATTACTGTGGCCCCTCATGCTGTAAGCTTGGTCTTGATACGAGTTGATAGTGGCATACAAAGGCCAAGTTATTACGTGAGCAGGTCGCTACACGAGGCCAAGGTCCGCTATCTGCCCCTGGAGAAAGCCATTCTGGCGATGGTACATGCAACACGCAAACTCCCCCATTATTTCCAGGCCCACTCCGTTATTGTCTTGACTCAGCTTCCGCTCAGAGCTCTCCTCTGTAACGCTGACTACACGAGGAAGATTGCCAAGTGGGCCTCGATCTTAGGGGCTTTTGACATCAAATATATGCCTCGTACCTCTGTTAAGGGTCAAGTTCTCGCAGATCTGGTAGCCGAGTTTTCTAAATCCCCATTAGAAGTAGAAGCAGTAAAGGGCGACATGGATGGAAAATCGGTTGGCATGATCTCCCAGCAAAGTCCCTTGTCCTGGAAAGTATACGTTGATGGTGCAGCAAATCAGAGGGGATCCGAAGTGGGGCTGGTTTTAGTATCCCCTGAAAAAGATTACAATTGAGAAATCATTAAGGCTGGATTTCTCGGCCACTAATAACAAAGCCGAGTATGAGGCTCTGCTGATGGGAATGACCATGGTTTGAAGAATGGGCGGTAAGGCAGTGGAGATGTTTTCAGACTCAAGATTGGTCGTCGGCCAAGTGACAGGAGAGTTTGAAGCGAAGGATGAAAGAATGCAAGGGTACTTGGGTCAGGTTAGACACTTGCAGTCAGAGTTCGAATCTTTCGACCTATTACACATTCCTAGAAGTGGAAACACATATGCTGATTCCCTTGCCACGCTCGCAACCTTCTCCGCACAGAGTTTACCTCGAGTCATACTTGTCGAGGACCTGTACAGGCCTGCTGTGATAAGAGGAGACACGATCCAGATCCATCAAGTCAGAGTAAGGCCGAGCTGGATGGACCTTATAGTTCTATTCCTTAAGGAGGATATCCTACCCGAAGAGAAGTCAGAGGCCAACAAGATACGGAGAACGGCTCCTCGGTTCTGGCTATCTGAGGACTAGAAATTGTACAAACGCTCTTTCTTTGGGCCGTATCTACTCTGTGTACATCCCGAGGCGACCAAACTACTCTTGGAGGAGTTACACGAGGGAATATGTCGAAGCCACACTGAAGGCAGATCCTTGTCTCATCGAGCCATCACCTAGGGCTACTGGTGGCCAAACATGCAAAAAGAAGCTCAAGAATACATGAAGAAGTGTGACCAATGCCAAAGATATGCGCCAAATATCCATCAACCGAGAGGGGTCCTTAACCCTCTGTCCAGCCCTTGGCCCTTTACCCAATGGGGCTTGGACATTGTAGGCCCATTCCCTAAAGCAACAGGAAACAAGAGGTACTTGTTGGTCGGCACGGACTACTTTACTAAGTGGGTGGAAGCTGAGCCCTTGGCGAACATCAGGGACATAGATGCCAAGAAATTTGTCTGGAAAAACATCGTCACCCGGTTCAGGGTCCCTTGTACCCTCATCTCGGACAACAGCCTCCAATTCGATAGCAAATCCTTCAGGAGATACTGTTGTGACCTGGGAATCATGAATAGATATTCTACCCCAGCCTATCCCCAAGGGAATGGACAAGCCGAGGCTGTTAACAAGGTCATAGTAAGCGGACTTAAGAAGAGGTTAGATGATGCGAAAAGAAAATGGGTGGAAGAGTTGCCACACGTCCTTTGGACATATCGGACCACGCCTTGCAGGTCAACGGGAGAGACGCCATTTTCAATGACATATGGGGCCAAGGCCGTCATCCCTTTGGAGACTAGATTCCCAACCCTAAGGACGAGTTCTTTCACCCCAAACAACAACGACGAGCTATTAGGGAAGAGCTTGGATTTAATTGAGGAGCGAAGAGAAAATGCAATAGTCCAACTGGCGTACTACCAGCACAAACTCAAGCAAGGTTATGATACCAATGTGAAGCTAAGGCCCTTAGTTCCTGGGGACTTGGTATTGAGAAAAGTTCTGGGTACCGCAAAGAACCCAAGCATTGGGAAAACTAGGACCCAATTGAGAAGGGCCATATCGCATCATCTCGGTGGCTGGTATAGGAGCATATTTCCTTGAGGACCTAGATGAACATGTAATACCACGCCCTTGGAATGTAAACAACCTGAAAATGTACTATTATTAATGAAAGTTTCATTTGTCACATGTTTATTTATTATGTAAATACCTCGCACTTCTCTATGACAACTTTTTTAAAGTGATTAAACAGAACCCAAGTCATGCCATTTATGAGGTATCATGATTTGACTTCTCATTCTAGGCGTTTCAGGGGTATTTTGGTCATAGTAGAGGTTTTACGGTTATTTTAGTTGTTTTATAGATTTTGAAGTGATTTTGGTTAATTTAGAGGTTTCAGGGGGTTTTTTTTGGACATTTTGTGGTTTTGGGGTATTTGGTAATTTTGGTAGTATATTGGCCATTTTAGTGATTTCAAGGGTATTTTTTTGCGAAAAAAAAATTTATTTGACCCGTGTGAATTACCAAAATACCAAAAAACTAATAAATACACCAAAACCTCTCAAATGATCCCCCTTAAAACTGTCAAAATGACTAAAATGCACCATGAATGTCTAAAATATCCCAAAACTTTAGAAAATGACCAAAACGCCCCCAAACCGACCACAATACCCCTGGAAACTTTTAAAATGACCAAAATACCATTGAATCCTCAAAAATTGGCAAAATACTCCCAAAACCTCCGAAAATGACCAAAATTCCCCTAAACTAAGCCAAAATACACTCATTTTTTTAGATTTATGGGGTATTTTGATCGGTTTCAAGTTGTTTTTCTCACTCTAGAGGATTGTGGGGCATTTTGCTCATTTTAGCATCGTCGAGGTGTATATTTCAATCATTCTAGATGTTTAGGGTATTTTTGTCATTTTCGAGGTATCGAGATTTGATTCCTTATTCTAGCCGTTTCAGGGGTATTTTGGATATTATAGAGGTTTTCGGGTTATTTTTGTCGTTGTAGAGATTTTGAGGCTATTTTGGTCAATTAAAAGGTTTTTGGGGTTTTTTTTTTTTTTTACATTTTCTGGTTTTGGGGGTATTTTGGTAATTTTGAGAGTATATTGGCTAGTCTAGTGATTTCGTGGGTAATTTTTAGTCAAAAAATATTATTTTACTTGTGAGAATTACCAAAATATCCAAAAACCTATAAAGAGATGAACACCTCTAAAATGATCATTTTAGAACTGCCAAAATGGCTAAAATGCAATACGAACGTCTTAAATATCCCAAATCCCTAGAAAATGACCAAAACGCCCCCAAAACGGCCACAATACCTACGGATACTTTTAAAACGACCTAAATACCATTGACACCTCAAAAATAAGTAAAATACCCTCAAAACCTCTGAAAATAACCAAAATACCCTTTAAATAAGCCAAAATACACTTGATTTTTTTAGAGTTTGTCGGTATTTTGGTCGGATTCAAGTTTCTTTGCTCATTCTAGAGGATTTTACGGCAGTCTGCACATTTTAGCAATGTTGATGTGTATATTTTAATCATTTTAGATTTTTGGGGTATTTTGGCCGTTTACGAGGCATTGAGATTTGACTGTTCATTTTAGCCGTTTCAGGGGTATTAAGGTCATTTTAGAGGTTTTCGGGTTATTTTAGTCGTTTTAGGGATTTTGACTCAATTTTGGTCAATTAAGAGGTTTCGAGGGGTTTTTTTTGGACATTTTGTGGTTTTAGGGGTATTTTGGTGATTTTGGGAGCAGAATGTCCATTCAAGTGATTTCATGGGTATTTATTGTCCAAAAAAAATTATTTTACCGGAAAGAATTACAAAAATATCAGAAAACCTAAAAATAAGCTAAAACCTCTAAAACGACCCCCTTAAAACTGCCAAAATGACTAAAATGCACTACGAATGTCCTAATTATCTGAAATAACTAGAAAATGACCAGCACGCCCCAAAAACGACCACAACACCCTTGGAAACTTTTGAAATGAGTAAAATACCACTAAATCCCCAAAAATAAGCAAAATACCCTCGAAACCTCTAAAAATGACCAAATTCCACTAAACTAAGCCAAAATACACTCGACTTTTAGATTTTTGGGGTACGTTGGTTGGTTTCAAGTTGTTTTTCTCATTCTAGAGGATTTTAGGACATTTTGCTCGTTTTATCAATGTCGAAGGGTATTTTTTAATCAATTTTGATGTTTGGGGCATTTTGGTCGTTTATGAGGTATCATGATTTGACTTCTCATTCTAGCCATTTCAGGGGTATTTCGGTCATAGTAGAGGTTTTGCGGTTATTTTAGCCGTTTTATAGATTTGGAAACAATTTTGGTCAATTAAGAGGTTTCGGGAGGGTTTTTTTCTGGACATTTTTTGGTTTTGGGTGTTTGGTAATTTTGGTAGTATATTGGCCATTTTAGTGATTTCAAGGGTATTTTTTTGCGAAAAAAATATTATTTGACTCGTGTGAATTACCAAAATACCAAAAAAATAATAAATACACCAAAACCTCTAAAATGATCCCCTTAAAATTGTCAAAATGACTAAAATCCACCATGAATGTCCAAAATATCCCAAAACTTTAGAAAATGACCAAAACGCCCCCAAATCGACCACAATACCCCTGGAAACTTTAAAATGACCAAAATACCATTGAATCCTCAAAAATTGGCAAAATACCCTCGAAACCTCCGAAAATGACGAAAATACCCCCAAACTAAGCCAAAATACACTCAATTGTTTAGATTTATGGGGTATTTTGGTTGGTTTCAAGTTGTTTATCTCACTCTAGAGGATTGTGGGGGCATTTTACTCATTTTAGCATCGTCGAGGTGTATATTTAAATCATTTTAGATGTTCAGTGTATTTTTGTCATTTACGAGGTATCGAAGTTTGATTGCTCATTCTAGCCGTTTCAAGGGTATTTTGGTAATTATAGAGCTTTTCGGGTTATTTTTGTCGTTGTAGAGATTTTGAGGCAATTTTGGTCAATTAGAAGGTTTTGGGGGTTTTTTTTTTTTTGACATTTTCTGGTTTTGGGGGTATTTTTGTGATTTTGGTGATTTTGGGGGTATATTGGTCGGTGTAGTGATTTCAAGGGTACTTTTTAGTCAAAAAAAATTATTTTACCTGTGAGAATTACCAAAATATCCAAAAACCTACAAAGAGACCAAAACCTCTAAAATGATCCCCTTAGAATTGCTAAAAAGGCTAAAATGCAACACGAACGTCAAAAATATCCCAAATCCCTAGAAATTGACCAAAACGCCCTCAAAACGACCACAATACCCACGGATACTTTTAAAACGACCCAAATACCATTGACTCCTAAAAAAAAAAATTAAAATAACCTCAAAACCTCTTAAAATAACCAAAATACCCCTAAAATAAGCCAAAATACACTCGATTTTTTAGACTTTGTCCGTATTTTGGTCGGATTCAAGTTTCTTTGCTCATTCAAGAGGATTTTACGGCAGTCTGCACATTTTAGCAATGTTGAGGTGTAGATTTTAATCATTTTAGATGTTTGGGGTATTTTGACCGTTTACGAGGCATTGAGATTTGACAGCTCATTCTAGCCGTTTTACGGGTGTTTTGGTCATTTTAGAGGTTTACGGGTTATTTTAGTCATTTTAGGGATTTTGAAGCTATTCTGGTCAATTAAGAGGTTTCGGGGGGTTTTTTTTGGACATTTTGTGGTTTTACGAGTATTTTGGTGATTTTGGGAGCATAATGTCCATTCTAGTGATTTCATGGGTAATTTTTGTTAAAAAAAAATTATTTTACCCGAGAGAATTACAAAAATATCAAAAAACCTATAAATACGCTAAAACCTCTAAAATGACCCCTTTAGAACTGCCAAAATGACTAAAATGCACTACGAATGTCCAAAATATCTGAAATTCCTGGAAAATGACCAGCACACCCCAAAAACGACCACAACACCCCCGGAAACTTTTAAAATGACTAAAATTCCACTGAATCCCCAAAAATAAGCAAAATACTCTCGAAACCTCTGAAAATGACCAAATTCCACTAAACTAAGCCAAAATACACTCGATTTTTTAGATTTTTGGGGTACGTTGGTTGGTTTCTAGTTTTTTTTCTCATTCTAGAGGATTTTAGGATAATTTGCTTGTTTTATCAATGTCTAAGGGTATTTTTTAATCAATTTAGATGTTTGGGGCATTTTGGTCGTTTATGAGGTATCGTGATTTGACTTCTCATTCTAGCCATTTCTGGGTATTTCGGTCATAGTAGAGGTTTTGAGGTTATTTTAGTTGTTTTATAGATTTTGAAGCTATTTTGGTCAATTAAGAGGTTTCGGGGTTTTTTTTTTGGACATTTTGTGGTTTTGGGGTATTTGGTAATGTTGATAGTATATTTGCCATTTTAGTGATTTCAAGGGTGTTTTTTTACGAAAAAAAAAATTTATTTGACCCGTGTGAATTACCAAAATACCAAAAATCCAATAAATACACCAAAACCTCTAAAATGACCCCCTTAAAACTGTCAAAATGACCAAAATGCACCATGAATGTCCAAAATATCCCAAAACTTTAGAAAATGACCAAAACACCCCCAAACCGACCACAATACCCCTGAAAACTTTTTAAATGATCAAAATACCATTGAATCCTCAAAAATTGGCAAAATACCCTCGGAACCTCCGAAAATGACCAAAATACCCCTAAGCTAAGCCAAAATACACTCAATTTTTTAGATTTATGGGGTATTTTGGTCAGTTTCATGTTGTTTTTCTCACTCTAGAAGATTGTGGGGCATTTTACTCATTTTAGCATAGTCGAGGTGTATATTTCAATCATTTTAGATGTTCAGCGTATTTTTGTCATTTACGAGGTATCGAGGTTTGATTGCTCATTCTAGCTGTCTCAAGGGTATTTTGGTCAATATAGATCTTTTCGGGTTATTTTTGTCGTTGTAGTGATTTTGGGGCTGTTTTGGTCAATTAAAAGGTTTTGGGGGGTTTTTTTTTTTAAATATTCTGGTTTTGGTGGTATTTTGGTAATTTTGGGAGTATATTGGCCAGGCTAGTGATTTCAAGGGTATTATTTGTCAAAAAAAATTATTTTACCCGGGAAAATTACAAAAATATCAAAAAACCTATGAATACAACAAAACCTCTAAAATGTCCCCCTTAGAATTGCCAATATGACTAAAATGTATCACGAATGTCCAAAATTACCCAAAACCCTAGAAAATGACCCAAACTTCAGCCAAACGACGACAATAACCCCGAAAAATTTTATAATGACCAAAATACCATTGAAACCTCAAAAATAAGAAAAATACCCTCGAAAGCTTGTAAAATGCCCAAAATACCCATAAACTAAGCCAGAATACACTCGATGTTTTAGGTTTTGGGGGTACGTTGGTTGGTTTCAAATTGTTTATCTCATTCTAGAGAATTTTAGGGCATCTTGATCATTTTATCAATGTCGAGGGGTATTTCTTAATCATTTTTAATGTTTGGGGCATTTTGGTCATTTATGAGGTATCGAGATTTGACTTCTCATTCTAGTCGTTTCAAGGGTAATTCGGTCATAATGGAGGTTTTGCGGTTATTTTAGTCGTTTTAGAGATTGTGAGGCTATTTTGGTTAATTAAGAGGTTTCAGGGGTTTTTTTTTTTTTGGACATTTTGTGGTTTTGGGGGTATTTGGTAATTTTGTGGTTTTTTTTGGACATTTTGTGGTTTTAGGGGTATTTTGGTGATTTTGGGTGTATAATGTCCATTTTAGTTATTTCAAGGGTATTTTTTGTCCCAAAAAAATTTATTTTACCCAAAAGAATTACAAAAATATCAAAAAATCTATAAATACGCTAAAACCTCTAAAATGACCCCCTTAGAACTGCCAATTTGACTAAAATGCACTACAAATGTCCAAAATATCTGAAATCACTAGAAAATGAACAGAATGCCCCGAAAAAGATCACAATACCCCCGGAAACTTTTAAAATTACTAAAATACCACTGAATCCCCAAGAATAAGCAAATACCCTCGAAACCACTGAAAATGACCAAAATACCCCTAAACTAAACCAAAATACACTCGATTTTTATATTTTTGGGGTACGTTGGTTGGTTTCAAGTTGTTTTTCTCATTCTAGAGGATTTTAGGACATTTTGCTCATTTTATTAATGTCGAAGGGTATTTTTTAATCAATTTAGATGTTTGGGGCATTTTGGTTGTTTATGAGGTATCGTGATTTGACTTCTCATTCTTGCCGTTTCAGGGGTATTTCGGTCATAGTAGAGGTTTTACGGTTATTTTAGTCGTTTTATAGATTTTGATGCTATTTTGTTCAATTAAGAGGTTTCCGGGGGGGGGGGGGGGGTTTGGACATTTTGTGGTTTTGGGGTATTTGGTAATCCTCGGACCAGATGCTTGGGGGAAATTAACACTATGACAACTTTTTTAAAGTGATTAAACATAACCCAAGTCATGCCTGAAGTCCTCGGACCAGATGCTTGGGGGAAAATAACACTATGACAACTTTTTTTAAAAGTGATTAAACAGAACCCAAGTCATGCCTGAAGTCCTCGGACCAAATGCTTGGGGGAAATTAACACTATGACAACTTTTTTTAAAAGTAATTAAACAGAACCCAAGTCATGCCTAAAGTCCTCGGACCAGATGTTTAGGGGAAATTAACACTATGACAACTTTTTTAAAGTGATTAAACAAAACCCAAGTTATGCCTAAAGTCCTCGGACCAGATGCTTAGGGGAAATTAACACTATGACAACTTTTTTTAAAGTGATTAAACAGAACCCAAGCCATGCCTGAAGTCCTCGGACCAAATGCTTGGGGGAAACTAACACTAAACTTTTTTTTTAAGTGATTAAACAGAACCTAAGTTATGTCAAGCTCTTTGGGCCACATACCTTGGCAAAATTAACACTCAATGATATCCATTTGTTTCTCACTAAGCGTCAAAACAGGACCAAGATTATAACCAACCCCTCGGATTGGTAGCTTTGAGCAAGTTAATGTCATCAATCATTCTACTCTTTACAAGTTCTCTTACTTATCCTTATTAAATTCAACCTTCATTGTTAGTACTTAGTCAAAATTACTTACACTGGTAACAGAACATTGTTGTTAGTTTTTGTTGAAGCTAGAAGTAGCAACAGTTCAATACTATCTATGACGATCATAAGTTTCGAAGCACATAAAAGTAAAGGTACGAGGGATAAAAAGAAAGACATCTTTCATTAAACAAAAAAAGGAATACACTGTTTGAGGGCAGAGTGCCATAACAAAAATTACATAAAGGATTACAAAAGAAAATCCTATATCCGGGATTCTAGGCCTCGGCTTGGGGAGGGCCCTTCTTGGGATCAGCGGCCTCGGAGGGGGCATCGTCAGCTTTGGACTTAGCCTCTGCATCCTTGGCCTGGGAGACTACATCCCTAATAGTAAGGGCATCCTCTGAGAGCTTGGCCTTCGTCAGTGACTGAGCCTCCTTACCCACCCCAGCTCCCTTGGAAACTTCAGCATCAGGAAGGGGAGCTTGGCTAGTAGGTAGCTGCTCGGGAGAAGGGTCCAACTCTAAAATTTCTCGAATATCCTCCGGGAAAAAGATATTCTCGGCCCTCCTCACCTCTTCTGTCAGCCGAGTCTCCGTGTCATGCACCCCACGTTCATAGGATGCCTCTACTGCGGCCTCAGTTGCTTCCTTGGCCACCCGGGCTGCATCCTTGGCTTTTTGTAGCTCCGCTTTAAGATTCAAAACGAATTATTTTTCGGTGGCCAGATTTATCTCTGTTATGTGCAGCTTTTGGCGCATGTCCTCGGCCTGCCTCTCCGTGGTCTTCAGGCCCGCCTTGGCGCTTAGGCGAGCCTTCTCTGCCTCCTTTAGCTTATTGGTCAGGTCCTTGTGCTCCTCCTTAAGGGTTCCAAGGGCCTTCCCAACATCAGCTCGGGAGTGGGCCTCAGCATTGACTTCATCCCGAGCGTTCCTGACCCACTCCTCAGCTACAAAAACTTGTTGAGTGATCTGTATGACAATAGCAAAGTGGTCAGATACATACATGTGAATAGATAAGCATCCTAGCGTTGAACCCAGAGGGATATTAACTGACTTACCATGGCTAAGTCCCTCTTCAGGGACATGAAGAGATCTTGTTGCCTCGTGCGCCTAAGACCTTCCATATCCCGGGGAAGGAGAAGAGGCTACTCTAAGGCCTCGACGAGGACAGTGGCGTGCCCCCTTTGGGACTCCCAGATCGTGGCATCCTAGGGAATGGGAGCACCCTCCACTTCTAGCCAAGGAGCCTAGGAGCCCTGCCCTTGGCGCACCTCAGCCTCATCCCGGCTCTCCACAGACTTGGCCCTCGTGTCCTTGAGGTCCTTAGCCTTCTTTTGTTGTTTAGCCCCCTTTTAACGGGCTACCTCGCCTTCCTTCAGGTCCTCGACTGGCCTCTTCTTCTTCTGGTTCGGGTTAGCCCGCAATCCGAGGTCAGTGGGGGGCGGGGGAGGAGGAGGGAGATTGGGAGGAACTTGAGTTTTGGGGACGTCCTTTGAAGTAGCCCCCTTGTTCCTATTGGCCATCAGGCCTTTTAAGCCCGATCTTTGCTTTAGGTCCATACCTTCTTCCTTGAAGCTTGTATCTGGCCGAGCGACTATTAACTTGGAAGGAGAAGCTGCTGAAAATCTGTCGGACTCAATATCGGAGTCCGGGAGCTCCACAAGCCTTTCTGGGACTCCTTCGTCTTCAAAATGGAATTGGTCAATCTCGGCCTCAAGGGATAATTGCACCGACGCTGTCTCCTCTCTCAGAACAGCTACCTCCTGAGGCACGCGTTATGAGGGCAGCTCAACGGGCAGAAGGTCTCTCCAAGCCAAAAACCCTAGCTTAGAAACGTCTATGCGGGCAAGCTTAGGGTTACCTACTCTCAATGCTTGACCCACGTCCTGAAATATTTGCGATACAGGCTCGTAATCCAAGATTAGGTGAGCAGCCCGTAACTGTCCGTCCTCGCTTACAAATATTTTTGACCTCAGCAAGTAGTTGAGTCCTAGAACGTTGACAAGACTGAGTTTCGGAGAGACGTGATCTTTATCTGCAAAAACATCCGAGATGGAAATTGTGGTCAGGTCATTGACAACTATTATCCGAGAAGACAAATTACTAGTGAATAAAAGAAAAACTAAAAAAGGACTAAAATCCCCACCGAGGGACCTAATCCTAGGGTACCCCACCTGGTTTTCCCGCCTTAACTGGACAGTGAAGGCCGTCGTGCCACTCCCCGGAGACGACCAGGTAATCGTCCTTCAAGCCCTTGTTGAACTTGGGAAGGCAAGATATCAATCTCACCTCTTCGAACCGAGACTTGAGGTAATATCCCCCGGCGAGAGAATGGAATTCGTACATATGGACAACGTCGTGCCATGTGAGTCCTAGGTTCATCTGATCATTTAGAGTGTCTACGCTCCTTAAGACCCTAAATAAGTTGGGGGCACACTGATAAGGGCACAACCTGTGGTTGTGCAAATAGTTTTTGGTTATCCTACTTATGGGAAATGTCATTCCTCCCTCTATAAAAGCAATCATCGGAATGACAACTTCACCCTCCTCTCTATTCGTCAATATTTGGTCCGGCGGACAGTATTGGAGGCCTACTCCCTGTGGGATATGGTATTTGGCCCTAAAACCTTCCATACCGGCCGGAGAATCTACCAAGTGCTTAAATCTACCCATCTAAGCAAGTGAAGGTGACATAAAGGAAATATCCAAGAAAACAGAAAAACGGGCCGAGGAGATTGGCCGAGAAGGGAAAGAAAGTTTAGAGAGACAGAAACTTACGAAAGTAAGTATGCTAATCCTAAACCTTTAGGAAAATCTTTTAGTGATTGCTTAAGGAAGGGAGTTAGGAAAACTCAGGAATGTAAGGAGTTCAGTGAGTTGGAACGCTTGAATTCGCTGGAGCACTAGAAGATTTATGAAGTAAAGAAGAAAACGGGTTCTCTCAAGGCTTTATATAGAGGGAGGAAATGAGTGGGAATACTCCCGCTCAAAATTCTAGGAAAATTATCAACCGTTGGATCTGCGCGTCACCATTAGATGCGGGGGACAAGACGCCGCCTGGAGCAATTAATGACGCTTCGCGGGCTTCGAAACGTCAGTAACAATTATAAGGCACGTAAAACAGCACCCTCGCACATATGAATCAAGGAACCAGATGGTCTTATCTCTTAAAAATCAAAACCCCACTTTTTCTCCTCGGATGAGAGGGAAAAACCGAAATTTTGAGGGGCTATTGTAGGGATAAAGGCCCAGATTGATATAATGGGCCTTGGGCTTTGTCCGAGGACAGTAAATGGTCCGAGGAGGAGCAAATAGTATTAAGGGTTCCAATTTAAAGGTCTCAGTAAGAAACGAATGGAAGGCGATCCGAGGAGGAATCCCTCCTCGGATATGGCGGATGCAGCTCAAGTATGTATCCCAGCAATTAAGGTGACCCTTCAAGAAGCTCCAATGATAGAGACGCGCCTCATGAACATACGAGAAGGAAGGGAACTCATTAGTATTTGAGGGAAAGCTGCTACCACCGCATTAAATGCACTACAACTACTCTTCTGGCCGCATTTATGTGAAGAAGACCTCTGAACAGTACTGCCTTGGCTACCGCAACTCATAGAAAGCCAGGGAAGGTGTCTAATGGGACAGGTACTCAAGTGAGGGCTCAGATGATCAACAAGTGTAAGGTCAAGATGATCCAAAGGGAGCTATATAAAGTAAGAAACCCTCTATGAGAAGGGGATCGAAAAAATAGAGAAAGAACACTGTAGCCATTTAAATTGTCCTTGTATCCAATTGTGATCAATATATACAAGTAAGACATCCTCAGACTGAAAGTCCATTGATATCAAGATCTCTTGTTTGTGTTTGATTTCCATTCAATTCAATACCAGCCGTTGTTCAACTCATTAGGGCCTAGTTCTTTGACCCACTCTCTACAAATTTATTGTATTGGGCTCACCGGGCCAAGATCCCAAACATCTTGGGCCTGGGCTGCAAAACATGCCCCTACAACTACATATTTTGAAAATTTAACTGTTGAAATGCATGTTCTTTATGCTCTTAATATACATGTCAAATTTTATGCCTATCAAATATTATTTATTATATGATCTATAAGTTTATATTTTATGCATAATTTTAAACTACAAAAACTTGCAATTTAAACAATTTATTGATAACACAGCTATTGATCTTTAATTTTCTAAAAATTTTGCAAGCATGGAGAATATAAGAATAACACATAATCCAATCATAGATTTATCAAAATTCAAATCCAATAAAAAAATATAGAGTAAGGTGGTAGTCTTAGACTCCAACCAATTTTGTAACTAAACTAGTAAACTTTGTCCTAATAAATTAATGGTGGGAAATACTAACGGATGCCCTTAGGGTAATGGTTAATAATCCATTTAAAGAAAGTTTTTATGAAAAAAAAAAATTAATGTTTTGACAGCTTTTTCCATTTTCCATAAAAGTGATGTCAAAACTTTTCTAAAATGGATTGTTAATCAATGCCCTAAGAACACCCATTAACATGACTCATTAATGACATAAGGTTTGATTGTTATAGTTAACATGCTTTTTTTTCTACCTTGGTTTTTTTAATTGACTCAACTTATTTTTTAAAACAAAATAAGTTGATAAAAATAAATTCATATAGTGTCCATTTGAAAATTGCATATTTTTAGTAGTTTATTTTTATAATGTGAGTCAAAAAAACTAAAAATTAGCTTATTTTTAAAAGTTGAAATTTACGGTAATGAATTACTTGGCACGATGGATGAAGAGAGGACCCTCCAATTATTTTCTGTAATTTAGTTTATTTTATTTGGCACGATGGATTTACAAGTTGAAATTTATGGTAATGAATTTACTTGGCACGATGGATGAAAAGTTGAAAATTAGTTTATTTTCTGTAATTTATAGTGTTCATCAAAAGATATAATTTTTGGTAACTTTCATGTTAAATGTGTTAAAAAAAACTAAAAATTATATTATTTGTAAATAAATTGAGACAAAAGACAAAAAGCAAAACTTATGGAACAAATCACAAACGCACACTTAAACACAATTTAAATTTGGGTTTAGAAGTGGGCTCAAATGATAGTTCACTCATATTAGTGGTGCCCTGCCAGCTATCGCCTATGATTAAAATTCCACATCCTCCTCTCTCCCACTATTTATCTATCTATCAGTATCAAAATTAAAAAAATTAAATAAAAAAAAAGGAAGAAGAAGAAGCTTTCAGTGAAGCCTCTAAGCAAGTATTTTATACTGAGGTTACGCCAAGTAACTACTCTCACTAATTAGTAAATTAATTATATATTTTTTGTTATGATATATTTCTTCAATTAAAGTATAATATTTAACAACTCTTTAATTTAGTTAAAACGTTATTATTTAAATTTCAACAAATTCAACATAGAAGTCATGGTTGCGCTAAATGGCTACTCTCATTAATTAGTAAATTAATTATATATTTTTTGTTATTGATATGCCAAAAACGTATTGATCCCTTGTGGTAAATTAATTGATTAATTAGCTAAGTTTATTAATTAATCAAATTAACATGCAAGATGTGTGATAGCACAAACAAATTACCAATTAAACTAAGTACGCAACGGAAAATAAATTGACACGGTGATTTATTTACGAATGGGGAAAACTTATACGGCAAAAACTCCACCAGGTGATTTTAAGGTCACCACTCCCGTGAATCCACTATTATCACAACAAACGGTTACAAGTAAAGGAATCCCAGTACCTTATACCAACCTACAGTTGAACCCTTACCCCAATACCCAATTGGACTTGTTTTGTAGTTCAATCTCTCATTTTCAATGCACGGCTCCCAGTACGTGACTAACCAATTGCGCAGATCTCAGTACGCGACTTGATCACCAACTTGAGAAGGATGTTGGCTGCAAGGTTCTTCAGTTCATCACACGATGAAAATCATAAAGTTGCTTGGTCACAAAACACTACGATGTACAAACACAGCAGCTTCTTCAAGAGAAAGATGAACTAGGGCATATGTCTCCGTTTCACAATATGCTTTTGAAAAACTTTTTCATTCAGTTGCATCAACTGTGACAGTCCTTAAAACAATCCTTATATATGTTTAGGGTTGTGAGAAAAGAAGGCCTAAACATGTACTCACGAATTAGAGTCAAAACAGAATTGAAAATCTGTTTTTCATAAATCTCAACAGATACCCTATCTGTTGAGCAGCTGTCAAACCTCGAGCTGAAACAGCTCTTTTAACCTCGATAGATACTAGCTGTTGAGCTTTAATGAACAGCACTTCTTCACTTGATTCTTGGACAGACTTGCATGATTTTAACACTTGAACTTGAAACCTTGTTTCTCGAAGCATTAAACACATCCTAGATCTATCCAATTACAAGTAAAGTGCGTTTTGTCAAAGAATTAGTCAATTACATAAAATAGTGACATATGTTCCTAACATTGAATCACATATGCCCTAACAGTTATAATATATTTCCTCAATTAAGAGATAATATATAACAATTGTTTAATTTAGGTAAAACTTTATTATTTACTCCCTCCGTTCCAGTTTGTTTGTCTTCTATTCCATTTAAACCTTATTATTTAAATTCAACAAATTCAGCATAGAAGTCATGGTTGCGCTAAATGGCTACTCTCACTAATCAGTAAATTAATTATATATTTTTTGTTATGATATATTTCCTCAATTAAGGGATAATATATAACAACTTTTTAATTTAGGTAAAACTTTATCATTTACTATCATATTATATCATATCATATATAATAAAAGTTAGACTTAGAAGTTGTGGTTGCACCAAGTGACTACTCTCACTAATTAAGGAATAATATTTAATAATTTTTTAAGAAAAAGTTTGGCTGCAAAATTGGTTATAGTCTAAGGCTACAACTTTAATATTACTACGTATTTTGAAAATTTGATTGTTGGATTGTGTGTTCTTTATGGTCTTAACACGCATGTCAAATTTTGTGTCAATCAAAGGTTATTTACTATATGATCTATAAACTTATTTGTATCCATAATTTTATACTACAAAAACTTGCAATTTAAATATTTAATTAATGACATAACTATAAATCTTTGATCTTCTGAAAATTTTACAAGTATGGAGGATATAAGAAAAAAATGCAATCCAATAGTGGATTTGTCAAAATTCACATTTAATAAAAAGATATTGAGTAAAGTTATAACCTAGGCTATAACCAATTTTGTAGCCAAACTTTTTATCCATTGTTTAATTTATGTAAAACGTTTTCCTTTCAATTTCAATGAATTTAAATTCTATTCAAATTAAAAGTTATTATTTAAAATTTCTAAATTGAAATTTCACACAACAACCCACGTTTTCTTTTTAAAAACAAAAAACCTATGTTTTGACTAAGGGGTAAGATTTAACAATAACTAGTAAGTTACCCGTGCAATGCACGAATAATATTGTAATATTTTATGTAAGATGGTTTTGGAAAATGTTGTATATGTATTATAGCATAATTGTTATAGAACTTTATTAGTAATGAGTTCATCATAAAAAGCAACAATTATAAATTGCATACACATATCCATTATAATTATTCAATTGAAGTAATGAGAAAAAAAAAATTGGAGAAAATTTTAGAATAAAAGTTGATATAGAATGTGTCTTTCTCTTTCTCCTTAATTCTAAACAAAATACATATCTCAAATACCCACGGTTAATCACATCATTTACAAAACCCACAAATCTACAACGTCAAGTTGGGCTTAGAAGTTGTGGTTGCACCAAATGACTACTTTTACTAATTAAGGAATAATATTTAATAATTGTTTAAGGAAAAGTTTGGCTACAAAATTGGTTGTAGCCTAAGGCTACAACTTTAATATTGCTACGTATTTTGAAAATCTAATCGTTGAATTGTGTGTTCTTTATGCTTTTAATATGTATGTCAAATTTTGTGTCAATCAAAAGTTATTTACTATATAATCTATAAACTTATTTTGTATGCATAATTTTATACTACAAAAACTTGCAATTTAAATATTTAATTGATGACTAGCTATTGATCTTTGATGTTCTGAAAATTTTACAAGTACGGAGGATATAAGAAGAAAATGTAATCCAATAGTAGATTTGTCAAAATTCACCTTCAATAAAAAGATATTGAGTAAAGTTATAACCTAAGTTATAACCAATTTTGTAGCCAAACTTTTTGTCCATTGTTTAATTTATGTAAAACTTTATCCTTTAAATTTCAATGAATTCAAATTCTATTCAAATTAAAAGTTATTATAAAAAATTTCTAAACTGAAATTTCACACAATAACCCACGTTTTCTTTTTAAAAACAAAAAACCTATGTTTTGACTAAGGGATAAGATTTAACAATAACTAGTAAGTTACCCCTGCAATGCACGGATAATATTGTAATGTTTTATGTAAGATGATTTTGAAGAACGTTGTATATGTATTATAGCATAATTATTATAGAACTTTATTAGTAATGAGTTTATCATAAAAAGAAAACAATTATAAATTACATACACATATCCATTATAATTATTTAATTGAAGTAGTAAGAAAAAAAAAACTTTGGAGAAAATTATAGAATAAAAGTTGATATAGAATGTGTCTTTCTCTTTCTCCTTAATTCTAAAACAAAATACATATCCCAAACACCCACGGTTAATCACATGATCTACAAAATCGACAAATTTACAACGTCTGACCTTGACATCAAAATCGTAATCACCATTGTCACTCAATATAAAATGTAAACCCTCCTTCCTTGGTTGTAACAAACTCAGACGGGGTAGGATTAAATAAAACAACAATGTTAAAGTTAGGTAGGTGTCGCCAAAAGGTTGAAGGTAAATGACATCATTTTTTGACTGTGTGTATTTGACATGGGTTGACATAAAGGGTTATGGGTAAGTATATATAAAAGGATAGAAGTATAAGAGGTGAAAATAGTGAATTAAAATGTAAAGAGTTTTGTGTGTATATGTGAGAAATGAAAAGTCTTGAAATATTGAACCAAATAATACAAAAAATATTTATTTTTTACTAGAAAAGTCTTAAAACATTGAACCAAATAAAACAAAAAGTCAATAATTAATTTGTTCTTATCTCTTATGTTGCTTAAGAGTATTGCAATTTTCTTCATAGAGTGCACCACATGGTAGAGCCTCATGTTCTCTGGTATGAAGTCTCTGCTTTTATATATATATAAATATATATATATATATATATTGATTTAAAACAAATTTGAATTCTATTCAAACTAAAAGTCTATTATAAAAAAATTTCTAAACTTAAATCCCACACAACCCACGCTTTTGTTTTTTGTTTTTTCTTCCTTACGTTGCATCTTATTAAATTAATATTTTATTAGAATATTAAGCTACAAAGCTAGTGACTAAATGATAAGGTTGAATCAAATTTAATTTAAATAAAGTTTTATCATCTATGTTTATAAAAATAGATAAACAGTGATAACGTCTAAACTCTAAACAATCAGAACTTAAAAATAACTTTTTTATTAAAATTATTTACATATTTTATAATTTATTATCACTATTTATTTAATAATTTAGTTTTAATAATTTTATAATTTTTGAACATCTTTATCAAGCTGTGCATCACATGGGAATATTACTAGTTAATGCGAAATATGTGCCATCATAATTCATATCATAAAATAACTAAATGGAAGAAGACACTTCATCCTTCAAGACTCAAGAGGCTTCTTTCTAAGCTTATTTAAAGGAGTCTTTCCCAGAACACAAGACGTGATGTTTCCTAGCATCCAATTCTCCATATGAAAAAAATCCTTTTGTAGCTAAACTATCCAATGTTCCGAAATCATTCAATTGTGAGTTGTAACTCTTTTCATTTGTAATAGCTTCAGTTTTTTCATCTATCCAAGTGTAATAACTCTCTAATATCGATACATGTTTGTAAGTTTTTGAGAATTATTTCATGAGAATCATTACAGTTTACGTTTTGTTGAGAGATAGTTTCCAATTTGTTGAAAGATAGTTTCAATCTATGATGTCTACTTTTGATAATTGTTCTTCATTATCAAATTAAGACATTAATTAATTTTTGGTATACTTAAAGATTGAATACTAAATTTTTTGTGTAAATTATTATTAAATTATTTTAGTTACTAAATTATTAACTTACTGTTATAATTATTAACGATGTGTAAAGTTTAATTATAAAATTGGCCAGAGGTGAAAGATATGGCCTTACTCCGAATCAGTGACCGTTCCCTTCTGCAAAGAGTTTCTCAGTCACCCAGAGACATAACCAAAGCAAATCCCATGTCCCATGCCCATATCTAAGTTGACCCACAAACCCAAGAAAAAATCACTGCTTCCACTCCCATTTCCACTCCTTCCACCGAATCCCATTCCATGCAACTTGGAATAACAAGACAAGAACAACAGTACTACTGAGTCACTGACCCAAAACCCCCCATCTTCTTCTTCTTCTTCTTCTTCTTCTTCTTCTCCTTCAATCCTTAACACCTCTCCTTGAAAACTCAGCTTTGCTCCAATGGCTTCCCTCTCAATCTCAATTGGGACCCACTTATCTTCAACCCGCCATTTCAAGAACTATTCACTTCCTCAAACCCAAAACTCAGTTCCTTCCCATCATTGCTTTGGCTCATCTCTGTGTAGAACCAGAGGTTCAAGATTGCTTGGCAATGGGGTTCTTGCTAGAGCTGAAGATAAGGCCAGAGGCTCTACGTCTTCTTCTTCTTCTTCGTCTCAGCCTCAACCAAACTCTAACTCTGAGAACCAGCTAGAGGTTATTCTTGTTCATTCTTACTACAAAATTTTCACTTTTTTAGAGTACCCATTTGGTGATTTCTCTAGATTATGAGTTTGAATGAATGATTTTGGTGAAGTTCGGTGCATTGAATTAATGGGCTTCGGGAAAGTGATGAAAATTTGATTTTTGTTTTGTAGTTCTTTTAGGATTTTTCCTATATACATAGTTACAGACTTACAGTTACTAACTTAGGTGTTGTACTTAAGGTTCTTCAATTAAGTTTAACCACATGGCTGCATAGTCCAATAAGTCACATGTTTGAATTTAATTGTAGAGAAGATAACACTGTTTGCACTGTTTGACTTTAATGGATGAACTTAAGGTACAATACTTAAAGAATTGTACCTAAGTTTTTCCCTTTTAATTAAACTAATATTTGGTTAAAACCCTGGATGGTGGGATTTAAATTGCATATTTGGTAATAGTACCAGTATATGCATTTGTTATTTTGGCAAATTAATGTCATGTCATCATGGCAATGGGGTTTCGTTTTGCTTAAGTTAGATGTGCTGCTTTCCAAGATAGCACATTAGTTGCTGTTGCCAATCATGAAAATCTAAGAAAAGAAAAAATCTTCAAATTATAATGTGAAGATTTCAATTTAATGTGTTTCAATATTGTTATCATTAATATAGAGCTTATATATTTTCTGCTAATACTTCAAAATTGACCCTTTAGCATGTTATCAGGAGCTGACACAAAAATCTGGATCATGTGATCCTTTATGTTCACTAGACGAAATAAGTTCAAGCGATTTTGAAGCCACTTACCAGCCCAAGACTGATTTGCTGAAAGCTCTTGCAGTAATTGCAGCAACTGCAACAGGGGCAGTGGCAATTAACCAATCATGGGTTGCTGCAAATCAGGTCCATTTTTGTTTTTTTGAGCTATCTTTTGTTTTATGGGTTTCCTGTGATAATTACCTGCCTTTCAGGAAAAAGTGAACTAATTGATCTTGAGTTATAACCTTGGTTGTTTTGATCGTGTCTTGTGACATAGGATGTTGCGATGGCATTGCTATTTGGAATAGGATATGCAGGCATCATTTTTGAAGAATCTTTAGCTTTCAATAAAAGTGGAGTAGGATTACTGATGGCTGTGAGCTTATGGGCAGTGCGTAGCATTGGGGTAAGATTCTTTCTCACTACTTGAAATTAATGACATATTATCTAGCCACGACCCGTTGATGATTCCTTCTATGATATAAGTTTTAGTGGCAAGGAAGGCTTCATATATCCAAGTAGGCATTTATGGGCTGTTTTCAGTTGATATATCCTTTTCTAATGCTGAGTTCCTCGGCATAGTAATGTAAATTCAACAATGCTATAGACATAACAATATTACAAATTTCACTACTTGGAGAGGTGACAAATTGTGATTAGTGCAACATCACTTTCACTAGGACCACCATTAACATCGGTTTAATTGATGAGTTTGTTACTTCGTTTGGTGTTGAGATTAAGACATCAAAGTTGCTTATGGGCTGACTAATTCTTCTACCAGATATTGATAATAAAAAATATGGTTACTTATGATATGAAATGAGATCAAACTTTTGAACACTTCTGTTAATTTTTAGCTTTAGATATGACAGGTGCTGAATTGAATTCCCCCCCCCCCCTTCCCTAAAACAGTATATTCAAAGTGTTGCTCTTTTGTGAGTTTAAAGTGGTTTTTTTTTTCTTTTTTTGATCTAGTTTACACTCCGATGATCCTGAAGTCATTTTGGATTTTTTTTTTTTTTTTTCTTTTTTAAATGTAAGAGAGATTAGGGTAAGGCTTCCTTAAAGTCAAGTATTATTTCTACTCTTACCAGTCAAATTTGAATCATTTAAGAATATCTATACATTGATGCTACTTTGGGAAATCTAATTCGTAAATATTTTTCATTCAGACCAACCTTGCTAGTTGGATGCATTGGCTAGGCTCTATACCAGTTCTATTTCTTCTTCTTTCTTAGTTACTTTGTGTGTATCGGGACCATCTTGTCTATGTTTTATTCATAGAAATGTATAAGGAACAATTTTTAGTATTATTGTTTATCTCTAGATAGAATCATTTATATGGAAAAAGGAAATTTTTTTCCCCCCAACAACAGCCCCCATGAGCAAGAGAGATGAGGATATTTATGTCTGACGATTCTTATAAACTTTTTATATGTTTGGTATTGTGAAATAATAGCTTTTTCTCGTAAGTTGTCATCTGAAATAAACTTATTGTATGTATTTAATGTTACTGCTAATGTTTTAAGTGCAATCTACTTTCTTTATCCTTTTATACAAACTTCAAGGTCTTAATGCCTCTTACTACAATGATGTGGCTATATCTGTTAAAAACGTATTGGTTGCAATGTGGGGTTTTTTTTTTTCAATCTTAATTACTTTGTGTAGGTGTTTGACTTGTGTAGGCTCCTTCAACTGATATAGCTGTTTCAGAGCTAACGAATGCATCTGCAGAAGTCAGTGAAATAGTATTTTTCTTGTTTGGTGCAATGACCATTGTGGAGATAGTTGATGCTCATCAAGGTTTTAAGCTGGTTACCGACAATATAACCACCCGAAAGCCACGGACTCTCCTCTGGGTGGTGAGTGCTCTATTTTTGCTGACATAACCATATTAACTAATGTTGAAGTTTTAACATATCAAATTTAATCTTGACATCTAAACTAACATTTTTTCCCTATGGTCCAAGGTTTTGATCACTCATGGTATTGGTATTCGGTTTGGTGGTCAACAAAATCCTTGGAAAATTACGAAAAGAAAGGATAGATTTGAAAAAACCTTGGGCAAATCAAGTTGTCTGTTCACTGTAGTCCAAACTTCAGTTTCTATTGTACATCAATCGAATAACTTGGATTAGTTGGTATATAGGGGTAGGTTTTCCATGTCCCTTAGCGAACATTGCTTGTCAGCATCATTCCTTGATGCTGAAGTGTTTCCCCTGCTGATTCATCAAAAAATGGAATTGCTATTCTTCTCTTTAAGTTAAATGCTACACAGAAATTAGTAGCTAATTTTCTATCATAATTATGATATTTAGTCCCTCTTTCAGTAAGAAATTCCAAAATATTGAATTTTCTAATTTTAATTTTTATAGAAATTAGCTATAACTTGTCTTATTCCACCAATGTGTTTCTCTGCAGGGACCTTAGTGGTCTATTTGATTCTAAATCTTCCTGTATCAGCCTTTTCCTTCTACACTACATTTCCTTATCTGTTAATGAAGTTTGACACAGTCATGAAAATTGCAGATTGGTTTGGTGACTTTTTTCCTTAGTTCGGTCCTTGATAACCTGACATCTACCATTGTCATGGTTTCTTTATTGAGGAAACTAGTACCTCCATCAGAATTTCGCAAGTATGAGCTGACTATTACTCTATTTTATCTCATGTGATTTAAATCTTCTTGAGTTTTGCATTTCATTAGTCTCTTGTCATGTATTGAATTTCAACAGTTCATTCAAACAAAAATATTCACTACAGTATTACAAGTTTGAGTTCTCCTGTACCATCCTCAAAAACTATATAAAATTAGGGTGTTTAACTTAGAGCTGTGGTTCTCAAATGTAGCTTTTTCGTAATTATTTTCTTGAAAATGCATTTCAGGAATATTTGTTAATGGTGGATCTCTTAATTCAGCGCATTTCCAAGGGGGGTTGTTTTGTTTGTGTATCTTACTTATAGTATCAGAAAGCGTGGAGGCTTGAACCAGGAAATTTAGCTTTGATACCATATTAACCAAATAGTTAATCTAAAAGCTTAAAATGATGGGCATGGGTATGATTTATATATTGATATGCTCCAACACTCTTAATACTTACCAAAGTACAAGATGGTTATCATGAAGAATGTGGAGTTAGCTGTCACATCAGCAAGGAAGATAAAGAATTAAAGATCCTATTCTCGATCTTTATCTACTAGGGGTTCTCTAATATGATAGATAGGCTTTCTATTTGTCACTGTATATTCCGACCATGTACTTACCTTATCTGAGCCACAATCTTAGAAGACATGACTGGTAGAAGGCTATTTGAAAGTAAATACTTATGAAATGTATATCATCTTTTTATTTCTTTCCAGAATCAAGGACAATAAAATGTGCAAAACTTCAGAGAATTTAATGCCTTCATAGTCATGAACCTTATCTTAACTAAAAATGTTTAAGGGGTATGCTGTTAAAGTGCAGATAACGATATCATAACAGGATAATTGTGTTTCTCAGACACTTTTATCTGCTGCCATGTCCAAATAGCTTGACCTTAATGGCTTTAAGGAGACCTCTGCTACATTGAAACTGGCTGTGTGCTTGCTATCTTATCTCTTCTCGAAAACTTTAGATCTAGTCCTTGCTAATCTTATTTTTCTTTTTCAATTATTGATTTTATTGATAAATCTCCATTTTCTGATTCAGATTTATCATTTAATTGACAGGCTTCTGGGAGCTGTTGTTGTGATAGCAGCAAATGCAGGTGGTGCATGGACTCCCATAGGTGATGTTACCACTACTATGCTGTGGATACATGGTCAGATATCAACTTTGCAGACAATGAAGGTCTTTTAATTCTAACTAAATCATCACATGTACAGAATATGCCTGCATTTATGTGTTACATTGTCCATATATGGGACTTATGCACGATGCGTGTGATTTATTCTCACCAAGGTATTCAATATACTGTCTTGATACAATACATTTCATGCTGCTGTTGCATATTTAATCCAATGAGATCCAACCAAAACATCTGCATTAGCTGACTGTCTTCCCCTAATGTCACTAAAACGTAATAGAATATGAATTTTTTGAATTTTATGACCTGACTGCAGTACTAGGAGTTCAGTTCACAAACTGGATATGTGTGTGGTTGGATGCGCATGTGTGCTTACGTGTTCCAAGTAGCTAAATATACATTATGTAAAAGATGAAGCTTGCAAGATTTTAGTGTTTAATGTAATCAACTCATACTTGCTCTCTCTTTATCTGCTGCATATGTGTCTGAGAAAGAGAGCTAAGCAGGATCCTATCATGAGCTGGTCCAAATGAATCTATGTTGAAAAAAACTGGGGGTGTAAATCTTGTAAAATGTGAGTTAACTGTAGTGGTGAAAAACACTTTTCTGTTCAAACTTTAGACTTCAGGTATGTTAAGCTTTTGTAACTCTCGGAGTTGAAATTTCTCCTGTAAATTTATGGAATTCACTTTTTTAATAAAAGTTAATTTTATTGATGATGATTTTAAACTACAGCAAAGTTGAGTGTCAATCACTTCACTCATAAAATCTTCTCTGCAATGATGAAATTTTAAACACCTTTATATATATATATATGGGGAAGGAAACCTGTTTATAATTAGTGATAAGAAAAGCTTATAAAGCATTTGGTTAAAGTTTAGCACTCCCCAGCTGTGGCTCTTCCAATGCCAGGTCCTTAAATCACTTGAGATATACTTGTTCAATTGCAGTGACTGGGAATGTTTAATTACAGAAGCACAGTGCTGAAATTAAATAAAGAGTTCCCATTATAGCATTTTCTTTTGTTACAGGACTTATTTGTACCTTCAGCTGTTTCTCTAGCTGTCCCACTGGCTCTTATGTCCCTGACTAGGTACTCTTCTTGCTATGGTTGTTAAAATCTAGATTTAAATTGTAAAACCTTATGATTTTATAATCCCAACTCCATCAAACAATCCGAAACGCTTTAAAAAACACCATGTTGTAGAATCTGGTGGAATAATAACCATGCCTTAGTCTCAAACCATGGTGGAATCTAGATTTAAATTGTAAAAAATCTATATTTTAATTAAGATCTTATGTACTTTTCAATTTAATAGAAAACTTTTATCATCTTGTGAGCTGTGATTTTATGTGCTTATCTAAAATATTGATTTTGTTAATAAGAACATGCTTACATATTACTCTATATACATTGTATCAAATTTTAATTGCAAGGATGCAGGATTTGAACCTTAACAAATTATCTATAACTTGTAAACAAAAAGTTTTACCTTTTGAGCTACATTCCAAACTATTCTACTTCTAGAATTTGTTAATATAAGATGATAATTTTTTATAGTTATTAAACATAGTGTGTCAAATCTTACAATTCCCCAATCCAATTTTACAATCCAATCTTGTAGACCATTAAGTGATCCTAGGATCTAGGTTTAAACAGTCTTGCTTCTTGTATTGTCAAAGCAAAGCCAGTGAATTTTAGTTTAGAAAGGCTAGGTTTAAGTTTTTGGATTATGGATGATGTGATATGAGTTCTCTTCTTCCGTCCAGTGAAGTTAATGGATACGGACAGGACTCTTCCAATGTTATGGCATCCGAACAGATGGCTCCCCGAGGACAGCTTGTTTTTTTTGTAGGTATTGGAGCTTTGATTTTTGTTCCAGTGTTCAAGGCCCTAACCGGTTTGCCTCCTTTTATGGGTATCCTGCTTGGACTTGGAGTTCTTTGGATTCTAACTGATGCTATCCACTATGGTGAATCTGAAAGGCAGAAGTTAAAAGTGCCACAAGCTTTATCACGGATTGACACTCAAGGAGTTCTTTTCTTCCTTGGAATACTTTTGTCCGTTAGCAGGTGAATATGGAACACATTTTGAACTTCTGTGTTTCATGTACTCTTATGCTACATAATATATTGTTAGATATAGTAGCTGTATTTATGTGTCTCTGGAAGAATTATAATCAAGATATTTATGATATATTAATCTGATTTCCTAAAAAACATTCTTGGATACATATACACGTGAGATATGCTATAAGTTATTACTTCTGCATTATAACAAACTTGTTTTTTTTTTCTTCCCCTAGCCTTGAGGCTGCAGGGATTCTTCGGGAACTGGCGAATTACCTTGATGCTCACGTTCCTAGTAGTGAAGTGATTGCCAGTGCAATAGGAGTCGTATCAGCAATTATAGATAATGTTCCACTGGTTGCAGCAACGATGGGGATGTATGACCTCACCTCCTTCCCCCAGGATTCTCAGTTTTGGCAGTTGATTGCATATTGTGCTGGCACTGGTGGATCCATGTTAGTTATTGGCTCGGCAGCTGGAGTAGCATTCATGGGAATGGAAAAGGTGGACTTCTTTTGGTACTTACGGAAGGTATGGGCTGCTGTGTAGTGACATTTTATTGACTAAACTTTTATTTTTCTTTTTAGTAAAAGAAGTCATTCTTCTTTGTGCAGGTGAGTGGTTTTGCTTTTGCAGGTTATGTTGCTGGTATTGCCGCCTATCTAGCGATACATAATCTCCCCATCTCCCTACCTACAACTGTAGCTCAGGTTCCTTTCCTTTCTGGTTCATAAACTATAGAGAGCTTTTGCTTGGATGTTTCCCTGGCTTCAAACAAGGCAGTAAAGAAATGTTGCAATTCACATTAGTCTAGTGAAGATTGAGAGCACCTGGTTGTTCGGAATGTGGACATGGTTTTTTGAGATATAGAAAGTCAAAGGAAGACCAGTGGAAAAGATAGGTTGAGATCATTTTGACCTCATGTCAATCAGATTTACAATATGATGAATTCAGTGAGAAATGTAAATAATATGCTTTATATCCAACAAGTCTTACTTTCAAGGTTAGAATGATTGGGGTAATATCAATGTTTCAATTTCCACTCCTTTATAACAATTGACAATTGCAAAGTACACATCTTTGAATATAGTGATGTATTTGCAAGGAGTTTAACTCGACTTTCTTTTAAGATGTATTTTTTAAGCAGTAAGAAAATTAAATATAGTTAAGACAGCTTGCATTTCAGCGAGCCCTCCTTGCATTCTTTACGACTCCTAAAGAAATCAGTATTATCAGTAGGGAAATTCCAAGAAAAAACTCATCAATCAGCCATCATGGTTGAATACTTAAAATCTCTCCATGCGAAAACAAAAGTAAAATTTTCCTGGAAAACGACTGCAACACTACACCAAGACAGAACCAAACATGCATCCATTAAGTAATACGATTACAACTAGGCAGATTAAAACAGAAAATTGAATTTAGCAACTTGGCAACTCAATGCAGTACAAACCTTTCATCGCAAAGCTAATTTATTGTTCTTCCTTTCCATCAAGCTACAACACTCATAGAAACTATCAAAATCGGAACTAGGATGTGGTTATGACTAATACCACGCATCCAAAAAGGAAAAAGAAAGATGTAGTAATTGTGATCCACACTACAACTTGAGAAAAACAAACTCTTCAATGGCCGAAACTTCACCAATCTTCTTCAAAGCTTGCTTACTTGGTTGGTCATCAACACCAATTGCCATTACAGCTTGCTTTCTAGGGGCAATCCTTCCCACACTCATAAAGCTGACATTCACATTCTCCTCACCCAAAATGCTCCCAACTGTTCCAATCATACCTGGCTGATCGACCTGTCTGCAGAGTAAAATACTACCTTCCAAGCTGACATCAACTTCAAAAGATCCTACCCTTGTCAGATGGGGAATCCCATCCTTCACCCGTCCCTCAACCTTAATCTCCCCAGAGTCTGATATTGCGGAGGCGAATTTGGATTCCACGTTCGCAATCTGGACTTGGATGAAATCAAGTGGGCTCTCAGGTGAACCATCTAGAACAATTCTCTCCTCTGATATCCTCAGACCTCTCTGCTTGGCAGTAAAATCAGCATTAACCAAATTCACAAACACACTAGATATGGGCTCAATGATACCCTTGGTGATCATGGCACGAAGAAGCCTGGTGTCAAGATCATCAGGAGCTCTAGCAGAAGCATATGTCACTTTAACGGTTTTCACACCACTTCCTCCTGCTACTAATTGCACAGCAAGTCTCCCCAGCTTCTCAGCAAGTACAACATATGGCTTCAGCTCCGATAACACCTGAACATAGAAAAGGAATGACAAAACATGAGGTTTTTGTGCTCCTTATAGCTAAAATTCACTTCAAAGTTGAAAGAAAACAACCGAGGTGCCGCTTTCTTAATAGTACAAACACAATGCATAATTAAAAGCCATCAGCCATTATTTGGCAGACAAGGCATATTGCTAGTTTTTTATTCTTGTAGTTACCATTAACAATAAATCTAGAAGTTAGGCATATAATTTGCATGCACCAAAATGGGTATGTTCCTGATACTGCCTGTATTAGCCTGTCAATCTAGTTACCATGAATTTCCAATCTAAAAAAAAAAAAAAAGCGATCATTTCCTAACCATATTTTGAGATAAGGGAGACAGTTAAATGAACAGTTTCCAGCATTTAACCCTGAACCGGAAACATAGGCTAAGAGAAACTACTTCAAAATCACAATAACTATTAAATGAGCTGAAAAGTCCAAGCTTTATTTGGTAGGGAGAGAGAATATCCATTTTTTGCGTTCTTATTTTTCCCCAAAAAACTCTTTTGTTTCTCCATTCGTATCAGTGATTCTTCTATCTTTAATAAAGCTATTTACTACTTATCACAAAAAGCAGAAAGGAATTTAGATTGTGCTACATAAACTAATAGGTAAATGATGGTGGGACCACATTATATACTAGAAGTCTAAAATACAATTGATATAAAATACCAGATCCTGACACCGTAAGCAAAATAAAGATACAATGATTTTTTTTTTTTTTTTGATAAGTAAATAAAGATACAATGATACCTCTGCAGGAACCATTGGTGCATTGACTGCAGTAGCAGCAAGCTCCCCTCTAAGGGCTCCCACAACAGCTTCAGCTATTTCAATGGCCACCCCTTCCTGAGCATCAAACCCAAATATTATCAGTTTACTTGATAAGAGAAAAAATAAAGCTAGTAAAACTGTAAATCCTGTTCATTAGACACACCTGAGCTTCCATTGTACTGGCACCAAGATGAGGAGTTGCAGTAACATTCTCGTGCAGAACCAACTTATTGTCTGCTGCTGGTGGCTCCTTTGTGAAAACATCAAGTGCAGCCTAAAACAAAGAGACCATGTCATTGACTTTCTTCAACCGTAAGATATATGTGAATCAAGTATGAGAATGTAAGAACCTGAGCAACAATTCCAGCATCTAGTGCCCTCACTAGTGCATCTTCATCGATTACTCCTCCACGAGCAACATTGACAATTCGAACTCCTTTCTTCATCTTTGCAAAAGTATCGTCATTGAGGATCTTTGATGTAGTAGGTGTAAGAGGCATGTGTAGAGAGATGAAATCTGCAGTTGTTATAGCTTGATCGAAACTCACAAGCTCCACACCTATTGCACGAGCACGATCTGCCGGGGCATATGGATCGTGTGCAATCACATGCATTCCAAGCCCTTTGGCACGCCTGGCAACTTCTGATCCAACCTTTCCAAACCCCATCACTGCAAGTGTTTTCCCCACAAGGGAAACACCTACATATTTATTCCTCTGCCATTTTCCTGGATTAACCAAATTGTGTTAAATAAGTCTCGATGTGTCTTCACTACTATTTGAAGCTAATAGCTTCAGAATATTCACAATTACTAAACTATGATATGACAAATTAATATAGAAATATAGCTTATACAGAAAAACGCCAGAGACCAACTAGGAAACAATCACACACTTTTTTTTTTATAAATCAGATTCTTCATAAATGGGTGGAATTTCATCCACAAGTAACGCTAAATTAAAAGTTGCCCACTAGGTGGCTCAAGAGTAAAGAATCAAGATACATTAGCCACATGTGGAACTAAGCTTAGCATGGAAATTTCTCTAAACCCCAAACAAGAAAATAATTTCCAAGAACAAAAAACAAAGTATAAGGAATTCTCCCTCCTGGGTATGTGCATAAACAGCTTAGCCTGTCAGGGGTAAATACCCTGTATATACCCGGGACTGGTTCTAGCGGGTATTTACCTGTAGATTTTACTGTCTAGAGACGAGTCCAAAGGCTTTTCTTAAGAAAGGTTTTTCCTTTTTAAAATTAAAAAAAAAAAAAAAAAAACACCCTTTAATTTAAAATTTTCAACCAAAAAAAAAAAACAGCTAAGATGAAATCTTTGAACCAAAGAGTATGCATGTAAGAAACAATAAGAGAGTGATAACCAGCATGCAAAATCAACATTTTAAAAAGCATATCTATTAAGAGAGAGAAAATTCGCCTAAAATCTTTGAACTTTTTGTACGATCAATAAAATCAAACCTATAAAAAAATAATTCCAGAATCTAAAATAAAAGGAAAGAAAGCAGATCTGCATAAGAAACTATTTTCACAAGTACTTTTTTCCTGCATTTCAAAGCAAAAAGCACTCAAACCAAACACTACCAAACACGGATCCATACTCCACCAAAATAACTATTCGACGAAATGCCACAAAGAAAATAATCTTAAACATTATTATTCACTGACCAGCTTTCACTGAAGCATCGGCTTGAGCAACGTTCCTAGCCATGGCAGCCAAGAGAGCAATACCGTGCTCGGCGGCGGCGACGGTGTTAGCCGTGGGCGCGTTGACTACCAGGCAACCGTGCTCGGTCGCCGCCGCCAGATCCACATTGTCGATCCCGACGCCGGCTCTTCCAACCACCTTGAGCCTCCCAGCAGACGATTCAAACACCTCGCGGCTAACCTTCGTTCCGCTCCGAACGATAATCGCATCACAGAGCGAGATCTTGGTGCAAAGCTCTTCGGGACTGAGATTGTAAGAGCAATCCACGTTAGCAAACTCTTTGAGAAGCTTCAGCCCAGCCTCGCCGAGCTTCTCCGCCACCAAAACCGTCGGCTTCGCGTCCAAAGAGCCAGAAGCTTTAACGATCACCACCAAGGGCTTCGAGAATCGCCGGCTAGGACGGAGAGCTACGGAGAAAGCCGAGCTGAGTGACTGTCTGGAAGACAGCGACAACGACGGCGTTTTGAGAAATGGAGTTGTTCGGAGAGTTTGCGATGCTGACGTGGCCATTTTCCGGTGGCGGCGGTTTATATGAATGTATAAAGAAATGTATGAATTTGGTGATTATATAAGTATTATATGAAGTGAAGTGGTGGGAGAGATGTATGTATGTGGTGTGGTATTTATATATGGTGTCACTTGGGTTTGGTTGGTAGAGATCCGAATCTCAGGGTTTTTTGTTTGTTTTTTTAAATGTGTTGGAAGGAAATCTAATCTAAATATAAGTTTTTTTACTTACCCAGAAAATATGGAAACCAATCACCAATGTTTTAGGCGACGCGCTAGAGGTGGTGAGACTGAGACTGAGACTGAGACTGAGATTTTAATATTAGGTCTGGTAAGTGACGATTGACCTACACCAGCCATGATCTTCTCTATCATTAATATATATATATATATATATATATATATATATATATATTTGGAGAAAATATTTTTAAAAATAAATGGCTGTGTGCATATATTAGCAAAATCCTATATATATATATATATATATTTTTAGAGAATTTCAACTTATAGCGTCTGCTCCTAATGATAACTCTTTATCATTAGACCAAGACACCAATCAAGGTGTAGGCGGGAATTGAACTCCAGATCTCTAATATATATATATATATATATATATATATATATTAGTAAGTGGCTTAAGGCTTAAAATATCTATTAATGAATTATTTAAAAAAAATTAACACAATTTTTATGAAAATATAAAAAATTGACAATAATATCAACCGTTTTTCTTTTTAAGTTTTTAAAAATAATTTTTAAACAAATACTTTTAAGATATTGTTAACTTTTTTTTAATTTTTATTATATATTTATAAATTTATTAATTGGAATATATTAATAAAGTTTGGGTTCAAACCAAATTTGGAAGCTAGAACTATCTTTCTTCGACCCTGTTTGTGATATTTGAAAAGTAATTTGTTTAAATATTAAATAATACATATAATTTTATAAATGAACATGTAATGAGCTTTTTGAGAGTTAAAAAAAATAACTTCAAATAATTTTTTTTTATGTGTATCATGAAATTATTTATTTATTTTTTATGTGTTTGAGAGAAGTGTATCATGGAAAATTGATAGTAGTTATTTAATTTAATTTCAGTATATTTTCAATATTATGCTTGGTTTAACATTTTAGTTTATTTATTTATGTATAATTTTTTAAAATCTTATTTCCTTTAAGGGGAATGTTTAGGAGCTATTTTTAGAAACATTTTATTGAAAAAAATGATAAAATAATAAATGTTACTGACTGCTTTTTATATTTCTCGTGAAAGTTGTGTCAAAAGTTTCTTATTATAGTTTACTAACAATTGTTCTAAGGGCATTCGTTAACCTGACCCTTCATTTAAATACAATTATACATTGACCTACTTTTAACAAATTGATCCTAAAAATTAAATATACATCCACATTAATAACGTTTATGGACTATTTGGGGGTAACAAGTGAGATCTTAAGAGCATTACCATCAGGTGTGTCAAATGCCAAATATTTGGCATTCGGCACACCAAACACCAAAAACAGACCATCATGAGGTGTGCTAAATGCCAAAAAATTTTGAGACATGCTACAGTACGCTCTCATCTTTGACACGGTATGGATGAAAATGCCAAACCAAACAAGTCATTTTTTATTCAACTTTTTCTCTCTCTCCAACCCGTGTTCTCTCTCTTTCTTCTTCAGATCATCAGATTCCCTCACCCCCTCACCCTCACCCTCCCTCACCCTCACCAATCAAGCCGCCGCCATCACCCCTGGTTTGAAGACTCTATTGCCGCCAATCTGAAGCCGCCATCGCCGCCGGTCTGATGTCGCCATCGCCTCATTGATTGATCTGTTTAGTTGGGGTTTTGTTGAAGATTTTGAGTTTTTTTTTTTTTTTTAATCTTTTTTTGAGGTTTTTGGATTTGGAATTTGTTTGAGGATTTGGTGATTGTGGTTGTAGTTTGTGGCGGTGGTTGTAGCAATAGTTGTTGTTGTGGCGGTGGTTGTAGCGGTGGTTGTCGGTTCTTGGTTGGTGGTGACTGCCACTGAGCTGTGTGTTTGTATATTGCTGGGTTTTGAGTAAATATATTATTTAATGTGATGAATATATTATTTTAATGTTTAGAATCAAAGAATAGAATATATGATGAATGGTGTATTGTAAAATGATGTGGTAAAATAATAAACTAAACTTTTGGTGTGTCAAAATGACATTTTTTATAGAATACTGGATGCTAATGCTCTAAAGTAACCCATAAATTTATCTTCCAAATCTGTTCTTCCAGGGAGATGTACGTGTGCCATTGACTTGGTGCATATTAAAGTAATAAAACATAATCTCGATTTAAATGATTCATCGATAGCATTCATCATTCATTATTCATTACTCTTTTTGGTTTCCAGAATAATTGTTGCCTTTTGCTGTTCATTGTTCACGAAAGTTCCAATAATATGTACCTGGATCATGTATGAAGGGAGTGCTATAGTCCCGGATTGAGAATTGCTTATTTAAATTTCTAGTTTATTTGTATATTACAAGACAAAAACCTAAAAATTAGCATATTTTCAAAAAAGATGAAAGTTAAAATATATGAAATAATTATGTTTTTTTAGTTGTTTCAATCTATGGTATTTATTCTTGATGATTATTTTTTATCATCAGATCAAGACACCAATTGATTTTAGTGGAGATGAATATTAAACCTTAGAGGTCTGTTTGGATACTGCTTATTGCTGAAAACTGAAAACACTGTAATAAAATAATTTTTAAATGTATAAATAGTGCTGTAGGACCCAAATTTATATTAAAATCTGTGTTTGAATTACTTTTGTGGGTTCGTGAACAGTGCCGTGGGACTCACATTTTTTCAGCAAAACGCACAAAGGCAGACGTGCTCTCTGTTTCAGCGCAATCCAAACACTCACTAGATCTCTTATTTGATGATAATATACTTTATCAATTAAGCTAACGGGAACCCACAAAACTGATATAAAAAGTAATAAAGTACTCACAAATAAGGTTCCAATTATCTCAACTGGTAAAGTCTCTAATGATTGAATAAGAGATCTGGAATTCAATCTCCACCTATACTAAAAATCAATTGGTGTCTTGGTCGGTTGATAATTGGTGTCTGGTCTGATGGTAAAGAGGACAATTATTAGAAACAGGCGTCATAGATTAAAACTCTATAAAATAAAAAATAAAAAAGAACCCACAAATAATAGATAGTTTAAGAAAAAAACTAGCCAATTGATTGTCAGAGCACACACTAAAGTCTATGACATAGAAAAGAGAATGCATAAATAGAGCGAAATTGCGTAGTAGTCCTACTGACTAATTCAAATTTTCAAATATAATTGACCCTTTGTCTTGTTTGGTTTATCACTTGTAAGAACTAAGAAGTAGAGTGCAAATATTTCTCAAAAAAATAAAAAATAAGTAGAATACAAATACAATATCTCTGGTTACCCTATTTTGGACCCGTTATCAGTAACAAAATACAAGTTGCACACTTGCACATATTCAAATCTTTCTCTTTTCCCTAGGATGTTGAGGTTAAAGTCTCGCTCATTAAAAAACAAAATCTGGCCAATCAAACTGTGGTGGTTTTTTTGCACCAATCAGTTCGGGTTTAAGTGTTTAACATGTCAAAACTCAAAAACCTTATTAATTCCTTATCAACTCCTGGTTGGTGGTGTTTCATGCTTCATATCTTCGATTTAAAGATCACTATGAATTGGGATAAATATTATTCCTAATTTTATTGCTCTATACTGGTTTTATTGGAAAAAATTTAAGTACTCTCCGAACATGAATAAATGGTATTTTCTCAGTTATGATGAATTCATCATGAATTTAATAAATAGACTCCATCATAAATGTGAGAAAATTCAAAATAAAACATCATTATCTGTATTCTGAAAGTACCTAAGAATTAATCCGAGACTAGAAGGGTTAATCAAGTCAAGCACAAATATAGTTTTGGTTCAGAATTTCTAATTTAAGGAGGCTGAGCTAATTACCAGCTTTGCCCATGGCCAGGTCAGCTTAATTTGTGGACACCTCACAACTGACCAGCCTTCCTTTTTTTGTAGTTACTCGTAGACTCGTTTCTGACGTGTTAGTACTATCCATGTGGAAGCAAACAAATGTAGTTACTTTTGCTATTTTGGGAACTTCCACTCTTCCAGTAGTAAACTTTTTTGTGTGTGTATATTGGACTTACTCAACACACTATATTTTGTGTATTTATGGGAACTCTAACAATTAGTTATAATCACCTAGACTTGATATGCGTATTTTAGCCTGTTTCTAATATGGGTATGGTTAATCCATTTTAGGAAATCTTTTATAAATATTTGAAAAAGTTGTAGAAAACAGTTAGTTTTTTTTTATATAAAAAGTTTTCTAAAATTGGTAAAACTTTAAGAATATACATTAGTGAAATTCTTCTAATATATAATTTACTATAATTTTTTTTCTTATAATTACTATAAATTTATATATATATATATATATACAAAAAAACAAAAACAAAAAAATCAGTCATAAAACTGGTTTAGGGTTGGTGAGGAATATTTGGGATGCATCATCGTTCACGCCCTTCAAGTCGCGTGGCAGGAAATCGTTCCAACAGCAACATAAATTTCAGCACTGGTACCGCATAGTATGACTTATCAAGTATTAGTACCTTGTGGGACCCATATGGGCATGGCATATGCGTTGGGTTGGTGAGAGGCTTTTTAAAAATAAATAAAAATCATTTTCGATTGGACCAATAAAAGCAGATCAGTAATTGGATTCGTATACTATTTGTTCACTCTCATAATTTATTTTGATTACGAGAGCATATATTTAAAAGCATCTCAAACAGGCTTTTTAAATACAAAATACTCTTTATTATAGAGAGTAAATTTATAAAATGACACTCCAATAGATTCTCTATACCTGAATTTTTTTTTGGCTCATGAACAGTAGCTCATCAAGTCTGATGAGCTACTGTTCATTCTTCAAATATTTTTTTTCTATTATAATAATAAGGTATTGAATAAAAAAATGTTGAAAGATGTAGTTGTTAAAAAATAAATAAATAATGAATAAAGAAATAATATTTAAATGAAATAGAAAATTTGTTGGAAAGTGTATTTGAAAAAGTGGGTAGCTAAAAGGTAAAAATCAATGTTCATTCACCAAACAGTAAAAAAATTTGCCTAATTTGCTGGAGATGCTCTAATGATAATTAAATTTTTTGATGAATTAATGATAATTAATTAGTTTGGCTTTACCCATTTATTTCATTACATTACGACCCTCTGGAGATGCTCTAATGATAATTAATTTTTTTGATGAATTAATGATAATTAATTAGTTTGGCTTTACCCATTTATTTCATTACATTACGACCCTCTAAAAAAAAAAAGGTAAATTATAAATTACACTCCTAAACTTCGGGATGATTGGATTTACATTCTGAAATTTCGGAATTTATATTTTACCCCCTAAAATTTGGTGATATTTGGATTTTACACCCTGACGTTTTAGAAATTGGATTTTACCTCCTATATTTTAGAAGTGTATAGATTTTACTCTCTAAAGTTTTGAGGTGTTGAATAGGGATGGCAATGGAGCGGGGTGGGGCTGAATGATGGGGTCTTCATCTTCGCCCTGCATGATTTTGTCTTGCCCCATCCCCGCCCTGCATGACGAGGAAAACTTTCTAACCCCATCCCTAGTGTTGAATTTTACACCCTAAAATTTCAGAATTTAAGGGTATAAAATCCAAACAACCCTAAATTTTAGGGGGTAGAATCCAAGTTCTGAAACGTCAAGTTGTAAAATCCAAACACCCCAAACTTTAGGGGATTAAATCCAAATTCTGAAATTTCAGGATGTAAAATCCAATCACCCCCAAACTTTAGGGGTGTAATTTGCAATTTACAAAAAAAAAAAAAAAAATTACATTACTAGAAGTCTAGAATCTTTAGGGACAAAATAGTTATTTGATTAATTAATTATTTTTTGCACTAAAAAAATATTAATTAATTAGTTAGGGTAATTACAATAAACTGTAAACCTACTTATGATTAGGCCTGAATTCACTTTACCTACCCGTGATTTGAAAAATATTACTTTACCCACCTGAGATTTGCTCCATTTGTTTTTCGTAACCCCCCTCTACTAAAAACAGGGATAAATAAATATATTTTTCCTCCCCTTTTATGTTTCTCTCCTCCCAGGAAAAAAAAAAAAAAAAAAAAAAAAAACCAAGAGAAAATAAGATTTAAAAAAAATAAGGGTTTTGCAAAAATCAAGAACATCCAACCAATTCTAACCCAATAAAAACTCTTCAAACAAAGAAACCCGACATCAAAACCCACTGTCTGAAATCCACTATCAAAGAAACTCACCATCAAAACAGAGAAACCCACAATCAAAATCCAATAACAAAGAAACTCATTGTCTGAAATAAAAAATCCACCATCAAAGAAACCAAAAAACAAGCTCCAAACTCCTCCCCCAATACTTTTCAAACCCATCAAACCCATTTACTCACAAGACATTTAAAGCTTAGAGCAACCAACCTATTGTGTGGTTGGTCCTCTCTTACATACAACCAACGTTTAATACAAGTGTTGCTACAATTTCAAACCTAATAAATGGTATTGTTTTTCTTCTAAAGTTTTGTACTGATCTTGGTTTCTAATTTATCGCCATAAGTATTTTGACCAACAACATTTTAGGAAGAGGGTTTAAATTGTTAATCTGAACCGTATTTGATAACTCATTTAAGATTGTGAATAGATGTCTCTTCTACTGCAAAAGGATGTTAATTAAGCAGCTTGAAGCAAGTCATTTTCGTCTCCTTTGTCTTTTGTACAAACGCCATTCCTACTCTATTTGATGTAGGAGCTCAGACATACAAAAACCAACACAACCACACACATCCAAATCCATGATCCATTTAGTAGCCATGCCCTAAACTCCATTTTTTCAAATCCTAACAACTAAAAGAAACCCAATCCCTAAATCAAACAAACAACGTCTTAGACAAAGGGTCTAGGGTTTGGTTTTTGAGCGAAGAAAGAGAGCCACCAACAGCAACACTAATGACTCACCACAACCATGACGACACCGCAACCAAGACGAGACCATTCCAACAACCCAAAATCTCAGATCAACCACAACAACCCCTATGTCACGCTTCTTCTTCAAATCTAGACCCAAGGCAGCTGTGCTCCTCCTCCACAAATCAAAACCCAAACCCATACAACCATTCTTGTGCTCCTCCACTGTCCCCACTATGACCCAAAGCTACCACCAATATGAACCAGAGTTGGATATGAGAGAGACAAAGACAAAACAAAGAGCTAAAGAGACAAAGCGAGGGAGAGGAGAGACAGAGAGAGCCTGAGAAATAAATAAAATCAAGTAAGAAGAAACAATGGATAGAGTTAAGAGTTAGTATATTTTTAATTTTGTGTTGTTTTCTTCTTAGTGTTGCAATGACATTTTGTGATGTATTAGAGTTCTTGAGTCAAGTTTCTAATTTTTTACAAATTACTTCTTTTAATCTTATTTTCTTTTGATTTTGTATTTTTTTTTTGGAATGAAAGAGACATAAAAGGGAGTCTTTTGGCTGAATATTGCTAAATCTGGAGTTTATTTGCGTTATAGGTACTATTTCAAGTTATTTAGGGAATTGAGGAAAGAGAGTGAATTTCGGCAATGGTGTTGCCGAAATTCAACAAAAGTATGAGAGAGAAAGAGAAAAAGTGGGAGAGAGAAAATTTTGAATTTCGACAATGGCATCACCGAAATTCCTGCTGCCCAAATTTGCTGACCGGGTGGGTGTGAAGTGCCCACAAGGAAACCAATTGTGGCAATGCCATTGCCGAAATAGGGAAAAAAAATTTGTGGCAATTGTGGTAATGCCATTGCCGAAAATGGGAGGAAAAAAAAAAATGGTTGCCGAAATCTGGGGAGGAATTTAAAAAAAAAAAAAAAAAGTGCTACGTACACAATATTTTTATAACATTTTCACAACAAATTACATGTGATTAATTATTATTAGTTCAAATTTGAATTTAACACTGAGATTACTTTTTTAATCCAACAATAACAACCTGCCACTTAAAATTTGTTGTAAAAATTGTGTGTACATATCATTTCTCAAAAAAAAAAAAAAATTGTGGAATGGAATTGTGGCAATGACATTGCCGAAATAGGAGGAAAAAAAAAATTGTTCCTTGGTTTGTGGCAATGCCATTGCCGAAATAGGGGAAAATTTTTTTTTGTGAGTTTTTAGTTTTTGTTTTTTGAGTGTGTTTTTTTTATGTGGGTTTGTTCTGTTTTTGTTTCGCTAAAGTGGGTTTTTTTTTTTTTTTTTTTTTTTTAATTATAATTTTGTATGGTTAGGCACTTAGGCTTTGGGCCTTTTGATGTTCAACCTGTGGTAAATTTTTCAGTTTGTTTGCTAATTGATGGAGAAAAAAAGAAAAGAAGCAGAACCCATTTAAGTGTTGTGTTATGGTTTTATATTTATGCTGTACTTTTTTTTCCTCCCATTTTCGGCAATGGCATTGCCACAATTGCCACAAAATTTTTTTTTCCCCTATTTCAGCAATGGCATTGCCACAAACCAAGGAACATTTGTTTTTCCTCCTATTTCGGCAATGTCATTGCTACAATTCCATTCCACAATTTTTTTTTTTTTGAGAAATGATATGTGCACACAATTTTTACAATATTTTTACAACAAATTTTAAGTGGCAGGTTGTTATTGTTGGATTAAAAAAATAATCTCAGTGTTAAATTCAAATTTGAACTAATAATAATTAATCACATGTGATTTGTTGTGAAAATGTTATAAAAATATTGTGTACGTAGCACTTTTTTTTTTAATTCCTCCCCAGATTTCGGTAACCACTAAATTTTTTTTTTTCCTCCCATTTTCGGCAATGGCATTGCCACAAATTTTTTTTTTCCCTATTTCGGCAATGACATTGCCTCAATTGGTTTCCCTGTGGGCACTTCACACCCACCCAGTAAGCAGATTTGGGCAGCAGGAATTTCGGTGATGCCATTGCCGAAATTCAAAATTTTCTCTCTCCCACTTTTTCTCTTTCTCTCTCATACTTTTGTTGAATTTCGGCAACACCATTACCGAAATTCACTCTCTTTCCTCAATTCCCTAAATAACTTGAAACGGTACCTATAACGCAAATAAACTCCGGATTTAGCAATATTCAGCCAAAAGACTCCATAAAAGGAGTGCAAAAATACATAATTACCCTTATTTTTAACGGAGGTGGGTTACGGAAAACAAACGAAGTAAATCCCAGGTGGGTAAAGTGATATTTTTCAAACCACGGGTAGGCAAAGTGAATTTGGGCCTAAGTACAGGTGGGTTTACTGTAATTACCCCTAATTAGTTTGTTCCCAATCAGACCAACAACATTCGTTTCAACCTTCAAAGACATTTTAGTAAGAAAACTTTACAAATCATTTTCTTATCTTTTCTTTTTGAGAAGAAGAAAACTTCACAAATCAATTATGTATTTTTGCCGAATATAACTATAAAAAATAATCTTTCTTTAGACTTATTATAAAATGCAAGGTAGAGTCAATAAAAAATAAAAGGGAGATGATTTGTTGCAAATGCTGCATACAGGATAAAGTGGCAGCTCAAGAGAAGTGACACTAAATCATGGTTTAAGTTGGTCATGTGCAATCTAGTTACTTCTCTTAGGCTGCCACCTTACCTATATGCAACAATTGCTACATACAAAATTGCAGCAAATTCTCTCCCAAAATAAAATAGGTGAATCAATAATCCAACTAATAAGTCTAGCTCTTTCTCAAAAAAAAAAAAAAAAACTAATAAGTCTAGCACATAACACATGGTCTATACTAAGATACTTGCTTCCGCCTTTTAGCATGCTTTGGCCAAATCTAGAGTTCTAGACCCTAAATGATCAAATATTAGCCAATTTTTTTTATTGGTAAAACCGCTTTGAACAATCCAAAGGTGATAGAAATTAAAAAGTGTTTGAATTGAATGGAAAAAAATGTTTGCTAAATTTATTTGTGATTTAAGAATTATGCTTTTGCATGTGAATATGCTATTTATGAATCTATTTTGAAAATTGGTTTATCATAACTTAAAATACTTTCTACTTGAAGGATTACTAAATACAACCTTTTTTTTTATATTTATTTATATAAATGTCTGTCCATGATTTTATAATCTTCTATTTTATAAAAAAAATGTGAAAAAATTCATTTGAAAGTTGTTTAAATTTCTTTAGATATTTTTTAGTCTATTTCGCTAATTTTTACAAATGAAATACATTTATTTTGTATTTTAGTTAATTGTTAAATAATTATAACATTATCACAGTTTGATAGAGACCGACTTCAAAACCTTTAATTAACTAATTAAGTTACAAGACTCTTGGCACTTAGAAATAATATATAATATTTGTGTTTAATCTAATATTTATGCATTATTGTTTAGATTGTACTCAACTACTTGATTTAGTTAATGGATCAATCAAACTATCAAGAAGATTTTATTCTTCAAACTCAAAATTATACTTTATAATATATAATTTTATAAAATATTAAATAAATACTTTTTTAACATTTAAATACAAAAAATGCCTCAATTTATTTGTTCTCTTAGCCCTCAGAATGTTTTGAGTCGACTCTGCTCCTTTGATGAGATCTTATATTATGGTAGTTGCTACAAAAAAAAAAAAAAAAAAAAAAAAAAAAAAAAAAATTTTTTTTTTTTTTGGTTATGAGATAGAATTCTACTATATCTAAATTTAAGCGTATATGTATGTAAAGCTCATTCTTAGAGTCTTGAACTCCGGCCTTTACCCCCCACACTTCACAAGCACTCATACTCGTGGAGTGACCATCGCGCTAAGGGTGCACAGTGATAAAAAAGATTGTTACTTGTTCAAAGTTCTTTAAACATATTGAAGTTTGGTCCTGCGAGTTATTGCATTCCATTGTTGTAGCTCTATTCTAGGCTTTTCACTGAGATGGTCAGGGATTATTCCCCAACATACTTTTTCTTAATTCTTTGCTGTGCAACATTTTAGGATTTTGTGAATGGGTTTATGGAGATGGGCATTCTCTACTCAATGTACTGGATGATGCATATGCTGCAGTCTTTTACCTTGGTTTGGTATTAGTCTATTAGTGCAGGTCTTCCTTTCCCTTTGATGCGATTTGTACCAGTTTGTAAGGGAGTGTTCTTTGGTTTACTATGTTTTGGCCTTATAATAGGAATCCTTTTCAGCTCCCGACAACCCATATAAATTAGCGATCCCAACTTTTGGCTTGGAGTGCCTACTTAGCCTTTTCAACCAATATGAATTGCCATATACAAGGACTTATACTAGAAGACTTCTTTGGTGTGTGTGTTTGTAAAGTCCATAGAATGCTGGAAAAAATTCACTTCTTTCTGATGTAAACACCAAGGCCCATCAATCACTTTGTTTTTGGGCAAGTGCCCGCCAAACCAAAATAAATGCTACATACTTAGGCCCAATATACCCGAACAAATCTCAAAAAATCCAAAATTCGACATATTTAGTACAATAATGATACTTTTTTTGAGAATAAGTACCATAAAGATACAAACACAATAAACTTCACAATTTGTTAAAATGGTAGATTGTGATCAATACAACATCACTTCTATTGTATGCCAATCACAATTGTTGTGAACAATATTGTGAAATTTGTAGTGTCATTATATTTATTGTATTTAGTATCAATTTAGAGAAGCAAATTATGTAAACAAAACAAGCCGATGGTCATGACACTTAAAAGCTCATCAAAGGGCAAACCAATTGCAAAACCTGAAAGGAGAGGAGAGGATGGATTCCCAATTGTTTGAAGTCAAGGATGAGGAGGAAGAATTTGTGGTGGGGCAAAATTGGTGAGATATGCATCAGCCAGCATGTGGCCCAACTTAACCTGGGCCTCTGTGGTTAGATGAAGATTATCTTCCTTGAGTGGAAGACCCTTGGCATCAATGCATACAACATTTGGGAGACTGATTTTGAACTGTGCTTCCCTAACTTTCTCTATGTACTTTTCATCCCCTGATGCAATTGCAACCTGTATAACATATTCCATTCCATTGCAATCAGTACAAAATATGATGAACCAAATTTACTATCCCCTAATAATGAAATTTTAGGTGCGACCTAAACAGGTCCATAGCAACCGTGGGTGCCACAAAAGCTAACTTATTCCATCCTCTTTCTTTTTTTTCTTTTTTTTTTCCTTGTCTTAGTCTGTAAGTATATACACCTCTGGAACATTGGACTGCTTTTAAAATTTGGGGAATTTTGAATCTTGGTTTTCCAAGTATGGAGGAGCAGTCAATGTCACTTAGTTACAAGTCTCATAAAAAGTTACAAGCCTCTAAAGAAGAGAAGTTAATGATGTTGGTATATATTTCCATGAAAAATTCTTAGTTTACATTATACTAACAATGTAAATTAATATTACAGACACACAAAATATGTACAATGTTATACAAATTTGCAATAAGTGTATAATATTTTTATCATGCATCAATCAAAACTAGACACATTAGTTAAGTGTGAAATTGTCTGTGTCAATTTATTGTTTTTCATATTAAACTTAACTAATGTAGTTGGGTGTGAAATGAATTTATTATTTTCAAATTGAACTAAGTAACTCTGCTACTCGAATCCCTCTTTCTCAAAAAAAAAAAAGAATCCCTCCTTACTAAACTCCATAACACTTGGTGTCAATTGAGTTAAAGTCTATGGGAACATTAACATGTCTATAAAGAAAGAGTCAATTAGCTTTGAATAGAGGTCAAAGTAAATCTTAATACATGTAAGGCTAACCTGGATAATTGGAAGAGAAGGCAAACCAAGATCCTCACGCACATTGCCGATGAGCTTCTCCATGTTCCCCTGATACGCCTCAGCATCATGCTGATGCGACGTGTCACTCTCTCCTTGGTACCAAAGCAAACCCCTGATTTCTCCACCACCTTTCACGCTCTCTTTACCTCTCATCACCATGCTCTCGTACAAGTGCTCCCCACGCGCCCATTCCTTTATGGCGGTCCCACCCACAGCGCAAGGGACCAGCCCCACGACCCCCACGCGCTCCCTCACCGCGTTGGCGAACGACATCCCGGGCCCCACCCCGCAGACCTTCTTGTTGTCGATGTCCGAGTGGAGCGGCTCACGCGCCGCCTCCCAGTGGCGCGTGGCGCTGAATCGGAGAATTGCGGTGGGGTTGGGTTGGCACTCTTGTGGAACGACGCCGTCCCATTTGTGGTGTTTGGTTACGCCGCCGCGGCCGGCCATGTTGCTCTGACCTGACAGGATGAAGATCTGTTTGGTTTGTGGGGATTCCATTTCTGGGTTTTGTTTTGAACTGGGAATTGGAGTTTCCATTTCCATGGATTCACTATTTGGGTGTAGCAGTTAAGTTTGTTTCAAAGAGCTTCAACTTCAAGCAACGTAAAAACTAAAAAAGGAATGAATATAAGGTAGGTAGCCTAGCCTTTTTAGTTCATAAAAAGGGGGCACATGTACATGGGCATGTCATGACTACTGAATCAGAGTGGTCCTAACTCCTAAGCTTTTCTTTCTAACATTTTGGTGTTTGGGTTAAGCACTCTAGAGTCTAGACTAGAGGCCTGTTTGTACCAATGGAGAGATTATGGGAAAGATTTAGGCCTGGTGAGAATTGGGTTTCTGATGAGAAACTTAAGATCCATTGGGCTACAACATTATTTGTCTTTTCCTTAAGTTTTTTTCCTTTTGTCTTTTTAAGCTTGTTGTATTAAGTGTTCAGAGCCAGTGAATTGATATCAATTGGCTCCCCTCTAATAGAGTGAGTATCTTGTTGGAAGCAAAAAGTTTGACATATGTGATTTAATGATTTTTGGTACACCAATGAAGGAATAATGTTGCAGAACATAATAGATAATACACAAATGTGTGCTCTTGAAAGTATACATAGGCTAGCAAGTGTTATATCTTCAGCATTTCCACTGGGTAATGTAAAACTCAAAAAAATACAAAATAGATAATACTGTTCACAAAAAAATATCCCAACATTTGGTTAGGCATTTTGCAAAATTTTTACAGCTTGCTATAATATTTTATGTGAATATACATAAAGCGCTGTACTGTTATGCAAAACTTATTTTTGTGTATTTTATTCTTCTTCTCTTGTCTCTCTTGCCATTCTCTCTCCTCTATGCTCTTTCACTTTTGATTATTATAAAATAAAAAATGAGATTTAGGATGTATTGTTAAGTAATTATGTAAAGTAGAAAATAACTTTTTGGTGATGCAAAATAAATGAATTTTGTATAATTAGATGAGAATTTTCTAATAATTAAGCAATTAATTCTTGCAATCTTGACATTTCAAGAAAACAAAAATTACAATCTTTGAATTTCTTTTAACTAAAATCCAAACATAAGCCATGAATCTCAATTTTGTCAATGTTAGTGGATTCCAATTAGTTTAATTAGATTTAGAATTCAAACCTCACTTATACCAAAAATTAATCAGTATATTGACCTAATAATAAAGAGCAGTTTTTTTATTTTTTATTTAAAAAAATATGAGAGAGAGAGAGAGAGAGAAAACTATTACAGAGCGGACAATAGTAGAGCATTCTCATCAAGTTATAAAATAAAATAAAAAATTCATTTCGCATCACCAAAAGCCGCTTTATTTATTATACTTACAATATACGCTACATCTCATTCTTTATTTTGCATTCTATCATATTAATTATATTTTCCACCCATAATCCTACACCAAAAAGAGAGAGAAGGGTGATAAGAGGGAAAATAAAATGAAAAACAATAAATTGGGTAAAGAATGATGCTACAGAATTATGCAAACATACATAATACTATAGCAAGCATACAAATTCAGATGCAAAATGCATCATCTATTGGAGCTGGTTTTTTATGCATTTGTGTCAATAGTTTGATGCATTTTGCATTCTCAAGTCACCCAATGTGAATGATCATAAAATTCTATAAGACTTGTAAAAAAAAGTTGTCAATGTTGAAGCACTTATGTCTTTTTCGAACATACTTGTCCAACTCACATTCTAAGAATAATATATATTTATCTTCTAAAAACAAAAATGTCTATTGAAATTTGAAAGAGAACTCCAATAAAGGTGTTTCATAAGTCAGGACTCAGGAGGGGTATCATTGTGCTGGAAACAGACCCAAGAAGAATTTGTCATGTTTAATAATAATATTAAACAAAGTAGTATTGGGAAATTAAATATATAAAAGGCTCATTGATAACGTTAAGCACGGTTTCAGAGTAGGTCGGATAGATATATTGAATAAAAAAAAGGTCTAAAGAAATGTTTTTCCCTTAATTAAAATAAGCATAAACAAAATAAATAAATAAATAAATAAAAACGTTATTTTATTTTATTTTGTTAATTAAAATCATAATAAATTTATGAAATTGTTTCAATATTTTGAATCCATTGTTCATCTCCATTATTCATTTTTCAACATTCAGGATAGTCATGAAATAAAGAAAATGAGAAAACCATTAATAAAAATTTGTGTTTGACTACCCAAGTAACCAATTTTGAGCTTTCCCTCTCTATCCACTTTATTATGCCAAATTTTTTTATGAGTAAATTATAAATAAAACATAAAAGTTTAATAAATAATTTTTTGCTTTTCTTTGTTCTGTTATTGTTTAGAATAATAAAAATGTACAATCATTTCAAATTGAAATGATTTTTTTTTTATGAGTCTTGTTGCTCAATTGGAGTCTAACATTTTTCAGAATTCTACCTAACATTTTATAAATATGATCAGCAAATTGGAATGTCTTTTTTTTTTTTTTTTTTATAATAAAAATAAAGTTTAGTTATAAAATTGGTTGTAGCCTAATTGGTTGTAATCTTACTCAATATTATTAACATTACTATAAATTTTGAAAATCTAACCGTTGGATTGCATGTTCTTTACGCTCTTAATATACATGTCAAATTTTGTGTCAATCGAATACTATTTACTATATAATTTATAAGATTATATTTTATGCGTAATTTTAAATTACAAAAACTTGCAGTTTAAACAATTTATTGATAATATAGCTATTAATATTTAATTTTCTAAAAAATTTACAAGTATGGAGGATATAAGAAAAAATAATGTAATACAATAGTAAATTTGTTAAAATTCACCTCTAATAAAAGGATATTGAATAAGGTTATAATTTAAGACTACAATCAATTTTGTAACTAAATTTTGTACTTTTAATCATTTTAAGTCAATTAAATTATCATTTAATAATTGATCTCCTACTCCACTTTATTTATGGTTACCCGTTGGAGCTGGTCAATAATAATAAAGAACCAACTAATCCATTATGATCCAACAAGACACCAAACTCATCAATGATCACATTGTAAATTAAAGAACCTGCAGAGTGCTTAATTAATTAGGGCCATGCATGATAACATCAAAGCCAGAGATGCAGATTACACATGACATACCCAACCCCACAAAACAGGTTCTCTAGCCAATTAATACTCAACTCTTTTTATATAGAACCTCTTTTTTCTTGCAAATTGTCATCAACTACGATCACCACCAAAAGTATCTTATACATATTAAAATTTTGATTAATCAGTCAAACATACTTCACTTTCTCTTTCTCACATCGGTTATCCACATTCCTAATGCACTTTATGCAACATTCAAGTAAAAAAAAGATGAAAAAGAACACAAAGTGGGACCCAAATACATCATTAGCACAAGGAATTTGAGATCCTCTCTAGGGCTTGAAGGACTTCTTTCATGGACGGTCTCTTTTGTGGTACAAAAGAAGCACAACTTAGTCCTACTTTAAAGCATGCCAGCAATGCATCCTCTTTGCCTTCCACTTCAGCTTTGATTGACACATCAACCAACCTCAAAACCCGGTTCTTTTCCTCGGCCGCTGAACCGCCGCTCCATTGGCTCAATTCCCGGTCTGAAAACACTTTCCCAGTTAAAAGTTCAAGCAAAACTATCCCATAAGAGTACACATCATACTTGGGGTTGGTCTTGATGTTCTTTAAGGACTCAGGTGCTTGATATGGTGATGATGCATTTCCCATTGAGGAGCCAACTTGTGCATAAGAATTGGGACCAGGATTAGACAATTCTTCACGACTGGTTGTGGATCTTTGAATTCCCAAGAACCGGGCTGAAGTGTTTGTTTTTTGGCTAGTATTGCCTAAGACAAGCCGGTCCAGACCAAAATCACTGATTATGGGTTCCATATCAGAGTTTAAGAGAATGTTGCTTGGTTTAATGTTGCCATGTACGTGTTTCTTGTCATGGATGTAAGCTAGTCCACGAGCTACTCCTTTTGCTATCTTGACCCGGACCTCAAGAGGAAGATGGCTTGGGAATGAGCCTGCTTTTTCTGAATTCAACAAAAACATTGATAACCATAAATTAAAGGTTCATATAAATGGGTGTCTTAGTAGGTGACTTAAGTCAATTGTTAATAAACCATATTTCAAAAGTTTTAAAACAATTTTTATAGAAAATATAAAAAGCTGTCAATAACATTAATTGCTTTATCATTTTGCTATAAAAACATTTCTAAAAATAATTCATAAACCAATACTTTTAAGGCATTCATTAATATTTTCTTAAATTAAATAGTTCGTTTGTTAAAGAAACTATATAGATATAGATAAAAAGTGAGCGTATAATTAATATAACAACAAAAGTTTGATAAGGGTCTCAACTGTCAAATTTGTGTGGGGCCTTTGTAAACCCAAATTTTGATTTCGAACATACTATGAATTTCAGTAAATTACACAACATTTTTTTTTTTTTTGGAAGGCACTATGTAGTTGAATATATTAGTTACTACAGTTGGCATTTAAACCTATTATTAAATGTTATCTAAAAAAAAAACCTATTATTAAATGGATTCCACATGCCTTGAGCAAAGTATATAAAAATATTAGCTCCAGACCATATATGTTTTGAAATTCGTGTAGCAATTAGCAAAGTACTATGTTTTGCTAAACTATTTATATCCTATAATACATCCACATTAAAAATAAAAATAAAAAATTAAAAACAATTGGAAAGTTGTTTACCCAAAAGTTATTAACTGGAACCCATCATAATTTCGAAGAGGGAATACAAATTTGAAAAGTAACAATAGCCTAGAACAGTCAGCTCTATTCATCTAATGTCTAAATCATAATGTACTGAACCAAAAGGAAAATGGTAAAATTATTTATTAATTTTATTATAAAAAGTTTTAATTGTCATGATTGATGTTTGATAACAATTAGCAACCATGGTATATAAAATAAATACATAAATAAAAAAGAGATAACAGCTATATATGATTAGTAAACCATCTATAACATCGGGTCCAGATAGTGGGGCATTTACATTACATTCTGGGTCTTCACTGTTTGTCTCTCAAAGCCACACAAGGATCGAGGAGGGAATCATATTATTCCTAAGTTTTCAATCATCAACTTACACAAACAAACACAATAATGCACAAACAAACACAATAATGCGTGGTCTCTCACTGGTCAGTGACTCAATGTCACCACTAGCACCAGTTAGATTTGCCTAAAATTACAAAGAATGAAAGAAAGAGATTGAGACAGTCACAGTAAGCTAGGGTCTTTTTTCGAAAATGACACATGCATTGGCATGTGTTAGGTTAACAAGTCAGGACAAAAGTCGAGGATCCTCTTCCATTCAACAACGATATGGTTTTATTGGTACCACCATTATTTGTAGACTATCCTCTATAATTCATGTCAATCAAATCCTATTTATGTTGGAGGTATATTGGGTGAGATTATTAACTATGTCTAACACCATTTTCTGTAATTTTACAATGTGGAACAACTCTTAAATATCAGGATCTTCATGTACAACAAGATTATTCAAATCGAATACCAATCACACACAATGCTATGTTAATGCATGTAATTCACTTTATGCAATGAGGTGAGCCTATGGCTATGTGTCAGTTTCATGCATGGTATACATATTTCTGGGACTGACTGAGCTGAACCTATGTGTCGGGGTCTATGGATATTTTTTCCGTCTCAAATCTCAAAGATATATAGATTTACTTATGGTGGATAAATGTACATTTTAGTGAAAAAGTAAAAAAAATATTGCTAACATGCGCAAGAGGGAGGGCCCATTTTAGTTTAAAACTAACAATACTACCAACCCACCTAATTTTACCTCAAATTTTACCCAATGCTAATGTGATTAATTGTGAGTAGGTAATCAAAAGTGTCATACATGTAAATATGAGTTAGCAAAGAGTGTTGTTGTGAGTGATCGATCAAAAGTAGTAAGTGCATGTAAATAGAAGTTGGCAAAAAGTATCACAACTCCCAATCAAAACCACCAATAATGTGTGAAATTAAGTGTAAAATTGGATGGGTAAAAAAGAATAATACAAAGGATTTTGCTAAAATGCGCTAGAGAAATGAAGAGAGAGCTTACTGTGAGAGGTGCTTGCAAGGCTGCCATTGCTGACAAAGTCATAGATAACAAGCTTCTCATCCTCTCCCCAGTAAAACCCACGAACCCGAACCAAATTGGGGTGGCGTAGCTTTGCTATAACCCTGACCTGGTTCTCAAAATCCCTCATCCTCTCAACTCCACTCTCTCCTATCCTCCTCACTGCCAATGCTGTCCCATCATCAAGCACTGCTCTGTACACAATGCTAGCTCCACTTGCTCCCAATAAATAAGCTGAAGCTTTCAGCAATGTTTCTAGCTCTAGCTGTGTCTCTCCGTCCACAGTCACAAGCTTACCTTTCTGATCAAGTTGATCCTCATTTGGGTTCACTTCATCTACAACTTCCATTTTATTATCGTCTTGGTCACCATCAGAACTTGTTGCTTCTGAAATCTCTTCCCCTAAGCAAGACCACGCCATTGGCTTTTTAGCAACAGCTGGGTCTTGTTTCACACTCACTTCTGGTTTCTTTTCCGAAGTATTTGCTGCATTGGTTTGATTGAGAGTATTCTTTCTCTTTCTCAAGTGGTAGACATACACAACGACCATGACAAGGAGGCTTAGACCAGCCAAGTCTCCCACAGCTATTGCAGCTATTGTACCAGGTTTTAGACCACCTTGTGCTTGGTCCTGAGTCCCATTAGAACTTGTTACTGGGGTTGAGTCAATGGTTTTGGGAATAGCTGCAATTGCTGGAGAAGATTTGGTTGTGTCATTAGGTGGAGTAGACAAAGAGGAAGGAATCGAACAAAGATTTGTCAAAGGTTTGCCACATAGGTCCGCATTTCCAGCAAAGAGTTCTTTTTTTTGGTTGAGCAAAGCTAGAGACTCAGGAATAGGTCCACTAAGGCTGTTGAATGAGAGATCAATAGTAGCATTTTGAGGTATTTGCTTTGCAAACTCTGGTGGTATATGTCCTGAAATCTTATTGTAAGATAGGTTCATGTAACGCAAACTATCTCCACCAAAATCCAAAGGCAAAGACCCATTAAACAGATTCGAAGACAGATCTAACACTTCAACAGAATCAAACCCACTTGGAACAAAACCAGAAAAATAATTACCCCTCAAAGAAACAACAGTAAGATTCTGTAAAGCAGTGAGATTTTCTGGTACTTTCCCAGCCAATGCATTATCAGAAAGATTGAGTAACTGTAAGCTTACTAACTTACCTATAAACTCAGGTAGCTCACCAGAGATGACATTGTTTGAAAGTGAAAGAACCTGAAGCTCCGAGGCATTGAAGATTGAAATAGGCAAAGACCCATTGAAGAAATTGTTGGAGAGATCAAGATGGCGAAGGTATGTGATCATTCCAAGGTCGGAAGCGATTGAACCCAGAAGCTGACTGTTGGGGAGGACTAAGCTGGTGACTCTGAACATGTCTGGTGTGCCAGGGTTTCCCATTTCTGTGCAAGTGACTCCGGTCCATGAGCATGGTGTTTGGTCGTCGTAGTTCCAGTCGTTTAGGACTGAAAGTGGGTCGCTTAGGATTGAGTACTTGAAGTTAAGCAAAGAGACCCCATCTGAGTTGAGAGAAAGTGAAGGAAGTAGAAGCAGAACAAAGGAAGTGATTCTGCACCAGAAATGGAGGCTCTTCGTGTTGGATTTGGCCCTCATGGTTTCTTGAACTGGTTGTGCATGTTTGCTACAAGTTCATTGTGAAGAAATAAGAGCAATAGTAGTGAGCAAATCTATAAACTTTGGTGTGAGATGCAACAAGGAAGTGACTGTAGAGAGCAGTGAGCAAAATGAGAGGTAATAAAAGATTGATATTAAGAAAATGGAAGACAAGTTGGTGTGAGTTTACAGAGAAAAGCAGTGAAAGTTGAAGAGAAAGCAAAGGGATGGTCTAACTCTGTGCAGTTGAGTAGTAGTAAATGGTACTTTAGCTGAACATGGGAAAAATGAAAATGGGCTGAGCTCCCTCTTGTACTGCCTCTGCCAATTCCAGCTCTTTCTGAACTACTCTTTAGTAAACTAGGGAAAGCAGAGAGGAATCTCTTTTATGCTACAGGACACCCAAGTGAGTTGGAGCCCATATCATGTTGCAGAGGAACCAAGTCCAACCTGCAATTGAGTGACCGACTCAAAATTTTATTTTTTGATTTTGTTAAAATGGTTTCCAATTTTTACTATCAGTGAAAGTTTAGACAACACAAAAATGATCTTAACAAACCTACTTAGGAGAACTTTTTGGATGTCCTCATTAGCAAAATTTTATTTTTAAAGAAAAAGAATAGGGGTTCTATTGAGCTTTTTAGTGCTTCCTACTTTTGTTGACCCCCTTGCTTAGTTAGATCTTGTGGTTATTAATATAAACACTTGGTTTGAATCATGGTTATCAGTTTAATTCATATAACAATTAGTTGTTCTTACAACCTTCTTACCCATAAAAATAAAATGAACTTTAAGATTTTCAATTATCATGAGTTTTAAGTCAAGATAAAAGAATATAAATGATGCATATTAGTGTATAAAACATAGAACTACAATTCTTAAAAAGAAATTGTAAAATTCTTTACATTTTAGCATTTTTCTATATTTAACTCACATTTGGTTAAATATAGTGACAAATGAACGGCCACCATCCCATTGTAATGCCTGCAAGTCAAATTAGTCAATAAAGCCTACGCTTGTTAACTACTCCCAACTTGCAAGGGGGTCTCTCAACCACCATTTTATTACTGGTTTTAGGTAGCAAAGCTGTAGACCCTCACTAATTCCACTTCTAACTAATGTTTTATGGGTTCGGTTAATGTATGTGCTTAGGGTATATATTAATCAACCATTTTAAGAAACTTCTTATGAAAAATTGAAAAACAGGGGATGTAGAAGCACTAATTCTGATCTTTGTAATGACAAGGTTAATTGAGACAATTTTAATGGATTTTCAATTTTTCACCCGATGAAGCATGTGGTGGTGGTGGATTACTAGTGGCTAAACGCAATTTGGCTGAACCATTGGCCTTAGCAAACATTTCTTCCATAAATATTTTTTTTGAAAGACACATTGCTTTCAAACTTTATATGAACATCATATGGAAAAGCAGAGATATCAGCACTTCTTTTAGCATCTAGCTCTTCCTTGGTCCTGTTTTGTGTATTTATGTTTTGTACCACATTTTGTTTTTGTGTTTATTGAACTGTCAAACAATAGTGGGGGCAATTTTGCAAGGACATATATGTTAATATGTACCCCACATCAGAAGAGCCAAGTTAAAAAGAAGAGGAAAGTGGGGCAAAAGAGATTAATCTGTTTCACATAGTGACATGAAAATAGTCAAGAATTAAAAGGACTCCACCCAACTTCACTATTGGAAATGGGCCATCACCTATTAATCTATTATAGTAACTACTCTACCTTTTATCAAGCCACAGCAGCAACCACCCTTGGACACACCTGAAAATTTTAACATCCCAAGCTAATCCTCTTCTCTTTCTCTACCTTCCCCTTTTTATAATATTGGCAGCTGATCATATCCTATGATTGTAATTATATATATTCATACTTGAGATAGCAAGTCATGGGTATACCATTTTGTGATGCTTTTATTGATTGGTGGGCCATTTACTTTTCATCCATGCGTATTTAAAATTAAGAAAAAAAGTCACACAATTCCATCAACAAGGATATAAATAAATCCAGCACCATTGATACTTTTGGTCATGGTCATGAGTTCATATTTTTGGATATTAAAAAAATGCATACGTTACAATGTCCAAACTTTTTATATATACCTAAATATTTTAGAAAGGAGACAAAACTTAATAGAATGGAGCTTTTGAAGAAATGCAACTTCGGTAGAATGAAAGATGGAGTACTTTGAGGTTATTGGGGTCTTTTTTGTCTCCGTCAAATTTTGATTGGCTTTGTAATGACCTGAATGAAGCACTAGCCACATATGCACTTATATTCTAAAAAAGTTAAAATGACTAGTCAAGTTAGAATGTGGGGCTTAGCACACGTTTGCTCAACTCACACTCATGCATCTAATTCAATTAAATTCACACAATGAGAGGTATCACAATTTTTACCACTTAAATTGTATCATATAAAAAAAATATTGTATCATATAACCAAATCTTCTTAGTAATCAGTATTTTGAGATTATTATGGATAAGAATTTAATTTTAGAAATATATAATTCGACTTAATTTTTAATTAATGGAAATTAATGGTACACAATTATTTGTCGTTTTTAAAAATAAGAAGGGTTTCTAATATATTTCCCAAACCTCAAGAGAAATTATTGTAATTTATCTTATAAAAAAAAATGGACCAACTCTATTCTAATTATACTAAGAGCTTAGGACTGGGTTACTTGTCATGCAAGTATAGGCATGAGCCTTATACTAACCTTTGACTCTAATAATCTAACAAAATAAAAAACTAATAGTAAATTTTAGTAAGAAGATATTTTCCCCTTTATAAACTAAAGCTTGGGCTCTAATAAATATAACCAAATTAGGTTTGGAAGTTATTACTTTGGTAAATGGAGTCGACCCCATGATGCCGTGGACAATAATACTCTATATTAGTTCTCAAAAAACATATATAAATTAAGACAAAACAATATACTTTTTAAAAGTATGTATTTTCTATATGATTACCTCTTTGTCCTATCGTTGTTACTCTTAGTAAACAAAAAATTTAGTACCACCAAAAAAATGTGCAAATTTCTGTCATAATTCTCCGTGTTACTAACTGTTGTTGGTAGAGAAAATATGGTATGTTCATGTGAAAACGACAGGCAACAAATCACTGTTTATCACGAACATAAGAGACAAGTAAAGACTTAAGACCAGTTTGTCCGAATAACTGGATTTATGTGAGTTCAAATTATGATAATGATGTGTAATAATATCCTTTTCAAAATTGCATCAAGTTAGGTTGTTTTGGCACGGCAGTTTGTACATATTTTTCTTTTCTTGATTGGCAAAACAGTCATCAATTTGAGTTTGAACTGAATTTTGGTACTGCAAGCTGTAGTAATCAGTAAACAAGACAAGACCCGTGAAAGAGGGCCAATAATTTTCAACTTCTTTTCATCCTTACACTTAACTTTTTTGAGTGTCACGGACGTAACAAGCGGATCGATAGCCATCCTTGTAAGTTTACTTCTCAGATATAGATCTAGCAATTTTTTTTTTTTTTTTTTCTTTTTGGATTTACTAGCACAATTTTTTTTTTTTTTTTTTTTTTTATAACACTAGCACAAATTATTTGATACAACATTTTTCGTGTGAAAAATATTATGTAGACTGGGACGTGGAAAGAATTTGGTGGGTTTGTGTTTTAGTTATCTCCTATGTTAAAAGTTTACAAAGCTTTTAGTAGGCATATAAGAGCATTCTTATCAAAGCTTTCATATGCTATAAATGCTATTTTTTAGCATCTAAACCCCAAAAAACCATCTCCATCAAACGTTTTAAATCTCAAAAATTTTGAGATTCTGCTACAGTGAGATTGTATTAATACAACCTCACTGTAGCACAAATCTTAAACCAAATATTATTTTTTTATTCCAACGGTACTGTGCGTGTATTTGTTTTTTATTTTTCCCTTCTTTCTTCTCTCTCCTCTCTCACTTTCCTCTTCTCTCTTTCCCGTAGCTTCTCTGTTTCTCTCGGGTTCATGGTTTGAGCTCCTCCCCTCCAAGGTTCGTCAGTCAGGAACTTCATAGCCCAAACGCCTTTGGAGTGTTGCCGCCGATATGGAGGTAGAGCTTGAGGGCGGGGTGATTTGATTTTGTGTGTTGTAAATTTGTGATTTCGAATTGTGATTGGCGTGGGTCTGGTTGTGGGTTTGTGATCGGCGTGGGCGTGGGTCTTTGGGTTGTGGGTTTGTGATTTATGATTGTGATCGGCGTGGGCGTGGGTCTTTGGGTTGTTGGTTTGTGACTTCGGATTGTGATCGGCGTGGGTCTCTGGGTTGTGAGTTTGGGTCGTAATGGGTCGTGGTGCAATGGATCGGCGTGATGGGTTTGCTTTTGTGGAGGTTTGCCGTGGTGGATTTGTGTGTGTGTGTTTGTTTTGCTCGCCGCATGATGGGTTTGCTTTTGTGGAGGTTTGCCGTGGTGGGTTTATGTGTGTGTGTTTGTTTTGCTCGCCGGCGTGATGGGTTTGCGTCTCTGTTTTTCTTCTTTCTTCTCACCGATTTGGGTTTTGTGATTGTCTTCTTTCTTCTCACCGATCGGGGTTTTGTGATTGTGATGGTGGTTGATTTGTGATTTGGAAGAGGAAGGTAGTGGCTGGGCCGTTTTTTTTTTCGTGTGGTGGATTTTGGTTGCCACAGTGGAGGTTGATGCTAGCAGTGCTGTGGCGGAGGTGGCTGTGACGGTTGCAATTGGATTTTGTGGAGGTTGTTTTTATATTATTTTAAAGTATTGTATATATTATTTTAAATGAAGTGGTAAAAAAATAAAACTTTTGATGTGTGATGAATTGTAAAATGAAGTGTTAAAATCAATAAAGTAGGTTTTTAAGATGCTAAATGCTAAATTTTTTAGAACTATTGATGAGAATGCTCTAACAAATAAGTGAATAACCACAAATAAAATAATTAAGAAAATGAATGAATACGCGGCCCTATAACATTATAGCATACAATCACTACAAACTACAAAGTCAGAATTTGATTTCATGAGAATAAAATTTCTACGCGATACGCACATAAATAAATATAAAAACCATTAATATGAAAATGTAACATTTTTAAAACTATACTACATGCACCTAAAATTTTAGAGTTTATTATCTAAACTAAACATCCTTATATTTTATTATTTGTATAAAAATTTCTATGAAGAAGAATAAATTATTATATTAATAATTTGAGTTCTTTTAATTTTGTTTATCACTTTTAGAAGATAAAAATAATGTTATTCTTTTCTCTTTTCGATTAAAACTCTTACCTCATTTCCTTTTTATTCAATCTTTGTTTTGCTTTTATAGGCTTTGATTGTATTTCTATTTTTATTTTTTGAAAGGATAGATTTTGAAATTTTAACTTATAATAGGAAATATTTTCCTTTTAAATAAAATTTGACATATTAAAAATAAATACAATAGGAAATCCCAAAAAAAAAAAAAAAATCATTTTTGAAGATGGATAGATGGGATGGGGAAAAAACACATGCACTACGAAATTTTCAGTGGGACTTGGAGCAATTGCCTCCCTTTATCGGGGCAACACCTTTGCCACCTATTGTAATGACACTCCGGAAGGCTCTATGGTTAAGTTAGTAGACTTATGGGAGAAGAAGAAAAATCAAAATGGTTGAGCCTCAACATGTGTGGTTCTATAACTAATTTAGCAAAAAGGAGGCATATCTATAGAGCATGGGAATGCCGTATTTGGTGAGAGATTGTTTTAAAATCAGGAGTAGATTGCCAATTAGTTATTCATTCAAGTCAATTGAGGGGACGTGTGTCAAGGCAGTAGTCCAATATATAAAGAGATTGGATAAGTTCTACAACTTTTGAATGTTAGTGGGCACTATTTTTGCGGGTTACTATTGTGACCGATTGAGCATGAAGAATGGATGGATCCGTAGGTGGTGACCATGACCATCTACATAGCTTGATCTTCTTAGACAACATGGACTTCAGGTATAGGGTGAGTTTGTTTTTTGACTGACCCACATTTGATGTATTATCCCATTACAGTTTTCGACCACTTTACCTTTTATTTTTTCTTGGGAGGATTATTTGATTAAAAAGGGAAAAAAAAACTTGTATGAAGTTAGAAGCAAGTGTGCACGAGAGAAACAGAATGAAGGCATTGCAATTGTAGTTTCTTGAACGACCCCACCCAGAATAGTAATAGTAATATTTTATGAACTCCACAGGCTATAAATATCATTTCTCATCCGGTAAAAGAAAATCCAATCATGACCAAATAGTAATGCACACTTCAACCTCTCCTTTAAAACTCATCTTATTCAAGGTTTTCCTGCCCATGACAGAACCTCGCAAGCATTATCGTACCTAACTATAATGTTTAAAAGGACACATAATTTAAAGTCCATAATGCAAAGGTGAAGACATAACTGTGATCTTTTCATTCATTGCATAGGTGAAGACAATTATGTTAATTTAGATGCCAACTGCTGTTTAATAAAATTGATGGCTAACTGTTGCAATTATATCACACATAATGATTCAGGTTTAAAGTTTTACCTGTCAATGCAATTTTACATATTGTACTGTATCTATAGGTGAGTTATAAATTTAAAGGTTTTACTCATATGTGTCCTAATGGCATATATTAATAAACAATTTTAAGAAACTTTTTATGAAAAAGTAATTAATTGTTTTGACAACTTTTTCAACTTCCCATCAAAACTTTTCTAAAATCGATGATTAATGTATGCTCTCAATTTATAATATTATTACTTAGAGATGTGTTATTCTTTGCTAAGAGTCATCTCAATACAATTTCAGGCTAAAGGCATAAATTTAAGTGTGATTTCTTATTTAACTTTTTATACTATAAATTTCTTTTTTCCCTTGATGAAACAGTCTAGAGTTTCAATTTGATTAAATTAAGGGCCTTCTTGGAGTTGGAGGTGGGGAAGGAATGCAAAATGCACCTATATTTTTTCTTTTAAAAGAATTAATAATTATTCTACAATTTTTTTTTAATATTTTTGCACAATTTTAATGGCATTTTGTTTATGCAGTAGAGGGCCTGGAGACCTTTTTTAAGTTTTTGGAGAGGGGGGCCCTTTTCTAAAGTGTAAAAGATTCAATAAGTCTACTTATGGTGTAACACATTTTTCTTTCCCAATAATGCTCAAGTTGTTATGTTATAACTGGTATACAATAAAAATAGAATGTCCTATATGAAAATGATAATACACTAATCACAACTTTACCACCTCAACAAGTTATTAAAAAATTTCTCTCTTTGCTGGATATATCAATGGGAACCATGCCTCAACTAATTTTCCAAAAAGAAATTATATTTAGAGGTTAGAGTTATATTTGGTAGTTAAGCCCTGACGCATTGACAATCAGTAAACAGATCCCTATGTGTAGCCACTGGGCCTCCTGGACCAGTAGAAAGTACTTAAAAGTAGAGACTGATTCATGTTCCATTAGTGCCCATTGCCAAGTCTACTGTCACTTTCACATAGACTCACAATTTTTTTTTTTCTTTACTCACTATCAGTCTCATCGTATAGTTGTGAAAATTGGTATAGAATTGGTTGTGATCCTAAAATTTTTCGTATACAAAATCTCAATTCATCATACCTTTAACCTGTAGATAGGGTAATGACTAATGAGAGCAGCCTATGAGCTTAACTCACGAGCTCTAACCTTCATCACTTCTAACTTTAGGTTAATTACAGTAATCCTATATTTATAATGTGCACAATAAACAACAAAATTCGAAATTAAATACCCTAATTTAAGGTTAATACCACACTGATCAAAGTAACATCTAGATTAAAATATTAATGGCAAATTAATATCAAATTAAAGAGTTGATAGTAAAATAAATTGTAGTTTGAGGTACACATTCATACAAATACCATTCTTTAAAAACCTAGACTGGACAAAGAACCAAAAAAGATGGTCCTCGATTGTTGTGGTCTAACCAATGGTCGAAATGGTGGGGTTCTAAATAATATAATTAGTAGTTTTTTAGTAATACAAATAAATAGAATAAATTTATAATATCCAAGATTTTTTTTTTTTGAACTAATCCCATAAAAAAAATAGAAAACAATAAAGCATAAACAGGCAAATTAAGATTATTGGGTTAGGGAGGCCTCACATTCAAACATTATCAAGGCTCTCAGGCATACAGGATAAAGCCATCCACCCTCAACTTTAGCCATTATCTCTGCAACTTAATGCAACCTCATACCTCCCTCATTTGGAAGCATTAACTTCTTCCTCAGGGGTTCAAGTACAAGTATTTGTAATCAATTATATTACATTAGGAAACATGGGCTGCAAGATTTTGGAAAAAGGAATGCACACAACTTCAAGTTCTCACACAGAAAAATGAATTTTCTAGTCATGAGTAACCAGGGCTCCAAGAACATGATCTCACCTTAGAAATACATTATGTCAACTACCCAAAGGAAGAGTTTATGCAACCCTAGGAACAGGAATACTTTCTGAAGGTGGTAATGTCACTGATCGCAACAACTCTAATGAGAAAACAAGCCCCAGGAAATGAGAAAGGATGGTGTTTGCCGATGCCTGCAAAAAGAAATAAATGGATGACAATAGTATTATTTTAATAGGGAAGAACTAAACTGCACGTGTTAATTTAAATTAACGATTAGCTTAAAACTTGATCTTCAATTAACTCTTTTGGAACCCACCAGCTCAGAAAGTCGTATCTAGTGCAAAACACTCTTGCTTCTGCAGGATTTAGGAAGTGGTTGGTAGCTAGTTTTATCCCCAACTCAGTTGATTAAAAAATAAAAATTCACTAATTTTACTGATCCAAAGCTTTTGGGACATATCCAATGAAAGTTTGTCTTGGCATAGTTGAATATTAAACTTGACTTGAGAAGAAAAATGCACTTCCAGGATTCAAAACTCTTTCAACTCATTACAAAGAAAAAATGTAACCAATTTAGGTATATCTATACTCTTTTTTGTTCTTTTGTTTTCCTCCAGGGTTCATCTCAATTCTTTTCTTTTTCTGAGGCAAAGCAAGTTTTTATGGTTTTTAGCTCACACAATATGATGCTTATAAAGGGCTCCAGGTCCCTTGGAGCTCCTTTAATTTGACTTCGACTTCAAATGATTCACCTTCTCTATGCTCTACAGTGTTAAAAAGTCTGTTTCTAATTCTTTCTGAAATTTGGGAAGAACAGTGACAAGACGAGCCAGCAATAGCAGAAAGAATGATTATGGCTGGCAAAAAATGACGTGAATAGAAACCAAGCCACTGAAAGCTAGTAATTTCTAGAAATGGGCCTTGAAACAAACACTCACTTTGAAATTTGAAAAACTTCTATACATGTATGGTTTTGCTAATAATAGAAAATATTAGACACTCACAAGGGCCAGGTTGAAAATTTGTCATGCTATAAGACTGCTTAGTATTCTGATGTGTTGCAATTCAAAACTTTGTTAATTTTTCAATTGGAAAGTTATAATATGTCAAATGAGTACCTGCACCAAGAATACATCCAAAGCGAGAACAGGACTGTATCCAGGAGCGATTCCCTGGTAGTAAGGATTCGCAGAGGAAGTAAGAGCCTTGGCAACCAGCAATCCCACTGTAGCTTGCATGCCAAGAATGGCAGCACCCAGTCCAAGTAGGTTTACTACTATGCCATTTTTTAAGCTTTTCACAACATCAGCACGTGGAGGAGCCTGAACACCACAAGCAAGTAATAGAAGACAGAAACTTAGTAGGTTTTATGAATATAATACTAAAATACACATTCTGTCCACTCCACGGGTACATTCACTTATGAAACGACATTATCAAACACATACATATCTAGTCAATTTATTACAATGTAAAGTGGCATTCAACTAAAAACAGTACTATCACCAATCAGACAAAGTTCAAGAAGGCTTATACAATTCAGTTGGAATATGCAGTCATTTTCACATTTGATTTCATATACATTCACTAACTTCAGTTATCATAGTAAAACACAATATGTAGGTAAGTTAGACCATACTAAAACTAAAATATTAAGCCTTTTTTAGCAATGCCAATACCTTTGAAGGATCATTGGCAGTTCGTCGAAGCTTATCTGAAAGCCGAATATACCCAAATGACCAAAACACCGAAATGAACGCTGCTGCAATACCACCAGCAGTAGCATAAAAAGTAGCGGGCGAGGAGACCTTCCCAGTAATAACAACTGAAAACGAAAGAATCACAGCAGCCACAACAGTGCATACAAGCTGTCCCCAAAACCCCATGGTACCATACCTCTTGAAACTCCTCGAAGTGTTCTCTAATCTTTTCGCCACCTACACCATCCAAATCGCTTACCTCTTTTAGTATTAATCAACTTCAAATTGTAGACACAGTTTAAATATGATGAGGAAAACCCTAATGCAGAATTTAAAGCAACTTATGCGTGTGTGTTGTTGTTGGGGGGGATTCAAGTTAAAAATAGTGTAATTCTTTGCAATGTTACAAAATTCAATAACTTTTATTTGATGAATATCTTACACAAATGCACAGTTAGATCGTATTTTCTCTTCATGCTCACAACATATCGAGATAATCAGATATTAATAACTATCTTATCTATAAAGTGTTCAAATCTTAGGTTTTCTATATTTTAACATTATACAAAAAGCACATGATTTTACCAAAATTTTAGTAAATGAAATGCCATTAATATAGAATTTGCAATGTGTGTTAATTCAAGACAAACGTGTACATATATAATTACACTCAGTGTAACTCTTTGTTAATGTTAAACCGGTGTAACTCTCAATTCATTAACTTATAATTCAATTTTATAAGCTTTGATAATTACATCATCAAATTTCTTATCAATTCAATGCAACACACCATCTAGTCTATAGATATTGTACATTTTTCTTTAAGATAAAAGTAATGGCATGTTTGGAAGTTAAAAAAAGGAGGGGGAGTAGAGTAAAGGGAGGGAGAGTAATTCAATTACCTTGTTTGGAAGTTTTTTAAAGAATGAGGGGGAGGAGTTTGGAGGGGTTTCAACCACCTCTAACCCCTCATTTTTAATTCTCCCAAATTGGAGAGATTTGGAGGGAGAGTAGAGTAGATAAATTATTGACTAAATAAATTTCATAATTTACCCTTTCTAAATTAATAATAGACCAATGTTGCAAGTCTATTTTCAAATAGAGGTAAATTTGTCTATTTTAATCATTTCCTCTCCTCTCCATCCTAATTTTTAAAACATCCAAATAAGAAGAAGTGCTAATTACTCCCTTCCCCCTTACTAAATTTAAAAACATCCAAACAAGGTGGAGGAAACCATTCCACTCTACTCTCCTTTCCTCTACTCCCCTCTACTCTCCTCCCTCTCTAAACTTCCAAACAGGCCATAAAGTAAAAGTTGAATACTTTATAGATTTTAATCTCTAATCACCTTGAGGGTTGTACCCAAAAAAAAAAAAAAAAAAAAAAATCAATTATATAAAATTCTTGATAAATAAAATTCGTTAACTATGATTTTACAAACATTTCCAAAACCCAAAAATTACTCAAACCTAGCATTGTATTTGTTGCTCTAATTACAACTACAGTCTACACAGTATCCAAAGACTAAAAAAAAAAAAAAAAAAGCAAAACAACCCAATTGACATAAATTGAATTTTGAGTAAAACCAACATCTTTCAGAGCAACCAAATTGAAGTTTGTAGATGAGAAAGAGAACCAACCTGGGTGAGCTTTGCCTTCTCAGTGTCATCGTTGGGTGTGGAAATTTGAGAAGCCCTAACAGTGAAGGAGAGCTTGGGTCCTCTGTGGGCGGGAGCAGCGAAAGAGGGCCAAGAAAAACCAAGGGATTGGAGGGTTTTAGAGGAAGAGAGGGGTTTACAATTACTAGTATGAGGAAGGGAGAGAGTGAAATTGGAGACGTGGCGGGCTGGGATTGGTCGACGAGGGGGGAAGTGAGAAGTAGAGGATGAGGGTCCCGCTGCCACCGCCGTCGATGGCAACAGAAGCGTTTGCATTGTCTCTTCAAGGAGGTGAAGTGATCTGCTGTGCTGTCGACTCACCTGTGTGATGGCTTTGTCTTTGCTTGCTGAGTACTGACTACTGAGAGAGAGAGAGAGAGTTGAGACTTGAGAGGTTTTTGATTTGAGGAAGCTATCAAATACTTTGGTGTGGGCTTGGTTGGTGCACCATTTTTTGGTATTGTATGTGAACCTATGGATATATGGGTTCACAACCTTGTGGGCTAATAATGGATGTCCATTTATTTGGGGGTTTGTTTTTGGATTTTTTTTCACACTACGTTGTTTAAAGGCCTGTGGCCTAATGATGGGAGTGGTTTGTTCAAACTTTGGCCCAAAAAGAATGAGAGAGGCAAAGGAGAACCATTAAAAATGCTAGGACTACAAAAACTTACACAATTTTTGTCATAACTCGCTACGTTGCAAGTTGTGAGTGGTGGAGGTGTGCACCCACATAGACCCACCACTTTTCTACCACTCTCAACTCGTCACATAGCAAGTTGTAATAACAATTGTGTAAATTTTTGTGGTTCTAGCATTGCTCCTTTAAAATACTTGTTGACATATTTTGACGGGTCATAAGTTGATAACCTGGTAGGTTTGATTTCCTAAAGCCTTCTTATGTGTCAACCCATAGATTAGATAGTAGTCTAGAACTTCTAATTTATATTGTTGTTTGTTAGGAAGGTGAACTAACTAATGTTTCTTTCATGCTTCCTACAACCATATTTCATCAAACTCCCAATAATTCTTCCTAGAGCTCAAAATCCATCAACATTAGAACTCTATAAATACCATCGGCTACACGTTGTGTTCAATTAAGAGTCTAAGACCACTTGCCAATACTACAAGCAAACCGCTTTGGAGAGAACTTGCTGCTTCTATCACTTGAAACCATGGCTTTTTCCAAGTATTGTTTCCTTTTCTCTATGATCATCATGCTGTCACTCGACGTGTGCCTAGCAGCTCGCTATCTTTTGGACACACCAGCTGCTCCACCTCCAGCATTGGGATTACCTACAATCCCATCTTTGCCCAAGGCTACATTGCCTCCTCTACCATCAGTGCCAACACTACCAACTACCGCATTGCCACCATTGCCAACACTGCCAACTCAACCAACTCTTCCAAAATCCACATTGCCGCCATTGCCAAGCACCCAAGTTCCGACGCTGCCAACCATGCCCACAGTTCCCAAGGTTACGCTGCCTCCTCTGCCAGCTACTCCATTGCCCACCATTCCAACCACAATCCCTTCAATTCCCAACATTCCAACCACAATTCCAACAATTCCTTTCTTCTCCCCACCCCCATCAAATTGAAGCACTAGTCCTTGAGACGCTGCATTTCCATTCTTCCATCTAGCTTGGTTTGGATGATTCTTTGCATTACTACTTGTATTGTTTTTCGAACATATTGGAACCTATCTTGGTTCTCTATTTGAGTGCTTTACATTCTAGTTATTTCAGCATCATTTGTTTCTAGTATTATTGTACTTATGATTGTGAATAAGATTTCTTACTTTGTTGGTTGCGAGCTCCTCTTTGTGGTGATTACATAAACAGCTTAAATACAAAAAGAAACCATCTATGGGATGCCTTCACACTCAAAAAAAGAAAAAGAAAAAGAAAAAAAGAAGAGACACCTATAGTGTGCAAAACCTTCCGTATCCACCGCAATACCAATCCATGTAATTATTCTAATGCAAAATACAAGATTAACAGCACAACCATGACAATTGGCCACAGCTATATAATTTAGATTGTTAAATTCGATAAATTTGGAGAAAATACAGGGAGAAAGGCACATGATAGGCTTGAGCATCCTAGGAAATGCAACTTTATGTGCTTGTTATAAAATCACAAGAATATTACTAACATTCCTAATATGTTGCAGGAGAAAACGTTTAACTTGATTTAGCTTGCGTCTACGCTCTATGGGGCCATCAAGTGCCAAACTGTAATCAATCTGGGGTAGAATAGCACCTTCTGTGTCTCAGTCTCTCAAACACACATTTTTCCTTGCTCCGCTATTCAATATTTTGAAATAAACAGTATCACACTAGATTATAAGATCATTGATGAACTATACACTTACTACCATGATCATTGGTGAGTCCCTCTCACTGTCTCACAGACAACTGCATGGAGCATCATTCTTAAAGAGTCGAGGGATGATCCATGTAATTGCTACATGAAATTATATCTATTAAAGGACCACGCAATGTCATCTGTCTTACTTATGGTTGATAACCACTAAAAGATGCTAGTAATTCCCAAAAATGCCATATTTGGTTTCAAAACTTTTAAGTACCCTAATCTATAAAATTCTGCCTGGCAAACATTCCCCTCCCTTACAAGTTTACTGACAACTAATAACCATTACCTTTTTCATTTCACTGATGAATAATGACCATAGTATAAGACAAGGTCTAGAGAGAGCTCCTATGCTGTCATCTTCTTGACAAAGTCACATAGAATCATCAATCACATTTGCAATGTGCAGACTTTCAACTTTTCTCATAACAATTTCTTATAAATCAAATTAGACACACCCAATTGGTCTAATGCCCAATACCCTACCCTTCATTCCATAACTATAAGAAGAGGATCATTTGAGTTAGAGGTCATAGGCGCAACTAGTCACTGAAACATCATTTGAAAAATAAACGACATTTGAAAAACTATGGGAAAAAGGCATAAGGCACATTAGGGAATCTAAAAATTCAACATTTCATTGCCAAGCACAAGTTTCCCCCTCACCATAGGGAAATATTTTCATCCAGAGGAGATGAACACAAAAGGTACAACCAAATTTTCAAACAATCATAAGGACAAACAACCATGCACCAAAAATTTTAAGAATACGAATCCCCAGGAGAAAACCCAAATTAAAAAATATATATATGGAAGAAAGAAAGAAAAATTGAACATTCTCCCCAATGTGGTAGCTATTAGTGTCAGACGTACTCCGGATTGATTATCGTGCTAACTGGGAGGTTGTTTTTCCCCTTGATCCATGCTAAGTGGCAGTTAAGATGAACTGACAGCATCCCAGCAAACAGAGAGTCCAAAAAACTTCATTCATTGAAATCCCATCTCTAATCTCCTAATCAAAGTTTGCTGCACTGCTTGATACCCTGCACCAAATGTACGCATTCTTTAGTATTTCTTTAATAGAGCAGAAAATATAACCAAACACATTAACCCAAATTACATAAGATTTGTACCAAATACAAAAGATGAAGCTTGAAGTACCAATTTGAAACAACTGGTAACATGCAATTGGGTCAAAGGATAGAGAAAACTAGATATGTTCATTTATTTTCAGTCAAACAGAGACATAAATAAATGCAAAACAAGATAGACACCGAGACATGGCAGTATCGCAGTAAGCTTGTCATTATACTGTATAAAACATTTCACTTACTTTACTTTCAGTGCTAAGCAGTCAACTCAGATTCTCAGAAGAACAATAATTATGTACAACAACCAAGTCAATAAAATATCCTACCAGTGTCCCTGAGAATAAATCCATTTCCCCCACTCCCCTTCTTTTTCCCCCTTATGCGAAATTAGAATCAAAGAACACTTAATTATGCGCCAAAGAAAGGCCTTCTAATGCAAAGTTTTAATCAAAGAAGGGAACACTCAAACTGATGGGCATTTTGCTAATTACTATGCAATATTCCTCAGTAAAAATAAGAATCCTAAACATCGTGCGCAGCACAATTTGCTATCATTGATGTACTTTTTCATTTACAAAGCAATGAGAGAGAGAGAGAATTTGTAGTTGCCTGTAGGTTGTAGCCAGGGCCTAGCTCAAACCCAAAGATTGACAAGAAGACCACCATTGTAAATCTTTCTTTTAAGTTAACAGACGTATGTAACAAATGAATGAATGATTTAATCCCCCCCCCCCCCCCCAACCACATGGGCCCCATCCATGTGAGGTGTGGCATATGTAAGATTGGGACCTAGATAGAACACAAAGTGCCAGATCTACCAGCAGCCTGTGACTTTCTCAAGGCAGTGACTATAGAAGGAAGGAAAGCAAGATCACACACCACTAGATACGTTTGCAAAATGCTCCCACTAGAAGAAACACTAACAGAAAGTGGGGGGAGGGGGGAAATGCTTTCGACTAGGTTTGGAGAATTCACACACGTAAAGGGTGAGGATTGAGTCTACTTTTAATTGGAGTTTCAATTACAAAATTCAAGTAGAAAGAAAACTCACTACTCATTTTGAAAGCCACAATTGTTGTTGCCTTTATGAAGATTTCCCTTCTTTGCTTCTCTTGATTGATATAGGACGAAACAAGGTATAATTTGGACGAAAAGAAACTGCCAGAGTGGTATTCAAAAATCTATCTTTAATGGCCTAATTTAAGTTTCTTAAATGCATCAAATCATAATTGAGACAGAATAAAGTTGTTAACAGTTTTGTTTCACTTCAAAATCTTCTGCAACTAGCTCATGGCCATTGGCTTCCAACAGCAGTTTTTTCCATCAAGATTCTAAGGAATGCTTTATTCAAGTATGGCTTTATATAAGTTGTACTGTTGTAGACAGGATAAAAAAATTGCATAGCCATTCTGAAGCTGTTGATCAACTCTTACAACACAGAGTTACCTACCATGTCCAATGCTCTAAAATAATATTAAAATTGAATTAGTCATGCCTAGTATCATCTGTGATCTTATATTAGTTTGGGATATTGAGTGCATTGAAGACTCCAACAGCATGACAGTTCACATAAAGTGCAATAATCAAACCCAAGTCTAGAAACACATTCAGTTAGCAGATATTAAAAAAGAGTGTGGAATATTTCTTCTCGATACATAATTACATAAAAACTACTAGGTTCTAGGAAGACGATAGAAAATAAAATGAATATGCATAATGGAACCCAATTGATGTATTGATCTTCGTGACAGGCTGTTCAAAACCAAAAATAATATTTTGATTGAGTATCACCATCCCCTTACAGGCTATTTTATACCTAGTAAGATCTTAGCAACTATTGTATGGCTTGAAAGAGACAGCATAAAACATTTCAAGGTATTTCAATCCACACTACTGAAACTCTATGTTAGCAGCAACTTTCTAAAAGTAGTACAACCAAATTAATAAAATGCACAAATAGATTAAAATTAGGTTTGTCAGGAAACCGTGAAGTAACTGCTCAGATTATGGTTATGCAGAATATAGTGCAGAATGCAATGTTTACACAAGTCTAACCATGTCTCACACACACACACAGATTTTACTTACCTACTGTATCTTCTTTTGCTTGTTTGAAGGAAAAGGAATCTTTTTTAGAATGTTATCATCAATTTTCCTGTACTGCGTCTGTAAAATTCTATGAATTACGCACAGCTTCTCATCAATGTGGTCCTGGAACTTGTCATACACTACAGGAACTGAAAGACTGAGAATAACCCCTGCAGAAGTCAAATCAACAGTTTAGAAAATCTTTCAAGATTTATGCATTTATAAAGAAATAAAGGGTAGCAAAGCAACTAACCAATATAGACCAGAGTGAGGAAATTGATGAGGCTACCAATATAAGATATTACCCACAAACCAACAGCAACCTGAAACCCCAAACCCAGTTTACAAAAATGCAAAACCATTATCCAATAAAAGTAAATAGTTCTAATTTCTTGAGGGGAAAAAAAGATATCACGGAATCACAGCAATAGCACCAAACCTTAAGGAAAAGTTTCAAATTTCGCCCAAGTGCAATGTCATGCGCAATTGACAATGCCGAGTTGATCCATATTTGCATAGCATCAGCAGCCTTCACAACAGACTCATCAGAAATTTCCAGATCAGGAATGGGAGGCAGAGGCCTGAATCACATAGCATAAAAAAAAAAAATTCACTAATCATAACAAAAACCCACACGACCCTTAAATTTTAATTCTCAGAAACGCAAAGCCCAGGACAGCACACATCAAAATCAAATCCTTAATGGTTTGTTTGGATTGAGGGGGAGAGGGGGAGTAGAGTAGAGTTGGCCCAAAATTAGCCTATTTTCAGCTAACTCTACTCTACTCCCCCTCCCTCTCCCTTCAATCCAAATGGGCCCTAACCGAAAACCCAAATTCCATTTTCTCTCCGATGCTCCATATTGTCTTCTTAGTGGTTAATTTCCACAATTTATCCATCAGCATAATTCCTAATAAACATGATACTAATATCTTCATGGCAAAAAGTGTTTCACAAAATATTAAATACCCATTTCCTCATGATCAAGATTTGTCAATTTCTTAAGGAAAGTTATCCCACTAACAACATCTTTCATTATAGCAAAACAGAATCACAAAATATCACCAAGAAAACAGAAATTACCAAAAACAACAAGAGCATGAATCAGATACAAATAAAGAAGATGAGAAAATTACCTATTGAGAAGAGAAGCAGATTTGGCCCAGAAAAAGAGAATGATAACAAGAAGGAAAAGAACATTAGCCACAAAGGACACAAGGTTATAGCCAGCTCGTTCGAAGAGGAACCACAAGGTCGACGTTGACATTAACACCACAACCCCACCGTACCATTTCTTCCATAGTATCACATCGGCAACTACCATTATCAAATCCAAGAAAACAAAGATTTTACACTACATACAATTAATCAATCAATCAATCAATTAACAAGAAGACCAAAAAGATTATGGGAAATTAGAAAAGAGAATCAATTATGGCAATCGATGACAAAGCAAGAATCGGATTCATGGATGAGCATGTAATATACGTAAATTCATACATAGCTGTGTATATATGCATGATGAATATGAATATGTATGCATAGATTTGGAGAGAGAGAGAGGACCTGAGCCACCGCCGAGAGCTTGATGAACGTTTAAGCGACGAGGAGGATTGGATTCTACCATGGTGCTAAGCTTCTGTGATTAGGGTTTGAGAGAGAGAGAGAGAGAGAGAGAGATTGGGAGGGAGAGAGTGACAGTGAATACAAAAAACTGAAACGGCAGCAACAAGAAATATGGGAATTTTCTCAATCATTAAAAATAAAAAAAAAGTAAAATATTTTGGCAAAATGTGAAAATGACTAAAGGCAAAATGTCTTTCAATACAAGGCTTGAGGAGTGAGGACAAATTGACAACAGTGTGTGTTTCACTTTCCCATTTCCATCCCAAGGCAAAATCACAAATCAAACAATTTTATTATTTTGGGCCTTTTTTTTATAAATAATTAAAAAATTAAAATTATTTGATTAAGTAACATTATTTTAAACTTAATTTGCTAAATAACTTCTCTTATACTCGTTTTTGGGAGAGATGATTTTGATTCTCGTCTCTCATTTCACCGTGTTATGTTGATCTTTATGTTTGAAGTGAAACAAATCTTTTCTAAACACAATTACATTTGAGATTCATATCTAATTAACATGTTGACTCAACATGATCCATAGAGAATTCATATTTTGGAAGATGAGTTTAATGTTTGTATTAGAGAGACAAATTTAAGAAGCGATTATCTTACAAAATGATTTACAACATTACTATTTTAGTAAATAATTTTTAAAATGTATTATTCAACAAAAATGGCCTACATATTTGGATGGCATTCAAATGGCTCAATGTGTTGCCACTAGAATGATCCCTAAATAACATTATAATACGTAGCATATAACTCTATTTAGATTGTTTTATTGTTTTATTTGGACAGATATAATAGTATTTCAAACTTATGACGTTCACTTCATAATAAATGTTTTTTTATTAATAGACTAACACACTAATAAATTTTTTATTCACATGTAGACTGAATCCCAAATAAAATCTTCAACAATAAAAAATTATTCTACCGGTTAAACTAACTAAAACGTATAATATATAACTTTGTTAATAAGTTGAAGTTACTTCAAAATCACTCAATTGCTTATTAAAGATATTAAAGTTAGTTGGAAATAAGCCAATGAGCCAATTTGCCTTTTGGACACTCATGTCGTCATTTGCATTGTGCAGGTTCAAGTCAGGCAATAGTACATTACGTCCTTTTCATGAAGCGGGCTTCTCACAAACCAATAATAATAAGCAGGGGCAGCTTGATGTATTTGGGGGCCTAAGGTGAAAATTGATTATCTTGTTTTAGATGCAAAATTATTTCTAATTAATATAAACTATGTAGAATTTTTATTTTTTTTAAGAAATTTTATAAACAGAAAAAATTTGACAAATTTTTTCATACTTATTGATATGGTAGATTGATAATAGTAAGTAAAAGAGTTGTGTTAGTGGTGGACTTAGACAAGAACTACTAAAAGTTTGCTAACTAAACTCTTATTATTATTCTTATTTTTTTTAGAAGTACAACATTCACAATATTTTTTTACAACAAATCCTAGGTTTTAAGTTGCTTTTTTTTTTTTTTTTCCTCTCTTTGAAAATATCACTATAATTATTTTTTTGCTATCAACAACAAGTTATAACAACCTGCTACTTAGCATAATTGTAAAAGTGTTGTAAAAAATATTGTGGATGTTGCATTTTTCTCTATTTTTTATTTGTTTTTCATCCGGTAAAAAAAATATTATTTTATTTATTGATTATAAATAACCCTATTGGCTAAAATTTGGAGGCTTTTTTTTACTTGGGGGCCTTAGGCGATCGCCTCTCTTGCTCCACTGTTCAGCCGGCACTGATAATAAGTCCATATAACAAGTTTATAAGATATTTACTAAGACAGTAAAAAAAATAAAATTGAAACAAACCCCTTGAGCTAAATTGGACCTACAAACCAGGCTCAATTCTTAAGCCCATGAGTATTCCAAATCCAAGTCCTTTGCTAAGATAAGAAGTCGGGTGAGAATCACATTTTCAAATAACTAATGTCTTATTTTTAAGGAGTGCATTTGGAGGAAATTTCTCCAATTTAGGTGAGAGAAAAGCTGTCCATACTGCAACACAATTTGTAACCCATATAGAAATTGAATGTGATTTCAAGTTTCAACCATCGGAATCAACATAGTGATGAGCCATTATGCAAAACTTCTTTCTTTTATGGCAATAAAAAAGAGAGACTACCAGACAGTATGTAGTCTAGATCATCTCCATTTTAGTGCAATAGGTGAGAATGACTATACATATAGTTGGTCAGATCAACCTCCAAGTTGACCATCCACCGCTCATATTATAAAGCATTGTTGTTGTTAGGCAACTTCTTACATAGCACCTTCTTACCAAATTATATTTGGTAAAAAGAAGAAAAAATAACCATTTTTATTTTATAATTGCTCTTGCTTAAAATAATAAGAAAAAGACAGTTCAATGACAATTGTAATCTACACATACCAAATTATATTCGGTAAAAATAAGAAAAAACAACCATTTTTATTTTATAATTCCTCTTGCTTAAAATAATAAGAAAAAATAGTTCAATGACAATAGTAATTTACACATGAAAAGTGACTCAGTCAAGTCTTTTGATTGAATCCCAACTCATACTCATGTAGAAAGGGCGAATATAAGACAAGGAAAAGAAGTATGTCCTCATGTATTTAATCCTATTGCAGAGAGAGAGAGAGAGAAGGATTTAAGTTATACTAGTATAACTTTAATAATGTTGAACTATTTAATAACTTTGACAAATCCACTATTTGCTTAAAATGAAATTGGATAAGCGTGTTAGAAGGGGGAGAGTCTTAAAGCAAACATAGTGTATCGGAGTACCCTAAGTTGGCATCCTAAAAGTCATTTTGCAGGTACATAAAAGCACATTCAAGAACAATTCATTTATTATTTTCTTTTTCTTGTTTGCAAACCATTTTATTATTTTCTGTAGTCCAGAATATTCTGCAAAGAAGGCTTCCCCCTTGAGCTAATATGTGCATGTTGGACTTGTTACGATGCCAAGTTTAGGGTACCTAAAAATAACAACAACAACAACAACAAAAACACAATTATCCTCTACAACTGCTATTGAATAGAAGAGAAAGCAGTCCATCAGCAAAGAAGGATTGCAATTGTTTAATTAAATCAACTATTTTCACTTTATCTAATCCGCAGGTACATACAGGGGACTTCAGCTTCCACAAATGAAAAACGGTAGAATACAGGAACTGAAATCCATGAAGAGGCATAACCCATTGTCCTTTTACTTGAAGATGCTTATGTAAAATCTTGAACAAGAGTTGAAAATCAGACTTCAGTAAAAGCTTAAATCATTCATTTTACTACCTCTTCACCAATATCAGAGTCTCCTCATTCATTCTTCCGCCTCCCCGATATCAGAGTCCCCTTCATCATCTGAAGACTCTTCTTTCTGAGGCTCTTCTGCTCCTGAATTTACTTTTATTTTCTTCTCCTTTTTCCTTTGCCTTTTCTTTTGACGTTTTGCACGCTTCTTTGCGGTACGTTCCTCAGCAGCTTTCAGTCTTTCCTCCCTTCTCATATTGAATTCAGCCACTTCTTTCTTTATCTGGTAGTCAGCATCCATCCTAGCAAGCCGATCTTGCTCTTTTCGTCTCATCTGGCGATACTGTAGTAAGAGCCAAAAAAGGAATAAGTACAAATTTATCAGTAAGCTTCTCCATCTATTCATAACCTCTCTCACATCACATCATGCAAAAAGTATACATATGAGATACTTTTTTTTTTGGTAAGATTATTTACATTACAAGTGGAATTAGAATCCACAATCTTAGCCTCCACTCTTATGAGGGAGGAGGTGTTATTTGAGTGAGGGCTCATTGGCAGTGTGAGACATGATATCAACATGTTTAAAATTAGTTTATCATTGAAATTATAATACAAGAATACAGTTTGAACAGATTCGAAGCATCATTAATACAATAACAGACAGGGTTCAACCTTTTGTTTTTACAACAAACAAAGCCTTAATCCCAAAATTTTGGGGTCGGCTATGGATCCTCAACATATTAGTTAGGGTTGATCATGTGTATTATTTATCTCCATTCTACTCTATCAAAAGTCATATTCTATGTTACTCCCATAATTGATATGTTCTTTTTTATTACTTCTACTGATGTGATTTTTTGTCTTCCTCTACTTATTTTTTGTTCCCTCAACTTAGATAAACTTGCTCTTTTCTGCAATAGGAGCTACTCCTATCTTTAGGCAAATTTCCTCATTTCGAATCCTATCTACTTCCACTTTTCCATCTTAGCATTCTCATTTCAGCTATACACATTTATGAACATGTTGCTTCTTAACAACCTAACATTTGGTGCCATAAAGCATAGCTGGTCATATAGCAGTCTTATAAAAATTTTCTTTTAAATTAATGGGAATTCTACGATCGCACAACACTTGTAATGCGCTGCTCCACTTCATTTAAAAAAATATATAAAATAAAATAAAAGTGGCAACACCTCTTAACAGGTTAGGGATTAAGAATCCTACTGAACATCACATCTCCATCAAATGCTTAACACCTGATGGTCTTTCCAACTTTCCCCCGACTTACAACTGCATACACATGCACTTGCATGTACATAAATTTACATATGTATTTAATTTTGGAAGGAAAAAAATACATAAACTTAACTGTTCATTTGCCTACCAGAGCCGCTGAAACTGGCTGAAACCACACCGAGCCAACCAGCTTAGGTGGTTGATGACCACTTCTGGTTCAGCAGTCAATTGGCTTTTTCCCAAAACCAACATCAGCGGTTTGGCTATCAGCCTTGTGTTTTGAAACCAGCCAATAACCGACCGTATATAAATATTATATATTATTTAACTCTTATATTATATATATAATGCAATCTATAAAAATGATGTTTTTTAGTGATCAAATAATATATTTGTGTGTGTGTGTGTATATATATTAAAGCATATGACATCATTTTTTAGCACCATTTTCATCTCGTTTCTTCCCTTCATGCCACCCCTATCTCCCTCAGCCTCTCTCTCTCCTCATCTTGGCATTCATCACCGTTCCCATCATTTTGTTGCATCCCACTTCCTTGCCAGGTCATCCCTCAAGTAAATGTCATTGTTCCCGTCAATTGGCCTACAGCGACCAAGCCACGCCACACCGCACTGAGCATAATAAAATCAACGCCAGTGCAGCTGGCCAACCACCCTTCCATGGTGCAGCACAGTGGGGGTTTTTTTGAGAAACTGACCCTTGCAGTGCAGTGCAAAATAGTCTGTTACACCAACCGCACCATGAACACCTCTAATAGTGTTAGAGTGCGCCAGACATACCCAAATTTATGACCTATTGACTAGCATGGAGCTGGATCCAATGTTAGCTATAAATCAAATGAATCAAATGACCTAAGAAATTGAGTACCAATCTACAGTCAGATCAGTTTCTGGCTCATACATTTGAGAATTGAACAAACAAAATTAATCTAAGGATTAAATTTCCTCCCTTGCAACCCAGAAGCATTTTATTATAATATTTGCATGTCATTATGTATACTGGGTATCTATCTTTCTTGCTACTAAACATTCAGTATCTAGAAATTACTTTTCTTTTCTAAATTTTACTTACAAAAAGCTAAAAAGATTTTTTATGCATTTTGCCGCAAAATTCTACCTCTTGAAAACAGCCCAAGTACAAAGTCTATATATATATATAAATATATATATATATATATATATATATTTGCTGTGTTTGTGCTCCCTAGTTCTCCATTAAACTTCAGAATACCCATAATCTACATATTTTTTTGATCTACACACACCAGTCAATTTTGAACCCATCATCTCACCCTCAACCTTGCTCTTATAAAGGGAGGAAATAACATTTGAGCTAGAGCTCGTTGACACCCAAAATCCGCAAATCAAAGAAGTTGTAACGCCAAACCTTTTTTTCTTTTTTTAATTAAGATATAAATCTTATATGTAGCACAAAATAAACTAGGTCATGACCAACAACTCTTCCATCTTTACACATGAAGCACCTGCAAAATAGTCCACATGGACAACTGATAGCTAGTTACCTCTACCCAGTAGTCCATATGATATACACACACAAACTCATACAAGGAGAACACAAAGCCCAAACCTTCTTCATCCTTGCTCCCGGTGCCACTCGAAAGAGCCTATTCCATATTTTCACCAACTGATTTGCTCAAAACATCCTCTACTCTTCAACACCGAACATAAACTTTTCTTTGATGGATAAAAAATAACCCACATACCCATATTCAAATTGAGCTCATGAAGTAACCCTCATTCCTTTATTATGAGCGGAGGAGGCACTTTCTCCTCATGGAGTTACCCTTCATTCCTTCATTAAGAGCAGAAGCACTTTCCCCTCCAAATAAATTGGCACCAATTACAGCCCTTAATAGTTGATTCTTATCAATCATGGCTACTTAGTCGCTGGTCTACTTTGTGAAGCATGAGTAGTTAGAACTTAAGCATTACAATAACAAGGCCTTAGTCCCAAATTTTTGGGTCGGTTATGGATCCTCAACAAATTAATTAGAACTTAAATATTGATAATTAAAATTTTCAAAATTAAATTTCTTTAGATTAATGCATTAAAATACAATACACTTATAAATCTATATTTCAGCATCATATTCTAATTTAATAAACGATATCTTCCTCAATCACACCTCACACTAAGCCCAAACAGACAACCTAAAGGTGCTCCATGTTTCCACCAGTGGAATCCCATTCATTCATCACTATCGGCCTCATTGATTTGTGCCCATACAAAGAAAGACCTAGTCACATGGAATAATCATGATAATCAATACATAAATGAATCTCTTATACTAGATACAGCACACATAGTACTCAACCAAATTCATTGAGGGCATCAATATAAATTAGCGAAACTTGATGGAAGCCCCTACTTTTGCTCCAGCACAGCACTTGCGTACAAAAATTGGCTAGGTTTACACAAAGGAATTTAATGTTTTCCACTCTTTTCTTTATATGAATTTCAATTTATTGCCCCTATTGTCTAACCTAATAATCAGCTTAGGCACCAAGGAGTGACAAACCAACTCCTCATCTTCTGCTGCTTTCGTCATCCATAGGTCAAATTAGATATGTAATTATTGGAGATTTATCTTCTTAAAACAACCAAGCATTTACATCAGGCATCCAAGGTATGAACCCAGTTTTTTTTTTTTTTTGATAACAAAGGGAACCTTTCTAAAGAAGATCACTTTGGACTCGCCTCTAGATAGTAAAACCTATGAGCAGCTTATGTCGCCCGTCAGAACCAGTTTCCGGGTAATCTAGGGGAATTTGCCCCTGACAAGCTAAGCGGTTTAAGCTCATGCCCAAGAGCCGAGGACCAGCTAAAATTCCTCAACCAAATATCTTTTCACATCAATATCTTTATAATACCACTTCTTTTAATACTAACTACAGGTACAAATAGTCTAATCATTTTAATCTCTTTCCTATTCTATTCTCTAACAACAATGAAGCCCCCCAAAATGCCTTTACTACCACACCAACAAAACTTTTGGTTATGCCTCTACCAGTCTACCTTACCAATTCACTATGTATTAGGTGCTTACATAACCAAAACCAGCTCATGACACACAAATTCAGTACCCTCCTTGTAATTCTATAGCCCATAATGCATACACACAATTTCCACATATGTAATCTAACAAATTCAATGACAAAGCAACTATATGCAGCCAATCCCCAAATCAATAACTCAAAAAATTAAAATAAATAAATAAAAGAAAATTTAACTATTTAGCAAATGAATTTTCAGCCTAATAAATTGAAAGATATCGAAAATATACCTGGTGGAAGTCACCGGAGCCTGAGCCAGCGGAGCTACCGGAAGTGTTACTGACACGGACAGGAACGTTGTCAATGATCCGCCGGAGCTTGATTTCGAGGTCCTCCTCTTCCTCCTTATAAACAGGCGGCGTGTACTCCACAATCGCGTTCGACTCCGCCGCATGCTTCGGCTTCTCAGCCGCCACCACTTGAAGGTTGCCGCCGTCCTTGGGTCTGTTCATCATGTTCGCCGTCGTCAAAAACCAAACCCTAATTTGCAATTCGTAGTTCGGAATTTGGTAATTTTGAGAAAGAAATTGGATTTAGGGTTTAATGGGTTTTGGTGGAAAGGGTTTGAAAGTGCGTGTGAATTTAGCGCCAGTTGGGATTCGAAATAGGTGTCTATTGTATTTGTATTGTAGAGTTGTGGAAGGCAACCACTAGTTTTATTACCGCGGTTAAATTATAGGTAGAATTGAAAATTATCCATGTAAAATGTTTTCGATTTTATTTAGAGAGAGAGAGGTGAGTTTCAATTAGCTCAACTGATAAAATCTTTGATGATTGTATAAGAGATCTGGGGTTCAATCCCCACCTACACCAAAAACTAATTGGGGTCTTAGTCTAATTAGGAGCGGACGCCATATGTTGAAACTCTAAAAAATAAAAATTATAAACGATGGTGTAGGAGTGAAAGGCCCAGGAGTGCACATCTACATACATATTGGGCCAGGGGCCCAATTCGAGGACATTATTAGTCCGAGGACGAACAAGCGCTATCGTGAGGGTCCATGTTACGATGTAAAGGGGTAAAGTCTGGTCATAATCGCCCAGGAAAGGGTCTGAGGAGGAGTGCCACCTCGGCTGATCAAAGCTGAAGTTGGAAGATGTGGTATGCCATCAAGAATAACATTCCAGACCATTCCATGGATAAAGATAAGTACCAGGAAGGAACAGGATAAAGGAAAGCTAGGAAATATCTAAAATAAAGCTGCTACCATCGCATTGAATGCCTTGCAGCTAACTCTCTGGTCACATTAATGAGGAAGTGATACCTGAATAGTAGTTTTCAGCCTTCCACCTACTACCCAAAGACTTCGGGAAGGTGCTGATAGGACGAGAACTAACACCAACAATATGATCTGCACGTGGAGGGTGGAGATGGAAATGGAAGATAGCATAAAATAGAAGAGGTATCCTAAGTGAAAGAGATCGGAGAATTGAGAGAGAAAGCATTGTAGCAATCAAAATTGTACTTGTAACCATTTTCAATTGATATATACAAGAACTGACCTCCTCGAATTGTGCCGAGGACGAATTCACTTAGATAGATCCAGTCTACTTTTGCTTGATTGTCTTCTAAATCTATTCTAACAGTTATCCAACTCATTAAAACCTAGTTTTCCAACCCATTCTCTACAAATTCATTGTATTGGGCTCAATAGGCCTAGATCCATTTACACTTTGGGCTTGGGCTCCAAAACTCGTGTCCTTACAGATGGTTTTATAAATTAAAAAAAAAAAAATAGGAGGAGGTCTATAGTAACTATAATGGGTTGGACTAAAAATTGTAATTGTAACCAGACTTTATTTTCAGCACTAAAGTGACAGCTGTTTCTCCACCAACAAAAAAAAAAAAAAAAAAAAACCACCAAAGTGAAAGCTCCCCTTTTACAGGACATGGAACATAGAGAGTTCTTGTAGTTGCCCAATTGGAACAAAAAAAAAAAAAAATTTAAATGGTTGAGATATCAATCAATCTCTCTGTTTTGCCTCGGGCTCTCTTGTATTGAGTTTTGTTCCTTGGTTTTAGGGCTGAATGTGGGTTTGATTTGAAAAAAAAAGAGAGATCTAAGTTTGATTTTGTGAAAAGAGAGCTCATTCGAAATTGGTTTTGAATTAGGGTGGGTTAAAAAAAATGAGTTGCTTTGGATTTGTATGGGATGATGTGAAATTTTTTAATATGAAAAGAGTTGATTCGTCGCTTAAAAAAATGACTTATCATTGCTCAGTTAAACATGTAAGGAAGAAAATGAACGAAAGTTAATAGAGGGACTAATGACGCTCAGTTTTTTAATTTCAAGGATTAAAAACGCCTAATTGGTAAATTTCAAGAACCAATAATGTATTTCATCAACAATAATATAGTGGAGTCTATGTTGCTGCAAACTATCTAGGCTTAGCCCCAATCAAAACAAGAGACTAAGTGGATTCCAGTTAGCTCAACTAGTAAAGTCTCTGATGATTAAATAAGAGATCTGAGGTTTAATTCTCACCTATACCAAAAAACTGATTGGTGTCTTGGTCTAATGATAAAGAACTATTATCAGGAGCGGATGCCATAGATTAAAACTCTCTAAAAAAAAAATAAGAGACTAAAAAAAACAAGGCATTCGTAAAACGGAATTGCCGTCAAGATAAGTGAAATCAAGGGCGGAGTTATGTAATAGGGTGGGGGTGCCATGGCCCCCCCAAAATTTTGAAAAATTATAAATATATATTTATATATATAATTATTTTAATGTTTTCAAATTTTAGTCTACAAAAATAAGAGTTGGCCCCCCTAAATATTTGAATTAGTCCAATGATGCTCTTAAAAAAAATAATTGGTCTAATAGTTATAGAGATATAACTTTATTTTTCGCAATTCTATTTTTTATTATAATATGTGCTTTTATATCTGTTAGATATTTAATAAAATTTGGCATCAAACATATTTAAATCTATTTTTTCAACCCGTTATGTGGCGATTAATAAGTTACTAACTCATTAAAAAAAATATTGTCACTAAAGCTACACATGAAGGTTGTGTTTTGCATCAGCTTATAAACTCAGCTTTTAGTAGGGGCTGTTTGGTAACGTTGTTCTAGTAACGTTATTTGTATTTTTTGGAAATACGTGTGGGTGAAAAGTGTGTGAAAATGCGTGTAATGTTGTTTAAAAACTGAAAACATGTGTTTAAACACATGTACCAAACGGCTCCTAACTTTTTTTAGCTTTTATCTACAGCTTTTTAAAACCTCACATTTTCCCACATTTTCAAAATTTTTTAAGGTACAAGTATACTTTAACACACTTTCAACAAAAAGTTTTCAACAAAAAGCTAAATAAACTATTCCCAAATAGACACAAAAATGTCTCTTTAGTTGCCACATAATGGGTTAGAACAAGCTAGTTTCAAATATGTTCGGAGCTTAACTTATTTTTCCAAGTTTTGGATCATTCATGTTTTTTAAAATTTCATTAGTTCAATTGAAAGATTTTTTTTATTTACTTTAGTATAAAATTTGATAATTTGTATTGAAAATAAAACTTTTTAAGAATTTCACTATGAAAATCGTAAAAATAAATTTTATTTTATGAAAAATTGCCATCAAACATAATTTTGATTGAAAATACTAAGATTCTTTATGTTGGGTGTGTGTATAAATATAACAAATCAAATAAAAAAGTGTGTGTATATATATGTGTGTATATAATAAAAAGGCGTGTGTGTTGGAGTTGTCTTGATAAATATTTTAGTGCCGCAACTTGGCCCCCCTAAACAAAAACTCCTAGCTCTGCCCCTAAGTGAAATGGAGACTGATGGGATAGTGAAAATTACAACTCATATTCGTCCATATGGCTCATCCATGATCTTGAGCCAAGTATTTTAGTTGATCATCTAAGCAATGGGGTCGTTCATGGGCAAAGCACATGGACGACTCACACAACGTCTAAGCAATAAGGTTGTCCATGGGCAAAGCACATGGATGACTCACACAACGTCTGAGCAATAGGGTCGTCCATGGGCAAAACGCATTGACGACTCACATAACTCCATCAGAAAACCAGTCTTCTATGCACGAAGTGCATGGACGACCACACAACACTTAGAAACTCTCAAGTATAAATTCACTTGAGAGTATGGAACATTCAAGCCGCAAAACCTTGAAACGGTTACTCAACCCAAATTCATCGCCACAGATTCCTCTTAAGTACATAACTTCCATCAACGGTTGTAACTCCTATAACCGTTGAGGAAGTTGTGTCTGGACTCACTAAATTCCACAAATCTTGGGGAAGTTACCAAGCCAATAACCGCTCCAATGTCCTTTATATAAAGGACCAGTCTGAATCAAGGAAAGGTAAGTGCATTCTAAAATTTTACTCCCAATAAAAGTTGGAATTCTGTTCTAGTGAGAAACTAACTTAGCCATTGAAGGGTGTTTGGCCGGTACACACCGGTCCCCTTTTGATAGTGTGTTCATCTTTGTAGGCCTTCGCAACCACCAGTAGCCCACCGAAGCCGAAGCATTCAGCCTACTAATTATGTGCAGCATCAGTTGGTGCCGTCTGTGGGGAGAAAGAAACTTCGAGTTTTGCAATTCTATCTTTCTCCGACCAAAGGCTGTATGGTTCGGACAAGATCAAGGGCCACTAGCCCAGGCCACCAAGAGAGTAGGGATGCTTCTAGCAATCCTCATCGAGATCGCCAATCAGTGCCTGTCGCGCAGCCGCCTTCCATCCAATATATACAATCCATGGCAGTCGCCATGGCGGAGTTAACTCGTCAAAACCAAGAGTTAACTAGGGAGATCAATCTGAGGCAGCATCGTGAAGGATATGCTGAAGGACAAGCCCAGAGTCAAGAAGATAGAGGGGGAAATGTTGAGCCCGAAAGTCAATCAAGGGGCACCACTTCGCGAAGGGTGCCACACTTAGAGAAGGAGATGGATCAAATGAAAAAGGTTATGGATGAGATGAGGGAAAGCATGAGAAGGGCAAATCCCGTAGAAGATTTGGTTCATCGAACAAATTCCCCTTTCACGGCTTCCATCAATGGTCATCCCTTGCCCCCAAAGTTTAAAATGCCTTCCTTGGATTCATATGACGGGACATGTGATCTTTTCGATCATATCGCTACTTTCAAGACTACGATGCATCTCCAAGGGGTTCTAGACGAGATTATGTGCAGAGCCTTCCCTACCACCTTTAAGGGACCAGCGCGAGTGTGGTTCAGCAAGATACATCCAAGCACAGTCAGTTCTTTTGAAGAGTTAAGTAAGTTGTTTGTCAATAACTTCATTAGAGGGCAAAGACACAAACATTCTTCGTCCAGTCTGTTGACTATAGAACAAGGGGAGAATGAAAGCCTGCGCTCCTTCATCTCTCGTTTTAACAGGGAAGCCCTGACCGTGGACGAGGTAGATGACAAGCTACTCTTGGCGGCCTTCCACAATGGGGTTAACTCAGACCTATTCATCCACAAGCTTTATGAGAAAGAACCTCAATCCATGACTGAACTCGTTCATTCAGCCCAAAACTTTATGAATGCAGAAGACGCAATCATAGCTAAGAAGAGAAAGAGAGCTGAAAGGATGGAAGCAAACCCTGTGCGACACTCTGAGCAAGGTCCTCGTTCAAAGAAGGGACGAACGGAAGATAGAAAGGACCGAGATAACAAGAAGCAGGGCTCCTCAACTAGGAATCAGAGTTATACACCCTTAAATGCCCCTCTCGATCAAGTGCTCATGCAGATCAAGGATGATCCTTCCTTGAAGTGGCCAGAGAAGATGACAGGAGATCCTAGCAAGCGCAATAAGAATAAATACTATCGCTTCCATAGAGATCATGGCCATGACACGGACGAGTGTTACGACTTGAAGCAGCAAATTGAGCATCTTATTAGACAAGGAAAGTTGAGGCATTTCGTTGGAAGAGATCATAAAGATGAAAAGTTGAAGGGAAAGATGGAAGAATCATCACGGCCCCCGCTTGGAGAGATAAGGGTTATCATAGGAGGGACTTCAGCAGGACAGTCTTCCAAGTCAAAAAAAACATATCTCAAAGTGGTGCAAAACGTCCAACTCTCTGGACGATCACCAAGGACGAGAGGGACCGATGAATCAACTATCTCATTCACCGACGAAGAAGCTGAAAGGATCCATCATCCGCATGACGATGCCATTGTTATAACTTTACTCTTCGCAGATTATACAACCAGAAGAGTGTTGGTGGATAACGAAAGTTAAGCAGATATATTGTACTACCCTGCCTTCCAACAGATGAGGCTTGGACGAGATCAACTTCGTCCAGTATGTTCACCATTGATAGGGTTTGGAGGAATGAAGGTGCAGCCTGTTGGCACCATTACGCTACTTGTAGTGGTGGGATCATACCCACAACAGATAACCAAGGAAGTCAGTTTCCTCGTGGTGGATTGCTCGTCCTCATACAATGCTATTATTGGAAGACCGACTCTGAACAGTTGGAAGGCAGTAACGTCTACCTACCATCTATCAGTCAAATTCCCTACAGGGTGCGGGATAGGACAAGCACAAGGAGATCAGTTGGCAACTAGAGAATATTATTTAGCCATGATGGCTTTAGACGAGCAGGTGCAGACAATGAGTAATGAGGAGAGAAGGTTTGTTGGGGAGCCCACTGAAGTATTGGAAGATGTTCTTTTGCAAGAAGATGATCCTGAAAAATTCACCAGAATTGGAACAAGTATGAAGGAGAAGGTGAAAAAAGACCTCGTCCAGTTCCTGAGGAAGAGTATTGATGCTTTTGTGTGGAGTCATGATGACATGCCAGGAATCGATCTAAGTATAATTACTCATTGATTGAATGTATACCCCTCTTTTAAGCCTGTTCGTCAGAAAAAGAGGGTGTTTGCTCATAAACGAGATAAGGCTATCAAGGAAGAGGTTCAGAAACTGACCACAGCAGAGTTTATCCGGGAAGTCTATTACCCGGATTGGTTAGCCAATGTGGTAATGGTGAAGAAGGCAAATGGCAAGTGGAGGATGTGCGTAGACTTCACTGACTTAAACAAGGCTTGCCCTAAGGATAGTTATCCTTTGCCACGCATTGACCAATTGGTGGATTCTACAGCTGGCCATCAGTTGTTGAGCTTTATGGACACCTTCTCAGGATATAATCAGATAAAGATGGACAAGGCAGACCAAGAAAAAACCTCCTTTATTACCAGTCAAGATTTATTTTGTTATAAGGTGATGCCCTTCGGTCTAAAGAACGCAAGGGCAACTTATCAAAGGTTGGTGAATCACATGTTCCGTCCACAGATAGGACAGAATGTGGAGGTGTACGTTGACGACATGCTTGTGAAGAGCTTAGACGAGGGAAGCCATTTGGACGATCTACAGGAAACCTTTGAAACACTTAGGCGATATAAGATGAAACTGAACCCAAGTAAATGTGCATTCGGAGTATCGTCAGGGAAGTTTCTAGGATTCATGGTTTCACAAAGAGGAATTGAAGCAAATCCAGACAAGATTCAAGCCATACTGAGCATGGAATCACCAAAGAACATCAAGGAAGTCCAATCCCTCACTGGACGAGTTGCTGCTCTGAACAGGTTTGTTTCGAAAGCCACAGAAAAATGTTTACCCTTCTTCAAAGTCCTCAGGAAGGCATTTGAATGGACGAACGAGTGTCAAAAGGCCTTCCAAGATCTAAAGGACTATTTCACCACGGCTCCATTGTTAAGTCCGTCCGTGCAAGGAGAAGAACTGTATCTGTACTTAGTAGTGTCCCCACATGCCGTGAGTTCAGCGTTGATCAGGGAGGAAGAAAAGGTGCAAAAGCCTGTGTATTACACTAGCCGAGCACTCAGAGGAGCAGAAGGAAGATACCCACTGATAGAGAAGCTAGCTTTTGCACTAATAATAGCTTCTAAGAAGTTAAGACATTACTTCCAAGTTCATGTCATCAATGTCATGACGGACCATCCGCTCAAGAAGGCAATGAACAAGCTGGAAGCTGCAGGATGACTGATTCAATGGGCAGTCGAGCTTAGCGAATTTGACATTCGGTACCAACCGAGAAATGCAATAAAGGCTCAAGCCTTGGCAGATTTCATAGCAGAGTTCACTCCAAGTTATGAAGACTTAGGCGGAAGAGAAGACAATAAAAAATGGGTTGTCCACGTAGATGGATCGTCTACACTGCATGCTGGAGGTATAGGAGTTGTTCTACAGTCACCAGAAGGAGACAAATTAAAGCATAAGGTTCGCTTGCAGTACCAAACAACTAACAATGAAGTGGAGTATGAAGCCCTTCTTAAAGGGTTGGAGTTGGCTAAATCTGTAGAAGCAGACTCAATACTCGTCTTGGGAGACTCTCAGTTGGTCATAGGCTAAGTAAATTGAACATGTGAAGCCAAGGAAGACAGAATGAAGAGATATTTAAAGAAGGTGGTACGCCTTGTGAAGAAATTCAAAGAAGCTGATTTCGTTCAAATCCCAAGGGAAAAGAACGTGGAAGCTGATACTCTGACAAAGGAAGCCTCCGCGAATGAAGCAATGGACAAGTTTGATGAAATACAATACATGGCAAGCATAGACTTTCCAGAAATGTTGCAGATAGAAGGTGAGGAAAATTGGATGACTCCGATAGTATCATACCTGAAGGACGGAAGGCTCCTAGAGGGGAAGGATGAAGCCAGAAAGCTCAGGGTTAAATCAGCCAGGTACACCCTCATGGACGAAGTGTTATACAAAAGAGGCTTCTCCCAGCCCTTCCTAAGGTGTTTGGCTCTGGACGAGGCGAACTACGTATTGAGGGAGGTTCATGAAGGAGCATGTGGTAACCACTCAGGAGCCAGATCACTCATCCACAAGATCGTCCGTGCAGGATATTACTGGCCAACCATCCAAGCTGATGCTAAGGCATATGTTAAGGTATGTGATCAATGTCAACGTTTCAGTAATATTCCTAGACAGCCATCAGAGTATCTTACCCCAATGATGGCCCCTTGGCCTTTTGCACAATGGGGATTGGATATTTTGGGCCCCTTTCCAACCGGAATTAGGCAAATGAAGTTTTTAGCGGTGGGAATAGATTATTTCACTAAGTGGGTGGAAGCTGAACCCTTAGCAACTATTACACAACAGAATGTCAAGAACTTCGTCTAGAAGAACATTGTATGCAGGTTTGGGGTACCTAGGGTACTAGTGTCTGACAATGGACGACAGTTCGACAACACACATTTCAGGCATTTTTGTGAGCAATTGGGAATTAAGAATCATTACTTCTTACCCTTCCACCCACAAGCCAACGGACAGGCAGAAATAGCAAACCGATCGTTGTTGAAAATCATCAAGACTCAGCTTGAAGGGGCAAAAGGAGTATGGCCAGATGAATTACCAGGTGTTTTGTGGGCTTATAGAACAACAGTGAGAACCCCCACTGGGGAAACTCCTTTTAAACTAGCCTATGGAAGTGAAGCAGTTATACTGCAGAAGTGCACATGGCCAACCACAGGGTGATGAAGTATCAAGATGAAGAAAACGAAGAACAACTTCGTCTAAACCTCGATCTTATAGACGAGGTGAGGATGGACACGGAGCAGAGAACAGCAAGGTACAAAAATCTTATGGCAAAGCAACATGATGCCATTGTGAAACCCAGGCGCTTCAACATTGGGGATCTCGTCCTTAAAAGGGTTTCTTTGGCCACTAAAAACCCGGCCCACGGGAAGTTAGGACCAAATTGGGAAGGACCTTACAAGGTCATCAACTGCAAGAGGCAAGGATCGTACTACTTGGAAGCCCTGAATGGACGGAAGCTAGAGCACTCTTGGAATGTTGAATACCTAAGAAGATATTATCAATAGGGTGATCATGGACGAGCATTGTCACGGACGAGCTCTTTAGACGTTTGAAGTAATGTGTTGCCTAGTGTTGTTTTCTCGTATTTGCTTATTACTACTACTATGTGTTTTATATGTATAGGTATTTAGTGCTTCTCATGGACGAATTTGTGTTGTATAAGTATTTTTAATTCCCTAAAGGCACTAGCTCTCAAGCATGTGCCATGCCTGTGGACGAATGTTTGCATAGTTTGGATTTCCAAATATATATGTGGTGTATTTTTAAGTCTATACATAATTGTATGGGAATCCTACATTTTTTGTAATTTCATTCAGAGTGATCCACGAAAGGCAAACAATCAAGGACGAATAAAATCCTTGGACGCAAGGATGTATCGTCCATAAGCTTTCCTTAAAGGATAAAGCAATAAGAATAAACCCAAGGTATGTTCGTCTAAAAATGAAGACGAGATGAAACCTAAGGAATGATCGTCTAAACCATGGACGAATAAAAATTGTGTAAAGATCAAGGACGAATAAAATCCTTGGACGCAAGGATATATCATCCATAAGCTTTCCTTAAAGGATAAAGCAATAAGAATAAACCTAAGATATGTCCGTCTACAGCTTAAAACGAGATGGAACCTAAGGAATCGTCTAAACCATTGACGAACAAAAGGTGGTGTAAAAACTCAAGCCCATAAGCAAATCTAACCAGCCTAACAATCCAGTACAAGGACGAGCCTTTACTAGGGACGATTTAGTTAAGGACGAGTAAATGATTGTCCCAAATTTGTTGTTCAAATTCGGTGATGTAAGAAGAAATTCACCCATATACTCAAGACGAGGTAAAATGATTTGACAAATGGATGAACCACGCAGCCATGAAAACGATATGGACGATGTAAATAAAGTTCGTACATAAAGATTCAAACATATTCAAACATTATAAGAGGTGAAAATGGAAAACATTCATAGAATTTAAAAGAAGGGTGGACGACCAACGTCCAAAAACCCTTAAGTTACAATATAACTGATTATATATAAGGCTCGTCCATAAACTTAGATGAGGTAATTGTACTCCAATAAAGCCCAAAACAACGGGCATCTCTAATAAAGATAAAATGAATTTTCTAAGGAAAATATAAAATTACTTGGATAAACCACTAGGGGCATTGCCCCCAAATTTAGGATCGTCTTGGGTCACTTCGTTATTAGCATCGTCCATTATGTTGATGTCCTCAGAACTCGTCTGCAGCAAGGAGCTTTCAGTAGCAAGGGGAAGCTTAAAAGAATCAAAGTCCAAGTCAGGAAATGTTTCCTTGGCATCAGCGCGAAAGTCCTCATAGCCAGCTGCATAGTGACTGTCTAGACGATTCTTGTACTCGTCAGACTTCTTGAAGGCTGCTATGGCTTCCTCACGTGCTTTCTCCAAGGACGAGGCAAACTCAGAAACTTGTCCCTCGAGATGAACGATGCGAGTATCTTTTTCGATATTATCAGCCTTAAGCTCTTCCACCTCGTTTTTCAGCTTCGTCTCACTTCCTTGCAGACGATTGAAGTCTTCAGTCAACCTAAGTACCTCCCCCTTTTTTAGCAGGATTTCATTGTTCAGCTCCTTAGCCTTATCCTTAGCAGTCTTGGCCTCTGAAGCAAGCTCCCTAGCCTAACAAGTTGCTGTGTAAAATTTTGACATATGCTGTGTATGGACGAAAGAAAGTTAGATATTTTATTTTGAAAACTTAATGAAAACACACAAGGACGAATGAAACTTACCTTAAAAAGGTCATGGATACCAGAACGTTTAAACTCCCTCACTGACATACTGTAGTATTCATTGACTTCATTATCAGTGATTATTCCTTTGAAAGTCCTCCATGTGTGGTTCTCGTCCAACACCAGGTTAGAAGGACGCTCGGATGACTCTGACGGAAGAGGCTTACGAGGAATCTTGTTTGGAGGGGGAGTAGGATCAGTCTAGACGGGATGAACTGTTTGGATGGGCTCCACATCAATTGGAGGTTCGTCCAGCTCTACCGTCGGAGGTGTAAACTTGGGAACCTTGGGAAGAGAAGCCTTGGCAGGTTTTTGCTTCTTAGGACCTTGACGACTTAGAAGGTCGTCCAGATCCACAGCACTGGATATAGACTTAGATTTTCTTTTCCCTGTATGGACGGAAGATTTCTGGACGACTGGAGATGTAGTAGCATCCTCGTCCCCACTAGTAATGTTCTTTTCTTTGTTCTCCCTCATCGTAGCCATTCCTGCGACGAGGAAACTCTAAGAAAAAAAAAAAAAGAAAAAAAAAAAGAAAGAAAGAAAAAGACGGACGATGCTTACTTCGACGAGTGGTCTCCTCGTGACCAAGATTCTCAGCAATAGGTACTGGGCCAAGTCCCCACGTAGCTAGACGACTGAGAGTCATTAGATCGTGAAAAGTCCTCCCAGGGAAGGCACGTACTTGGTCAATTTAATCCAAGTAAAGTTTGTCCAAGGGTGGACGAACAACAACTGCGTCAATAAAGAAAAAGGGTTAGACGACTGAAAGTGGTAAAATATGTAAAGAAACAAAATAAAAATGGAAAGGAAACATACCCTCAGGACGAAGACGACCTAGAGGACTGGTAAAGGGTGGGAAGGGGGCATTAACCACATCAACTGGGTCCCCAGCCCAATTTCCAGAAATAATAAAAAATTCTTTTTTCCAAAGTCTGTCAGACGAGTTACGACCCTTAATTAAATTATAATAAGAGCCTCTGGACGAGAACTGGTAAAAACCAGCGGACTTCTTTATCTCAGAGGGCTTATAGCAGTAAAAGAACTCGTCCACTGTGATAGGACAGTTCCCTTCCAATGCCTCACGCCACAGCACTTGCATGGCAATTACCGTCCTCCATCCATTGGGGTTGAGCTGGTTAGGTCCAATACCCAACCTATGGAGAAGACCTTTACAAAAAGAGTTTAGAGGAAATCTAAGGCCAGCTAAGAGGTAAGAGGTGTATATCCCTAAACCAGAAGAAGGAGAACAACACCATTCTTCGTCCATAGGTAGACAAGGATTAAACTCTTTAGGAATCTGATACCTATCTACAAGGGTTTTTAACTTAGCAGCATTTAAAATGGACGCTACTTCAGGAGCACAACTATAAATAATATTCTCCTCCTCCTCCTCGTCTTGAGGAGGGCTAGGTGGCTGTCTGGACGAGCTAGCCTCAGATCCAAAAGCCTTCCTACGTTGTAATTCCTGGAATTCCTCCAAAGGAATACCAGGAACCCCAGACGAATAATGCTCGTCCGAAGAATTACTACTAGCTGTACTACTTTCACTACTCTCATAAATACCCTCGCTTCCAGAAGAAACGTCATAGTACTCGTCTATCTCCTTCTTTAAACTACTACTGGGCGAAGACATGACTTAAATGAAAATAGATAAGACGAAAACCTAAGAAGGAAAAGAAAATACCTGAGAACTAGGAAGGAATGCTAGACGAGGCTTTTGGACGAGATGGCAGAAAGAAAATTATGAGAAATGTAAGGGGCAAGAGAGGGAATGCACTTATTTTTAGGGCCCAAAAATGGGGTCAACGAAGCGACGCCAGCCATTTAGAAGAAGACATGTGGCGATTCCTTCGAAAAACGCAATCAACATGACGGGTCAACCAATGAAGTCGTGACACATGGCAAAAAAAATAAAATTCAGAACCACAAATGTACACATTAAATCCCAATAATGTCTTTGGACGACCATTGGACAAGGGGGCAACTGATGGGATAGTGAAAATTACAACTCATATTCGTCCATATGGCTCGTCCATGATCTTGAGCCAAGTATTTTAGTTGATCGTCTGAGTAATAGAGTCGTCCATGGGCAAAGCACATGGACGACTCACACAACGTCTGAGCAATAGGGTCATCCATGGGCAAAGCTCATGGACGACTCACATAACACCGTCAGAAAACCAGTCTTCCATGCACGAAGTGCATGGACAACCACACGACACTTAGAAACTCTCAAGTATAAATTCACTTGAGAGTATGGAAGATTCAAGCCGCAAAACCTTGAAACGGTTACTCAACCCGAATTCATCGCCACAGATTCCTCTTAAGTACATAACTTCCATCAACGGTTGTAACTCCTATAGCCGTTGAGGAAGTTGTGTCTGGACTCACTAAATTCCACAAATCTTGGGGAAGTTACCAAGCCAATAACCGCTCAAAGGTCCTCTATATAAAGGACCAGTCTGAATCAAGGAAAGGCAAGTGCATTCTGAAATTTTACTCCCAATAAAAGTTGGAATTCTGTTCTAGTGAGAAACTAACTTAGCCATCGGAGGGTGTTTGGCCGGTACACACCGGTCCCCTTTTGATAGTGTGTTCATCTTTGTAGGCCTTCGCAACCACCAGTAGCCCACCGAAGCCGAAGCATTCAAATTATTGATTCTGTGCAGCATCAGAGACCACTGGAGTTTTCTATGAAATGAGATTGTTTTTTCGTGAAATGAGATTGCCCAAGGGTTCACAAAAGGAAGATTTTCATTTGCTTAGTTGTAAAATGTTTTCCAATGTAAAATATTTTCAATTTTCAAACAAAGTTTCTTACTCTCTTCTTTCTTTCTTTCATTTTTTTTTCAATTTTCAATTCTTTTGTTGTTTTATAATTTGAAACACACCTACAAAATAAAATAAAATAAAACATAAAATGCAAAAGCAAACAAAATACTACAAAAGATAATACATTAATGCATACATTAAGACACAGACTCTTAGAATAAATGATTTAGCATAAATTGCAACATAAAGAGTCAATTAACCTATGTCCAACAAAAGATAGGAGGTATTAAAGCAGTGGACAAGAGTATTGACTCTCAGCTTTGGAAATTCTTCCTCATCACTACATCACAAGTCTTGGGCTTTGTAGGTGGGGGAGGCTTGGATGTAATGTCTACAAAATTAATAGGAGAAGGAAATTGTATTCCTTAGGAGGTGAGTCAAGTTCCAAACCTAGCTTCCTAGAGTCAACAAGCTAATGGCTTCTGTACGGGGTTGGGCCCCATGGGCCTCAGGCCCAAGCCTCGCGACATGGTATATGACCCTGTCCTCGTTTTGGACCTTTAGCCTCGATCCGGACCCCTCGAGGTCCAACCTGGGCCCCAAAGTTGAAATAAGATTGTGCTGGCTTGAATGCCCCAAGCAAACCCCTCCCGATCATCTTTAACCTGGTCGGGGGCATCATTGCTCGGAGTTACCCTGTACTCGGTTGTTCGGTAGTGCCTTCGGGGATATCGCTGCCGGGCAAGCTTTTCGGGGATATCACTACTACCTTTCCGCCAGAAAACCTACCTAAAGATGATGGAATTGGACCCCCATTCGCACTAGCAAGGGGGAGTAATCATAACACCTCCACTCATCTAAGGCTATAAATAGGAGAATGAAGGAAGAAAGTGGGGTTGGCAATTCTGGAGAGAACAGTGAGAGAGAAGAGCAACCATTCTAAGAAAGAAAGGTAGCAACCCTGTGAGGTAAAGAGAAGGGTTTATGGAAACAAGAGTGTACTTGGGTCTCCGAGTGTAGGACCACCCATAGTAGGAAACCCAAAACCCACAATACAAATAGATTGTGAGCTCGAGTAGAGGTTGAGCCCAATAGCCATATTTTGGGTACGCATAATTGGCGCCGTCTGTGGGGATCTCCTAAGAAGCTATGGTTCTACTAGGACACGCACAAGAAAATGTCTGGAGGACAATCTGGGAGCTATGCTGAAAGTGGCTCTGGGAGATCTTCTCGGGGATCCACCTAGCGGGATTCTGCGGGAAGGAAGGCAGAAGGGACGCGAAGATAAGGAGTATGAGGAGCAAGGGCAGTCTGGTCTTGGAGAAGGGTCGTTTCAGACGTACCGGACCGTGTCTAGTGCTTCGAGACGTAATCGTTTTGACAGAAGGGATGAAGAGCTTGAGCAGAGGGATGAGGAACTTGAGCATCTACGTAGGTTGGTGAGGGATTTGGAGTTGGAAGCGAGAGGTAGGCGTCGGAGAAGGGACCACTCGCGGGAATATGTAGACCGGGATTCGATTTCCCTAGAGGAGCGACGACCACGGAATGTTGCCATGGACGCTATGAGCCGCATATTACGCCGAGCTGCCCGATTACCATTCTCAAAGGACATTGAAAGGGCACCTATGCCGAGCAGATTTACACGGCCATTATTCAATTCTTACGATGGAAAGATGGACCCGGTAGAACATGTAAGCCATTATATTCAAATGATGTCTTTGCACACTCATAATGATGCACTGATGTGTAAGGTATTTCCCTCAAGCCTCGGTCTCACTGCATTAAGGTGGTTCAATGGGTTAAGGAAAGGCTCGATTCACAGTTTTTCCAAGTTGATTCACGAGTTTGGTGTTCGGTTCATGACTTGCAGCTGGGTTCCACAGCCCGTGGACGAGTTGCTATCAATGAAAATGGGGGCTGGGGAAAACCTCCGCAGCTATGCTAACCGGTATTGGGAGCTGTATAACGAGATTTGTGGAGGTAATGAAAAAATCGCGACGAGTACTTTTCGAATGGGGTTGCCCGAGGATTTCAAGTTGTGAGACTAGAAAACAAGAAGGCCTCCCGAGGATATAAGGCAATTGATGAGGCGTATTGAAGAATATAAACGGGTTGGAGGATGATCGGTTACAGAGCAAAGGCAAGGCCCTGGTCATAAATCATCCTCGGCAGAGCGGTTTACAGTCCAGGCCCCGGAAGGATTTGAGAATTCAAGGACTGGGGCCACAGGTGGGGGAAGTGAATGTAGCCTTCAAGGAGCCAGTACATAGGATTGTGGATCGAATCAAGAATGAGTCGTACTTTCGGTGGCCAAACAAGATGGGGGGTGACCCTTCAAGGAGGAATCAGAATCTGTACTGTACTTACCATAGGGATAAGGGGCACATCACCAAATAGTGTAGAGTGTTAAAAGATCATTTGGAGCAGTTAGTGAAGGCGGGGTATTTGAAAGAGTTTGTGGTGGACCTTAAGAATCAGGAAGCTGGGCAGGGTGCTCGGCCCCTCGGGAATCCTCTCCCACCCCCATTGGGAGTAATAGAAGTCATCCACGTGGCCTCAAGGGGCTCTCAGGTGTCCAAGAGGAGAGGGGTACTAGCTATGGTATCGGTGGAAAGCAGCGGGGGTGAGCATCCCTCTAAGAAGAAGTTGAAGTACACTTGGGAGCCCATTGCCTTCAATGAGGATGATCTGGAGGGCACGATTCAACCATATGATGATGCTTTGGTGGTTACAACCCGAATAAATGGTTTCATAGTAAAGAGAGTGTTGATAGATCAGGGGAGTGGTGCCGAGGTGATGTATCCCGACCTGTTCAAAGGGCTCGGCCTGAAGAATGAAGATCTCTCCAAGTACGATACACCCCTGATGGGGTTTGATGACCGCATGGTGATCCTGGAAGGGCAGATCTCGCTTCCCGTGAATATGAAAGGTAAGGAGGTGATGGTAACGTTCATAGTGGTCGCTTCTTTCTCTCCGTACATAGCGATCCTTGGAAGGCCGTGGATTCATACAATGGGGGTTGTACCGTCCACCCTACATGTAAAAGTCAAGTTCCGCACCAAGCAGGGAATTCCGTAGTAAGGGGCAATCAACAAGTGGAAAGCAGTGCTTGGTAGCCGTAGTTGGCCGAGGAATCAAGCAAAAGGAGTCAACCGAGGAGACTCCCTTATAGCAATTATAGGGACCCTAAGAGGAAGCGGGGGCTAGCTTTGTCGAGGACTTGGTGAGAGTAAAGATATTGTTGGATGATGATAGGAGCTTTTTGATTGGAGCAAGTGTGAAGGATAAAGAGAGGGTAGAGATGTTGCTGTTTCTTGTCCAAAATGTAGACGTATTCGCTTGGAGCGCATATGAGGTGCCTGGGGTGGACCCCGAGTTCATAGTTCACAAGCTCAACATGAATCCCTTGTACCCTCCCAAGAAGCAGAAGCCGAGGAGATTGACTAAGGAACACGTCAATACTATCAGGCAAAAGGTCAAAAGATTGAAGGAAGCTGGGGCTATAAAGGAGATTTTCTTCTCGGAGTGACTCGCGAATACCGTGGTGGTAAAAAAGAAGAACAACAAATGGAGGGTCTGTGTTGACTTTACTGACCTGAACCGAGCATGTCCAAAGGATCCATTTTCCATGCCGAAGATTGATCAGCTGGTAGATGCCACCTATGGGCACCCAAGGATGAGCTTTCTGGACGCTTTTCAGGGTTACCATCAGATTTCCCTAGCCGCCGAGGACCAGGAGAAGACAACATTTATAACCCCTGATGCAAACTATCACTATATCGTGATGCCATTCGGGTTAAAGAACGCCGAGGCCACATATCAACGGATGATGACAAGAATGTTTAGAGATAAGATTGGGCGCACAGTTGAGGTGTACATTGATGATATAGTGGTGAAAAGCAAAAGGGAAATGCGGCACATTGATGATTTCAAAGGGGTGTTCGAAGTACTTCGACGGCATAGGCTGCGCTTCAATACTGATAAGTATGCTTTTGGAGTGGGGGCTGGCAAGTTCCTAGGGTATTTGATCACTAACCGAGGAATAGAAGTCAATTTCGACCATATTGAAGCAGTATAACACCTCAAACTGCCGAGCAATCCAAAGGAAGTCCAAGTACTGACCGGCATGTTAGCTGCCTTTAATCGGTTTATTTCCAAGTTCGTCGACTGCTGCCGTCCATTTTACCAGCTTTTGAAGAAGTGGAAGGGATTCCAGTGGAGTGAGGAGTGTGAAAGGGCTTTTCAGGAGTTGAAAGAATATTTGGTGCGAGCACCAATGCTGACGGCTCCAGAACCTGAGGAGGATTTATTCATGTATCTCTCGGTGTTAGAATATAACGTGAGCGCCGTGCTTCTGAGGGACTGAGGAGTGCAACAGCCAGTATACTACATCAGTAAAACCCTAGTTGATGCCGAGACAAGGTATTTGCCCTTAGAAAAATTGGTGTTAGCACTAGTGCATGCTACACGAAAGTTACCCCATTACTTTCAAGCTCACACCGTTTATGTGTTGACTGAGTATCCTCTACAGTCGTTATTGAAGAGATTTGATTTCACGGGAAGAATAGCAAAGTGGGGGACTCGGCTAGGCTCTTTTGATATCAAGTATAGGCCAAGAAGTTCGGTGAAAGGTCAGGTCTTCACCGATTTCGTTGCAGAGTTTTCCCCGAGAGGGGGAAAGGAGATGGTTTGCCCTGTAGAGGTAATCCTATGGAAGGTATTTATGGATGGTGCGTCCAGCGCATTAGGAGCCGGGGCTGGGATCGTAGTCATCGCCCCAGAAGGAATAAAATTGGAACATTCCTTTAGGTTAGGCTTTAAGGCCTCCAACAACGAAGCCGAGTATGAGGCCTTGCTGGCCAGATTAAGAGTGGTTTCAGATCTAGGTTCCAGAGAAGTAGAGGTCTACTCGAACTCTCGGTTAGTGGTCAATCAGGTACAGGGAAGCTTTGAGGCCAAGGATCCCCGGATGGTGGAGTACTTACGGTCGGTGAAACAAACTATGGACCGCTTTTTGAACGTCATAGTGGTTCAAGTAAACAGGGGGCAGAACCGGCACGCTGACTCTTTGGCCACATTGGCGTCATCATCAACCGAGGAAATTCCTTGATTAATAAAAGTGGAGCTGGTAGCAGAACCAAGTATCAATGCAGGAGTAGGTGTTTCGCTGGTGACAACGGTTGAGCCATGTTGGATGGATCCAATCATCAACTTTTTAGCCGAGGATCGAGTGCTTGTCGATGAGAAGGAAGCAGAAAAAGTACGCCGAACAGCTGCTCGATACTGGTTGTCAGCTGATTGTAAGCTGTATCGAAGATCTTTTGACGGGCCCTACCTACAGTGCTTGCACCCCAGCAAGATTGAGGAACTCCTGGCCGAGCTACATGATGGGATGTGCGACAGTCACGTAGGGGGATGTTTCTTAGCTCACCAAGCAATGACTCAGGGATTTTTGTGGCCGCGAATGCAAAAGGATGCTACCGAATATGCACGAAAATGTGAGCAGTGTCAGAAGCACGCCCCAATGATACACCAACCAGCAGGGAGCTTAAATCCCATTGTCAGCCCTTGGCCCTTTGCGCAGTGGGGGCTGGATATCGTCGGTCCATTCCCTTAAGCTACAGGAAACAGAAGGTTTGTTCTAGTAGCCGTAGATTATTTTCACCAAGTAGGCAGAGGCAAAGGCATTGGCGAACATCCAGGATGTGGATGTTAAGAAGTTTGTATGGAGAAACATAGTGATGAGGTTCGGGGTACCAAAGTCCCTAGTGTTAGACAACGGGTTGCAGTTTGACAGCAGAGCTTTTCGCAAATTTTGTGGCGGTCTCGGCATCACAAACCGGTATTCTACTTGTGAACGGTTTGAAGAGGAGATTGGAAGGTGCTAAGGGTAGGTGGGCAGAGGAGTTGCCTAATGTACTGTGGGCATACCGAACAACTCCGAGGAGATCCATGGGAGAAACTCCGTTCTCTCTAACATACGGAGCGGAAGCAGTTATACCGGCAGAAATAAACCTGTGCAGTGCCCAGGTTTTAGGATTCAACCCCACCAAGAATTCAAAATTAATGTTGAAACAGTTGAACTTGTTGGAAGAGCGCCGAGAATCAGCGACTATACGGTTGGCAGAATATCAACAAAGATTTTCCCGGAGATACAACAAGGACGTAAGGAGAAGGGAATTTGGAGCGGGAGATTTGGTAGTTTGGAAGGTTGTAGGGAATACGCGGGATGTCAACGTAAGGAAGTTAGCGCCGACCTGGGAAGGACCCTATAGAGTCACTGCCATTGCGGGCGCTGGGGCATACTACTTGGAAGATTTGGACGAAAGACCACTCCCCTAGCCATGGAATGCCCACAATCTGAAGAAATTTTACCACTAATTATCAATACACGGGGGTACGGATTGAGTGTAATGTTATATGTGCATATTATTAAGTAATACAATAGTGATGTTTATCCATGCAGGTGTATTTGTACTTATAATTCCATCGTTATTAACTCATTAGCCCTAGCCAACAAACGTGAGGGAACTTCATACCAAATTACTTTTAAGGACAGAAATCTGCTTCTCGATTCGATTTCAATCACCAGGTAGGTGGAAACCTAATCTTAAATTTTATCTAAGGACAGAAACCTGCTTCTCAGTTCAATCTCAATCACCGGGTAGGTGGAAACCTAATCTTAAATTTTATCTAAGGACAGAAACCTGCTACTTGGATCTCAATCACCAGGCAGGTGGAAACCTAATCTCAAATTTTATCTAAAGACAGAAACCTGTTCCCGGTTCAATCTTCATCACCGGACAGGTGGAAACTTAAATCTAAAATCTCAAATTTTATCTAAGGACAGAAACCGGTTCCCAGTTAGATCTTCATCACCGGACGGACGGGAACCTTACATTGAGCTATTCCAAGAATAGAAACAAACTTCCCAGCTCTATTCTAGTTACCGGGCACACAAAGAATACGTCAAATTATTCGGGGGGCTAAAACTAGTATCTCAGATTCAATCTAAATCACAGGAGAGGTGATTACCCTACATTTTCCTAGAAAAGTCAACGTATGCCAAATTTAGTTCTTATTGCTGAGGAGCCAATTCCTTCTAGATGTAGGTGATCTCTTCCAAACTGGTCCCGGTCACCATACATGCCCAGATATAACCTATCCTTTTGAAGATAAATGAGAAAACAGTTTCAATCACCGTTCTGAGGCAAACCATGATTAGACTACCCGGTCATTAGGAGTATATATAAAAAGAGGGAAATGAAAGAACATGACAGAAAGAATAACTTAGTGGCAAACATTCATAAATATAAGTAAACGCACAATCGCCATACCCAGATCAAATAAAGCAAACGAATAAAAATTAAACCAATGTTTTGTCACCACAACCCGATGACTATAGGAAAATAAAACTTAAGAAAATAAGAGTCAAATCATTGTTCTGTCACCACAACCCGGTGATGGTAGGCAAACCGAGTAAAAATAAAGAAGTTAATTAAACTAAAGAAAAGCGAAAAGGCAGAAATTGAATTCAGGTATTAGGCTGAAGGATCGGCAGGCTGAAGCAGGGCGGCATCCTCAGATGGTTGTTGTATTACATCCCCAATTGGCTGAGTTGATAGAGGTGGCTGAAGTTGTACATTTTCGTCAGGCCGATCACCAGCACGGAGGTTGTTGGTGACTTCCAGGTCAACTAACTCCACGTGGGAATCAATTGCCCGCACCAACTCCCTCATGCTAGGAGTCTCTTCTTCATCAATAGCATCAGAAGGATTCTGGGCAGCGGGAGAGGGATCCGGAAAGGGGATTTGGTCGGGGTTCCTTAATGGAGAGTCTTCAAGGACCCCCATAGCTTGCAGCGCGGCCAACCACCCCTTCTCGAATCCGAGCTTCTAGGCTTGACGAACGACTGGCTCTGTGAAGTTTTCTGCATCGGCAAAACCTTCGTTGTACCATTTATTCTCATAAGCTTCCAGAGCTACCTTCAGGTCAGCTAACTCGTCGGCTTGTGCAAGGTTCAGGCTCTCAGCCTCCGCCAGCTTGAGCTCAGTCCCGCCCAACTGCATCTCCAGCTCTATGGATTTCTTTTTTGCCAACACTCTGGCCTTCTCGGACACAGCAGCCTTCTTCTCCGTGGCCTCGGCAGCTTTTACCTTCTCCTTCGCAATAGCCGCAGCAACCTCCTTAAGAGCCTTTTCCAGCTCAACATCCTCAGAGAGCTCCTTCAACCTCCCATAAGGACGTAGGTCAGCTGCGCGACCTGATAATGTAGCAATGATAAGTATGAAAGCAGAGGGCATGCACGCGCATCGAAATAAATGGGAAAACAAAGGGATAAGAAATTACCGCTATGGTGTGCCACTGCAACCGCCTAGCCAGAGACTTCTTGATTGCGTCCGAGAAAACATGAACGTCCTCGGGCAATAGGAGGCCCTGCACCAGACTCTGGGCAACCCACCCCCCTTCACCCTAGGACCATGTCCTTACACTGGTGGATTTAGGCACGGGCTTGTCTCCGAGCTTGAAGGTGGGCTGCCAGCTCGCCTTAGACCGAGAGGAGGATGCCACGTTTGTCTTGACCTGGGTAGGCGGCTCCCGGACAGTGACTCCTCCAGATACTTGAGGGGGAGTCCTTGAGGGTGCATCCCCTAAGCCTGCGGGAGGTTGCTCAGTCGTACGCTGTCTCTTCCGAGAACGGTTGGGGGCAGGGGGAGGGGGAGTCGGGTCTCTACCCCTGGGTTCTTGCTGTTGTGAGGCTGGCCGAGCACCGAGTACGAAGCGGCCAATGGTCATCGCTTGCCTAGTCACCATCTTGTCACCAAGGTTGAATTCAACTCCCGAGGAGTTGACTGATTCGGTCGCTGTTGGCTCGACTACTTGAATGGGGGCTTCGTGTTCAATGGGCACGTGGACTCTACGGTTTTGGGACACAAGTTCAGCCGAGGCGTCCCTTACTGATGCAAGTTCGTTCGAGGCTATGTATCATGAGCCGAGATCACGGGCTTCACCTACAGTTAGTTGTGGGGGGAGGAAGTTGGCGTGCCGAACGTCGATATACGATAACAATGGGCTGTCCACTAATAAAGTCGGTCCGAATGGCTGCCAAGTTGTATAGACAGGAGGGCAGCTGAGAATGAGGTGCAACGCCTGAAGCTGCCCGTCAAAGTTCACAAATATTTCAGACCGGAGCACGAAATTTACATCTCTCACGTGCACTACTCTGTTGTCCGGCCTGAACCTTTTGCTATCTGCATCAAAATAATAAAAAGCTGGTTAATACCTATTCGAGCAAATCAATCACGAGTAAACACATGACTAAAAAGTAAAAGATGTTCGATACCGATCAACATCGCGTGGCGAGAGTGGGCAAGGGAGTTCATCGGCAAGCCAGTTACCGCTCACCCGAACGTATTCACCCACGGAATTTCGTTTAGAATCGGGAAGGCATGATATAAGCCTTACCCATAGATCCCTAGCTTTTGAGTAATAGTTAGACCTAATATTGCCACACAAACTGTACATGAAATTTATGTCGTGGTAGTTCAATTGTAACCCATATAACTGGTTTAATCTACTAACACAACTAATGACCCGGTAAAAATTGGGAGGAAATTGATCAGGACATAGACCATAGAACCTAAGGGTACTAAGTAAAAGAGGGTTTACTGGAAACCTAACCCCTCCCTCTAGGATAGCCATCAAAGGGAAAAATGTTGTGTTAGACCCATAACGACAGTGAAGGGCGATGTCACCCTCGTGACAATACGGCACCTCCACGTTCTCAAGAATATTGAAGACCTCCCTGAAGTTAGCCAGAGATGCCTCAGAAGACAGGAGATGGGGAAACCCCATTCTTATACTCTAAAGCGAAGGAAAAATTGAAAGAAGAAGAGAAGAGTAGAGAAACTTATTGTGGGCTCTAAGGAGTGGGGAATCTTGATCGAAGGATTTGTACACAAGAGAGGAGTGCTCGGCAGAGAGAGATTTTGGAGAGTAAGAAAGAGAAAAGTGATCTGAAGGAAGAACAGGAAGTATTTATAGGATAGGAGCATTTAATGAAGAAAAAAGGTGGGAAAACCCTTTTGGATCCTTTTTGTAAACCCCACATGCGTAACCTCGGTTTGCAAACCATCAGGTTATGAAAGCGGTTAATCTTGACAGCCTGGCGTAACGCTCCTTTTTAGAGTGCATTAATGACCATCCCATCTATTCAGTGACTGACGCCTAAGCTTCCCGGGGAATCTTAGGCACATGCCTTCCTTGATTCATACCCAAGTTCCAGACACGAATTAATGGGGGGCTATTGTACGGGGTTGGGCCTCGGGCCCCATGGGCCTCGGGCCCAAGCCTCACGACATGTTATATGACCCTGTCCTCGTTTTGGACCTTTAGCCTCAATCCGGACCCCTCGGGGTCCAACCTGGGCCCTAAAGCTGAAATAAGACTGTGCTGGCTTGAATGCCCCAAGCAAACCCCTCCTGATCATCTCTAACCTGGTTAAGGGCATCGTTGCTCGGAGTTACCCTGTACTTAGTTGTCCGGTAATGCCTTTGGGGATATCGCTGTCGGGCAGGCTTTTGGAGGTGGGAATCAGTTCCTATGCCACTACCACCTTTCCGCCAGAAAACCCACCTAAAGATGATGGAATTGGACCCCCATTCGCACTAGCAAGGGGGAGTAATCATAACACCTCCACTCATCTAAGGCTATAAATAGGAGAATGAAGGAAGAAAGTGGGGTTGGCAATTCTGGAGAGAACAGTGAGAGAGAAGAGCAACCATTCTAAGAAAGAAAGGTAGCAACCCTGTGAGGTAAAGAGAAGGGTTTTTGGAAACAGGAGTGTACTTGGGTCTCCGATTGTAGGACCACCCATAGTAGGAAACCCAAAGCCCACAATACAAATAGATTGTGAGCCCGAGTAGAGGTTGAGCCCAATAGCCATATTTTGGGTACGCACAACTTCTAACACTCACCAAGTTGTTTTTCTTAGCTTCTGACCTGAGGAAAATGATCTCTTGCCCTAGGCTGAGAGACTCATTCCTTAGACTTCAACTTGAAGCAATTTGAATAGGTATACCAACAACGGTAGAAAAAGTAAGTAGCTTGAGGGGTACTTTCCTTCCTAAAGATGGGTTGTGAGACTAGAACTACACCTATTGATTTGATAGCACACCCTTATCTAATTGAGCTTGCTCAACCTTAATGTCCTTATTCTTAGATGAGAGACAAAACACATTTTTAGGATCAAGGGACTTAGAAGATGAAGCGATAGAAGATCCTACCTCAATGTACCCTAAGCCAATTCTATCAAAATTCAGCTTATATGAACTAAACACATGATCAAGCTAAATGTTTGACAATCTCTCTAATTTTAGTTATAAATTGACCTAGTTCACTCTCTAGTCCTTTCACCTTTCCACATTCGAGGGATACTTTTTTTTTTTTTTTTTTTGCTTAAAATTATTTCACAAGCGAGGCATAATTAGTCTGATAACTTTTTAATGGGTAATCTAGATACTCTCTAGCAGTTCAAACACTCCTTAAAAAAAAAAAAAAAAAAAAAAATTGTCGGTAGTTTGTAAGTTGTCATCCTCTCCAAGTTCTATTCAAAATCATTCTTTTATACTTTAAAATGTTTTTAAAAAGGTCTTTACTATTATCTAATGGTTGGAAAAGGTTGGTGTAACAATCGAAATTGATGAAATTAAGGTCACTTTGAAATAAATTTAAAGGTTGAGAAGCAAGTACGTAGACAATTTAACTCAAAAATATTCCTATCATTTTGGACCATAACTTTAGTCGGATTCAGGAAAAGCACCATGTGCTGAGCATAAAAGTGGTCATAGAAGATTAAATTATTTCATTTAGCATCATCACAAAATATATTAATATTAATTAATAACCTCGACATGCAACACAGAATCTTATTAATCTCGTGATTTGTGTATTTCATATGCCTCAAATTGCTTGTAATTATTGTGATACCAAATGTGTGTCATACTGTCTATAGGTCCTATCGCCTTTGTTGATGAGAGAGGCATTACATATTTATTGCATGTATAGATATGATGTAACTTTGTGCTCATATATAAATCATAATAATGTGTGGTTTCTTAAGTATGACCATGAATTAAGAACAAGGAAAATATAAAACGATTCTTTTTTCATATATAATTATATAAACGAGTATATAATTAAGTATTTTAAGGACGTCCCAAAATCAAATGCAATCTAAGATTATATTCTACATCATTGTTTTTTTTTTTTTTTTTTGCTAATTCCTCTACATCATTGTTTATTTACTATAATCAGATCATGTGTATTTCATAATCACACATGCATTTTTAATCACATCAACATAAATTTGTTTAGATCCACCTTATAAATTTAATTATTTATTTGTGAGTGAACCCTCTTTTCTGTTTGCAAAAGTATAAAAAATAAAAAGTAATGCTTTTATCTCTTTAGTTTTAGTATTTTTTTACCATTAAGAAATGTAAACGAGAAGAACTTTTAAATCTCTTTCATTTCTATATATTTTTGTGATCAATATATCTTCTGAGATCTTGATCAAGCAATCATCAAACTTTTACCTGCCTACCTTGATGACATTAATATATACAATAATTGGAATTATTTAACTAATTAATAGCTCTCAAGCTTTAGGCATTATATACACAATTTTGGATGTAATGAAGGCAGCAACATGTGCATTGCCTAGGGAAAGCAAAGTCTAATTTTATTATCCAACTAGTAGTTGATGCTCTACATATGATCAATATTGAACTCACAAACGAAACATCCTCGATCTTTCTCAATCACGTGAAAATCATCTTTATAATACTATGTTTATTGCAAACCCATAATCCAAAATCACATTCTATATTTCTATATAACAATTTGACAATAACCTAAATGCACCAGCATGTTTTTGCTGAAAGATAGGATTGTTTCACTAAAATTTGTCCTCTATTTTAAGAACATTTGGTTCAGCAAGTTTCAACGGTCACTCATATTTTTTCTCATCTTAGCATTAAAATAGAATTAAAACCCCAACATTTGATTGAGTCCCACTTATTAATTCTCTGAGATTTGTATGTATATATATTTATATAGTTTGATTCTTCCTCACCATGCGTAATGAAGGCTGCAACATGTGCTGTACCTAGGGAAAGCAATGTACATTATTAAATTGTGTGACAATAAATTGGCAAAGAGAAACATCCTTGCTTATTCTTTAATCTCTATACCACGTGTAAATTGCATGTGTAGTTATTTGTTTATACATTATACCATCTTTCAATCTATTCCACTTTTGGAATGAGATAGAGCTAACATATACTAGTGTGGTTATTATCAAAATAGGGTTATAATAAAATTAATAACTCATATGTGGAGGAGGATATATATCCAGTGTTATTGATAAGGAGAGAGTGAGCTTTTCTTTCTATTTTTTTTTTTCTCTAAAGATTGGAACACTAAAATGTGGAATAAGGAGTAAAAGAGAAAAAAATGGAGAAATTAAGAGAATATTTGACTAATAAAAATAGTTAATTAGTGCTAATATAGTGATATCTCTTTTTAGCTAAATACACAGTCAACCTTTCTATTGAATTTATTAATTTTGGAAGATTCACAAAACAAAATCTTAATTTTGTTGTACAATTTAATAGGCATAACAAAAAAATTATGATACAAAATTCTTAATGAAAATAGTTATTACATTTGCTTTATTGCTACATGTGGTGACTTGTGAGGAATGCAAAACCTTCTTAACAACCTGCTTGTAATTTATGAAAATGAAAACACTTCATAGTTTGTATATATGTCAGTAAGTGTTTTCTTCCTCTTTCCATAATAACAATAATTAATATATAGCTAATCTATCAAAATATGAAGCCAATCTAGGGCATGCATATATACATCCATTGATCCATATATAAGAGCTTCACCAATTGGATGATTCAATATATACATGTGCATGCTTCTTTAAAAACCATAATTCACCATCATTTTGAGCTCATAATAGTCAATCTATTGTGTAGCTGGATATTGGTGGTGTGAAATTCTATATTTGACTTAATTATATTCTTGTATCTTTTTCTTCAATTAAAAGGAAGAGGTTTGAATTTTGAGTCATGATAATAAGTGTCAGATTGTGGACATTTTTAGGAGTTAAATATTATTTATCATTTGAAAGGGAAAAAAAATCAATGGTTATAAAAGTTCCATTTTAGAGAAAACTGAATGTTTTTATCTCATGCACACGTAAAAAAAAAATTGAAGGATGTTGAAATATAGACTTACAAAGAATTATTATTATTATTTTGAGAATCGACTTACAAAGAATTATAATAGGGAGATTACAATTGCTAATTGGTCTTGATATTATCATATAACAGTTGACTCCATTCGTGCTATAACAAAAGATATATACGTACCTTAACATATCATTGTCATTTGATAATTAAAATTAATAATAAATATATATAAATAAATAACAAAAAAAAAACAGCAATAACGAAAACCATGGCCGGGCTTGTTTTAGTTTCTATTCTTAAATATGCAGAAGCAGAAAACAGTGCAAAAATGCTCCATTGAATATCTTTTAAAAATTGTTCGAGGAGAATTATAAATTCTTGAAAATTAACCACCTGTTTTCAGAGATGATGTTTTCTAAAACTTTTATTATTATTATTATTTTATGTAGGAACAAAACAAAACAGATTCTTTGAAAGTTTATGAATTTTTGTTTGAAATTTTTTTTAAAAGTTATGCTCGGAAAAATAATACTAAACCTGCCCTACGCTATAATGTTGTAAAAAAGATATATATAGCACATATGATTTTTAGCCATCTACGTTCTAAATGTTATTTTGTTGAAATTCAATTGAGAAAAGAGAGTTGGCTAAGAGATAAGAGCCAAAAGGTACGAGGGATATAAGTATTTGTAAAACTGACCATTACATATATTATTGCCTCACTCGAGAACTCAATTGAGTTGAGTCTCGTTGCATAAGGTATTGTATGCTCAACCAGTCTGCTTATTTGTTATTGTAAGTTGTAACTTAATCCATTAGATTAGTAGTAAACAGTCTAAGTCTCAGCGCATTAATAAAGCACAAACCCCTCAAAAGGGGGTTGGCAACTTCGCATTTATTGTGTCTTTCCAGATGTAAACACTTGATTTAGCTTGTGTTTTGCTTAACTTTTTTGACTTTTGTGATTAGGTGGAGATTTTTAAAAGCTCACTCTTGTTTTCTCTCTAAATACAGCTATACTTTTGACTCAGCTTATTCATTAAGCTAAATAATAAGTCAATAAACAGCCTATACCAAACTCAAACTTAATCAGCAAAGTCTAGAATATAATCTAGGGAAAACCAAATTCTTTATCAAAACAATGTTTAAGATACATGAATTAGATAAGGGAGAACACTAGTGCATCTTGTCCAAATGCAATATTTATAGAACCAACCTCTGATAATGAATTGTAAAATAAGATATATCAAACATATAAAGTTAAACTTGCTTTATATTCTAAGCAAAAAAAAAAAAAAAACTTGTTTTATATAAACTTTGTGAGTATACCTTATGTTAGTGGAAATTAATACAGTTAGATAAAATCCAATGAAGTAAAGACAAAATTCATTTATGGCTAAGGATGAAAAAGATGTTTGCTATCAAATTTTATCTTTTGGATTGTGATGAACTTTTGTCATATACAAAACAATATTATTAGCTAAGAAGTTCATACTTGAATTATTTTGAAGAGCTCTATATTCCACCATTAAGGGAAGAATTGCATGTTGAAGAAAATATTTTTCTTAAAGATTATGTAGAAGTCAAAAAAGACAATATAAAAGTTTGTGAGGAGGTTCATGAAGATCTCATTATTGAAGAAGATCCTAAAATGAAGATTGTGGAGGAGATTATTGAAGATCCTATTATAGAGAAAGATCTTGAAGTCGATATGGCAGAAACCATTAAAGAATAAATAGAAGAGGAAATTGTCAAGGACCTCGATGAACTCAAATCAGATGACTGTCAATCTCGTGATTCTAATATTTTAGTTGTAGGGCGGTACACCATACTCTGTTAATTTTATTGGGGTAGACAGATTTGTTATGATCGATCATTGACTCTTATTTGGTAAATAATATTGTCAATCGCATGAAAACCAAAAAAAAAAAAAAAAAAAAATTCAAGTTGATTTGTTTGCTCAATCAATGACTTTCAACGTTGGCAAGAAGACAAATAAGACGAAGTTTTCAAAGTACTTGTTTGGCATGGAAGATTTCTTAACTATCAACTCGAGGACAAGTTTTTTTCAAGTGGGGATATTTGATGTAGGCTGAAATTTACAATTTAATTTGTGTAATTTGTTAATTTTGATATTTTTAATGTAAACTTCGTTATTTTAGGTTTAGAGTATTTATTTGCTTGTTTTTAGGTACTTTTAATACTTTTTAGGTCAAATTTAGTTTATATTATAGTTAGGTATTAATTAGAATTTATTTTATGTAATATATTTTATTATCTGACAAGTTTTACGGAGCCTTTGAATAGGCCGCCAAGTCATATTCAACAATTATTCAGTCAATGGAATTCATACTTTTGTTTCTCTATCTTTTAGTGGATTTCAGATTATCTCTCATTGTGGATTCGATGTTATTTGAAGTAGACGTGTTCTGTTTCTTGTCACTCTCGTACCCTTACATCAACCTTGGCCAATTTTTGATAGAACACGTTTTTTCCATTTAAGGAAATATTAGAGGTTATTTGAAATAGACATATTCTGTTTCTTGTCGCTTTCGCATTCCACATCAAACAACCTTGGTAAAATTTTGATAGAACACGTTTTTTCTTTTTAAGGAAACATCGGAAGTTATTTGAAATAGACTTGTTCTGTTTATTGTTGCTTCCACATCCCACATTAGCAATCTTGGTCAAATTTTGATAAAACATGTTTTTTCCATTTAAGGAAATATCAAAAATTATTTAAAATAGACGTGTTTTATTTATTGTCACTTCCACCTCCTACATTAACAACTTGGTCAAATTTGGATAAAACACGTTTTTTCCATTTAAGGAAACGAAAGGACTTTGAGTCAAACTCTGTTAACTTTTTTTAACCAATGAGAGCAGAGTATGGACACATCGACAACTGGGGCATTAGGTGGGTTGGTAAACCAATCCATAACCCGATAATACTACTTATCCAATCTAGTCAAGACAGTTAATACAACCAACAAATAACTAACGTCTTAACGTCCAAATTCAAATTTAAAATCAAACTCCGAAATTAAGGAAAGTCGTGGTGGAGTTGCTTTTGTTAGTACTGGTACGATCAACTTGCCTTTTTTTTTTTTTTAATTTCCCTCAAAAAAAAAAATTGCCCATTTTATTTTTTTATTAAGTTTTTTTTTTAAATTTTTTTAAATTTTATTTTTTTGTATAAGATTGCTTTTTTTATTACCTCAGCGTTTTTGGCTTTCCCCTTTGTTTACCACTAGATAATTTTATTTATTTATTTAAATAAAATAAATAACAATTAAGAATTAAGACTAGATATTATTAATATCAACAAGGAACTCAAATTTTAGGTAACCATTTGTACTTATATTAATACAAAATCTTATAATTTTTTTTTTCAAAATGATAGACATGAACTATTATAATTGGCATGTAATAACAATTATATAAATCACAGGCACATATAAAAGTATTGTTATTTGAATCACAATTAAGAACTTTGTAACTTATCTAGCACCTTATGGTTCTCTTAAAAAAAGAAAAAAAAACTAGCACATCATGGTATTTCCAACGAAGATGTGTAGGATCCAACTCCTCTTACCCTAACTATTGAATTTAAAAAAAAAATGTTTGGTATCTTTTATGAAGAAAATCTAATTTAAGATTTTCCTCCCATATTTGTTGTAACAATTGAATTACAAAAAAAAAAAAAAAAAATTACTACATTGATAAGCTACAAACAAATTATGAAAAATAGTTAGGTAAAATTTTATTTTTAAACTCTATTATTTATTATTTTTGGTTAAAAACTCTACAACTTAGATCTTAGAATTTTAAAGGTAACAAATTAATTATTGAAGTTTTCAAAAAGTAATAAATTAAATATTAACTCATTTAAGTGGAATGTCATTTTTTTGTGTGAAGTTTGTTAAAGAATTTAATTTTTATAACTTTTTGTATCCTCAATGTTTAATTTATTACCATTTTTAAGGAAAAAAAGTATTACTTACTAAACTATAAAATTTAATTTATTACTATTTTAAACTTCAAAAATAAATTTCTCATTTTTGAAATAATATGAGTTAATTTATTAACATTTAAAATAAAAACTGTCAGTTTTATTATTATTATTATTAATAAATTTAAAAAATTCAAATACTATGTATGTTACAGCATGTACTTACTGTGTTAGTAGTGTCACAGTTTTGGTAGTTCAAATTAGGGGGGATGTGTACCGGCTGGTGTCGGTGGACAAGGCCGTTGGAGTGGCCTCCGTGCGCCAGTATTACAGGCTGTACTGACAGCTTGTCAGTAATGATCCGCTCTCCAATTCCGCGACCGTTCTTGTCGTTTTCTCCACGTCATCACTTCCGTGCGCCCCAAAAAACCTCAAAAAGACAAAATATCCTCAAAAATTTAAAAAAAGAAAAACAAAAATCTCTTACTTATTAGTAATGCTCTCCAGCCTGGCTCAGTCAAACTTATCCTCAATTAAATTCCCTTCCTTTTTCAAAACCCTTCTCCCCCAAATTTCTCGCGAGATTTTAAACCTTTCCAGAACCTCCTTGGTCCCTGTCCTTGGCCTTGAACTTGAAGTAACTTCCATAACTGTCCGAGTCAAATTAGGAAACCCCCAACACGCTCCAGAGGAAATTCCCCAAAATATCGCCGATAATTTCGTTAGAGGATTCTCTCAAATCCACCTGCTTACGTGGCAAACGCCGCGTGGTGGTTTAAAACAGCTGTATACTCATCATTCAACCGGTTACCCATTAGTACCGGTTACAATAACGCCTATTACCTGTCTCAGTTAACCGGCTCTATCAGTTACCTAACCCCCTCCCTTTATATACCTCTATTCCCCTCTCTCTCTTTTCAATAACAAACTCTCTCTCTCTCTAAAAATCAAATTTCGCAGTCTCTTCTCTCTCTCTCTCTCTCTCTCTCTCAGAGTCTCAAAATCAAAATTTATTTTTGTGAATTAGGGTTAGGGTTTTTGTGATGGAAGCGACGCAGAGAGATTTGGATCGGGTCAAGGGGCCGTGGAGCCCCGAGGAGGATGAGATGTTGAGGAAATTGGTGCAGAGGCACGGTGCTCGGAACTGGTCGGTGATAAGCAAGGCGATTTCCGGTCGGTCCGGGAAGTCCTGCCGGCTGCGGTGGTGTAATCAGCTGTCGCCGGAGGTGGAGCACCGTGCTTTCTCGGCGGAGGAGGACAACCTCATCGTTCAGGCTCACGCTAAGTACGGTAACAAGTGGGCCACCATAGCTAGGCTCCTCAATGGCCGTACGGACAACGCGATCAAGAACCACTGGAACTCCACGCTAAAGCGGAAGTTCTCGTCGATGAGCGACGACACCACCACCACCACCACAACGACCACCGCCGACGAGTCACTGAATAGGCCGCGGAAGAAATCGAATCCGGGTTCGGGCTCGGGTCTGTATTGCAGTCCTAGTAGTCCTTCCGGATCCGATGTGAGCGATTCGGGTCACCCGGCGATCTCTACTGAGCACGTGACTCGACCTGTAGCGAGAACTAGCGCGATCTTTATTATGCCTTCCCATCAGGACGAGTCACCACCACCACCACCACCACAGAGTCAGAACAATATCAACATCAACATCAACAAAAACAATGAGCCGTCTACTCTGTTAACACTAGGTCTGCCAGGGACTAGTACTACTACAACTACTACTGAGTCGCAAACCGAGTTAACTAGTTGTGACTCGGCGCCGACTCTCCGAGTCTTTGATGATGATAATAATAATAATAATAATAATAAATCACCGCCTTTGAGGAAGAATAGTGATCTTGTTTCGCCAGAGTTGTTGGCAGTGATGCAAGACATGATCAAGATTGAAATCAAGAATTACATGGCGGCGTTGCTTGGGAATTAATTAAAACGGAGCGTTTTTGGTTTTGACCTTCGGAAAAAGAAGAAGAAAAATTGGATTTAGGAATAGTAGGCAAAACTGAAAGAAACAACTTTTGTTTCTTTCTTTTTTTTTCTTTTAAATTTTAATTTGTCTTGTTATATTTTCGAAGGAAAATAATTTTGAGGCTTCTGTACAAAAAAAAAATTAGAAGAGAAGGAAAAAAAATTATTAGACAGTGATAGTGGAATTATATTTGAATTTTTGAATTGGAGAAAGAATTTCTTAAAATTACTCCGTTGGTTAGTTTATTGATTTATTTTTTGCAATTTTTTTTTTTGATAAATTATTTTTTGCATTTGATTATAGTTGGTCGTTTTGTTTTTTTAAGGAGATGGTTTACTATTTACAAAAAATATGTATCTTTTAAATAATAGGTTTAGTTAATAGTTAGGGTACTTCAGGAGTCATCGTACAGTACGGTTGTACTAAAATTATGTAAGTTTTTTTTTTTTTTGACCTTGTTGACTTGAGAGCTTACAGTGCAAAATGACTTTTTTGTCCTTTTCTAGAGCATACACTTTTTTTTTTTGCCTTATTTTAAATTTTAAAATAGAGATATTTTTTTTAAAAAAAATATCTCAGTTTTAAGAATATTATAGTGTTTGTTTCATTATAAAATTTGGTCAAATTGAAAAAAACCATTGACTATAAAAATCGTTTTACCAACAAAAATTTGTAAAACATTTTATAGTCACTATGTGACTCTCCTCTCTCTCATTTTGGTAATTGTTCAAATGTTAATCTAGTGATTGGTTGGCATCGATTTTGGTGTTTTTTTCAGTTGAAAATTTTATGTTGCATGCACCAAACATTTAAAAATGTTTCATTGTAAAATGTTTTCGGCAAAGCAATTAGATTATTGTGGGAAGAGAAATTTGCATCTTGGTTCTCATTATAAATGAGAACAAGCAATACTCTTGAATTATAAGTTTCTTGATAGTTTATGGCTTACAAATACTGTCTAGGCAATAAAATTTTTACCTTACTATATCCAATTAATTTATTTAGTAAGATTGTTGTATATGGTTCGTCCAGTTCAGTTAAGTTGAAATTCTTTATTTTTTATTTCGCATAAGAAACAATTCTAAAAAAGATTCTTATGTGAGTATTCATCTTTATCGGGCTAAGCAATTTACGCTTATATCCAAGATCAAGATAGAATTGAAGAAAGATAAGTGCAAGAATGCTCCTTATCGGGCTAAGCAATTTACGCTTATGTCCAAGATTAAGATAAAATTGAAGAAAGATGAGTGCAAGAATGCTCCTTATCGGGCTAAGCAATTTGCGCTTATATCCAAGATCAAGATAGAATTGAAGAAAAAGGAATGCCAAACTTTTTCATGTTTAGGATTTTAGTTGTTTGGGAGAGTTTGTTTTTATTGGTTTGTTGGGCCTATAAAAATAAGTTACAAATACATAGAGAAGTAAGATTGGATCAATTTTATGCGATCTTATAATTTTTCAAATTTTGAACTGAACTTATTAATCAACACGAATGCCAAAGGAAAACATGGAAGGGATTTTTGACACAGGAAAAATGAGTCAACCTAAAATTCAACTCATGCAAAATAGTTAGTAAGAGTTTGACCCATTGATCCAATGATACAAATGAAGAGTATTAAATCACCATGTTGATGTGGATAAGTGGATCATCCAATCCATAAACATGTAAATTTATGAGCTTAGGCCAAATCTTGTTTAGTCCAATAACTAAAAATATAGTTTTTTTTTTAAATAAAATAAAATAGGCATATAATGTGCATACACATTATGAAAAAAAAAAGCGTATACAGATTTTACGCCCTTTTTTTTTATATTGGTATTTTGTCTTAATTCTCTTCATCTTTATAAATATATATAAATATATATATTATATTATATTATATTGTTTGATTATTTCCTTCACCATCTCTTCTTCTTCTTCTTAATTTGTATTTTTTAGGAGTCATGGACACCGACAACACAACCAAAACATAACATTTTACCGCAACTAATTTAATGATAGATATTATAAATATATTTATGATTGACACATTTATTTAATATTTTTTAATATTATTGCATTAACATGTAAAAATAAACTATTAATTGAATATGTCCCAGGTTTGTATCATATATATATATATATATATATATATATAGTGTTCATGTATCATATGGTATATGATATGATACGAAACACCATACACCATTCTTTTATTAAAAAAAAAAAAAAAACCTATTTAATTAATGACTTGACCATAAATGTTCTGATGCATATGTTAAAAGGAGAGATCATAAAAGATGTGAGATGATCTCACTAATCAATATGTGATTATCCCGTTTGAAACCTAAAAGTTAGGTTCACCAGCAGCCAAGCATGAGGTCAAATGCTCAAATTGGGTTAATATCGCTAATCTCTTATGACTCCTCTGACTTGTTTTCTTTTTTCTTTTTTAAATATTTTTCTTGAATTTTTTCCTTTCCTTTTTTTATATGTTTTAATATATAGAACTCAACTATTATTTATATATTTCAAATGACAACTTTTAGGAATCTTAAAGTATTAACTTTAAGAAATTATTCAATATATCAGGATGATCACATCAAAAATGTTTAGTAGTCCTCCCTCACAATAATATATGTATATGTGTATATAAATACTATGTGTCTGCATGAATGAGTATTTGATCCATAATCGAAACCCTAGTTTTTTATTCGATGAGATTTGAATTGTCCTGGGGAGCTTTTCTAACAACCAATGTTCCAATCTAATAAGGTTCTCAAATTAATTTGTTTCCTACTAAGAAATGTTAGATCCTTTCACTTTTGTTCACCTCTAATGCAAAACTTGGTTCCACAAGAGGAAAATGCACTAAAATTTGGTATAAAAATTTGTTAACTTTTGTATTATATTTAGGGTCCGTTTGGATACCGCTTATTGCTAAAAATTGAAAATTAAAAACTGAAAACACTGTAGCAAAATAATTTTTAAATGTGTGAATAGTGCCATGAGATCCATTTTTAATGAAAATTTTGCTGAAAAAAGTGGTTTGTGGGTCCTGTGAACTATGCATTTTTCAGTCTTGGGTAGGGCTGTCCACGGGTCGGTTCTGGTCGGGTTTGTGCCCAACCTGAAACCGACCCGACGGAATCGGGTTTTGGAAAAACTCACCCATCGCCGATCGCCGGAGTAAACGGGTCAGATGGATCAAACTTCAACGGGTGGCAGACGAGTCGGTTGGCGTCAAAGATCTGAGAAAATGGTAAGAAAATGGTTAGGAAACTGCGAGAAAAGGTGAGAAAAACCCAGATCCGGTGAAAATCTCATCGAAATCTATGAGATTTTGCCAGATCCAGCGGTAATCTCACCGGATTCGATGAGATTTCGCTAGATTCGGTCAAAATCTCGTCGGATCTACGTGAAATAGCGCCTGAATCGGGGTTTTTTCGCCGAGATCTGGGTTTTTTATCGCCGGAATCTGGGTTTTTATCACTGGAATATGGAATTTTTTTCGCTGGAATCTGGGTTTCTTGCCGAAATCTAGGTTTTTTCGCCGGATTATGGGTTTTTCGCCAGTCAATTCAGGTTTTTTGGGGAGAGAAACCGAAACCGACCCGCCGGAGTCGGTTTCTGGTGGAGAAAATCTGTCGCTGACCGCTGGAGTAGGTCAGGTCGACCAGTTTTGAATCGGTTCCGGTCGGGTCTCCAGGTGGGTTGGGTCACCGAATATGTTTGGACAGCCCTAGTCTTGGGCGTGATTTTTGGCTATTGTAGCTGTGGGGCCCACGGACTGTGGACCCCAGACGTTGCTTTGAAATGCTGTATCCAGACGTTACCTTAATAGATTTTGCAATGCTTTTATACACTCCTCTATACGGTTACTTTTAAGACCATTGATTAGGGCTGTCCACGGGTCGGGTCAGATCGGGTTTGAGATTGACCCGCAACCAACCCGATTAGTTTGGGTGTATGAAAAATGGACCCGCAACCGACCAAATATTACGGTTGGACCCGATAGTTCGGGTCATCGGTTAAGCGGGTCAGAGTTGTCGGGTGTTTCGGGTCTAAAGAACAACACATAAGAAATCAACCCCAAACTCAAAGAACACATCTCACATGCCAACCATAATCCAAAACTAGAGAAATCTAATAACACTAAAAATATCACAAACCCAAACCTGAGATTCAAATCAAACAGCACTGAAAACACCAAAACTGAATCTAAGATTCAAATCAAATAAGAAAAACACTACAAACCCAGATCTGAGACTGAAAGAAAGAGAGAGGAGACCTAGATATGAGACCGAAAGAAAGAGAAAGATGAGAAATAAGACTCAACTAGCACCACCACCACTCCTTCCTCCCACCATCACCGCATCTGCCATCAGATTACACAAGATCAAACAAGATCAAAGCCATGCAGATTAGAGGAGGCTTTAGCTAGATCCACCTTTGACCTCTAGAGAAAGTTTTTCAGACCGCTCTTTCCTCTAAATCCTCAATTCGGCGGTGTCCAGTCTCCCTTCACCCTCATCACCCAAACCTCTGCCGTCTTCCAGGTCTTTCCTTTTCTCTCTCTCTCTCTCTCTCATGTTTTTTATTGTTCTTTACTTCAAGATAGTGGGGTTTGAGGTGAGACACAACCCAATATGGTGGTCTGGTGGCAGTAGGGCTAGCGGTGGCATTAAGACAGAGCTTAAGGGTAGGGATTTGAGAGAGACAGAGAGAGAGGGCGTGAAAAACAAATATCTGAACTTCGAGAGAGAGAGATCAGGTCTTGACTTTGAGCGTGAAAATAGACCCAAATCCTTTTAAGTTTATTATCGGTCGGGTCGGTTTTTGCGGGTTTCAAATTGCTTAACCCGCCACCTGAATCGAACTTTCAGTTTTTAATAGCACATGACCTGAATCCGACCGACCTTGTTATTTGGACCCGCCTGTTGGGCTTTGGGTCGGGTGGATCCAGTCGGTTTGGTCGGGTGACTTGATCCGTTGGACAACCCTACCATTGATGTCTTCATTGCCATGGCTGTCCACATCAAGTTCTTTGACTGTTACTTGTCAAATCTATTGTGAAAGGATTCATTGTAAGAATTTTATAGTGTTTGTTTCATTATAAAATTTGGTCAAATCTATAAATAACCATTGACTATAAAAATCTGTAAAAAGTTTTACAACAAAACATTGTAAAACATTTTACAGAGTCACAATGTCACATAGCGACTCTCCTCCCTCTCATTTGGTGATTGGGCCGCCGATCTTGATAGTTTGACCATCAATTTAGTGACTACGAGGCACTAATTTTGGTGTTTTTTTTAGTTGAAAATTTTATGTTGCATGCACCAAACACCTAAAATTGTTATGTTGTAAAATGTTTTCAGCAAAACAATCAGGGTGTCATGAGGAGGGAAATTTGCATCTTGATTCTCCTTATAAATGAGAACAAGCAATACCCTTAAATTATAAGTTTCTTAACAGTTTACAGTTAACAAATGATATCTAGGCAATAACATTTTTACCTCACTATCCAATTAATTTATTTAGTAAGATTGTTGTATATGGTTCATCCAGTTTAGTTAAGTTAGAATTCTTTAATTTTTTATTTCACATAAGGAACAATTCTAAAAAAGATTCATCTGGGAGCATTCATCCTTATCGGGCTAAGCAATTAACACTTATGTCCAAGATCAAGATAGAATTGAAGAAAGATGAGTGCAAGAATGCTCCTTATCAGGCTAATCTATTTACACTTATGTCCAAGGGCAAGATTAGAATTGAAGAAAAAGGAATGCAAAACTTTTTCATGTTTAGGATTTTTGTTGTTTGGGAGAGTATGTTTGTATTGGTTTATTGGACTTATAAAAATAAGTTACAAATACTTAGAGAAGTAAGATTGGATCAATTTTATGTGATCTTATAATTTTTCAAATTTTGAACTGAACTTATTAATCTACACACGTGGGAGGGATTTTCTATCCAAGAAAAATGAGTAAACCTAAAATTCAACTCAGGCAAAATAGTTTGTAAGAGTTTGACCAGTTGTTCCAATGAACTAACATGTCGAAACAACATGATACATATGAAGAATATCAAATCACCATGTCGATGTGGATCATCTAATTCATAAACATGTAAATTTATGAGCTTAAGCTATATCTTGTTTAGTCCAATAACTAAAAATATAATTTTTTTTATACATAAATAATATAGGCATATAATGTGCATACATATAATAATAAAAAGGTGTATACACATTCTATGCCTTTTTTTATAATGGTGTTTTGTCTTAATTCTCTTCATCTTTTTATTTTATTTTATTTTTTTCATATTGTTTGATCATTTTCGTCCTCATCTCCTCCTCCTCCTCCTTCTTCTTCTTCTTCTCCTTCTCCTTCTTCTTCTTTTTTCTTTTTAGGAGTCTTGGACCTTAACAACACAACCAAAACATAACGTTTTAGCGTGACTAATTTAATGATATATATTATAAATATATTTATGATTGACACATTTATTTAAATATTTTGAAAATTATTGCATAAATATGTAAAAATAAATTATTAATTGAATATGTTCCAGATTTGTCCCAGGTTTGTATCATATGGTATATGATATGATACGATACACCATTCACAATTTTTTTAATAAAAAAAAACTTTTTAATTAATGACTTAACCATAAATGCTCTGATGCACATGTTAAAAGGAGAGATCATAAAAGATGTGGGATGATCCCACTCATCAATATGTGATTATCCCGTTTGTAGTGTAAAAGTTAGGTTCACCAGTCGAGCATGAGGTCAAATGCTCAAATTGGGTTAACATCGTTAATCACTTATGGCCCCTCTGACTTTTTTTTTTTTTTTTTTTTTAATATTTTGCTTGAATTCTTTCCTTTCCTTTTTATTTATGTTTTAATATATAGAACCCAACTATTCTTTATATCTTTCAAATGACAAGTTTTAGGAATCTTAGAGTATTAACTTCAAGAAATTATTCAACATATCAGGATGATCACATCAACAATGTTTAGTGGTCCTCCCACATAATAATATATGTGTATGTATATATAAATACTATGTGTTTGCATGAATGAGTAATTGATCCACAATTGGAACCCTAGATTTTTTCTCCGATGAGATTTGAATTGTTCTAGGGAGCTTTTCTAGCAACTCATGTTTGAATCTCTGATAAGGTTCTCTTGATAAATTTGTTTCCTACCAAGAAATGTTACATCCTTTCGCTTTTGTTCACCTCTAATGCAAAACTTGGTTCCACAAGAGGAAAATGCACTAAAATTTCATATAAAAATTTGTTAAATTTTGTATTATATTTAATAGATTTTTCAATGCTTTTGTACACTCCTCTACACAGTTGCTTTTATGGCCGTTGATGTCTTCATTGCCATGGCTTTTCACATCAAGTTCTTCGACTGTTGCTCCCCTTGTCAAATATGTTGTGAAAGGATTCATTTGTATAAAGTAGTTAGATCTCCCTCACCACCGGTCTAGTCCTCCCTCACTTTCAATTGGTTTGCTAATGGTGGAATAATCACTACATCCCCTAATTATTGGTTCTGACATGTTACTTACCTTCTTGTTGACGAGTTAAAATTAGAGATTTAAACAAAGATAAAAGAGGAGGGCATTAACGATGAATAATTTTGATGGCAGTGGAGAGGGAATCCTAACTCCTAAGTCCATGTTCTTCATGGAAAACTAGTTTAACCAATTGATTAAGGGCCCAAATTGTATATTGGGCCTTGGGCCTTGGCCGAGAGCGTAGTAATTCGAGAACAGATGAACGGTGGTGGATGGGCCAAGCTTAGAATTGTATAAGCGAGATACGAATGGGAGGGTGGTCCGAGGAGGAATGTCTCCTCGGACAGGTAAGCACGGCTCAAAATGTGTATCCTAAAGCTCAAGGCAACCTTCCAAGAAGCCCCCAGTGAATAAGGATGTGCATCTTGAGTGTACTAGAGGGATGGGAGCCAGAAAATGTTTAAAAGAGAGTTACTGCCTCTGCATTGAATGCTCTGCAGCTAACTTTCTGGCTGCATTTATGTGGAGAAGATCCCTGAACAATGCTGCCTTGGCTACCGCAACTCATAGAAAGCTAGAAAGAGTGTCTGATTGGACAAACACTCAAGTATTGGCTTGGATGATCAACAAGTGTAGGGTCAAGATCATCAAGAGGAAGCTATATAATGTGAGAAACTCTCCATGAACAAGGGATCGAAAAAATAGAGAAAGAACATTGTAGCCATCAAAATTATACTGACATTCTGTTTAATTGGTTTATATGAAGACTTACCTTCTTCAACAGTGAATTGATTCTAATCAGTGCTTCTTGTTTTTGCTCGATCATCATTTAAATCCATACTAGCCGTTGTCCAATTCATTAGGGCCTAGTTCTTCGACTCACTCTCTACAAATTTATTGTACTGGGCTCACTGGGCCAAGATCCCATACATTTTGGGCTTGGGCTGCAACACGTGTCCCTACAATTGGCGCCGTCTGTGGGAAGAGCTTGTGTGATAATGAGTGCGATGGTCAACTATGGTAGGTTCAGGTCCGCACCAGGCAAAGTCTATAGGGTCCCAACGTGAAAACCCTTTTGTGAACCTTGAGCGCAGAAGGGACCGGGAGGGGAGTGTGCATACTGTCCGGACCGGTAGGAGTCATTCCCGGGGGAATAGTCACCTCTCTCATGAGGAGGATACCAAAGCCCTGCAATTGGAAGTTGACCAATTGAAGAGAAAGTTGCGCCATGCACAACCAAAGCGAGCCCCCTCCAACTCTGACGTATCCTCTGATGATGGAGAGGATGCTAGTTATAGATGGAGGTCAAGGACCCCACCCAGTGAGTCTTTCTCTTACGAGGAGGAGCACCATCACAAATGTAGGCAAAAGAGCCCGTCTCGCAAAGGCCTGGGAAATGATGCCATGAGCAAGGCGTTGAATCAGATTTCCAAATTGCCTTTCACGTGCAAGATTGAAGGGGCAAGACTTCCCCGGCGATTCAATCAGCCAACGTTCACCATTTACAACGGCCGGACAGACCCTGTGGAGCACGTGAGCCATTTCAACCAAAGGATGGCTGCCCATTCCAAGGACGAAGCCTTGATGTGCAAGGTGTTCCCCTACAGCCTAGGACCCGTGGCAATGAGGTGGTTCGATGGTTTAAGGGCGGGTTCGGTAGATTCCTTCAAGGAGCTCACCTAGGCATTCGACTCTCGTTTTATCACCTGTAGCAGAGTTCTTTGGCCTTAAGATTCCTTACTGTCCTTGTCCATGCGAGAGGGGGAGACCCTGAAAACGTACTCGGACTGATATGGAAGATGTACAATGAGATAGATGGTGACTTTGACAACGATTGTAGGAAAAATCAAAATGCGCAGCGGAAAAAATTAACGGATCTACTTCATTCACAATCTATAACATGCACTATGTAAATTTCAGAATTCAAGTATAAGAGAGCGTACCTTGAAGTAGTGAATTTCAAAACAAAGATCGAAGCACTTGGGAATACTTTTAATTTTCACTCCAATTCCACTAACGCCCAAGAAGTGTGGACTCTCAATTGGTTACAAAGGGAGAATTAGAGAGTGACATACACTCACATACACCTTTCATAATGTTGTTATTATTGCATTATATTCTGAACGTTTTTCCCTTTGTATCTAACCAATTATCTAATTAGGCTGGCCTTTTGGGCCTTTCTAATTGGGCTTAATTGTGTGGCTTGGAGTGGGACCAAAAAGGACCAATAAGACACTAGCTCCAATGGGCCTTGGGCTTTTCTGTCAACTCTTGACAAGTCCAAAGTTACCATTAACTATATTTAATACCACTATATAAATATAGTTGCACTCTAGGCCTTATCTATAAATTATATCCCAAGACTTTATTGTGCATGCAACCCCTTCATAAAATATTCGTAGTAATACAAAGTCATGAATGTAGACTGCCACTTTGTAAATTACTACATCTTAATCCTTAAGTACCCGGTTTAATCCTTTTAAATTATTCACCATATATTTATGAAATCCAATTTCATAAATATATACTTTAGTCTTACTAAAGTGGTTAGGTCTAACTCTCTGAATAACAAACCCATTAAACTTATTTCAAGGGAATATTTTGTATCTCCGTTAAGAGATTATGAATTCCATCTTGAGAATATATGTTCCATCAACACTAAATGTAGCTGCCCAACATACTGAGGTTTTGACCGTTACTTTAGATCTCACTCCCGATATATCAAAGTAACCTACACCTCATGATTAGGTCCATTATTCTCTAAGGATTAAGAGTTCATGCAAATATGAGTCGTGAGATTTATTATTCATTTGACAGTCGTTAGGAGAATAATAAATCTCACAGCGGTACAGTTCAATATGTCTTAACTCTTAAAACATATCAACTAGAAGTCTCCACTTCCATGATCAAGACAAATCATCGTAATTGATATGTTATAGTCTTCGTAGATGAAACGCCCAATTTTATCACCGACTACGAACTAAAATTCTGAGTTTACAAAGAACTTGTGACTTATATCTTCTGTGACTAAATCACATAAATCATATACTATGCATCTCATGAACTATGTGATAATGTCCAAATATTCATGTTACCATTATTTCAAATAATAATAAAACAATTTTATTAAACACAATATTAAGTCATAGATAATGTCATAGATAATGTCATACTTAATATTATACATAGCATCATACAATAGGATTTAAGGGCACTTATCCTAACAATCTCCCACTTGCCCTAAAGACTATTGTGCACTAATCTAACTCCCATTCCTTCTAAATGTGACTCGAAAGTCCTTTGAGGCAAAGTTTTGGTAAACAGATCTGCTAAATTATTTGCACTTTTAATCTTTGCTATTACCACATCTCCACGAGCAACGATATCTCGAATGATATGGTACTTCCTCTCAATGTGCTTTCCTTTCTTGTGATTCCTTGGATCTTTTGATTGTGCAACTGCTCCACTATTGTCGCAAAACAAAGTAATGGGAGCTTGCTCCATTCTTATTACACCAAGGTCAGAAAGGAATTTCTTGAGTCATACAGCTTCTTTTGCTGCTTCACAAGCAGCAACATATTCTGCTTCCATGGTAGAGTCTGCAATACAGGATTGCTTGACACTCCTCCATGTTATGGCTCCACCTCCCAAGGTGAAAACACATCCTGATGTGGACTTTCTGAAATCTAGATCTGATTGAAAGTCTGAATCTGTATAGCCAAAGGGAATCAAATCCTCACTACGGTAAACAAGCATATAATTTCTCGTTCTCCGTAAATACTTGAGAATATACTTTACAACTTTCCAATGTTGTAGTCCTGGATTTGATTGATATCAGCTGACCATGCCTACTGAATAGCAGATATCTGGTCTAGTACAAAGCATGGCATACATGAGACTTCCTACTGCAGAAGCATAAGGAACTTGTCTCATCATATTTTCTTCCTCTTGAGTCTTAGGCCTTTGGTCGTTAGACAGAGGAACTCCATGTCTAAAAGGAAGTATTCCTTTCTTGGAGTCTTGCATGCTAAACCGTTCTAGAACCTTATCTATATATCCAGCTTGTGATAAGCCTAACATCTTATTCTTGCGATCTCGCCAAAGCTTGATCCCTATAATAAAGTTAGCCTCACCCAAGTCCTTCATATCAAATTGGCTTGACAACCAAACGTTTACCGATAACATAACTCCTACATCATTTCCTATGAGTAGAATATCATCAATATAAAGCACTAGGAACATTACTACTTTATCTTGATGTTTTTTGTACACACATGGTTCATCAAGATTTTGTTCAAAACCAAATGACTTGATTGCTTGATCAAATTTGATGTTCCATGACCTAGATGCTTGCTTAAGTCCATAAATGGACCTTTTCAACTTGCATGCCATATGCTCTTGGTTCTTTGCTATGAAACCTTCCGGTTGCATCATATAGATTTCCTCTTCAAGATTGCCATTGAGAAATGCAGTCTTGACATCAATTTGCCAAATCTCATAATCAAAATGAGCAGCAATGGATAAGAGAATTCTGATAGATTTAAGCATTACTACTGGAGAAAAGGTTTCATCATAATCAATACCTTCTTTTTGAGTATACCCATTCGCCACTAGCCTTGCTTTAAAGGTTTCAACCTTTCCATCTATCCCTCTCTTCCTCTTGTAAACCCATTTGCAACCAACAAGTTTAATGCCGTTAGGCGCCTCTACAAGATCCCAAACTTGATTGGAATACATGGAATCTAATTTAGATTTTATAGCTTGGACCCAATGATGTGCATTTATATCATTCATTGCTTCATCATAAGTGTAAGGATCCGATTCAGCCTCTTCTGAGATAGCTTCATAAGTTTCTCCCAAACCTATGAATCTTATAAGAGGCCGAGCAATTCTCCCACTACGACGAGGCACCTGTGTACTAGACATCTCTTGAGTAATATCTTGTGGTGTATCTAATACAGTCACATCATCCCTAGTTTCATTCATTGGTTGTTCATTTACAGGTTCATTCATTTCAGCCAACACAACTCTACTTCTAGGAGTATAATCATTCATATAGTCATTTTCCAAGAATTTGGCATTTGTGCTAACAAACACTTTCTTATCTTTATGACTATAGAATAAACTTCCAACAGTTCCTTTTGGATACCCTACAAATAAAATCACTTCTGTTTTAGGCTGTAACTTGTCAGACTTTCCTTTTAACACATATGCTGGACAACCTCAAATATGGAGATGTCTCATACTAGGCTTACGCCCATTCCACAACTCCACAGGTGTTTTAGGAATAGACTTCGAAGGTACTAAATTCAGAAGATATATTGCAGTGTTTAAGGCATATCCCCAAAAAGAAATAGGTAGAGTCAAATAACTCATCATGGACCTAACCATATCTAAAAGAGTCCTATTCCTTCTTTCCGCTACACCATTTTGTTGTGGAGTTCCAGGTGCAGTCAATTGGGATACAATCTCATTTTCAGTTAAGTAATCCTTAAAATTCCCATGAAGGTATTCGCCACCTCGATCAGATCGAATGACCTTTATGCGTTTACCCAATTGATTCTTAACTTCAGCCCTAAACTCTTTGAACTTTTCAAAGGTTTCGGACTTCCGTCTCATTAGGTACACATAACCATATCTTGAGCAATCATCAGTGAAAGTAATGAAATACTCATAGCCACCTCTTGCCTGGATTGTCATAGGACCATATACATCTGAATGCACTAGTTCTAGCAAATCTTGTGCTCTTCTACCTTTTGCATTAAAAGGTCGTTTTGTCATTTTACCTTCCAAACAAGATTCACAAACTGGAAATTCATCAAAGTCCATGGGCTCTAAGAGTCCATCTTTGATTAGTCTTTGAATTCTGTTTGAATTAATATGACCTAAACGCAAGTGCCAAAGATATGCATCACTAGTAGAAAGAAACTTTCTCTTTAATGATTTTACATGAGAGTTATTATCTAATTCAAAATTATATAATTCATGCTTAGCAGGAGTTAAAATATAAAGACCATCTACAATATTGCCAGAACAGATAAACATTTTACCCTTCTTTATTACAACATTGTCTTTAAAGATAACACAATATCCATTTTTACCTAAGTAAGTAGCAGAAATTAAATTCCTACGAACATTAGGTACATACAAACAGTATTCCAATATTAAAACCCTAGATACAAAACATAAATTATAAATACCAACAACTACAACCGGAATCCTGCTCCCATCAGCCAAAGTTAGAAACAACTCCCCTTCTTTAAGCTTTCTGGTCCTGAAACCCCTGCAAGGAATTACAGATATGATTAGTACAACCTGAATCCACACACCAGGAATCCATGGGATTCTGTACCAAACATATTTCAAGAAGGAATGAACTTTTCATACCTTTATTGGCAGCCTTGAATTTTGGACAATTCCTCTTCCAATGTCCTTTCTCACCACAATGGAAACATTTTCCTTTGAGCTTCTTTCCTTTGTCAGCAACCCCTAAGGCAATTTGTTTACCCTCTTGCTTGGTGAAGTCCTTCTTCTTCTTCTTCTTCTTCTTACCCTTGCCTTTCGACTTAGGTTGAGAAGTAGAAGCTTCACCAATATTGGCTTCAACATTAGCTTCAACATTAGAAGTACCAAGGATGCCTTCCGCCGCTACCAACTCATTCATTAATTCAGATAATGTATAAATCTTTTTGTTCATATTATAATTAAGTTTGAATTCCTTGAATGATTCTGGTAATGACTGGAGTATCATATCTACTTGGGATTCTCCATCAATATCGGCACCTAAAACTTCCAATGTATTTAGATTAGAGATCATTGTAAGACAATGCTCTCTTACTGAACTTCCTTCAGCCATTTTGGTATTATAAATTTGCCTCATGGTCTCTTGCCTTGTAGAAAGGCCTTGCTCACCAAATATCTCATTCAGACTTAGCATAATGTCTGAAACAAGTTCTGCATCCTGCATTTGATGTTGTAGAACATTTGAGATAGATGCTAGGATGTAGCACTTGGCCATTTCATTAGATTTCTGCCAACGATCATATCGTTGTTTTTCCTCAGGAGGAGCATCTAATGAAGGAAAGCTAGAACATGGTTTAGTAAGCACATACTTGTGATTTTCAGCAGTGAGAACTATGTCTAAATTTCTTTTCCAGTCAACATAGTTGGATCCAGTCAGTTTGTTTTGATTAAGAATGGTTACAAGTGGGCTAAATGATGCCATGTTCAAATCTGAAATAATAAACATGAATATAATAAGTAAACTGGACATTATCAATTTAGCATATAATCATATAGTATGGAACCTTAACAAAACCATAATATAATATATGCAGCGACAACCCAATCCCATATTCAATATCCCTCAACATAGAGTGAATATAAAATACTATGATTGATTGAGAACCATTCTCATTATTAGTGCTATCATGATAACTTTTATCAAACACTAATAATACGCCGTTATACATTTGGCCTCTAAATAATGATAGTAAGAACTCAGCATAGAGGATACTATAATTTTTAGTCTAGTGTATACCATTACCTAGAATCATGTGTAGCCACATTTCATCCCCTTAACAGGCTTATTTTGTAGTACCATGATACAAAACACCCTCCGCATGGAATGCAAAGCTCGAGGCTAAGACAAGGTGTTTGATCAAACCACTATAAACCAAGAAATTCATACTTGTAGGACCTTGAAACAAATACTCTCCGCATGGAATGCTAAGCTCGAAGCAAAGACAAAGTATTTATTTCACACTACTATGAACTAACAATGGAGGCCGTGAGATCCAACCCTTGTATCTCTCTCCCACTAGATGTTTTAAAAGAAAATTTTTTAGTTTTAAAACATGCATAATCTAATTACACATAGTCTTACTCTTTTTACATGTGAAAACACTTAGAAAAAATTTTGATTTCCCAGATTTCGAATTATCAAATGTGCCCCTCGATCGATCGAAAAAATTAAAAAATTCGAACTCAAACTTCTGACTTATTTGATCAATCGAAAGTGATTTTCGATCGATCGAAAATTGTGAAACTTGAATTTCCAAAATTTTCCTAAGGCAGTTTTCTTCGTTTTTCATGAACAAACATTCAACATATGAACATTACAGACAAAGATTGATGTTAAAACTGAATTCTATTGATGCTATAGCCTTAAGATTCAATTTAATGTACTTAAATTTTATTTAAACAACATCATAACATCAATTTCAATTTTCATCAATTCATAGTTTCAACAACATGCAGAAAATTAAAAACATAATCTTCTAACAATATGAAACTATCATCTCTAATTCTAAAACTCACAAATCATGTTAAACAGATTGGAAATTGAAAACCTGGCTCTGATACCAATTGTAGGAAAAATCAAAATGCGCAGTGGAAAAAATTAACAGATCTACTTCATTTACAATCTATAACATGCACTATGTAAATTTCAGAATTCAAGTATAAGAGAGCGTACCTTGAAGCGGTGAATTTCAAAACAAAGATCGAAGCACTTGAGAATACTTTTAATCTTCACTCCAATTCCACTAACGCCCAAGAAGTGTGGACTCTCAATTGGTAACAAAGGGAGAATTAGAGAGTGACATACACTCACATACACCTTTCACAATGTTGTTATTATTGCATTATATTCTGAACGTTTTTCCCTTTGTATCTAACCAATTATCTAATTAGGCTGGCCTTTTGGGCCTTTCCAATTGGGCTTAATTGTGTGGCTTGGAGTGGGACCAAAAGGGACCAATAAGACACTAGCTCCAATGGGCCTTGGGCTTTTCTGTCAACTCTTGACAAGTCCAAAGTTACCATTAACTATATTTAATAACACTATATAAATATAGTTGCACTCTAGGCCTTATCTATAAATTATATCCCAAGACTTTATTGTGCATGCAAACCCTTCATAAAATATTCGTAGTAATACAAAGTCATGAATGTAGACTGCCACTTTGTAAATTACTACATCTTAATTCTTAAGTACCCGGTTTAATCCTTTTAAATTATTCACCATATATTTATGAAATCCAATTTCATAAATATATACTTTAGTTTTACTAAAGTGGTTAGGCCTAACTCTCTGAATAACAAACCCATTAAACTTATCTTAAGGGAATATTTTGTATCTCCGTTAAGAGACTATGAATTTCATCTTGAGAATATATGTTCTATCAACACTAAATGTGGTTGTCCAACATACTGAGGTTTTGACCGTTACTTTAGATCTCACTCCCGATATATCAAAGCAACCTACACCTCATGATCAGGTCCATTATTCTCTCAAGATTAAGAGTTTATGCAAATATGAGTCGTGAGATTTATTATTCATTTGACAGTCGTTAGGAGAATAATAAATCTCACAGCGGTCTAGTTCAATATGTCTTAACTCTTAAAACATATCAACTAGAAGTCTCCACTTCCATGATCAAGACAAATCACCGTAATTGATATGTTATAGTCTTCGTAGATGAAACGCCCAATTTCATCACCGACTACGAACTACAATTCTGAATTTACAAAGAACTTGTGACTTATATCTTCTGTGACTAAATCACATACTATGCATCTCATGGATTATGTGATAATGTCCAAATATTCATGTTACCATTATTTCAAATAATAATAAAACAATTTTATTAAACACAATATTAAGTCATAGATAATGTCATAGATAATGTCATACTTAATATTATACATAGCATCATACAATAGGATTTAAGGGCACTTATCCTAACAGACGTTGCCATCAGTACTTTCAAGGTCGGCCTCCCAACCGAGCACGGTTTAAGGAAGTCTTTAATGGGAAAGCTTGTCACCAGCGTGCGCAAACTCATGGATCAGATTGACAAGTATAAGAGGGTTGAGGAAGACCAGTAGCAGGGGAAAGGAAAGGATAAGGTTATCCCTCAAGAGAGGAGGAATTTCAGGTTGGACTGATACAACAACAACCAGCCTCGGAGAGACTTTGCTGGGCAGTCAAGGTCTGCCAATACTCAGGCGGTTAACGCGGTGTTCCAGGAACCGTTGCATCAAGTTCTGGAGAAGATTAAAAATGAGTCATTCTTCAAATAGCCAAATAAGATGGCAGGAAACCCCATGAGGCGTAATCAGAACCTCTATTGCCAATATCACCAGGACCAAGGGCATACTACAGAAGATTGTAGAAATTTGTGGGACCATTTGGACCAGCTAGTCCGAGAAGGAAAGTTAAAGTAGCTTTTGAATTATTCCAATGGCCAAGGGAGCCAGGCTGGCTCGGAACCTCGGAGAGACGCTTCTTCAAGACCCCCTTTGGGCACGATAAATGTCATCTTTGCCGCTCCAGGGAAGAGTGGTTCTTGCCCTTCTAGAGTGATGTATGTGGCTTGGCTGCCGGCCGAGGACACCAGTCCAAAGCCGAAGAGGGCTAAAATGAACATCCAGCCGGCGTTGAGCTTTTCGGATGAGGATAAGGTTGGAACCATACAACCCCATGATGATACTTTGGTGGTCACGCTTAGGATCGAGGGGTATGACGTGAAGAGGGTCATGGTAAACCAAGGTAGTGGTGCTGAGATCATGTACCCCAATTTGTAAAATGGGCTGAATTTGAGACCCGATGACCTAACAGCCTATGATTCTCCTTTGGTAAGTTTTGATGGGAATGTTGTCATTCCGAGGGGCCAGATTTGACTACCTGTGCAAGCCGGTTCAGAATTAGTGGAGGTGGACTTCATCGTGGTGGACGCTTATTCCCCATACACGGCCATTGTGGCCAGGCCCTAGCTCCATGCCCTAGGAGCCGTCTCTTCTACTCTACACCAGAAGGTGAAATATCCATCGGGCGGCCAAATTGAAGAGATTGTTGGAAGTCAATCCACGGCTAGGTAGTGCCTGGTGGCTGCAATCTCACATAAGTCTGGAGCTAAGTCCTCAGCCTCTACTGAAAGGGGCTTATAGCAATTAAGAGCTCCGATGTTGCTTGTCAATGGTTTGGCCGAGGAGGCGAAATGCGAAAATTTGGAAAAGATCGTTGTTGGTGAGGATCCAAAGAAGTTCTTTCAGATAGGGGCTCAGCTGCCTCCTCTAGAGAAGGAAGAGCTGGTAGAGTTTCTTAGAAAAAATGTTAACGTATTCGCATGAAGTGCTTAGGAAGCCTTGCGGGTGGATCCAAGCTTCATCTGCCATCATTTAAATGTTAATCCATCTGTCACCCCCAAGAAACAGCCACCTCGGTGCTCGTCCAAGGATCACTCTGATGCTATCAGAGATGAAGTAACGAAGCTCAAGCGGGCAGGGGCTATCAAGGAGGTTTTCTACCCTGAGTGGCTGGCCAATACTGTGGTGGTAAAGAAGAAGAGTGGGAAATGGCGAGTGTGTGTGGATTTCACAGACCTAAATAGGGCTTGCCCGAAAGATCCCTTTCTTATACCTAGGATAGACTAGCTGGTGGACGCAATCGTGGGCCATCCTCGGATGAGCTTTTTAGATGCCTTTCAAGGGTACCATCATATACCACTGGCCTAGGATGATCAGGAAAAGACAACTTTCGTCACTCCCACCGGAAACTACTACTACAAAGTGATGCCGTTCGGTTTGAAGAATGCAGGATCTACCTATCAAAGGATGATGACTAGGATGTTTGAACCACAGTTGGGTAAGAGTATTGAGGTCTATATAGACGACATGGTGGTAAAGAGTAAGGTAATGTCCGAGCATGTGGGAGATCTCGGGAACATTTTTGAGATTTTAAGGAAGTACAAGTTGCGCCTTAATGCTTCCAAATGCTCTTTTGGGGTCGGGTCAAGGAAGTTTTTAGGGTACATGGTTACACACTAGGGAATTGAGGTCAACTCCGATCAAATCAAGGCAATTAATAGTTTACAACCACCTTGGAACCCAAGGAAGTCCAGAGGCTAACTGGAATGACCGCTGCCTTGAACCGGTTTATCTCCCGGTTAGCGGATAGATGCAGACCGTTCTTCTTGTTGATAAATAAGTGGAAGGGATTTGAGTGGACCGAGGAATGTGCCTTAGCCTTCCAGCAGCTCAAGGACTATCTCTCTTGACCACTTATCATGTCCAGTCCTGAGGTGGATGAGGTCCTGTTTGCTTATATTGCCGTGGCCCCTCATGTTGTAAGCTTGGTCTTGGTACGAGTTGATAGTGGCATACAAAGGCCAGTTTATTATGTGAGCAGGTCACTACATGAGGCCAAGATACGTTATCTACCACTAGAGAAAGTTATTTTGGCAGTGGTACATGCCATACGCAAACTCCCCCATTACTTCTAAGCACACACAGTTATTGTCCTAACTCAACTTCCACTTAGAGCTCTGCTCCAAAGCGCCAATTACATGGGGAGGATTGCGAAATGGGCCACGATCCTAGGGGCTTTTGACATCAAATACATGCCTCGTATCTCTGTTAAGGGCCAAGTCCACGTGGATCTGGTAGCCAAGTTTGCTGAATCCCCATTGGAAGTAGAAGCCGAGAAGTGCAGCATGGATGAAAAATCGATTGGCATAATCTCCTAGCAAGGTCCCCTATCGTGGAAAGTATACGTTGATGGTGTAGCAAATTAGAGGGGGTCCGGAGTGGGTCTAGTTTTAGTATCCCCCGAAAAGATTGTCATTGAGAAATCGTTAAGGCTGGACTTCTCGGCCATAAATAACGAAGCCGAATATGAGGCCCTACTGATGGGAATGGCCATGGTTCAAAGAATGGGCGGTAAGGCAATAGAGATGTTCTCGGACTCAAGATTGGTCGTTGGCCAAGTAAAAGGAGAGTTTGAAGCGAGAGACGTAAAAATGCAAGGGTACTTGAGTCAGGTTAGACATTTGCAATCAGGGTTCAAATCCTTCGACCTATTACATATCCCTAGAAGTGGAAACACACATGCCGATTCCCTTGCCACACTGGCAACCTCCTCGGCCCAGAGTTTGTCTCGGGTCATACTTGTCGAGGACCTGTGCAAGCTTGCTATGATGAGAAGAGACACGGTCCAGATCCATCAAGTCAGGGTAAGGCCGAGCTGGATGGACCCTATAGTCCTGTTCCTTAAGGAGGATATCCTACCCAAAGAGAAATCAGAGGCTGACAAGATACGGAGAAAGGCTCTTCGGTTCTGGCTATCCGAGGACCAGAAATTGTAGAAGCGCTCTTTTTCTAGGCCATATCTACTCTGCATACACCCTGAGGTGTCAGAACTACTCCTCGAAGAATTACATTAAGGAATTTGTGGAAGCCACATGGGAGGCAGATCTTTATCTCACCGAGCCATCACTCAGGGCTACTAGTGGCCGAACATGCAGAAAGAAGCTTAAGAGTATGTAAAGAAGTGTGATCAATGCTAGAGATATGCGCTGAACATCCATCAATCGGGAGGAGTCCTTAATCCTCTGGTCAGCCTTTGGCCCTTGGCCCAGTGGGGCTTAGACATTGTAGGCCCTTTCCCTAAGGCAACAGGAAATAAGAGATACTTAATAGTCGGCACGGACTACTTCATTAAGTGGGTTGAAGCTGAGCCCTTGGCAAACATCCGGGACGTGAATGCCAAGAAATTTATTTGGAAAAACATCGTCACACATTTCGAGGTCTCTCGTACCCTCATCTCGAATAATGGTCTTCAGTTCGATAGCAAATCTTTCAAGAGATACTGTTGTGAACTGGGAATAACAAATAGGTACTCTACCCCAGCTTATCCCCAAGGGAACGGACAAGCCGAAGCTGTTAACAAAGTCATATTGAACGAACTCAAGAAGAGGTTGGATGATGCGAAAGGGAGATGGGTGGAAGAGTTGCCACATGTCCTTTGGACATATCGGACTACGCCTCGCAGGTCAGTAGGAGAGACGCCATTTTTAATGACATATGGGGCCAAGGCCATTATTCATTTGGAGACTGGATTCCCAACGCTGAAAACGAGTTCGTTCACTCTGAACAACAATGACGAGCTATTGGGGAAGAGCCTAGACTTAATTGAGGAGCGAAGAGAAAATGCAATGGTTCAACTGGCATATTACCAACATAAGTTCAAGCAAAGTTATGATGTCAATGTGAAGCTGAGACCATTAGCGCCTAGAGACTTGGTGTTAAGAAAGGTTCTAGGTACTGCAAAGAACCCAGCATGGGGAAAGCTGGGACTAAACTGGGAGGGACCATATCGCATCACCTCGGTGGCTGGTATAGGAGCATATTTTCTCGAAGACCTAGATGAACATGTAATACCACGACCTTGGAATGTAAACAACCTGAAAAGGTATTGTGCGCACCCAAAAATGAGGCTATAAAGCTAAACCTCACTTGGGCTCACAACTTACTTGTATAGTGGGCTTGGATTTCCTACTTTGGGTCGTTCTCGACACAGAGACTCAATGTGATCACTTTTCTCTCTCTCTGTGTTGCTTTTCTCTTCTCTATTCTCTCTGTTTTCTCTTCTAAAATTCCAACCCCCTCCCTTCCTCTAGCTTCTCCTATTTATAGCCAATTATTAGTGGGATGATTATAATTACTTTCAAAACTAGCGCAATGAGAGGTCCAATGTCGTTAATTGTAAGTGGGCGTTTAGGTGAGAGTGGCTTTGGAAATGGCTCCCACTTTAGCAACTGTGCTCGGCGGCGACATTTCCTAAGGCACTGCCGGGCGCACAAAGGGTGGTGTGACCGAACAACCGCAACCTTGCTCAGGGATGACTTTCGGAGCAAGAACCACATGGCAAGGCAAGATACAAGCTATCGTCAGCTGCCTGCTCTTCAGGCCTTTGAACAACACTCAGCTTGGGCTTATAGCTTTTGTGGGTTCGGACTGGGGTCCTGGGCAAAGCAGAGGTTAAGCCCCTGGGCCGTATTATTGATCCATAGTCCAAGGCCCAAATGGGCTTGGATATCATGGGGCTATACAATTGGGTTAAACCCCGAGGCCCAAAGGGGTTTGGATTCTGCAGGCTCGTACATCAGCCCCCCCTTGATTCGTGCTCGGCTCTCGGGAACGAATCAAGGAATCCAAGGGGTAATTGTTGCCTGGGAAGTTCAACGGGTGGATATTATGTGGTTGAGAGGCCCATTAATGCGCCCTCAAAAGGCGCGTTGTATCTGACTGTTCGCTTAGCCGCTATCATCATCTGCCCCATATGTCAAGGAAAACGGGGTTTCTCCCGTAGATCTCCTGGGTGTTGTTCGGTATGCCCATAACACGTTGGGCAGCTCCTCGGCCCACCTACCCTTCGCACCGTCCAATCTTTTCTTCAATCCATTTGCAATTGCTTTGTTAACAGCTTCAGCCTGCCCATTGCTTTGAGGATACGCCGGGGTAGAGTATCTGTTCTTAATGCCTAGGTTGCTACAGAACTTACAGAAAGCCCCACTGTCAAACTGCAACCCATTGTTGGATATGAGAGAGTCCGGTACTCCAAATCTGGTGACTATATTCTTCCACACAAACTTCTTAACATCCACGTCCCGAATGTTGGCTAACGCTTCTGCCTCTGCCCACTTGGTGAAGTAATCAACAGCCACTAAAACTAACCTTCGATTGCCCGTTGCCCGGGGAAATGGGTCGAGTATATCCAGTCCCCATTGTGCAAAGGGCCAAGGGCTGCTGATCGGATTCAAATGTCCCGCTGGCTGATGGATCAAGGGCGCATGCTTCTGACACCGTTCACACCTGCGCACATACTCGATGGCATCTTTTTGCATCTGTGGCCACCAAAACTCCTGAGTCATTGCTCGATGTACCAACGAGCGTCCTCCCACGTGACTACCGCACACCCCATCATGCAACTCGGCCAAGAGTTCATTTACTTTTTCGGGGAGCAAGCACAATAGGTATGGGCCCCCGAAAGACCTCCTGTATAACTTGCGTTTAGCCGATAACTAGTACCGAAGAGCTACCCGGCGGATCCTACTAGCCTCCTTTCCATCTTCTGGGACTCGTCCCTCGGCCAGGAAATCAATGATCAGGTCCATCCAACATGGCCCAATTGCTAATATCATGGCAATGTTAACTCCAGCAATACTAACACCAACTGCCACATTAATGCTCAGCTCCGCTATGAACTCCACCTTCATTAATCGAGGGACCTCCTCTGTCATTGATGACGCCAACGTAGCTAGGGAGTCAGCATGTCTGTTCTGCGCTCGGGCCACTTGAGCCACCTTCGCTGTGCCAAACTTATCCATGATTTGCTTTACCACCTGCAAATATGCTTTCATTTAGGAATCCCGGGCTTCAAAACTGGCCTGCACCTGGTTGACAACCAGCCGAGAATCTGAATAAATCTCCACATCCCGGGCACCCATATCCAAGACGACTCTTAATCCAGCGATCAAGGCCTCATACTCCGCCTCGTTATTGGAGGCCCTGAACCCTAACCGAAAGGAATGTTCCAACAGTAATCCCTCAGGAGTTATGATGACGATCCCGGCACCAGCTCCCATGGCACTTGATGCACCATCCACAAATACCTTTCATGGGCAACTTTCCACATGACAGACCATTTCCCCTTCACTCTTAAGGGAGAACTCTACAACAAAGTCAGCAAGGACCTGTCCCTTCACAGAATTTCTTGGCCTATACCGTATGTCAAAGGCACTTAACCAGGTTCCCCATTTGGCTATCTGGCCCGTAAAGTTGGATCTTTTCAACAGCGACTATAAGGGATACTTAGTCAACACATATACGGTGTGAGCTTGGAAATAATACGGCAACTTCCTCGTAGCATGCACAAGTGCTAACACCAACTTCTCTAGGGGTAAATATCTTGTCTCGGCATCGACTAAGGTCTTACTGATATAATACACAGGTTGCTGTACTCCTTGATCCCTTAGCAGCACGGCACTCACGACATGATTGGACACCGAGGTACATAAATAAATCTTCCCTGGGCTCTGGGGCCGTTAACACGGGTGCTTGCGTCAAATACTCTTTTAAATCTTAAAAAGCCCCGTCACATTCCTCGTTCCACTGGAATCCCCTCCACTTCTTTAGAAGTTGATAGAATGGTCGGCACCGATCAGCGAACTTGGAAATGAATCGGTTAAGAGCAGTTAACATCCCGGTCAATACTCACACCACTTTTGGGTTGCTCGGCGGATTCAGTCGTTTCACGGCTTCGATCTGATCGGGATTAACCTCTATCCCCCGATTAGTGATCAGGTATCCCAGGAATTTACCAGCTCCCACCCCAAAAGCGCACTTCTCTACATTAAGGCGCAACTTACGCTGCCGAAGTACTTCAAACACCCCCTGAAGATCCTCAATATGCTGCGCGTCTTGCTTGCTTTTCACAACCATGTCGTCAATGTACACCTCTACCGTACGCCCTATTTTATCCTGGAACATCCTTGTCATCATCCGTTGGTAGGTGGCCCCGGCGTTTTTCAATCCGAAGGGCATTACAGTATAATGATAATTGGCCTCTGGGGAGATGAATGATGTTTTCTCTCGGTCCTCAGCAGCCAGGGCAATCTGATGGCACCCTTGGAAGGCATCCAGAAAACTCATCCTTGGGTGTCCGTATGTAGCATCTACCAACTGATCGATCTTCGGCATTGGAAACGGATCTTTCGGGCATGCTCGGTTCAAATCCGTGAAATCTACACAAACCCACCATTTGCCATTCTTCTTCTTCACCACCACAGTATTTGTTAACCATTCCAGGAAGAGGATTTCCCTTATCGCCCCAGCCTCCTTCAACCTTTTGACTTCTAACTTAACTACCTCAACATGTTCCCTGGCCGACCTCCTTGGTTTTTGCTTCTTGGGAGGAAACGATGGGTCTACATTAAGCTTGTGGACTATGAATTCAGGATCCACCCGAGTACCTCATACGGGCTCCAAGTGAAGATGTTTATATTCTGAATAAGAAACAACAATATTTTTGTCTTATCTTCATCTTTCATATTTGCTACTATTTGGAAATGCTTGTTGATATCCGGTAATATCTTAACTCTGAGTAGTTCCTCAGCACAGCCAGCCCCCATTCCTTCCCAGGGGTCCTTTAATTGCTATGAAGAACCCTCATCGGTGGTTGCCTCCTGTTTAGCCTGCTTAGACATTGCCTAGCCACTTGCTGGTTTCCCCTTACTACGGCAATGCCCTGCTCGGTAGGAAATTTGACCTTCACATGCAAAGTGGATGGGACAGCCCGAACTGTGTGAATCCACGGCCTTCCCAAGATCGCCGTGTACGGGGAAAATGAACTGACTACTATGAATGTCACCTTTACCTCCTTACCTTCCATACTCACGGGAAGGGAAATTTGACCCTCAGGAATCACCACCCTGCCATCAAACGAAACTAACGGGGTATCATACTTCGTCAGGTCCTGATTCTTTAAGCCGAGCCCCTTGAATAGGTCCGGATACATTACTTCGGTCCCACTTCCTTGGTCTACCATCACCCTCTTGACTAAAAAGCCGCTTATCCGGGCCGTGACTACCAATGCGTCGTCATGCGGTTGAATCATTCCTTCTAAATTGTCGTCGTCAAAAGCGATGGGCTCCTGACTACTTTTCACCTTCTTCTCGGGCGGCTGGTCGTCTGGGCAATTTCCCACGGGAGCTACAGTCAACACTCATTTTTTGGTTATGGTCATACTCCTCGGGGCAGCATGGATGACTTCAATCAATCCTAACGGAGGTGGGAGAAGGTTTCCCCCTTGCTAAGCACCTTGTCTAGCACCCTGGTTCCCGAATCTACTACAAACTCCTTCAGATATCCCGCCTTCACCAGCTGCCACAAATGATCTTTTAACACCCGACATTGCTCGATGGTATGCCCTTTGTCTCTGTGATACGTACAATACAAATTCTGATTCCTCCGAGCTGGGTCACCCCCCATCTTGTTTGGCCATCTGAAGTACGGCTCGTTTTTAACCCGGTCGAGAATCCTGTGCATTGGTTCTTTAAATGTCACGTTCACCTCCCCCAGCTGCAACTCCAGTGGTGCCTTACCAATGGTGCCTTGCCCTTGCTTTGCAGCCTGTCATCTTCAATACGTCTCATGAGTTGCCTCATATCCTTGGGAGGCTTCCTCGTCAATGACTTCCATAGTTCGGATTCCTCGGGTGACCCCATCCTAAAGGTACTCGCAGCAATCTTTTCGTTCCCCCGACCAATCTCATTATAGAGTTCCCAATACCGACAAGCATAACTCCGGAGGGTTTCCCCGGCCCTCAACTTCATGGATAGTAATGTATCCACCGGTTGTGATACCCGGCTACACGTCACAAACGAAACACCAAATTCTTGGATTAACTCAGCAAAACTGTTTATAGAACCTTTCCGTAACACGTTAAACCATCTCAAAGCAGTGGGCCCAAGGCTTGAAGTGAATACCTTACATATCAGCGCATCGTTATGGGCGTGCAGGGACATCATTTGGATGTAATGGCTAACGTGCTCTACCGGGTCCGTTTTTCCGTTGTAGGAATTGAATGGTGGTCGCGTAAACCTGCTCGGCATTGGGGCCCGTTCAATATCGTTCGAGAAAGGTGATCGAGTGGCTCTGCGTAAGGCGCGGCTCATAGCATCCATAGCGGCATTGTGGGGCTGTCGCTCCTCTGGTGAATTTGAACCACGGTCGGCATATTCACATGAACGTGAACGGTCCAGGCGTCGACGCGACCCTCTGGAATGGGAATGGTCCTTACGTCGACGTGACTCTCGGGAATGGGAGCGATCCCTATGTCGACGGGAACCGGATTGATTGGACCCTGCCCCATAGCGATTCCCACCATTATCAGCTCTCCTTTCTTGGTCATTTCGGCCCCTTATCTGGTGCCTACCTTCCACCGCCAACTCCAAATCTCTCACAAGTCTGCGTAACCGCTTAAACTCCTCATCTCTCTCGTCAAACTGCCTTTGCCCAGTGGCACCTGATATTGTTCGGTGAGTTTGGTATGACCCTTCTCCAAGACCAGACCGCTCTTCCTTCTGTTCATGATCCCTATCTTCACGCCTTTTTTGTCTTTGTTCCCGCCAAGTAGATCCTCGAGAAGACCCCACAGAACCACTCTCGGCGTAGCTTCCCAAACGCCTTTCAGACATTCTTTCGAGCGTGAGTCTCAGTTGAACTACAGCACTGTAGGATATTCCCACAGTCGGCGCTAATTGTGCGCACCCAAAAATGAGGCTATAAAGCTGGACCTCACTTGGGCTCACAACTTACTTGTATAGTGGGCTTGAATTTCCTACTTTGGGTCGTTCTCGACACAGAGACTCAATGAGATCATTTTTCTCTCTCTCTGTGTTGCTTCTCTCTTCTCTATTCTGTCTATTTTCTCTTCCAAAATTCCAACCCCCTCCCTTCCTCTAGCTTCTCCTATTTATAGCCAATTATTAGTGGGAGGATTATGATTACTTTCAAAACTAGTGCAATGAGAGGTCCAATATTGTTAATTGTAAGTGGGCATTTAGGTGAGAGTGGCTTTGGAAATGGCTCTCACTTCAGCAATTGTGCTCGGCGGCGACATTTCCTAAGGCACTGCCGAGCGCACAAAGGGTGGTGTGACCGAACAACTGCAACCTTGCTCGGGGATGACTTTCCGAGCAAGAACCACGTGGCAAGGCAAGATACGAGCTATCGTCGGCTGCCTGCTCTTCAGGCCTTTGAACAACACTCAGCTTGGGCTTATAGCTTTTGTGGGTTCGGACCGGGGTCCTGGGCAGAGCAGAAGTTGGGCCCCTGGGCCGTATTATTGATCCATAGTCCAAGGCCCAAATGGGCTTGGATATCACGGGGCCATACAATTGGGTTGAACCCCGAGGCCCAAAGGGATTTGGATTCCGCAGGCCCGTACATGTATTATTATTAATAAAAGCTTTCCATTGACATATGCTTATCTATTGTGCAAATGCATCGTACTTCTCATTATGACATCTTTATAAGTGATTAAACAGAACTTTAGTCATGCCTGAGTCCTCGGACCAGATGCTTTGGGGAAATTAACACTCTATGACATCTTTATAAGTGATTAAACGGAACCTTAGTCATGCCTGAGTCCTCGGACCAGATATTTGGGAAAATTAACACTCTATGACATCTTTATAAGTGATTAAACAGAACCTTAGTCATGCCTGAGTCCTCAGACCAAATGTTTTGGGGAAATTAACACTCTATGACATCTTTATAAGTGATTAAACAGAACCTTAGTCATGCCTGAGTCCTCGGACTAGATGCTTTGGGGAAATTAACACCCTGTGATATTTATTTGTTTTTCACTAAGTGTTAAACAGAATCTTAATTATGCATGGTTCCTCGGACCACATACTTTGGGGAAATTAACATTATGTGACATTCATTTGCTTTTCACTAAGTGTCAAAACTGACCCAAGATTATAACCAACTCCTCGGATTTCTAGCTTTGAGTAAGTTAAAATCCTCAACTATTTATCCAAGTTTTCGGCCGAATGAAGAATATCTCCCCCTTTTTATTTTTTACAAAGTATGTATCCGTCTACACTAGATTCAGCATTCACTGTAGGAGGTCCAATTCTCAATGCAAATACGTGGTAGACCCCTTTATTGCTGGTACTTGGTCAAACTACTTAGACTGATTGCAATGTTATTGTTAGTTTTGGTTGCAGCGATCAAAATGCTATTTGCAATGGTAATAAGCTTCAACGCATATAAAATAAAAGTGCAAGAGATGAGAAGAAAAGCATTTTCATTAAATAAGAGGAGTATATTATATTCAATGACAAAGTGCCACTTAAAAAAAAAAAAAAACTAAAACTAACTAAATCTACAAGAAAATCCTAAGTGCTAAGCCTTGGCCTTGGGAGCAGGAGGGTCTTCTTTTTGGCTCGGCTGAGAGGTAGGCACGTCCTTGGCCTTAGGATCTGCATCTTTAGTCTTGGCCTCTGCTTCCTTCGCCTTAGCTGCAGCTTCCTTGTCCTTGGCCCCCTCAGCCCCATGGCCTTGATCACCAACTTGGCTGGATCCCTTCGAAGCCTCAGGGAGAGGGAGAGCAACCTGGATAGTCAGGGGTTGCTCAGAGGTCTCTAGAGCAGGGGCAGGGGGAGAGGAGATGGCACCTGGGACTTCGCGGATATCTGGGTGATAGTATATGCTCTTAGGCTGCCTCCAAATAGAGTCTGCAGGGACTCCTGCAACATTAAGGGCCCTATCCCATGTTGCATTGCAGTAATCTCTGCATACCTCGGAAAGCTCCTTAGCGAGCCTAACTTGCGTTTCCTCCACGCCAAGCATATAAGACGCTTGCTTCTCAGCCTCGGCTACCTCCTTGGCCAATTGAGCCACCTCCTTGGCCTTCTGCAGCTCTGCCTTCAGATTCAGCATAAGTTGCCTTGAAGTAGCCAGCTCTATCTCTGTTTGATAAAGCAACTTGCACTGGTCCTCAGCTTGAGTCTCGAGGCTCTTTAATCTTGCCTGGGCACTCTTTCTTTCCCTCTCCTCGGCAGTCAGCTTGGAGAGCAGGCCCTTGTTTTCCTCCCTTGCAGCCCCCAAGGCCTTTTCAGTCTCGAGGCGGAGGTGTACCTCGTTCTTGACGTCGTTTCGAGCCCCCTTGATCCATTCCTCGGCCACAAAGACCTCCTGGGTGATCTGCACGAAAACAATATGGCAACCCCGTGTGAACAAAAGAGGGAGAAGCAGTTTACTAGTACTTGATAAATAAAAAGCATGTGACCGTGGGCTTACCATGGCAAGGTCCTTTTTTAGGGACAAGAAAAGGTCTGGTTGCTTTATCTTCCTCACGGCATCCATATCCCTGGGTAAAAGGAGTGGCTGCTCCAAGGCTTCAGCTATGTGCGCGGTATGACCTCTTTGGAAGTCCCTAACAGAGGTGTTCCAAGGGATGGCAGCCCCATCCACCTCTAGCCGAGGAGACCAAACGCGTTACTGAAGGTGCACGTTGGCCTTAGTTTGCTCCTCCCGACTGTCCACGGAGCTGGACCTCTTGTCCCTAGGGTCCTTGGCCACTTTCTGCTGTTTGGTACCCTTCTGAGAGGGCACCTCCCCTTTCTCAAGATCCCCAATTGGCCTTTTCTTCTTTAGATCTAGAGCGGCCTTCAGTCCGAGGTCGGTGAGAGGTGAAGGAGAAGGATGAGGAAGTGTGGGTGGAACTTGGGACTTGGTGGCTTCTTTCGAAATTGACACCTTGTTCCTTGCAGCCATAAGGTCCCTCAGGCTCTTGTCTCCCTTGTTCAAGGCCATTTCGTCCTCTTCTTCCTCGGATGACTTGTCTGGACGGGCAACTACTAGGATTGAAGTGTGGGCATTTGAATGCCTATCAGATTCACCCTTAGCATCCGAGATGGGAATTACTTGCATTCCTTGAGTCTCCTCCTCTTCAAAAAGAAACTTGTCAATTTCTTCTTCGAGCGAGGAATTTGAGGAGGCAATCTCTTCTCTAATTGCTGCTGCTTCGGGCAAAACCTGATGGAGTGGTTGCACGACTAGTGAAAGGTTCTGTCGATGTGGCAGTACGACCGGTGGAAGGTTGTCTTGGGCTAGGAAACTTGGTCGCGATACGTTAATCCAGGCTAATCGTGGGTCACCTGCTCTTATGGCGTGGCCGATTTCTTGGTATATCTCCGAGATGGGCTCGAAGTCCAAAATCAGGTGGATGGCTCGTAGCTGTCTATCCTCACTTACAAAGATTTCAGATCTCAGTAAGTAGTTGAAGGCTGCAACGTTGGTATGGCTGAGCCTAGGAGCTACGTGCCTCTTATCTGCAAAAATAGCCGAGGAGCGAAACATGGTTAAAGAGTTAAAACCCCTCATTAAAAGAAAGCAAAATGAAAGGGAAGTAATGACATGGTCGGGGTTAAAGAATCTAAATCTCTTGCTAAGGAACCTAACTTTAAGGTATCCCACCTGGCTCTCCCTCTCGGACGGGGCAGTGAAGGCCACCATGCCCCACTCCCGAAGCTATCAGATAGTCGTCTTTCATACCCTTGTTAGATTTAGGTAGACATGATACTAGTCTGACAACGTCAGATCGGGACTTGAGATAATATCCCACATTTTTAAGGGAGTGGCACTCGTACATGTGGACCACATCATGCCGGTGAGCCCCAAGCGCAGATGCTCGTTGAGAGCATCAACACTACCTAAGACCCTAAATAGGTTAGGCGCATATTGGTGAGGGCATATCCTATGGTTGATGAGGTAATCCCGTGTTATCCTACCCATAGGGAGAGTCATTCCCCCTTCTATGAAAGCTATCATAGGGATGATGACTTTCCCCCCGTTCTCTGTGTGTCGCTATTTGTTCTGGGGAATAGTATTGCAAGGCGACTCCCTGTGTTATGTGGTATTTATCCTTAAAGGCCTCTATTTTGACAAGGGAGTCTACTAGGTGCTTAAATTTACCCATCTAGACAAGCTAAAGGGAAACAACTGGAATTGGTAAATGAAGAAATTAGAACTGGATGGCCGAGGAGAAAAAGAAAAGTTTAAAAAAAATAGAAACTTACAAGAACTAAGATATGTATTAGTCCCTGAAACCTTTAGAAAGATTTTCAAGGATCTCTTAAAGAAAGGGTGGGGGAAGTTTAGTAATTTAAAGAGCTTTGTGAGTTTGAGTGCTTGGGATCTCAAGAGAGCTTGAAGACTTGTGAAATGAGGGAAATGATTTCTCCGAATGCTTTATATAGAGGGTGAAATTGGGTGGGAGTTATCCCGCTCAAAACCCGAGGAGAAATATCAGCCGTTGGATTAGCGCCTCACCGTTGGATGTAGGGAGCAACACGCCGCTTGGAGCAATTAATAACGCCTCGCAAGCTCCTAAACGTCAGTAGCAATTATGGGTGCGCAAAACGGCACTCCCACGTGTGCAAATCAAAGGGCAAAATAATATTAACGCATGAAAAATCAAAACCCCACTTTTCTCCTCGAATGAGAGGGAAAAAGCCAGAATTTTAAGGGGCTATTGTAGGGTTAAGGGCCCAAATTGTATATTGGGCCTTGGGCCTTGGCCAAGAGTGTAGTAATTCGAGAACAGATGAACGGTGGTGGATGGGCCAAGCTTATAATTGTATAAGCGAGATACGAATGGGAGGGTGGTCTGAGGAGGAATGTCTCCTCGGACAGGTAAGCATGGCTCAAAATGTGTATCCTAAGGCTCAAGGCAACCTTCCAAGAACCCTAGTGAATAGGGACGTGCATCTCGAGTGTACCAGAGGGATGAGAGCCAAGAAATGTCTAAAAGAGAGTTACTGCCTCCGTATTGAATGCTCTGCAGCTAACTTTCTGGCCGCATTTATGTGGAGAAGACCCCTGAACAGTGCTGCCTTGGCTACCGCAACTCACAGAAAGCCAGAAAGGGTGTCTGATTGGAGAAGCACTCAAGTATTGGCTTGGATGATCAACAAGTGTAGAATCAAGATTATCAAGAGGGAGCTATATAATGTGAGAGACCCTCCATGAACAAGGGATCGGAAAAATAGATAGAGAACACTGTAGCTATCAAAATTATACTGGCATTCTGTTTAATTGGTTTATATGAAGACTTACCTCCTCGGACAGTGAATTGATTCAGATCAGTGCTTCTTGTTTTTGCTCGATCATCATTTAAATCCATACTAGCCGTTGTCCAATTCATTAGAGCTTAGTTCTTTGACCTTCTCTCTACAAATTTATTGTACTGGGCTCACTGGGCCAAGATCCCATACATTTTGGGCTTGGGCTACAACATGTGTCCCTACAGGTTTTTTAAGTGCTAAATTAGGCTTATAATTGTTGAGTTAGTTTTTTATTTATTGATGTGGCTTAATTCTTTTGGACCATTGTACAACATTGTAGGAGAAATGCTTCCAATTTTTTTTTTGGGGGAATGTTGCTAAGATGAAATAAAGTTACTAACTGGCGAAGAAGGATATGTTTGTAAATATGGTATGGAGTATAAAAAGAATTAAAAGATTTTGTTTAGTTGTTAACCCCATAACAAATGGTAAAGGCTATTTGTCAATTCCTATATTTATGGCGGTCGATTTTATTGTTTAAGGGGATTGTAAATTACCCAATAAATAAAGTGAGGAAGTGTAATTTGCACATTTTTTAAGGGGTACACTATAAACATGATAATATGTCCAAAGCCACAAAATTTTCACAAATGTGGAGATTGTTAGTTGTTATTAATTAGTAAAAATTTATATTAATGGAGAATCCAGATGAGAACTAGTAAAAATATGTCAACTCAATTTTTATGAAAATTGTTATGTTTGTAGCATTACCCAACACATGACATCTCAAAGAAAGATTACATTGAGTAGGAATTCAAAACTTTTGAGGATCATCCAAACCCTAATTAGGTTTTGTAAATATCAGAATGCAAATCTTAGGATCCAATTACATTATTCATTGCATTCCTTGTATGACACAAATTTCTCGCCTCCATTCAAATTTCAATATCTAGCAAAAGTTAGGGAGAAAATCGATCCCACGACAAGTATAAAATTGAGGGAATTGAGGAAGCAAAAAAGACATGACTACACATCTCGAAAAACCTTAGCCTCCTTAAAAACTAGTAGCTTATTTATGAATAGGCATAACAGAGTCCTATGCTAGCAAACCATGGTGAACTATTTGATGTCTTTCATTCGTCCTTGTAGATACTTGTGGACTCGAGTAAGCTCATGCAATCAATTGTATCACTTGTATTGATTTAAAAAAATGGATTTTCCCCTAATAAGTCATTAGGATGTGGATTCGCACCTTTTAAAAAGGCAATCTCTATATACTTTTTTTTTTTTTTTTTGCTGAATGGCAATCTCTATATACTTTGAGCTATATGCAGCCACACATGGGAATTCTTATAAATCTAAACAAAAAACCCTCAAAATTATAAGTTATTACCTTGAACCAAACACTACCTTAAGGCTTAAGATGCTAACAAATTTTGTAACTAATAGATCGTCTTGGTGTGCATTTGGAAGCAACTTTTTATCATGTTGAAAGTAGTTAAAGTATAATTGCATTTAGGAAAAAAAGAAGAAGAGGTTTTTAATAAAGAAAAACTCTGATGTAGTCGATTGTGAGTATTGGAAAAAAAGTAACTGGTCTTTGTGAAAGTGATTATTCACCACTTGTAGTTCATCACCTCGATAAGTAGTGGTTAAACTTATGAAAAATAGTTTGGATTGTGTGGTCTAATGGTCTTAGAAGAACTGTTTTTAACCTTAAGGGTTTGGCTTCATAGTTTCTAAGATATCATGATATTCATAAATTTTCGGTTCAAAACCTCTAGCTAATATCTTAGGGCCGCCCCCATTGGATTTTTCCCTGTAATAAATTGGTGCATGTAGAATAGGGGACTATAAACATCTGATGGAATAGTTAGATACTTGAAGAGGCTTGGATATCCTCGTTTGTCAAAAAAGAAGATTTTTTTTTATTTTTAAAGGTAATTAAGCAAATAATCAACCAAAACTTGGGCCCTAGCTGAAGTCCAATTCCAACCGAAAATCCATCTATATGATTAAAAAAATTTAGGCCCAAACTTTACTTGCTCATAAGTCGTCGTCGTTTTTACGTTTCCTTCCTCATCATCCGAACTCAACACACAGAAAGAGAGAGAAATCTGTGGAAATTTCACAGATCTTCTTCGATCAAAGAAGAAGAAGAAGAAGGAAAAAAAAAAAAAAAAGTCGAAAAAGAATTATAAGGAGATGTTGCCCACAGTCTCGAAAGGGCGCTCGCAGTCCTCTTCATCTCGAGCTAACCCCATGTTCCCTCAGTACCTCCGTCGAATTGTCAAGGTCTCTCTCTCTCTCTCTCTCTTTCTCACTCTCAAATTTTCATTCTCTTTTCGGATCTGATTTCCACGCCAATCGAATTTCCAATTATCACAGAATTGATTGAAATATCCACGTTCGTGAACTCGATCCACGAATACTACACACTCTCTAACTATCATTGGCGTTTGATCTAATTCTTTGTGAATGTGCTTTTGATTTTTTGACTGCTTAGCACAACGCTGTGTTTCTATCTATGAGCTTTGAATTTTGTTCTTTTATTCGGTTCAAGGTTTCGAATACTAAAGCTCAAGCTGAACTATCTTTTTGCATATGATTACTTACAGTCACTAGTACATTTAATTGTGTCAGTTATTTGTATTATCAACATAGAAACATTATGTGAACGACATGATTCATGTGATTCAATAATTGTCTTGCTATCGCATTTTCCTATTTGTCATGTTTGTAAGTGCAAACATCATGATTCATGTGATTCAATTACTCGTGAACTGTTTTATTTCTTTATGTTTTTACACCGGATAAGTTCAATTTGTATGTAATGTTTACCCTAGCCTGTTTTGGGTAGCGGAAAATGCGTGCGCTGATAGGGCAAATCTACAGTATGAGAAAATGAAAAATGCAGATTCTTGATGCTTTTGTAGATCTTAGGGTTTTTTTGGCGTGCTGCCAATCAGAGCGCTGGGACAAGACCCTAGGAAACAACACATGATTAGAGTGATGCCATTTTTAGAAGAGCAATGCTAGTACCACTGCATTTTACACAACTTTTGCCACAACTCATTGCTCTTTTTAGAAGGATGCATGATTTACATAGTAGTAAATCTGAAATGGTTAAATATAGAAGAAGTTCAAATCCAGGTTTTAGTGATGGAAATGTTAACTATTTACCACTAGGATACAGTGAATTGCTTTATTCTATTGTGAATATTGTGACATTGTTTGCTTGGTTGCTTTGAGGGAACCAAAAATGGACTACTTTGAGGGAGTCCATAGTCCTCCAAGTTAGATTAGCTAACAATTTGTAACCTATAAAATCATGACTTCCAATTAGATAAAAGATGAATACTAGCTTCCTATAATCTATCAATAAAACTAATCATAATTCATCCTATTCCAAACTAATCTAATTGATCCTAATCCAATCTAATTTATTTGAATCAATAAAACACATCTCTATCATTATTTATCCAATAGTAATTAAAATAGATTAGGCTCATAATAGACATAATATGGATGCTCTTTTAATAATACCCAACAAAAAGCATAAGATAAGAGAATTCCCACATTTTTAACTCTATAATAGTGATTATACATGTATACCAACACATATAAGATGCTCCCAGTTCTGAGACACTTTTGTGTCCATTTGTTGTCAGGTTAGACTTGTTTCATTTTCAACTTGATTCTTTGAGAACATTGCTGGACTGTTGGTTATGAAAACATTTCTTCTTCTTCAGGGCAAAGGCATTGTGTTTGAACTCATTTGATACTTGCACTTGATCACTCATATATTTAATTAAACTTGTTTGATTTTCTCATCAATTTATTTTTGCTTTTGGTTGCTTGATTTAGTGGCAACAAATGGATATTGAATATACCTTTTGGCAAATGCTTCACCTATGCACCTCACCAAAAGTTGTGTAAGTATCTGTGCTTAGGCTCCGCAGTATTTTTCACCTTTTCTATCAATACTATTCTTACTATTAATAGTAGTTACCCTTTTCATGCAAGAGGGATTTTTTTTTTTTTTAATGCTGTGGATCAGATGTTTTGTGTTTATTAATGAACAACTTTTTATTAACTGTGTATTTTGCATGTTGAACTTTACAATGGATGTAGCTATCAGCACACCAAGTATCACAAGCGTAAGTCCACTTTCCATGGAATAGTCATTTACTAGCTGTCATCTGGTTTGTGTTGATGAATCTTTCAGTGCTGTAGAGTTAGATTGTGGTATATGGCTACTATAATCATCTAACTGACTATACTTGTGTTTATCTGGATTGGTTATTTTCTAATTAACAGAATGTTCAAATGCACTAACAGTTTGCAATTGTCAACAATATATTTCAATGATTTGAAAGTGAGGAAAATCAGATGCCTGGTTTAATAATAAAGAATTTTGAAGTTCAAACTAAACCTTGTTTGTTATTTACTTCTCTTTTTGGTGTTTAGTTGCTTCAAGTCAGTTGTGTCTCTTAAGCGGTTAGGGCTTTTATATTATCTTAAAATATATAATGGAGAAGATCCTTTAGTTATCAAATATATAGGAGAGAGTAAATGCATTTGTAAAATTGTCTACTGGTTGGCATTTTTGTACTTTCTTAATTACAGTGACTGTAAACTCTGGGCATGTGGTAGTATGCTTTATTTCTTATAATTTTGATACAACTGAGAAGTTTACCTCTGCTTTTGATCCCAGAAACTAAGAATCAATGGGCACGTGATGATCCTGCTTTTGTTGTGATCTGCAGCTTTCTGTTGACAGTTGCAACATTGGCTTATTGTGCTGCGTAAGTTTCCAGCTACTTGCTTTCTCTGGCTAGTATTTTTGTGCAACAAAGCAGTGACAGAAATATCACTTTTGGAAACTGAGTTACTCATTTGTTTAGCTGATTGAGATCTATAAACGTAGGAAAGATGTTCATATTACAATCTGATGCAAGAATGTGTAGATTTCAGCATTTTATTGGGATTTAATGGTTGTGGTTTGAATTAAAATGGTCAAGTATTTGGTAGCAATGGGTTTTGAACGAAACCAAGGCTTTTTAGTAAGCTTGATGTAGTGTGAACAGCTTTGGTTAACTGCAAAAGCATATTTCAGATCTTGCTTTTCTGATTTTAGGAAGAATAAGGAAAACAACTTTTGGCCCTTGTAGCCAAGTAATATTTTTACACTTTTTTATAAGCATGCCTAGGGTCAATCTGTTATGAGTTGGAGATTATGGGGGTAATAGTTTGTCTATAATTTGTCAACTGAAAGAGAAATAAAAAAGAGGGGGGGGGGGGGGGGGGGATAAGGTGTAAACACTCACACTTTAAGAAAGAGGGCAGTACACCCACAAAGGACCTCCAAAGCTGCTGCAAATTTCTCTTTGTTGTTCTTTGAAAAAATTGATAGATTAAGTTGCTTTACATTTAGCAGTGGGCACTCCTTATTTAATAGGACTAGGAATTTTTTTTATATAGAAACTACAAAAGACCAAATGTAAAGATTTGACACACAACTAGTCTCAATAAACGGGCCATTGATACAGTGCAGACAAGTAAACCGGAGAATTACCACCTAAGTATCCCCCCAACCCAAAAAAACAAGAACAAAAACCACACACACACACACACACAAATGTATGAAAATTTGTGACCCTATAATATTCATATGCGCAAAGAGTCAATATGGCACTTTCAATGTAGTTTTTTTTTTAACCCAAGTCTCAAGATGAATTATCAAAATAAATAAATAAAGTCTCAAGATTTATTTTTTTGGATAATTAATAAAATTTTATTAATAGAAAGGTTACTTCATGCTCAGGATGATGAGCACCCCATAACCTAAAAGAATTACAAAAAAATTATGACCAAAACTTAAGTGATTCTGTGAAATATAGAATGGTTTTTGTATTTGTAAGACCCCATACATGAGACCAAGCAATGATGCCAACTGATTCTTTGATCTGTTATCCTCAGAAGTATGGTTATCTTATTTCACTCCTACAATGTCAACATCAACATAAAGGGACAAAATTCCAGATGTATGATGAGTGCGTCCCAAACTGATTCATCCTTCCAAATGAAAGGCCAGCCATCCTCATTGGTAACCCTTGTTGGACCCCAAAAGTTCTAAATACCAGGCTTCATAAGTCATAGGCTATATCACAATGAATCAACAAATGGTTTGTTGTCTCTCCATTGCACTAGCACATGCAACACCATTCAACTAAGGTAAATCCTCGCTTGATAAGATTATCACAAGTCCCCTAGTCTGCTGTCCAAACAAAGAGTGAGACCTTCTTAGGGGCCTTTACACACAAAACACTCTTCTAGGGAAAAGAATTAGCTGTTGCACCTTGGATAGCCTCATGATTAGAGCCAACTTTAAAACCACCACTCCCTTTCAATATCCATATTGTCTCATCACACCCTTCCACATAGGAATATTGGAGTGTAGAAGATCCATGAAAGAATTGACTGACTCTCAACTCCCTAACATGAAATCCTCTTTGAAATCTCACTCTCCAAACACAACCTTCCCCTCCTATTGGGCTATCAATGACTGAATGGATTGAGGCATTTCAATCAAGTGAGCAAGCATATGGGCCAGGGTACAACTCTTTTAGAGAATGACTCCCATTCCATGCATCATGCCAAAACTTTACACGAATGCCGTCCCCCACCTCAAACAATATGTATTGTTGCAAAGTGCCCTATCCTGCCTCAAAACTTCTCCAAGGATACACCCAAGAGGTGCCCTGACTAAACTCAAAGTCCAACCACCCTATTCCTTTCCATATTTCGTAGCAATAAACCTGTTTCCATAAATGTCTTACCTCATTCCCTTACTGTCATAACCACTTTCCCAATAGGGCTTGATTAAAATTTCCTGTCCTCTGAATTCCCAAACCACATCTAGCAATAGGAGAACAAAATATGTCTCATGCCACCAAAGAGAACTTAAACCTCTCATTCGAGGCACCCTAAAAATATTCTCTGCAACCTCTCCAACCTTTTAACCACACTAGTAGGAATAGTAACTAAAGGGAGATAATAAAATGGTAAACTTGAAAGCGTACTCTTTAATGGCCACCCTTTAGTCTACAATGGATTCCACTTTCTCGAAAATAGAATTGCACACCGATTTTGCCTTTAAAGAAGCTCCTAAAGGCATCCCAAGATAAGTCATTGGTAATCTCCCAATTTTACAACCAAGAATATCAGCTAATTCCGCCAATTATCCACATTGCCTATCGGGACCACCTTGTTCTTACCCAAATTAATATTCAGACCTGTAGCAGTTTCAAAACAAGTCAACACCATTCTGATATAATATAATTACTCGGTATTAGTATCACAAAATAAGAGATTTAATCTTATTTATATGTGTAAGATATTACTCCTAGATTGCTCAATCAATTTCTGCATCATAAGTTCTACAAACTGTGTTGATTCTAGTCTTGTTATCTTTCTTTATTTCAGGTATGACCATAGTGCTGCACATGCTGTTTATGTTGTTATCTCAGTATTGCTTTTCCATTTTTTAGTAACTGGAGTAGTTCTGGCTACATGTTGTTGGTAAGAGCACTTCCTACTAAATAATATTTGATTCTTGTCTTGTGTCTTATCTCTTAATTGTGAATTTGTGATGCCGATATTTGTGGAGGTGCTTACTGTTCCTAGCCGTTATTAGCTTTATAAAGCATGATATATTGCAATGTTTTTATCTGGTTCTTCTAAATTTGCTGAGACTAGTCTGTTTGTGGTGATATTTTATCAACATTCATCTCTTTTTCTCTTAAAAATCATGAGAATTATTAGTGGTTTATTTATAGCCAATTTTGAAATTTGAGTCCCTTATTAAAAAAAAATTGGATTTTGAAATTGCTTGGGCACCAATGGCGTGAATCACTCAGATTTGCTTTTACACTGGGATGCACGGACGCGGCGACGCGCAAGGGACGCCGCTGCCTGCGCATCCGTGAAGCGTCCAGGTTTTTTTTTTTTTTTTTTCTTTTCCCGACTTGCGCCGACTCAGGCCGGCTCAGGCTGACTCGCGCCGATTCGGGCCGAATCGGTCTGTATCGGCTGAAACCGCCGATACACGCCGAAATTCAAGAAAAAAAAAAATGGTGCAAAACGCACCGAAGAAGTGGTTGTGACGAGAACGTAGAGTGTATGATAAAGAAAAACTGAAAAAGTAGAAAGAAGATGAGAATATAAGAGACTTACGGTAAAGATCTGGGGCATTCAAACGAAGAAGACGAAGACTATAAGAAGAGAAGACAAACCAACAGTCTAGACTCCTTCTTAGAAGAGATGAATCTTAAAAAAATAAAATAAAAAAATCATTAGATCAGCAAACGTGTTACTAAGCTTAAATAGTTTCAAGTTTCAATGTATTGGTTTCCAGCTGTTTCTAGAGTAGAATGCTAAAGGCTGCTTTTTTTTTTTTTTTTTAAATAGTGAGTGGTTGATAAGGTGCTGGTAACTTAACAATACTTATCCAAGAGTAATATTTTTACTGTTTCTAGAATATTTATATATATATATATATATGAAGTTAAGGATTCTTTTTGTACATACAAGAGGTGCTTTGACTTTCATATTTATTGTACATTTGTACTGTTTACAACTATCCAAAATGTGAATTTTGTTTATAGAAAAATTATAAATAAATATTTTAATCCAAATTTATTTAAATATTAAATTTAATTCATTATTTTATATATTAAATTTAATGTTGTGACTTGGGTTTGATTTTTTATTTAGTTAATAGTTATTACTCATTGTGATTTGTGAATCTGTGAATTGTGATCTGATTTTTTTATGTAAGCTGTAATGTTGTGACTTGGGTTTGATTTTTTTTATTTAATTTATGAACATCATGTTTTAGTTATTATCTACTATTGCTCTTAAATTTGGCATATGTTTATATAATGTGAAAAAGTATGCTTAGCAATATATTAAAAATATAAATAAAAACCGCACCCGCACCCTACTTTTTCAAAAATTGCCGAGTCCTGCACCTGCACCTGCACCCGCACCCGCACCCACACCCGAATCCGGAAATGCACCCGTGCTTCATAGCTTTTACATTACTCAATATGTTGTCATGGAAGATGCGTAACTGGAGCTTACATTACTGATTGAGATCAAAGATCCACTCTACTCTGGCTCTGAGAGTTTTAGTACTTCCCAATTTTGATATTTGTTTCTTTTGATCTTATGCAGACTTTTGCTAATTCTAGCCAAATTGATTCATGTACATATTTTACTTAGATGGTCTATGCTGCCTAATTGTTACAAGGTTGGTATAACCATTGGGTTGATGTTTTCCCCAATTGCACAGGATTGTATGGAATGTGGACTGTGCGCTGTTGGGCTCATTCAGGTCCCTTGAATGACATGCACTGACGGTCAGTCCTCTGCTTTAACTGCAGAGGCTATGGTTGCCTGGCTATTGATGTAAAGCCAGGTTGAGTTGTCTGGTTATTTGAGAGTCTGAACAGCATCTGGTTCAGGCAATAACTATGGACTAATAGTTTGTTAGGTTAAGAGAACAAGATAAATAGTTGTGCAGTAATGATTGTTATGAAATAGTTATGCATGAGAAGTAATGATTGTGACGAAATTGCTATGATATGTTCTGAAATCTATGTTGAATCCGGGTCTTCGTAAATTAAATAATTAGCAGGAATAATTCTTTTTTCACCTATAATAATATAAGTACTTATATAGAGAAATATGATTTTTTTGGGGGTAATATTTGATCTTTAAAATATTTTTAAAAAATATTTAATCTTTAAAATAATTTATCAAGTAATATTACAATTAGGTAGGAAAATGGGGCTGACATACATTTTAAAATGATTGCTTTTGGTACTTTACTATAGTGCTTATAGTGTCTTGAAGATAGAAATGATGTTGTGCAGTATTGTAATGACAAATGCATCTCAATGTCCATGCAGGTTCCTGACTAATTCTTACCTTCGCGAAGAGGCTCCCAACAGTCATGTGGTTGAGCAACGGGTTGAATGGCAAGTCGGGAAACTTTTGCTTTGTGATTCATTACAAGTTTAATTCTAATTTCGGTTCAACCAAGTTTATCCTGAAAATAAATCATCAGTTTTTTTTTTTTTTTTTTTTTTTTTTTCTGAAAAATATACGCTTGTTCATTGTTTTTATGTTTTGATAATATTGAATTAATTGCTTTTTCAATATTAAGTTTCTCTATTTCAAAATTTTTTTTTTTTGCACATAATTTTGCATTCACTTCTTGCCTTCATTATGTACTTTAAAATCTAATTAATTGCTTTGTGCTGAATTTTTTGGTTGTAGGCTGTACGCTTTTGATGTTCATTGCAACTCTTTCTTCCCAATGTTTGTTTTGCTTTATGGTAATTGCTTCTTAAATATGTGTCTTGTTCTTTAGTTTCAAACTTGGTTAATGGCTCCTACTGATCTCTCAGTTTTGTGGCAGTGATACATTACTTTCTGTCACCTCTTTTGGTTGCCCATGGCTTCATTCCTATATTGCTATCAAACCTGCTTTACATGGTGGCTGGTTCCTACTACCATTATCTCAACTTTTTAGGTTATGATGGTAAGCTAAATCTTTTGTTCTTGCTTTTTCGCTTTCAATCCTTTTTCTCTGTTCTTTGTTTTTTTTTTCTTCCATTTTCTTTTGGGGAGAAAGGGAACTAGGCCCCGTGCGGGGGTGGGGGAGTAAACAAGAAATATCTGGTTCCAGATGGTGCTTCATGTAATAGGTGTCATCACTATGAACAGATCCTAGTGTTTGATCTGTTGCTTATTTGAACATAGTGAAATTGTATTGGAATTGAGTACAAAAACAGTCTTGTGTCTTTACTAAGATGATCAAATTTGATCAATTTCCAAACAGTGCAATCAAAATTTGTCATTCGATGCATGAAAAATGTTGAGTGGCGGTTAGGCTAAAATTTGTTTTTTTCTATGGTAAAGATGGCAAGTGTTGCATCTTCCTTGAATATCGTTCCTGAGTCCGCTTCATTTTCTATGGATATTTGGAATTTATGCTTTTGGAATGATTTTTAAACCAATGTGGTTCCATGGCATGTTTTAGTGGATTCTTTATTTCATTCTGTAAACAAAATTAATTGAGGGTCTGTTTGGATATCGCTTATTGCTGAAAACTGAAAATACTGTAGCGAAATAATTTTTAAATGTGTGAATAGTGCCGTGGGACCCAGTTTTAAAAGGTTTTTTTTGCTGAATTCCATACTTTCGGGTCCCGTGAACAGTGCACAGGACCCACCATTTTTCATCAAAACGCAGAAACGCATGTTCAACGTGTGTTCCAAACGCACACTAATTTGAATTTCTTGTGGCTGAAACATGTATCAACTTGTTTGCCTGGATTTGGCTTTTTAATTTTACACATGGAGACTAAATCACGTGTTTAAATTGAGGTGTGATATATTTTCTTTTGCAGTATTGCCTTTTCTGGAGAGGACCACTTTCTTCCTATATCCCATTGGTGCTGTCATTGTCCTTTCTCCTATTTGTAAGTGTTGAATGTGACTCCTGATTGTGTTTTTGTTTTGGATTCTATTTCTATTGCATCTGAATTTAATTCTTTTTCTTTGCAGTGATTTTGAGCGGCTTCAATCCTTCAAGATATTTAATGAACATGTACTTTAGTCAACGATTATGATTCAAAAAGGCTAACGGTTCAGGTAGCATATATAATGGGGTTTGGGGGCTAGTTCAGGGACTGCATAAACATGAGGAGGCATTGATGACAGTTTTGATTGTTTCTCATGAATGTGAAAGGAAAAGCACAACGCCACATGGAACAATTTTTGGTGCTTTCTTTTTGGGCATCTTACTACTACAAAATGGAAGTTGGATTAGGTCAAGTCAGGGCAGCAAAGTGTATATTTAGTGATTGGGAATATTGATCAAAGGGATCTGTTGAATGTATTGATTTTTTTGTTTAACCTTCTTGTCACATCTGTGTTTTCATTAATATATATTTGGAAAACTCAAACTGCCAGCCCCATTTAAGTTTCTTCTTCTTCTTCAATCTACATATATATTAGGTAAATCATGTACTCAGCATGCCTGCAATCGCAATGTGGGTTGTAGTATTTCACTTTTCTTAGAGACCTGCTGGTTATTGATCTTAAAAGCGAGAAAATGCCTTGTCACTGATTTTAGTTGTAATTTCGATGTTTTGGATGATTTGGTAAGTGTGATGGTTATGGCCAATCTGTTAGTTGTAACCTGATGATTTGGATGTTTTAGTTGTAACCTTCCAAGTCTAGAGAAAATACAGCTTGTTATAGGTGTATGTTTCTCTCTTCCCACAGCTGGTAGGACCACCAGCTGTGGGTCCCATTAACTTGTGAGAGAGAGGAAGCATACACCTGTAACAGGGTGTACTTCCTCCTAAGTCTGACCCAAGCCTTAAAATGCATAGATTCATTTGTTATTCTCTAGTCAAAAAGATTAAAATTTAATTTATATTAAAAAAGCTATATATATATATATATTTTTTTAAGTCAGACAAAACAGATGGTTTGCTCAAACATTTCAACTCCAATGTGGCTGTTTGTAAAATCGCTGGAATGACACCAAAAGTCTAATACTTTATATAATAAGATTTATAGGTGAATTCAAGGTTGTTAAAATCGGGATCTTATGTAGGATCGTTGAAGGTAAGTGGGATTGTAGATTGTAGGATCGGATCGTGAATCGTAAGATCCTACATATTTTCAGATTTAAAGCAAAAAACACATTGATAATGATTTTGTACGTTAAATAATCACGTTAATTATAAATTCATTCATAAAAAAACTAAAATTTCCATCATATGATGTAATTTGCATGTTATACATCGCTAAGTCTATACTAACGAAACAAATATATTTAAGTTTTGACCCAATGTATCTAAAAAGTTCAATAAATGTTTAATTAGCAACCAAATACCAAAATATTTATCAAAACATATGGAAAATATTTTCTAAGTTCTAAGTTCCAAGTTTGAAATCCAAAATAAATTAACAAATGGAAACTAGCTAACTACAATATGAAATTAACAAATGAACATTTAATTATTCTCATTCTAAGGTTATTATAACTACCGTCCTAAATTCCTAATCATCATCTATGTAGACATTGTATATTTGTATAATAGAGCCGCAAAAGACATTAAGATACAATTTCATACTCAACTATTCAAGTTATACCACTCAGCAACAATTAAAGAGCATGCTTAAAAAAATCAATCAATCAATATACAAATACAAGCATAACTGATAAAATTATATATATAAAAATATTTTAGTAATATTAGAACACAAATTAGTATATTGATCAAACAAATTTAACAACATTATAGCTTAAAAGGCAGCAAAGCCAACATCAGATTCTTCATATAGAAATGATGAAGCATTCATTTATTTTGATTACAAGTGAATTAGAAACTAAAAAACATTTGCTTAGGTTAATATAATCTTATAAAAATAAAATAAAAAGCCATACCATCATAATATGAAAAAATAAAAAAATTTAAAGTTTCATCAAAACAAAAAATTTATCCCATAAAAAAAAATAATAAAAAAAAAACCAAATTTTTTTGTTTTTGGTAGAATCGGTAGGATCCCATACGATCCTATACGATCCTATGTACGATCTTACAATTTTTATAATCCTAGTACGATTCTAAACGTTTTGGTAAGGTGGGATCATAAAATCGTGCGATCCTACGATCCAGATCGCGATTTTGACAACCATAGTTAAAATTATATTATTTAGACTTTTACATCCATCTGTAGACTTTATATAATAAGATTTATAGTTGAAATTATATTATTCAAGTTTATTAGATAAAATGAGTTTTGTTTATGCAGTTATAAAAATTAGATTCATGAATCTTTGAAATTATATATAATTTTTACAACTACTTGGAGTTTTATATTATCATCACTTACAAATAATAGTTAAATATTTTATATAAACTTATTTACAAATTTACACAATATAATCTCAAATTTATATAAGTGTATTATATTTACACTCAAATCAAACCTACCTTTTAATTAAAAAAAAAAAAATCATGACAGTAATGAACTTGTTTAGAAATATATTATTATGTATGAGGTTAACTCATTTAATAGTTGAGTTTAAGGCAGGGGCGGCACTACACTTTGTTCAGGGGGTTCATGACTTCAAATTTTTTATTTTTATTTTATATATAATATATTTTTTATTAGTTTAATACTTTAATTTATTCATAAAAATATTATTTTTGCACACCCTGATTTAAATTTTATATACTCTTATTACAAATATTTCCAACTCTAAGAGTAAGAATAAGTGTTTGTGGATTGTAAGTGTCACTCTTTATCATAAATTTATATTAGAGTAATGCTACAACCACAATAATCACTTATTGTAAGAGTGGATTGTCGATTGTAAGAGTAAGTGTTTGTGGATTGTAAGTGACCAACCTCTTATTAGTTTTCATCTAGGCTCACTATTAATATCACTTTTTCATTTACTAATAATTACTTACCACATCAGCAGTTTATAAAATTTTTTATAAAATAGTTTGTATCTCTAACATTATTCTTTATATTATATGTGTGTGAGTGTCTCTAATATTGATTGTGAGCATTACTTTTTGTTATAATGTTATTTGTGTAAATAATGATGTGTGTGGAAGTTTGTATGTACAGTATAAATATAAGGGAAATGTTTTGACACCACTTTCATGAGAAATATAACAATTACTCTAAGAGTATCCGTTAACATAACCCTAAATAAGATATAACTTTATATAATTTAATAATTAGGAAATAGAGAGGGTTTGTTGCATGTGTATGTATTGTTATCATGTTATAATAACTTTTTGTTATAAAGTTAGAAAAATTCAAGAAAAAAAAAATTGTAAAGTTAGTGATTGTTCAAGTATTTGATTGGTTAAGTAGACACATAATATATTATTTATGTATGAATGAGTGTGGTTGTGTGCGTCAATAATTAATACAAAACCAAATGAGTTAAGTTTATTCATTTAGTTTAAAATATTTTTATAAAAAACGAAGAAAATTTTTTTTTTTGAGGGGGGGGGGGTTGGGGGGGAAACAAAGACAATTAGATAATAACAATGGCATAAAAATAAAAATGTTAGAAAAACTTAACAAAATAAAATGGTCATAACTACCCACAATGGCAATAAATACTCATAATGAAGTATCATATAATAATTCAAAATTTGAAAACTTGTAGAAGGAAATTGTAAAATTTCAAAATTTTTTTTTTTGTCAATAACTCGATATATTCAAGTTCTCTTTTTATTAATTTTTTTTTTCATTTAAGTTTTTTAATGACCCCCCTAAACAAAATTCATGGAGTCGTCACTGGTTTAAAGTTTGAGCTTTGGCTGATTTTCTAAATAAATGAGTACACAATCAATATCTTTTTCACTTAAACCAAGCTGCTGTTTATAAATAGTTCAATTTATTTACAACTCTGTTATGAATAAGTGTTTTACGCGCAATACTATATACACAAAAAAAATTTGACAACATTTCTGCAATCATTGAGTTGACAAACTTGTATTGGTTCCCTTCTGAGCCCATTACTAACATTATGTTTTTTTACCTACGACTAACAATTTGTCATATCAGCAAGTGTCAAATTTTAGCCAACGAAGTCCAAATTCACCCACATCAGGCCATACAAAGTTACATGATTGCTACAACTTTAAAAAGTGAGTATATAAAATAGAAAAAAACAGATTCTTATACTAAAATATATAATAATTTTTGCGGCGAATGCTCTAACACAGGCATAGGCACACAACTCTATTAAAAGTTTTTAATTTTATTTTTAACACCCTATTAAGAACAGATTTTTTTTTTAATACAATTTTTTCACTGTAAGAATTACAAAATTGATCATTTTCCTCAAACCTTGAAAAATTGGACGAATTTCTTAATAACTTTGACTGCATTATTTTCCACAAATGTGATTTTCTCAAATACATATATGGTTTCAAATCTGCGGTTGTTGCGATAATCAGTCATATCCTATATCAATTATCATGGCCATGACGTGACTTCGCATTATGTAATGAACAGCTGATCATGATTGAATGATTCTTCACCTTTTTGACATTTTCGCTCAGTTCTAAAAAAACCTATGGTTGTTGAGATAAGTTTTGATGACCAACCGTATTATATGTGTTTAAGTTTTCAACGCAATTGAAGGCCATGAAGTCTATCCTCTTTACTAGAAGAATTTATATATTGAAGTAGAAGGCAAGAGATTCTCGAAACATAGCTATCAAAGACATTTCAGTAGGTAGAGAGTTTAGTGGTGAAGTGAAGTGGAGCCAATGTTATTATCGAAGATGTCCAGAAAGAAAAAGTCTTTGTACTATTTATTAAATTACAAAGGATTTTTTATGTAGAAGCAAAGGATTTTTTATTTTTTTAATTGTTATTTTCAAGTATAGGACAGGGACTCTTAAGTCTTACCCAAACTTGGTTTTTAATTGTTGAGAATTTATAAAATATGCTACAACCGTTAGGGGGGGGGGGGGGGGGATACAGATACTTGATCAAAACATTTAAGTACTTTATTATTGCTTGCCAAGCCAAAACTTCATAAATTGACTGGATATAATAATTAGGTTGGTGATATATATAAATATATATATATTTTTTTTTTTGAGAATAGTTGGTGATATTATTTGAATGCGACAATAGTTTTCGTTTGACTACATAACGGTTGCTTACATTGTTTCCAAACCAAATTTATATCAAAAGATTGAATCACCTTTGTAGCATTATGGTTTTATTCTTCATTTTCAAGGTCATTGAGCTATTTTAAGTACAAAGTTTGGCCACAATTTCACTTAATATCTTTTATTAGAGGTAAATTTTGACAAATTTATTATTGGATTATATTTTCTTTTTATATCCCCATGCTTACAAAATTCCCAAAAAATCAAAGACTACTAACTATGTCATTAATCAAATGTTTAAATTTCAATTTTTTGTATTATAAAATGGGAAATGTTAACCAATGCTCTAAGAGCATTAGTTTAGAAATTATTTTTAGAAATATTTTATTAAAAAAATGATAAAACAATAAATGTTGTTGATAACCTTTTATATTTCATTATTTTCCATGAAAGTGGTATTAAAATTTTCCTATTATGATTTATTAGCAATTACCCTAAGGACATCTGTTAACATGACCCTTATAAAATTATGTATAAAAAATAAATTTATAGTGAATAATAAACAACATTCGATTGGCACAAAATTTGACATGCGTATTAAAAACATGCAATTCAGCCATTATCTACAATCTAATTAATTTGTAGCAAAAAAAAAATGTCCATATTTTAATAGGTTAGGAACTTTGGGTTCAATATCATCCTAAAGGTGAGATTAAAAATTAAAAGTTAATTTTTAATATGAACAATTAGATAAAAAAAGTTTTAAAAAATTTCTGAATGAAATATTAAGATTAAAAATTATCTTTCTAACTTTTAATCTTAACTCTTAAATAGTAATGCATCCAACGCTATCTTAGATGTTCCACTGAATCTCAATCTGTGCAAATTTATGAGGTAAAAGGGATGAAATTATTTTTAGGAAAATACTAGATTCATATTCATAAGGACACCTACAGATAGAAGCAGTTGTCAACATGCCTTCTCATAAACTTGTTCTCCTGGGTTATCGTCCTTTTTTTTTTTAAATTTTTAATTTTTTTAAAAATGAATGGACATAGTTGAGAGAGAGAGAGAGAGAGAGAGAGAGAGAGAGACTAGTAATGGGATTCGGATTTAGTGCAACACTCATGTAACAGTGAACTAATGACTGAGATTAAAAAGTTAAAAATTTTATTTTAATTTCGGCCTTTAAATCATATTTCTTTCTTAGATTCTGTAAATGTTGTGCTTTTAGGACATATATTAATCATTTATTTTAAGAAATTCTTTATAAAAAATTGAATAAGTTGTCAAGATAGTTAGTCAATTTTTTATTTTCCTATAAAAAAATTTCTAAAATAGTTTTATTCTCATAAAAAGTAAAACCCTTCTTTAGAAAAAAAAAACTTTTACATCTCACATCATTAGACTGTGAATCTAAATTTTAGTAATGGATGACAGTTGTAAATTGTAATGTATAGCTCCGATAAGACAAGACAAGTCACATGAAAAGACACCTCCCTTAAATAGAACAAAGTTTCTCTCCAAACTAGTTTGGAGAGAAACCCTTCAAACTCATCATATATTTTTATATTGAGTGTGAATTTTGAAAATTTAACCGTTGGATTGCATTTTCTTATTGTATCCTTTATGTTTGCAAAAAGAACATCAAAGATCAAATGTTATATCATCAAATAATTGTTAAAATTTTAAGTTTTTGTGATCTAAAATTATGTATAAAAAATAAACTTATTAATCGAATAGTAAATAACATTGAATTTGAACAAAATATGATATGCATGTTAAGAATATAAGGAACATAAAATTTAACAGTTAAATTTTTAAAATTCACAAAATATATATATATATATATATATATACATATATAAATTTTGAAGAGTTTTTGTTAAACAAAGAAACTTTGTTCACTTAAATAAGAGAACAACAACTTCTTGTTGGTATACAATTTTGTTTTAACATATATGGAAAGATAATGCATTGTCTAGTGGCTGGGGTCCGTGTTGGGTTTGGGTCACACTTCACAGTTCCTACTACCCACGTGTTGGTACTTTATCACAATGAAGTCAACGTTAGCTAGGCTATGACAATTCTTTTCCATCCAAGTTTGGTAGCCATCGTTGTCATAATTTCTTTACTAACCCCAGGGCAAACATTTAGGACCACATAGGCACATAACAATGAAAGATAACACCACAATTGTATTTAATTATATTTGTTTGGGTATTGGGTAACATTACTTTTCATTATAATTTAAGAATTCACAACACAAACATCAAATCAATATTTAAGATATACTATCTTAACTTCTTATTATGGAAAAACACATAGAATTCACACAGAAGAAGCACAAAAAAAAAAAAAAAAATGGCATTTAGTCACTCTCAACTCTCAAGTGTATTTTGTTTTCACTGATCAAGTTTGCTTCCAGCAACATCCACTACGAATCTGTATCTAACATCATTCTTCTCCAGCCTTTCAATGGCTTTGTTAACATAGTCCATCTTGATGACTTCAATCATGGAAGTCAGGCCCTTCTCTTTGCAGAACTCAAGCATCTCCTCTATTTCCTTGATACTTCCAACAAAGCTTCCAGTGATTGTCTTCCTCCCTGAACAAATTGAACCAAACAAATCAGCTCACCCACAATTAGAAACAATAAAATGCAACAAACGGTTTCAGTTTTTGTAATAATCAGAGAAAAGTATTTTGACATTAAATTCTTAGAGAAAAAGTCTGTACGTAAGAGACAAAACAGCCACCCCAAAAAGCAAAAACATTCATTAGAGCAAAAATATTCAATCTTTCCCCAAACCAAAATAGCATAATCCTCAGAAATTAGAAACCCAGATGAAAATTTCCAAAATTTGCCTAAATTTTCTCACTTTATTAGAGCATTAAAGGCAGTTGAAATAGAGAGAGAGAGGCTTACCAAGCATAACCACTGGAGTGAGAAACTGCAGAGGAGTGTTAATAACACCCATCAAGATCAACTTCCCATCTAGCTTCAACAAAGAAAGGTAAGGCTCAAGAGGGTGAAACACAGGCACAGTATCAATGATGTAATCCAGTGTGTCAGCCTTTTCCTGCATTTTAGTGGCATCAGAGCTGACCAAGTACTCATCAGCGCCAAGATGGTCCAAAGCCTCCTCTCTTTTCTTATCAGAAGAGCTTATCACAGTCACATGGTGGCCCATGGCCTTGGCTATCTTCACCCCCATGTGTCCCACTCCTCCAAGCCCCAATATCCCTCCTCTCAACCCACTCTGCTTCAACCCAAAGTGACTCAGTGGACTGTAAATTGTCACTCCTGCACACAATAGTGGTGCTGCCTGTTCTGGGTCCATCCCTTCTGGTATCTTCACCACAAACCTATAAATCAAAAGAAATAGATTTTAGAGTTTTGCATATCCATATCTTTCTTTAATTGCAAGAAAGATCAATTTTTTGTTATGATGTGAAAGGGTTTTTGGTTTTGAGTATGAATTACTTTTGGTCTACAACCATGGAGCTAGCAAAGCCTCCTTGGGTGGGTTTGCCATCAGTGTAAACATCGTTATAGGACCAAATTTTCTTGTTGCAGTATTGCTCTATGTCCCTTTTGCACGGATGGCAGTTTCTGCAGCATCCAACAATGGCTCCCACTCCCACTATGTCTCCTGCTCTGAACTTGCTCACATCTGAACCCACCTCCACTACCTCACCTACCACTTCATGCCTGTTTCAGTTTTCAACAATAAAATAATGATAAAAGTTAATAAAGCAAGCACAAAATGGGGGGAAAAAGAGACTGAGACAAAAGATAAGAATCCAATCATGACTAGCATTAGAAGATGGCTATAAAAAATGGATTTTGCTGCACACATTAAACTATTTATTTTTAAAAATTGAAAAAATATTAACAACAATACCAATTTTTAAGAAAATATTTTCAAAAATAAATAAATTAACGTGGGCTATTAAGGACGTATTAACCGGACTCATAAAAAATAAATAAGAAAAAAGCAAGTGGGGGTGTGTTTTAGTTGCATGTACCCAGGAACCATGGGATAGTTGGACATGCCAAGATCATTCTTGATCTGATGAAGATCAGTGTGGCAAATTCCACAGCAGATTACCTTGACGTAAACATCTTCTGAGCCAGTGTCTCTGCAAAAAAAAAAAATGTTTGATTTTGGAGAAACCCAAATGAGATTAGTGGACCATATCCATATTTGTCAAAAATTAGAGAATGAGAGAATCAAATCATGGTTTTGAAATAGATACCTGAGAGTGTAGGTGTAAGGTGCTAGAATTCCAGTAGGGTCAGTGGCTGCCCAGCCAGTTATTGTCCTTTGTGCCTCAATGCTACCCATATATATTTTTTTTCTTTCTCAAACACACAAAAGTGAGAGACAGAGAAAGAGAGAGAGAGAGAGAGTGGATGGGTGCGGCTATGGAGGAATCAGAAAAGCATATATATAACACACACACACCCATGGAAAATGAAAGCAAATGAGAAAAGTTGACGTTTCAGCACAGCAGTGGGGTTACGGTGCGGTAGGTGAACCCTGGTTGGTGGGGTGATCCACTGCTTCCAGAACCACACCACTACTTCGTCCACATCCACAAGATAATAATCTCTCTCTTAAGTTGCCATGCATTTGTGAGCTCTCAGTATGTATGTTTGTTCGTTTGGCTAATTGTGAGTGCAAAAACACTATCATTTCAATCCTCAACAGTTCGATTACATCCTGAAACCACACGGTTTGAAATGCATCCTATCACACTAAGCTTTTTAAGTGTTTTGATTTACTCCTCACTCCTCACTGACCTTCGCACACCTTGTATCCTTCATATCACTCATTTTTTTACTAACTTTACTTTCACATCGTCTCACTAGTCATAATTGATACCTTGCAACTCATCAACAACAATGAATAAGATTATAAACAATTTTGTGTCTAGAAAAATGTGACTATAGACTATGAGAGCTAAAAATGCCTATATTTTTATGTTAATTAAATTTAGTTCCGTGCAGGTTGTTAAAGCTTAAGAAGGTGAAACGATCAGGCACAGGAGGGCATAAAGACCCCTTTATTTACATGGTATTTGTGGTCCTCGCAATTTAAGTATTTTCTAAGTTTTAAAGTCTAATTTTGCACCACCTGCTTGTCAAAAAAAAAAAAAAATTGCGCCACCTAAAATGAAAGGCAACATATTTAGATTTGAGGAAAGGTTGTAATGTAAATCGTGTGTTCAACTTGAATTATTAGGGGCTGATGCCTTTGTAATTATTCATCATAGCGTACTTATGTAGAAATTTTTGTTTAGCATTATTTACTATCTAATCTAAGTTTGATTGGTTGTTTGTTTCTTTATTTTGGTGCAGATAGCATGAGGAAGTTGGGTGTTATCAAGGGCCAGTCATAGGGAGACTTAATTTGGATCATCACTATACTAGGGATGTTATGGTCTGGCGGATGGGGAAAAGTGAGAATAGCAATAATATCAACAAATATTGCTGAACATACATATTATAGATACGACAGTCTTATGGCATCTTTGCTTAAGTTTTACTCCAACTCTATGTTCTTAAGTGTGTAAATGGAAGGATTTCTATCCCAAACCTTCATATATATACTTTTCCTACTTTATGAAATATTTTCTTCTATCACGTTGTGTTACAGCCCGGATCATTATTATTTTCCTTAAGATCCAAAACATGATTGTCACCATATATATACCAAATCACACAATCAAAGTTAAGAAAATTATCTTCTATGTAAAACACTCAATATTCGAATGTTCTTTGTGCATAAAACCTGACTCATACGAAATCCTGAACTTAAATCTCAAATGTGAGGGATGATCATGGTTGACTGGTATTGTATGTGCAAGAAGAGTGGTGATCTTTGGTGTTTGGTGCATGATGGCTAAATATGTGTATATGATGGTTAAAAGGTTGGAGAAGAAACCAAGCTCCTTCAGACATAGGGCTTGGAAATTATTAATTTATTATCATCGTGCTTATTGTGGAATTTGTGGAGAGAAAGAAGAAGGAAATAAAAGATTAAATAAATCAAGATATACATGCTGACGAGCAGCCTTGGGATTGGAATGTATATCTTTGCCAAAAATAAAATTGGGGATTTTTCTCCTGCATGGCAAATATACAGTAACCAAAAGCAGACAGTTTTTTTTTTTTAAAACAAAAGCAGACAGAGTTGAAGATACTTAGGGGTTGTTTGGTAACGTTATTCTAGTAATATTGTTTGTATTTTTTGGAAATACATATGAGTGAAAAAGTATGTAAAAATACGTGTAATATTGTTTAAAAACTAAAAACATATGTTTAAACATATGTATCAACGAGCCCTTAATTATTAATCAAAGAAAAATCAGAACTCTTGACAATATTGGTAAAGGACGTGGCACTAACTAATTAAATAAAGCACAGGTTAGCTCCACTTTTTAAGGGCAAACCACTAGGATGGTATTTATAAATTATTATGATTTGGTGTTAAATATTTGAAGGAGAAAATTAAAGCTCTTCTTTATTTTGAACGATGAAAATTGAATTTAAACCAAATTTAGGGATATATATTCCAACCGAAATTATATAAAAATATAAGAATCAAGCTGATTGGTAAACTAATATCAGAATCAGTGGCATAAAATAACTTTAAGACCTAAACTTAAGTTTAAAATTAGAAAAGAAAACCAACAATTTTCTTTTTATTGATAAAAAAAAATACTAAAAAAAATAATGAAGATAAAGAAATTTTTTTTTTTTGCTAAAGAATGAAGATAAAAGAAGGTAGGCAGTGAGCGGGACAGCATCTTCCTCATCATATGCCCACTAATTAACACATCCGTTACCAAGTGTATGATTAAGAAAGGACAATTTGAATTAAAGGCAGCAATAAACTCACCCAGTAAACTGGAATTTTTGTTTCGGGTAGAGAGAGACCTTGTTTTCCTTTCTTATTCTGATTCCAAGTACTTTCGTCCCAAAGGTGAGCTTCATATCGATCAGTCCATGTATGCCTCATCAATATGAACATGTACACACACACAAATGCTTCATCAACATGAACATGAACACAAACACAAACACAAACACAAAGAAAGAAGAGAATAGAGAGCTTAAAAAAACGAAAATTTGCGATGAGAGAGAACATGAACACAAATACAAACACAAATAGATTCGCTATCATCACCGTCTCTCTGCTGTTTCTTCCACCGCCAGGTTCCAATTTTAATCCAGGATCCGATACGACAACAACAGCGCCAAAGCCACGACAAAACCCTAACCCTAGCAGAGAGAGCGAAAGAGAGAGTATTTTTATTTTTTTATCGGTGAGTTTGGCTCCAGAATCCGGTTTATATGCTTTTTCTCCATTTGTCCATGGAAATATGGGATGAGAATGATCACTATATGCTCACAGAAATTTGATCCCCAACTTTTCTTTTCAAGGAAAATACACCAATTCACAACCAAGATAGAGGCTTATTGGACTGGCGACAAGCAGCTAGCCTTGGGATTGGAACGTATATTTTTGCCAAAAATAAAAGCAGCTAGCCTTGGGATTCTGCAGACACAGTTGAAGATACTTAAATATATTATAAAGCACAGATTAGCTCCATGTTTAAAGGGTATACAACTAGAATGGTATTAATGATTTTCTGTTAAGTATTTGAAGGAGAAAATTACAGCTTTTTTATTTTGAACGATGAAGATTGTATTTAAACCAAATATTAGGGATGAAAATTATATTCCAAACGAAATTAAAAATATACGAATCAAGCTAATTGGTAATTAAACTAATACAAGATTTTCCCAAAATACAAAGCGAGAGAGAGGAAGAGACCTCGTTTTCCTTTCTTGTTCTGATTCTGATTCCAAGTACTTTCGTCCCAAAGGTGAGCTTCATATTGACCAGTCCATCTATTTTTTTTTAAAGAATAATAAAAATCATCAACATGAACATGAACACAAACACCTTACAGTAGAAAAGAAAGCTAAAAAAACGAAAATTTGCGATGAGAGAGAACTAGGTGATACCACGATAGATGGAGCTGCTTTTACGGGCGGCAATTTGCTGTCCACATCCTTTGTACACAAATAGCTCATCTTTCGCTATCATCGCTGCCTCTCTGCTGTTTCTTCCACTGCCAGTATCCGATTTCAATCCAGGATCCGATGGTGACAACAACGCCATGCAGAGCCACGACAAAACCCTAACCCTAGCTGAGAGAGAGTATATTTTGCTGATGCGCTCTTTCTTTCTTTCTTCGCTTTCTTCAATCCTCCTCATCCTTTGTACACAAATAGCTCATCTTTCGCTATCATCGCCGTCTCTCCGCTGTTTCTTCCACCGACCACCGCCAGCATCTGATTTCAATCCAGGATCTGATGGTGACAACAACGCCGTAGCCACGACAAAACCCTAACCTTAGTGGATTTCTAAATCATATAAAAGTCCAGTTCAAAGAGGGGAATCCTCTTATAAATAATATAGAAAATGCAAATACATATGCAATTAATCCTAATATTCCATCCAAAAAAAAAAAAAATCCTAATATTATGCAACAAATTATTCTAATCCAAATTAATATTATGTAGCAAATAGAGTGTTAACAGCCGTAACAAAAAAAAAGTTCCACTTCTTTTGCACGTAATACAATCTATCATTGTATTTATGTGTTATATAATTGAGAAATGCTGTTGTTATGTCCACAATACATTCACAACAAATTTTAAGTAGTAGGTTGTTAATGATGGACAAAAAAGTAATTTCAGTGTGGGTTCAAATTAGAATTAGTAACAACTTGCACACTACAATCTCAACTCAAAAGAAGAAGAAGAACAATGGAAATTTTTAAGGGTTAGGGTGACAAGTTATTCTGGACATAACATTCTCTTTTAAGGTATGTGAAAATAATCTAGTCTCTTTATATATAAAAATTATTTTTATATAACAACTTTTTTGAGAAGGTTTTTTATTTTATTTTTTATATAACATGTTTTAACATCATTGTGATTATCTTCACTGTTATCTTTGTCTTATAAAATTTTATTATTTTCTAACCCTTAAATTTTCAATAAAACTAATTAGCCCTTAATTTTGTGGCCTTTTTTCTTATTAGGAATGGGGGGGGGGGGGGGGGGGTTCTTAAGAAAAGGCTTAAGCCTAAATTTGGTCATGTTGCCCAATTAAATTCAACCATGTGATTGCATTGATGCAACACACAGTTGAATATAATTGTGCTTATAAGAGCACCCATAGTAGATGTGGGATATGTGCCAAATGCTAAATATTTGGCACATATCCCACACCAAATACAAAAAATAGCTCCCTAGCAAATGTTGCATATGTTTGGCACATATACCATTTGTGTCCGTACCGTTGCAAATTTGCAACGGTACGGACAGATGTGGTAAACCAAAATAATGTATTTTAATGTGTAGTAAATATTATTTTAATGTATTTTAATGTGTAGTAAATATTATTTTAATGTATAGAATTGAATTATAAAACATCTGATAAATGAGATGTTGTAAAATGATGTGGTAAAATAATAAAGTAGGCATTTAGTGTGGCAAAATGACATAATTTTTGCACCAGTTGCTATGGATGCTCTTGATAATACTAATTGTGTTGCATTGATCAATGCAACACATTAGAAATTGTACCTAAATTCCCACCCAATTTTTGAAGATGTTAAGTACTACTTGGTTTTTTTTTTTTTTTTTTAATGTCACTATTTGGTTCAACTTTTATTTATTATTATTTTTTTTAATGTCAAATTTGCACAAGCTCTCTGATCTAATAGGATACATTGTTCACAAGTGTCTATAACATATTCGAATATCTATTTTACTACGTTTCTCATGCTCTTTTTCATGGATCTTCCATATTCCTACTAATCACACTTATTGCATGAGAAAAATCAGGCCTAGTACTCGCCATAAAGTACATTAGACAACCTACTGTGTTTGTATACGACACTTTAAACATTACACTTTTAGTTTTACTCTTCATTTGAATTTGAGTATTACTTTAAGCACATTTTAAAATGGCCAGTGGTAGTGTATTGAACCTTTCTAACACAAAAGGAACAATAAATATTCAGCTAAAGCTAATCCAGAAAAGTTTGATTCCATGTGCTAGGTGCATTGTAGATTATGCACTATCTATTAATTTAAGCCACAACAACATTATCTATGGAAAACAAATCAATAAATAATTGTTCTCTTTTTATGCATCTTCATCATCCTTTGATTTTAATGTAGAGTGAAATTTATTCTGAAGGGTTGGATCAAAATTGGTGCTCTCTATGCTAATAAATTAATGATTTTTTATTCATAAATGCAAGCACTACAAGTGACTGTTAAAATCAAATATGGATGTGTCATGATTGACATGATTCAGCCCTGCAATTTTTATTTTTTATTTTATTTTTGGGGATAAGTTTTTGTTTTTGTTTTTGGTGATAGAGTTTCAACTTATGGTATCCGCTTCTAATAATTGTGTTCTATTATCAGACCAAGACATCAATCAGTTTTTGGTGTAGGCGAGGATTGAACTTCAGATCTCTTATTTAACCATCAAAGATTTTATTAGTTAAGTTAATTGATAAAAGACATAATTAAGAATAATTATAATTAAATATGCATTAAATTTTCCTAATTAAGTTTAATATAACTAGTGTTCGTTTTTTTTTCTTCTTCAAAGCTTTAGAAAATTATGTGAAAATATCATTTATTATAGTATGCATTATGCAAATTTTTTTATTTTTAATTTCTCCATTTTATTAGAAAATTAATATGGTTTGTTAAATTATTTATATACTTAATTTTTTTTATTTATTAACGTAATTTTGTTATTTTGATATAATGAATTTTTTTTAATACTTATTAAATATATTTATTTCAAATAAATTATGAAAATTCAGTCATTAAGAAAATATATTAGAAAAGTATACTCAAATTTAAAAATATGATATAATTTTATTTAATTTTATATTTAAGTTAATGATAGTTTTTGATAAGAAAATTTCAATTATTTTTTTAAAGAGTATGAAATATTAAAAATTAGAGTAACACTTTTGGATTTGGAACCTAACTTGGCACACTTGACATATTAGAGTAGATTAGCTTAATCTTATCATTGGGATTCCACTTGAATTATATAATAACAGAGATTATTGATTTAAATTAAATAGGTTATATGGCTAGGATAATTCCATTGTGCATGTGTGTTATTCTTTTGAACTGAATATGAGCAAATTGTGCATCATGATTGAAAAGTTTTTATGCTGATATATTGAGTGGCATAGATGAAGGTTGCATAAAAGGACCACGATGAAGGAAGCAGAAGATCTTTATTGCACTGTGATGTGTCATGCATATGTCACTTTATTATGCAGTCCAGATATCTAGAAGTTGTTGAAATGTCCGCTGGTTATATATACCTGGCATTATTTTATTGGACCAGCGCATAGGAATAAGAATAGCTTGTCCGGTTTATTATTAAGTTATAGAATAAGTCTGGTGCCATATAAAGTAAGTGGCACCAGAAGGATTCTAAGCTATATGCCTATTTGGCAGGAGACATACCTTGCATCAAAGAGAAACTTCTAGGTGAGACGGGCTTATATGCCTATTCTCTCATTGACATAAAGGACCCACGTACCGTCTCACTTAATACCTTCTCTACATTAAATTAGTTTGTTTGCATTGGTGTTTGATAAATTGCTTGTACTACAACGTAATTAATAATTTTTGCAAAAATAGCTTAGAGTTGTGGGTGATAAAGTAAAAGTCTGTTTAATTGGAGGAATAAAAAAATGAAATGATAGAAAATATAGAGGAGATATCAATGTAAGAGGATAGAAAAGATTGAATTTTTTCTCATGTGTATTTAGTTGGAAAGGTAAAAAAGTGGAAGGATGAAAAAATCTTCTATTTGGTAAGATAAAAAAATGAGAGGATAGAAAATAAAATTTGTATAAATTTATTATTATGTCCAAATTAGATAAAACAAAAAACAATATATTATATTTTTATTAAAAAATTATGTTTGAATGATTACTTCTTTAAAAAAAAAAAAAAAAAAAGGTGGGAGGGCATTCAAAAAGAAGAAATTTTAGGAAAGAAGCAAGGTGAAAATCAATCTCCATTCTTTTATTTCCACTGATTTTGTATTGGATTAATTGTACTTTCTCTCCTCAACTCTGGTGAAGTTTGTATCTCTAAAATTATTGTATAAAGTAGCTACCATATATCGTTACTCAATTATGATGTTTTACAGATTATCAGAAAGAAGAAGAAGAAGTTTTATGGCCGGGCTTACATTTGCAAGCTCAATGAAATTATTCCATTCCATTGCAAATAATCAATATTTACACTATGTACTGTAATTCATAAAGAAAAGGAGTATGTATGAATTATGATGAGGTTTCACAAAGTAGAGGAATAGACTAAAACCAAATATAATAAATAAATAAATAAAATATTAGGGAATAGGAATAAAATAAAAAAGGATACTAGATTTCTTTTCCCTAATATGTTTGGAATTAAAAAAAATATATATTAAAGAAATATAACTTTATTATTATATCTTTATGTTTTATTTGTAATTAAAGGAAAAGGAATAAAAATGTAATTCTACTTCAATTACATTTTAGTCAAGAAAAAGTAAAAAAGCCACTATTTTCTTCCCATTTCGTTTTCTTTGCTTTCAATTAGTTCTCCTAAACACACCATTGGGTGGGGGCATTGCCCCGTTAAAGATGGAATGCCAAAACAATCTCCAAATTGACTCGTATGTTGTTTGTTAGCACTTAGCATCATTGACACTTTAATTTACACATAAAGACACCTAACAATAAATTAGAGATAAAAGTGACACTTGACACAATAAATATATATATATATATATGAAGTTGACACAATTAGACACCTAACAATATATATATATATATATATATATGAAGTTGTTAAACTCTCTCTCTCTCTCTGTGGGTGGGTAAAGAGGCGAGAAGTGTTATGTCCATAATATTTTCACAACAAATCTTAAGTGGTAAGTTATTACTGGTTATAATTTGAATTCACTATTGAAATTACAAAATCACCACTAAATCGGGCATATTTTGCAAGCCCATGGCTGCTTTATTCCATTTTCTATGTGTGGGGACAAATAACCAAGATTCACGCATCTTGGGCCGTGGGCTTGGTCCGAGGAGGTCTCATGGGCCGAGCAATGTGGCAGCTATCAAAGCATTCTACTTTCGAAAGATTCGCACATAGGACCGGCGATTCCGTCCGAGGAGGGTATAGTCCTCGGATATAAAGCTTTCGGTTCAAGGAAGAATCCCAGTGGCTAAAGTAATCTTCCTGGAATCCCCTATGACAGAAACAAACTCGGTGAGCTTACTGGGAAGGAAAAGATCCCCAAAAATATCTGAAGAAAAGCTGCTACCACCACATTAAATACCCTGCAACTACTTTTCTGGCCGCATTTATGTGGAGAAGACCTCTGAACAGTGCTACCAAGACTATGACCTCTCACAGGGAGGCCAAAGAAAAGATCTGGTGGGATAAGTATCAAGGGGCACCTTAGATGAATGACTAGTGTAAGGATAGGATGCTTAGAATATGATTATATAATGCCATTCCTCCTCCATTGGAGAGGGGACGGATTTCTTAGAAAGAAAAGAGAGAGAGAAAAACAAAAGGAAAAAGGAAGATTTATAACCTGAACAACACAATAAAAGGATTCCTCCTCGGACCTAAATAAAACAGAATTATTCCAAGTTATTTTGGTGTGCTTCGGGCCTTCTAATCTGCTTCTTAGTTTATCTTTGAGAATAGGAAAAACGAAGCCCTCACCATTCGAATCTAATTCTTAAGCCCACTCTCTACAAATACATATTGCAGTGGACTTATTGGGCCCGGGTCTTGCGTGCTTTGGACTGGGGTGTACTAATTCGTTACACTACAATTTGCGCCGTCTGTGGGAAGAATTTGTATAATAGTGAGCGCGACGTTTCACCATGGTAGGATCAGGTCCCCGCCCACAGGAATCCAGGGGCTCCCATCAACAAGACGCCTTCCATAATCTTGAGCGTAGGAGAGATAGGGAGGGTAGCCCACATACCACACAGACTAGCGGAAGTCATCCGCAAATGGGGAATCACTTTCCTCAGGAACGAAGTAACAGAGCCATGCAAAGGGAGATCGATGATTTGAAGCGGGAGCTACGCCATGCGCATCGACGACGAGCCCCTTCTAGTTCTGGTGTTTCCTCAAATGATGAAGATGATGTTACGTACAAACGCAACCCTAGGACACCGTCGAGCGAGCCTTTCTCCTATCACGAGGAAAACGTTCATAAGCGAAAGCGTAAGAGTCCACCTCTGAGGGGGCTGGAGAATGACGCCATGAGCAAGGCGTTGAATCAAATTTCTAGGTCCCCCTTTACGCATCGCATCGAAAGGGCAGAGCTTCCTCGGCGATTCCATCAGCCCACTTTCACCACTTATTACGGCCGAACGGATCCAGTAGAGCATGTAAGCCAATTCAACCAGAAGATGGCCGTCTATTCTAAGGACGAGGCCTTGATGTGTAAAGTCTTTCCTTCCAGTTTGGGGCCCGTGGCCATGAGGTGGTTCGATGGGTTGAGACCTAACTCCATAAGTTCCTTTAAGGAGCTTACGCAGGCTTTTGGTTCTCGTTTTATCACATGCAGTAGGGTGCCTCGCCCTTTGGATTCTTTACTGTCTTTGTCCATGCGGGAGGGGGAAACCCTGAAACGTACTCGAACAGATATTGGGAGACGTATAATGAAATAGATGGTGATTTTGAGGACGTGGCCATCAGCACTTTTAAGGGCGGCTTGCCTACTGAGCATGGATTAAGGAAGTCTTTCACTAGTAAACCGGTCACCAGTGTGCGTCAGCTTATGGATCGAATAAGCAAATACAAAAGGGTTGAAGAGGACCAGCAGCAAGGAAAGGGTAAAACAAAGATTAACCCTCAGGAGCGTAGGGATTTCAGGTCGGACCGATTTAGTAACAATCGGCCACGGAGAGACTTTGTCGGGCAGTCAGATTCCTCCAACGCCCAAGCTGTCAACGCGGTATTCCGAGAGCCAGTCAGTAAGGTCTTGGAAAAAATTAAGAACGAGCCATTCTTTAAATGGCCGAACAAAATGGCGGGGAACGCGATGAGGCGCAACCAAAGCCTTTATTGTCAATATCACCAAGACCAAGGACATACAACCGAGGACTGCAGGAACTTGTGGGACCACTTAGATCAGCTGGTCCGAGAAGGAAGATTGAAGGACCTGTTGCATTCCAGCAGTCAAGCAGGACAGACTGGGTTTGATTCCAGAAGAGGGGCGTCCTCGGGCCCACCCCTGGGAACGATAAACGTCATTTTCGCTGCCCCAGGAAGAACAGGGTCCTGTCCGTACAGAGTGATGTCTGTGGCTCAATCGTTCGCCAAGGACAGTAAGCACGACCCAAAAAGAATCAAGATGGAAATAGAACCAGTTCTGGGTTTTTCGGAGGAAGATAAGGTCGGAACTATCCAACCCCACGATGATGCCTTGGTGATCACGCTCAGGATAGGAGGGTATGATGTGAAGAGGGTGCTGGTGGACCAAGGGAGTGCCGTGGAGGTAATGTATCCTGACCTGTTTAGAGGTCTGGGGTTAAGGTCCGAGGACCTAACTGCCTATGATTCCCCCCTGGTCAGCTTCGAGGGAAGGACCGTTATGCCAAAGGGTCAGATCAGGCTACCTGTGCAAACCGGTCTTGAGGTAGTGGAGGTCGACTTTATCGTGGTGGATGTTTATTCTCCATATACCGCTATCGTGGCCAGACCTTGGCTTCACGCACTGGGGGCTGTCTCCTCCACTTTGCATCAAAAGGTGAAATACCCTTCCGAGGGTCAGGTCAAAGAGATCGTCGGAAACCAGAACATGGCTAGACAATGCCTGGTAGCGGCCATATCACACCAACCTGAAGCTGAATCGCTGATGGCCGCGGAGGCAAATTCATAGCAATTAAAATCTCTCGAGTCGCCTATCGAGGAGAACTCCGAGGAGGTGAAATGTGATGATTTAGAGAGGATCATTATAGGGAATGATCCAGAGAAGTATTTCCAAGTGGGGTCCCAGTTGCCGCCTCGCGAGAGGGAAGAGTTAATAGAATTCCTTAAGAGGAACGTCGATGTATTCGCCTGGAGCGCTTACGAGGCACCAGGGGTGGACCCCACCTTTATATGTCACCATTTGAATGTTAATCCATCCATTACTCCGAAAAAACAACCACCTCGGCGCCCGTCCAAGGAGCATGCCGATGCCGTTAAAGAAGAGGTGAGCAAGCTTAAGCAAGCAGGAGCTATCAAGGAAGTGTTCTACCCTGAATGGCTGGCCAACACGGTGGTGGTAAAGAAAAAGAGTGGCAAGTGGCGAGTGTGCGTAGATTTTACTGATCTAAATAAGGCTTGTCCGAAGGATCCATTCCCCATGCCACGAATAGATCAGCTGGTGGACGCGACGGTGGGACACCCTCGAATGAGCTTCTTGGACGCCTTCCAAGGATATCACCAAATACCTTTAGCCTTGGAAGACCAGGAGAGGACTGCATTTGTCACTCCCATCGGAAACTACCATTACAAGGTGATGCCTTTTGGTCTAAAAAACGCAGGATCAACCTATCAAAGGATGATGCCGAGAATGTTTGAGCTTCAGTTAGGGAAGAGCATTGAGGTCTACATAGACGATATGGTGGTCAAAAGCAAGGTGGTGTCCGAGCATGTTAATGACCTCGGAAGCATTTTCAAAATCTTGAGGAAGCACAAGTTGCGCCTAAATGCATCCAAGTGCACGTTTGGTGTGGGATCGGGCAAATTCCTGGGATACATGGTAACACACAGAGGAATCGAAGTCAATCCCGATCAAATTAAGGCGATTAACAACTTACACCCTCCTCGTAATCCTAAAGAGGTTCAGAAACTTACTGGAATGATTGCCGCTTTGAATCGTTTTATTTCTCGTTCAGCAGACAGGTGCTGGCCTTTCTTCCTCTTGATGAAAAAGTGGAAGGGATTTGAATGGTCCGAGGAGTGCTCTAAGGCTTTTCAGCAGCTTAAGGAATATCTCTCTCGGCCTCCAATCATGTCCAGTCCTCAGGAGGATGAGGTCCTATTCGCCTACATAGCCGTTGCTCCCCATGCTGTGAGTCTGGTGTTAATTCGAGTTGACAGTGGTGTGCAACGGCCGGTATATTACGTTAGCAAATCGTTGCATGAAGCCGAGGTGCGTTATTTACCATTGGAAAAGGCCATCCTGGCTGTAGTCCATGGTACGCGGAAACTCCCCCACTATTTTCAGGCACACTCTGTCATCGTCTTAACTCAACTCCCGATTAGGGCTGTACTCCGAAGTGCTGACTATACCGGCAGGATAGCTAAATGGGGAACTATTCTAGGGGCTTTTGACATCAAGTACATGCCTCGCACTTCTGTCAAAGGCCAGATCCTAGCAGACCTGGTGGCTGAATTCGCTGAAGCCTCGTTAGAAAATGTTCCAGCATTGCAGCACATGGATGAAAAATCGGTTGGCGTGATCTCGCTCCAGGAATCCCTATGCTGGAAAGTCTATGTTGACGGTGCAGCGAACCAAAGAGGTTCTGGATTGGGGTTGGTTCTAATCTCTCCTGAGCAACTAACAATAGAGAAATCGCTGAGGTTGGATTTCTTTGCCACCAATAATGAGGCCGAGTACGAAACTTTATTGGAAGGGATGAATATGGTTCAAAGACTGGGGGGAAAAGAAGTAAAAATGTTTTCAGACTCCAAATTAGTCGTCGGTCAGGTAATGGGCGAACTGGAAGCAAGGGATGAAAGAATGCAGAAGTATTTAAGTCAAGTTACACAGCTGCGATTAAAATTTGAGTCATTCAGTCTGCTGCACATCCCAAGAAGCAGCAATTCGCATGCAGATTCTCTAGCTACACTCGCAACCTCCTCGGCGCAGAACCTACCTCGAATTATCCTTGTAGAAGACTTGTACAAGCCCACGGATGCAGGGAGAAAATTAACTCAGGTTTCTCATGTCCGAGTGGAACCTAGCTGGATGGATCCAATCATATCATTTTTAACGGAGGACATCCTGCCGGGAAATAAATTGGAGGCTGAAAAAATACGAAGAAAGGCACCCCGTTTCTGGTTGTCCGAAGACCAAAAGTTATACAAGCGCTCTTTTGCGGGACCGTATCTATTATGTATCCATCCTGAAGCGACAGAGGTCATCTTAGAAGAGTTACACGAGGGGATTTGTGGGAGCCACACTGGAGGCAGATCTCTATCTCTCAGAGCTGTCACACAAGGCTACTGGTGGCCAAACATGCAAAGAGAAGCACACGAGTATGTAAAGAAGTGCGACCAATGCCAGCGATTCGCCCCAAACATTCACCAACCAGGGGGGATCCTTAATCCGATAACCAGTCCCTGGCCATTTGCTCAATGGGGCCTGGATATTGTCGGGCCTTTCCCCAAAGCAGCTGGAAACAAGAGGTATCTGCTGGTCGGCACCGACTATTTTACAAAGTGGGTCGAAGCTGAGCCCTTATCAAACATCAGGGATGTGGACGCTAAGAGGTTCATTTGGCGGAACATCGTTACTCGGTTCGGGGTCCCTCGTACTATTATCTCGGACAATGGTCTTCAGTTTGACAGTAAGGCCTTCAGGGGATACTGCGGCGAATTAGGAATAACGAATAGATACTCCACCCCAGCTTACCCCCAGGGGAACGGACAAGCCGAGGCCGTTAATAAGGTCATAGTAAACGGACTGAAGAAGAGGTTAGATGATGCGAAAGGAAGATGGGTGGAAGAACTGTCGCATGTCCTGTGGGCCTATCGAACCACACCGCGTCGATCAACGGGAGAAACCCCATTTTCGATGACTTATGGTGTCGAAGCTGTCATTCCTTTGGAAACCGGGTTCCCAACGCTAAGAAGCAGTTCGTTCAGTTCGAATAGTAATGATAATCTTCTGGAAAAAAGTTTGGATCTCGCTGAAGAGAGGAGGGAGAGTGCACTGGTTCAATTGGCGTATTACCAACACAAGCTTAAGCAAGGATACAATGCTAAAGTAAAGCTAAGGCCACTAGCACCTGGTGACTTGGTTTTGAGGAAAGTTCTGGGCACGGCAAAAAATCCAGCTTGGGGAAAGCTTGGGCCCAATTGGGAGGGACCATATCGCATCACCTCGGAAGCAGGAATAGGGGCCTATTTCTTAGAAGACTTAGACGAACATGTAATACCTCGTCCTTGGAATGTAAACAACCTGAAAAGGTATTATTACTAATAAGAATTTTCTTTGTCCTTAAATTCGTGCGTTGTGTGACAAAATAACTTATGTTTATTATAAAAGTGGTTAAACAGAACCTTAGTCATGCCTGATGTCCTCGGACCAGATGCTTTGGGGAAATTATTACACTTATGTTTATTATAAAGGTGTTTAAACAGAACCTTAGTCATGCCTGATGTCCTCGGACCAGATGCTTTGGGGAAATTATTACACTTATGTTTATTATAAAAGTGCTTAAACCGAAAGTCAACACACTTATGGGTTATCAGGCAATGACATTCCATTTGCATGATCCAATAAAACTTAAGTTATTGTAAAACCCTCTGGCCATGTACAACCCAATTAATTTCTTAGTGTCTTTTTCATATAATATATTCATTGGAATTTGAGTTATAATTTATTCATTAACAAGAGCCTTAGTGTGTGAATAAAAGTTATCTCAAACCTTAACAAAAGCAAGTGACAAAAGTATAAATGCAAAAGGTAAGAAAGACAAGTCTATTCTTTAGTCAACAGAAGAATAAATACATCATAAGTGTATACAGAAGCTACACTTCAACAAAAAAAGGGTGGCTACACTTAAACAAAAAAAAAAAAAAGAGAAAAAAAAGAAGAAAGGAAATTTCTACAACTATTCTTTCAAAGGCTGAGAACCCTTCTCGGGAGATTTAGCTTTGGCCTTGACACCTCCAGCATCAGACTTCTTCTCAGTCGCCTTGGCTTGAGAAACCACGTCCTTGATGGTAAGGGAATCCTCAGCAGATTTGTCTTTAATGACCCTCTTGGTGGCCTCAACAGCTCCAATAAGGGCACTAGCAGTAGCTATCTGCTCTGGAGGAAGGAGAGGAAGGCTAATCATCGTCGGAGGACTGGTCGGAAGTTCCCTGATGGGTTCAGGGAAAAACACGTTCTCGGATATCCTTAGCTCTGAATCTGCAGGGACCCCTGCACGATTAAGTGCCTCCATCCATGTCTCTGTGCAGTATTCCCTGCACAAATCAGCCACTTCTTCAGCCAACCTCTCCTCCGTTTCCCTTACCCCACGTTCGTAGGCCGCTTCCTCAGCGGACTTAGCAGCCTCTGTTGCTTTTTGTGCTGCCTCCTTAGCCTTTTGTAGTTCAGCTTTCAGGGCTAGCACCGCTGCTTTCTCAGTGGCGAGATTCAGCTGGGTCGTATAGAGTTGCTTTCTCTGGTCCTCGGCCTGGGCCTCGACGTTTTTCAACCCAGCCTTGGCGCTTGCGCATTCTCGCTCTGCAAGTTTTAGCTTCTCGGCCAGCTGCAACTTCTCCTCTTTCAGGCTCCCTAAGTTCTTCTCAACTTCACGGCGAGAGTGGGACTCAGCTTCGTATCTGTTCTGAGCATTCCGAACCCACTCTTCGACTACATAGATCTGTTGAGTGACCTGCAAGTAAAAGCGAGTGTGATAATATTGATTAGATGCATAACCTTGTTTGGTTTAAATCATTACCTAAATCTAACTTACCAAGGCAAGATCCTTCTTCAAGGACATGAAGAGATCGGGCTGCCTGGTGCCGAAGGGCCTCCATGTCTCGTGGGAGCAGGAGGGGTTGCTCTAAAGCCTGGGCCAGATGGGCTGAATGACCTCTCTGGGCCTCCCGGATCGTGGCATCCCATGGAATTTGAGCCCCATCCAATTCAATCCGAGGGGCCCAGAATCGCTGTTGTCTGCGCACCTCAGCCTCCTCCCTGCTGTCAACAGAACTTGCCCTATTATCTTTGGGGTCATTTGTCTTCTGTTGTTTGGAACCCCTCGGAGGAATCACCTCGCCTTCTTCGTGCTCCTGCATTGGCCTCTTCTTCTTCAAATCAGGAAAGGCACGAAGTGCTAGATCAGCTGGAAGAGGAGGCGGAGGGGGTAGACTGGCAGGAGCCAAGGCCTGGGATGGACCCTTCGTGACTCCCTTCTTGCCTCTGTTGGCCACCAAACCTTTCAACGATGACCTCTCCTTTGGACTCACTTCCCCGTGTTCTTCTGAACTTGAATCTACTCGGGAAATGATTAATGCTGGCTGGATGGCTACGGAGAGCCTGTCTGCGTCGTCCTCCGAGTTCGAGAGCTGCACCGGCTCCTCTTGTCTACCCTCTTCTCCTTCAAAGTGGAACTTGTCTATCTCTTCGTCTAAAGATGCCTGCGAGGAAGCAATTTCTTCTTCCTCGGCTACTTCAACTCCGAGAGGGACCTGTCGTAGTGGAAGCACAAGTGGGGGAGGGATCTGAGAGACGGGTAGAACGACAGGAGGCAGGTCTTCTCGAGACAGAAAATCTGGTTTTGATACGTCAATACGATTGATCCGACGATCACCAGCTCTGATAGCGTTGCCAACCTCCTGGAAAATCCTTGAGATGGGTTCGAAATCTAAGATGAGGTGGACAGCTCGTAGTTGTCGATCCTCGCTCACAAAAATCTCCGACCTAAGAAGATAGTTGAGGGCAACCACGTTTGTATGACTCAGCCGAGGAGCAACGAGTGTCCTATCTGCAAAAGTAACCAAAAGGTCAGGTGCGATTGAACAATGAAATCTACTATCAAAAGAGATTACAATGCGGAAACATGGATGGAGGATAAAGACTAAACCCTATGTTAAGGGATCTAACTCTAGGGTACCCCACCTGTCTCTCTCTCCCGAGTTGGGCAAGGTCGACCATCGTGCCATGCCCCTGAGGCGACGAGGTAGTCATCTTTCATCCCTTTATTGGACTTGGGGAGGCACGAAATGAGCCTCACAACGGACGACCTGGACTTGAGATAAAAGCCTCCGTCGACTTGTGAGTGGCACTCGTACAGGTGAACCACATCATGCCAGGTGAGGCCCAAGTGGAGATGCTGTTCCAGAGCATCGATACACCCGAGAATCCTAAATATATTGGGTGCGCATTGGTGAGGGCATAACCTATGATTTATAAGGTACTCTCGGGTTATCCTACCCATTGGAAGGGTCATTCCCCCTTCTATGAAGGCTATTATAGGAATAGCTACTTCTCCGGCCTCTCTAGGTATAACAACCTCTTCTGAGGAGCAATACCGCAGACCAACCTCCTGAGGTATATGGTATTTCTGCTTAAAGGCCTCTATTTTGGCTGGGGAATCTACTAGACGCTCAAATCTACCCATATTTCACAACCTAAAGACAGAATGGACGATTTTGGAGAGTAAGAAAAACAAATAAGGTAGCCGAGGAGACAGACCGACAAGCAAAATCTAACACAAAACTAAATAGACTTACGGGATTAAAAGTGCTAGTATCTGAAAGCCTACTGAGAAGACCTTCGAAGACCTCTTACGAGAAAGAACGACAGAAAGTTGGGAGTTGGTGTTTTTAAAAAGTCAGGAACGTTAAAGGTCTCTGGAGCGCTTGAAGTTTCTTTGGAGAAGAAGGCGAATGATTTCTCAAAGCTTTATATTAGCAGAGAGAGAGGGAGGGGAAATTATCCCGCTCATAAACTCAAGGGAAATACCAGCCGTTGGATCTGCGCATCAACCGTTGGATGTGGGAGACAAGACGCCTCCTGGAGTAATTAATAACTGCTTCGGGGATTGCGAAGCGTCAGAAGTTATCACGAAATGCAAATAAGGCGCACCCCCCTTACGTGCGAATTAAATGTTCAGTCTTTATCTCTTGAAAGTCAAAACCTCACTTTTTCTCCTCGGATGGGAGGGAAAATTGAAGTTTTGAGGGGCTATTGTGGGGACAAATAACCAAGATTCACGCATCTTGGGCCATGGGCTTGGTCCGAGGAGGTCTCATGGGCCGAGCAATGTGGCAGCTATCAAAGCATTCTACTTTCGAAAGATTCGCACATAGGACCGGCGATTCCGTCCGAGGAGGGTATAGTCCTCGGATATAAAGCTTTCGGTTCAAGGAAGAATCCCAGTGGCTAAAGTAATCTTCCTAGAATCCCCTATGACAGAAACAAACTCGGTGAGCTTACTGGGAAGGAAAAGATCCCCGAAAATATCTGAAGAAAAGCTGCTACCACCACATTAAATACCCTGCAACTACTTTTCTGGCCGCATTTATGTGGAGAAGACCTCTGAACAGTGCTACCAAGACTATGACCTCTCACAGGGAGGCCAAAGAAAAGATCTGGTGGGATAAGTATCAAGGGGCACCTTAGATGAATGACAAGTGTAAGGATAGGATGCTTAGAATATGATTATATAATGCCATTCCTCCTCCATTGGAGAGGGGACGGATTTCTTAGAAAGAAAAGAGAGAGAGAAAAACAAAAGGAAAAAGGAAGATTTATAACCTGAACAACACAATAAAAGGATTCCTCCTCGGACCTAAATAAAACAGAATTATTCCAAGTTATTTTGGTGTGCTTCGGGCCTTCTAATCTGCTTCTTAGTTTATCTTTGAGAATAGGAAAAACGAAGCCCTCACCATTCGAATCTAATTCTTAAGCCCACTCTCTACAAATACATATTGCAGTGGACTTATTGGGCCCGGGTCTTGCGTGCTTTGGACTGGGGTGTACTAATTCGTTACACTACACTATGTATATGACAAAATTTAGGATTTTTATCTCTAAGTTAGAAGGTCACTTGATAAAAAATTGGATTGCAATTAGAATCTAATGAGGATTTTTAATTCAACTTTCACTTTGATGTGTTATATATGATACAATATATACAGGAAAATTTTGAATTTTTTTTTGTAAGATTCAGATTTAGCCAATGATTAAGAAAAAATGGAGAACAAATGATTGGGACTAAAGCCATGGATTTGCGAGTCTACCTATAAATATTTCAATATCCAAGTTATATAAGTCTAAAGATTTAAAAAAATTAGCTAAAAATACAATTTGCACCCTCTAATTAAGTTTAACCAAAATTTATTTCAGGCTTCTAATTTTACTTTTTTTTTATTAATTGAGTTTTTTTAAGTTTCAAGCTTTTTAATTAAGGCATTTCCGTCAATTTCCATTAAATTTTGCCGTTAAGTGACCAATTTAAAAAAAAAAAAAAAATTAAAAACCAATTAATTATTAAAAATATTTTCCAGAAAAAAAACCTTAAACTGATGAAGAGCGTTGACAATTTTTCTCAAGAACCAAGCAAGGAAAAAAAATAATAACAAAGGAACAACCCGATCAAACCAAACCAAAATCCATTCATCGCAATCAATTCAAATCAATGATGGTTTGTTTAGCTTTACATGGATAGATAGAGGCACCACCGGCTATAGACAATGTGATTTCGAGTACATTGGGACAACTTCACTTTTTCCCCAAGCTAAATTTCGTCATATACATAGAAAATGGAATAAAGCAGCCATGGGCTTGCAAAATATGCCCGATTTAGTGATGATTTTGTAATTTCAATGGTGAATTTAAATTATAACCAGTAACAACTTACCACTTAAGATTTGTTGTGAAAATATTATAGATATAACACTTCTCGCCTCTTTACCCACCCAGAGAGAGAGAGTTTAAGTTGTTTAACAACTTCAAAACTCCAATCATCCAAATTTGTTTGTTTGTTTGTTTTTTTTAAATATATTTATTTTTAAAAAACAACTACCAAGTTTAACAACTTCAAATCTCTAATTATCCAAATTTGTTTGTTTGTTTTTTTTTTTTTTAAATATATTTAATTCTAAAAAATGACTACCAATTAAGTTTAACAACTTCAAATCTCCAATCATCCAAATTTTTTTGTTTATTTTTTTAATAAATATATTTATTTCATAAAAACAACTACCTTAAAAAAGAGAAAGGCAAGGACTAGGGAGTGGGTTAGCATGGTTAAATAATGTGTAATGAGAAAGTCATACAAGCATTAACAACCCCCAAGCGTTTACCACTTAAGATTTATTGTGAAAATATTATGGATATAACACTTCTCACCTCTTTACCCACCCAGAGAGCAAGAGAGAGAGAGAGAGAGGGAGAGATTAACACCTTCAAAACTCCAATCATCCAAATTTGTTTGTTTGTTTGTTTGTTTTTATAAATATATTTAGTATCCGTTTGCGGATCCACGTTTGCGTTTCTTTCCTTTTTTTTTTTCCCAGCCGCATGTTTTGACTTTTCAGCAGTGAACAGTGCACTTGTGCACTGTTCACAGGTCCCACAAACTTAATTTTTTAATAAATATACCAATTAATTTAAAAAAAATACTACCAATTAAGTTTAACAACTTCAAATCTCCAATCATCCAAATTTTTTTGTTTATTTTTTTAATAAATATATTTATTTCATAAAAACAACTACCTTAAAAAAGAGAAAGATAAGGACTAGGGAGTGGGTTAGCATTGTTAAATAATGTGTAATGAGAAAGTCATACAAGCATTAACAACCCCCCAAGCGTTTTCCACCAACAGTAGACACGAACTTTGAAAATCACATATACAGACTCAGACAGGCCGTCTCTTTCCATTTTTGGCTTCTTATGCCCTGTTTGGTAGCTTAGTTTGAACACACTTTTGAGCATTTTAAACAACATTACACACATTTTCACACACTTTTCACCTACACGTATATCAAAAACACCCAAACAACATTACTCAAACTCCTCTACCAAACACCCCCTTAATATTTCTTTGCAGTTCAACCACTAACTCAACACCTCATGCATAGCTTGACACTATTATTATTATAAATGAGATCCAAATTTGGTGAGAAGAAATTAATTTGCATAACAATGTATAATCTATTGCCAATATTCCTAAGTCCCCCAAAATGTGAAATTTTTTAGATGACATGATTAATAATATATTTTAAAAAAATTATTTACTTTATATATATTGAAGGTGGCATGAATTTTGATAAGAACCAACAATAGGAATGCGTGATGAACAAATTAAATTAAAAATAATATGAATATATATGGTCATAACTCAGATTAAAATAAAATAGTAAAAAAAAAAAAAAAAAAACTTAAGGTATACTACAAAAGCACATCATGTAACGCCAACGGTGTAAGCCTATTTTAATTAAAATAAAAAATATAATAGACGGTTATAATAATTTTTGAAAAAAGGAAACTTCTTTAAATCAGAATAAACTTCTTAAAATTTTGATAATAGAGTTTCACTTAAAACAAATTATATAAAAACAGTGTATTACATCCAACTTTTGTTATAGAGAGCAAGATTTTTTATTTTTTTTGAGAATCTTATAGAGAGCAAGATTTAGATACAGTACTTAAGTGCTGTTCCTTAGGTTTATTTCTTAAGATTCTCCATGTGGCTTTTTTCTCATGGATGAAAGTATATTTTTTAAGTTAAGTAGCCACATGACAGAATCTTAAGAGTGGAATATAAAGAACAACATCTAAGGTACTATACATAAGTTTTGTCCTTTGTGATATTATGTTGGATTATTTTTATTAAATATATTAAATTGTATTTTAAGTGAGAAAAATAAATCATTTCATTTTTTTCACTAATGCAATACCGGTTCATTCTTCAAAGTGTAACTTAAATCTAAGCATTTATTCTTTTAAAACAGAACAGGATTAGTGGACAACTGTGAGATTTTTAATACCATCAATGCCTGCCTTATTATTAGTTTCAATGTAATATATATTTTTCTTTTTAAACGTTTTACTTTCAAACGTTCTTATTTGAATATTTAATATGATGATGTTAACATATATGGAAGGTTTCAGCAACTTTATTCTACAGCTATTTATATGCTACAATAAGTTACCAAATTTATACAAAGCATTTATTTTTTTTGGGTTTGATGAGAAAGTCAAATCGGTTGGTAACATTTCAAAATATCATTATAACAATTTAATTGGTATGAATTCTTTGGCTAGAGACAAGATGCACGTCCGGCCATTATATAGATAGAAAGAAATAAGAAGATAGAAAATGATCATTTTTGAATTATTGGGCTAACACTAACTGTCTACTTTCTCTTCTTCTTACTTTGAAAAAAAATATTTTCCTCTATATTCTATATTTTTGGGTAAGAAAAATACTATTTTGAGAGCTTCATATCTTACAAGCGGTGTAGGTTTGTAAGGATAATCATTAAGGTGACTGAGTTGTTGTATTCCGGGGGCGTCATGCACAATGTTGTTAGTCTACTACATCGGAAATCTCGTAAACGGCGTGTATCGTCTCAAGATAGTAACATGATCCACGCTTCAACTTCACCATCTAAAAACGTATGAATTAATGGTAAATTACATGTTATGAGATGTAATTTATGCACCATTGAGGTAATATCTCTCAATTGTTATCTAATTTTATGGTAAATTTTAATTTATGTGAATTATTATTATTTTAAATGATATTTTGAATGTTAACAGATTCAATTTATTTATTATTGTTCTTAGGAACAACATATTACATTTAATTTTGTTTGCCAATTGGGAAAAAAATTAATGGTAATATATAAGAATTAATAAATTAAAATTTCTAGTTGTGTTTTATTTATTTAATATTTTAAAATACTTAAAAAAGATACAGTACTTTAGGGGTAATACATTAGGTTCTCCAATCAAATTCAAACACTAGGCTGTTTTGAAATTACTTTTTCTTGGAAAGATTAAACTATTTGTATTTTATTAGTTAATGCAACAAAGCGTTTAAATTTATTTGAGGAATCTAATGTATTGCATATATTTTTATTATTAGAAACTAATTTACTGCATTTAAGATATTATCTAAATTCTATCTATCATCTATTATGATAGTCAGAGAATGCATTACATATTTTTGAATAATGACTTATATTCTATGTTTTACCAATAACCTTATAATTTGATGGTATTATTTATTTATCTATTTTTTGGGATGGGAATAGTGGCATTATTTGGTTGTTCTTATAAGAGCAACCTAAATTTAAACCTTCTTGGACTCCCTCCTCGGTCCTCACTCCCTTTTGTTTTTTGGGTGAGAAACGGCTCACTTCCACCACCTGTTGTAAGTTTTAAAAAAACGACATGTATGTCTTTATTATAATTTAGATAGATCTTTATGCTTAAGAAGTGAAATTTAAGACTGCTTTGCAATTTGACAAGTGTCAACTATATAATCATAAGTGAGAATCAATCTTTGTTGGAGTTTTTTGGATTAAGAGTTTTTTCAAACTTTTAAGGATGTTGCTAAGAGGTAATTATCTCTTGATTGGCATGTGCTTAACGTTAGGATTCCAAAATTGCCTACCCATCTCTGTTTGTTTTGCTGATCTAAGGTATGTATAATAATTGAGACTCTTACCAAGGAAACAAGTCACATCACATTAAATATAATCGTGAGCGGAGGTGAGAACATATTTAATACAATTATTTTGATATTTTGGTTTGTTTTGAGAGAAATCTTTTCCAATCTGGTCTTGCTGGTGTTGATGGGCAAGTATGATCGTCACCATAGACTGGTACCATATTTTGAAGGTACATATCATATATAAACTTTTAGCTGCTTAATTCTTGTTCTACCCCCTAAGTGCTATTAATTATGACCACCCACAATAATATAGCTATTTAGTTAGCAAAAGGATGTTGCAAACCATTGAGTTTACGTGGGAGCTAATCGAGTTCATTTACGTAACTTATGTTCCCCTAAAATGATCCTCTTGGATGGAGATGTGCAATTCGAAAGTTATGCTTAAAATGTGATTTTTTTTTTTTTAGAGAGTTTCAATCGGTTTTTGGTGTAGGCGAAGATTAAACTCCAAATTTCTTATTCAATCATCAAAGACTTTATCAGTTGAGCTAAAGATATGATGTAAACCAATAAGTTGATCCGGGAGCTAGGCAAATAATATAAATAGAAGAGGTTATGACCCGTAGCTAATCAGTTCAGAATTTCAAATTGATGGAGTTTGAAGCCCAAGTTGGTTATTCATCAAAAAATAAAAAGCTCACATTGGTTAAAGCCCAGAGTATGCCGGGGCTCATGGCCTAGTTGGGAAATATATCTAATAAACTAGGCAATGTCTTAGACCCCAAAATTTTAATTACGACTAAGTTAATTAAGATTAATCTAATAAATAAATTCTTTTTCATCCTTCTTTTTTCCCCTCAAAAAAAAAAAAAAAAAAATCTAATAAATAATTCTTAATATATGTGATTAACCAAATCAACTAAGCATGGATTAAAATAGTTGCATGGATACACATTAAATCAATGCAATAAAGATAAAAGACAGTAAGTAAAGAGAAGTAAATCAAAGACAATACCAGATGTATTGTTGAAGAGGAAAACCAGAGAACTTGGTGTAAAAACCTCTCCACAGCTAGATTGCAGAACGATTCTCTAGAATGAATTGTTTCAGTACAAAAGGTTACAACAAAGACTTTCCTGTTATAGTTTCTAGAAATGGTTTGTAATTCGAAGACTTGTGCTATATTTATGTGTTTGTGCTTTGTACTTTGTAGTTTGGTCTTTATTTATTTATTTTTTATTTTTGGTTAAAAGACGAATTCATTAAAACTAAGAAACAAAGTTCAGCTCAGGACCATGCCTGACCGAAAACAACCCATATACATCAAAATCCAAAGTATTTCTAATGTCCACAGGCGGACAAGTAAAAGATAAAAAGCTAAAATCCTGCTTAGCACCCATCTTCGCAAGAGTGTTTGCACAGCGATTTGCTTGATGATAAATGTGCTTGATTTGAACCTGATCAAACCTGGACATGAGCTACCTGCAATCATCCAAAATGGGAGATACAATATTATTCTCATAATTAGCATTGTGACAAATATCAACAATCACTTTAGCATCTAATTAAACTATAAGGGCATAAATATTTAAGTTGCTGCAAAGAGTGAGCCCATCCCTCAGCCCCCATAGCTCTGCCTCGAAGCTATTGGTGATCCTGATCCTCCTAGAGAACCCAGCCACCCAATTGCCACTCTCATCCTGAACAACACCACCACAACCTGCTATACTCGGATTGCCCAATGAAGCCTCATCTGTGTTCAGTTTTTTCCAACCTCTTGGTGGTTTCTCCCATCGCACCAGCTTGGTTGTACCGCCACTAGAAGCTTTAGAAGAGGAATAGCAATACATGAATTCCATGGCTTGGTTGGTTATCTCAGCAGCCAATCTTGGATTTTGTGATTTCCCATTGAAGACATAGTTATTCCTACTCTTCCAAATATGCCAGACAACAAAGGAAAATAGCAACTTCTAGGGAGGGTGCCCATTAATGGCACTCTTGCTCAACTTCCCATTTAAACTCAACCAATCTTGCAAATCTGACCACCAAAAGCCATGATTAGTATCCAGCACTCCTAGTTGTCTCCAAATAAGTTGAACCCGAGGACAGTCCCTTAATGCATGGAGTATAGTTTCTGCATCTCCTTGGCATATAGGGCACTGATTATCATTGCCCACTCCTCACCTTACAAGGCAATCCTTCACTCCAAAGCTATTATGGACACACTTCCACAGAAAATATTTGACACGAGGTAACGTTGCTAGCTTCCATATCCAATTTGCCGTGAAGGGTAGATTAGTGTCGTCTCCCATTGCAATCCCATAGGCACTCTTTAGATCAAAAATGCCCCTAGGATTTTCCACCTAAGCTAATTTGTCACTGCCTTTACCTTGAAGAGAAACAGGGATGGCTTAAAGCATTAACTTACAATCCAATGGAAACTCAAAAGGTAGCTTATTCCAATCCCACCCCGAGTCTTGAATCGCATCCTTAATTTCTAGCATGGATGCTTCTTGAGGTAAGGGACCTTGAATCAACTGCCAAATAGGACCTTGTTTCGTCCAATTTCCATACCAAAAATTGATCTTGCCATCCTTACCAACCATCCACCTACTACCCTTCATAAAAACCTCCCTTCCTTTTTTAATAGCTGTCCAAATGTGGGAGCATGGAAGTCTATCTGCATTACTAGAGTTGCACCTTCTGCTAGTACAATATTTTGCACCAAGAACTTTTTCCCATTGAGCATGTTTTTCAGTGTATAATCTCCAATTCAATTTTGCAAGAAGGGCAATGTTCCTCCCCTTGGTTGTTTGAAGGCAAAGGCCACCTCTATCTTTCGGTTTGGTCACTTTAGGCCACCCAACCCAGTGGATTTTCTTTGTTGCCTCCGAAGTACCCCACAAGAAGTTTCTGTTAATCCTATCCAACCCGTCAAGAATCTTCCCCAGAAGGTGGGCACACTGCATGACATAGGCTGGGATTGTTGCTAAGGAAGCTTGAATGAGGACATTCCGAGTAGCCATGGAGAGTAAATTAGCCTTCCAGCCAGCTAACTTTTGCTTTGCTCTATCTAGGACAAAATTATAGTCTTGGGAAGATGATCTGGGATGCTTAATAGGAATTCCCAAATATTTGCCAAGATTCGGAGTTGAAGCAAAACCCAAAACATCACAAAGGGACTCCTTGGTAGTATCATCCACATTAGGCGAGAAATACACTCTTGATTTGGCTTCACTAACAGATTGCCCTGAAACACCACAGAAAACATCAAGAACCTCTCTAATGGCAGCACAATTGGCATGGTTTGCTTTTGCAAAGAACACCAAATCATCGGCAAAAAGTAAATTGGAGAAGGCTGGATCACTTTGCGAAGCTTTAACTGGCTGCCACTCTTTCATACTACATTTCTCTTCTATTAGTTGGCCAAGGAAGTCCATACAAAGGATAAAAAGATACGTGGATAAGGGGTCCCCTTGCCTAATCCCTCTCGAAGGGTAAATTGGGTCTAAAGCTTCTCCATTAAACATTATGGATGTTGACATGGTCGATACACAACTCATGATGATATCAATGAGATCCTTCGGAAGATTTGCTCTGATTAACATATCCCTTATAAAATTCTATTCAAGCTTGTCATACACCTTCTCTAAGTCGATCTTCAAAGCCATGTAGTTTGGTCTTTAGCTAGAAGACTTATGCTGATTACATAAAAATGACAAGATAACCTTAACAATATATAATTAGTTAAAAAAACAATATATAGTTAAGTCTTTTTTTTTTGGTTGGAATTTATACTCAAAGTAGCAATTTTGAAAATTGCTTTTCCAAACCTTTAGAGTATTTGCATCAACTGTGTAAAAATTCTTATCTATTTTAGTATAAGAACCTATTTTTTCTATTTTATATACTCACTTTTCAAAATAGCTTACATCAAATTATCTATTTTACACTACATTTAATTGAAATATCATATTTTCTTGATTTTTTTAATTGTTTCTCTTTCTTCACACACAACAACCACCATTCACTCTATTCCTTCATCCTCGAGATAGGTAAAGAAAGAATAAAAAAATAAATGCAAAATGAATAGTCCTAGTGTAAAGATACATTGTTGTTACGTATAGTAACCATGTAAATTTATATTAGCACTATTCAATTTTTCTTTATGTAGCAATTGTGTATTTTTACACAACTTTACATGACCTGATGTTGGTGAATTTTGAATTTAGTTGGATAAAATGTGGTACTTTTTCTATTATACAAGCATTGATGCCAGTGCTCTTATTGTGACTTTAAATATAGAAAACACACTTTTTCGCATTTTTACTAAACGCTTATCCGTGGTTTTAAAAATTGTGTTTTCAAAACAAACGTTTTAATATATATTGTAGGGACGTGTTTTGGACTCTAGACCCAAAGTATGATTAGATCCAAGTCTAATAAGCCCAATACAATGAATTTGTAGAGAGTGGGTTGGACAACTAGGCTCTAATGAATGAGAAAACAGTTAGAATGGATTTTAATAGATAATCAAACAGAAATGGACTGGAGTTATCTAAGTAAATTTGTCCTTGGCACAATTTGAGGAGGTCTGTTCTAGTATATATTGATTGAAAATGGTTACAGATATGGTTCAAGCTGCTACAATGCTTTCTCTTACAAATTTCTGATCCCTTCTCTCATTGTTTCCTTCTTCATTTATACTCTTTTCTCCTTTCATCTCCACCCTCCACGTGCAGGCCAGATGGTTAGTTTTGATACTTGTCCCCTCAGCACCTTCCTAAAGTCTTTAGGTAGTAGCTGTAAGGCTGAAAGCCACTGTTTAGGTATCACCTCTACATTAATACGGCTAGGGAGTTAGTTGCAGAGCAATTAATGCGGTGGCAGCAACTTTCTCCTTAGATATTTTAGGACTCCCCTCTGTACTTTATTTTTGCAATGATTATCTGTGCTAGCAGAACTTCCTGGAACATCCCCCTGGACGGCAGACCACCTATTCGGACCTCGGCTTTGGTTAGCCGATGTGACATTTGTCCTCGGCCTACCCTCTTGTGCCATTATGATAAAAACCAACTTTCTCCTTAGATATTTTAGGACTCCCCTCTGTACTTTATTTTTGCAATGATTATCTGTGCTAGCAAAACTTCCTGGAACATCCCCCTGGATGGCAGACCACCTATTCGGACCTCGGCTTTGGTTAGCCGATGTGACATTTGTCCTCGGCCTACCCTCTTGTGCCATTATGATAAAAACTAATCTCGTCATCTACTAACACGGACTCCCATGATAATGTTTACTCCTTCTCGGACGAACTCTAGTTCTCGGCTTGGGCTTTAGGCCTAATACATACATGGATAATGAGCTCCCGGGCCCAATACCCCTACAATAGCCCCTTGAGATTCTTCTTTTTGGCTCCTCGGGAAGAAAGGAGGATCTCGATATCACTCTAGTTGCTCTGAGCCCATTGCATCCCATCTCCAAAGCCTTCTAGGCGCCTAAGTGTGTCATCAAGGCAAATGACCCCCGTCTACATTGGATCAGTGTAGCAGCTCCGGGCTTTCTCACCACCGGTCTCGTCCTAGAGGGCGTCCACGTTACAACCCCCATACTTGAAGGCATACCAAAAGTAGGAGCTTCATCTTCCCATCCCGTCATCAAGGAAGAGAAAGAAGAAGAAGAAATAGTCGAAGTGCCCAATTTCAAGGACGACTTTGACATCTTCAATCAGCCTCTGTCTCCAGAAGATCCTGTTAGTGACCTTGGTGGTCCTTTCCTTGTACAAACAGATCGTGCTTAAGAAGAGGCTGCCATCCTAGCAGACATGGGATTCCAAAGAAAGCAAAAGACCAGCCTGCTGGAGGTGATGGAGTCCTCGGCTGGGGGCAAAGCACCAGAGAAGCCCTCTCAGGCCAAACTCCCTCCCCTTCCCTCAATTCAGCCTGTTGACCATAAAAGAAAAAAGGACCAGAGGGGGCAGGAAGTAGTGGAAGGGGGGAAGGGCCCACAGACTAAGGATACTGTGCCCCCCAAGGGAGCCAAACAACCTAGGCAGATAAGAGAGGCGAGTCCTCGGTGGCAGTCTCTGCTTGGACCCCGACCATGATACTAGATGGGGCCCCTTTACCAGCCAATGCCTCGATCAGAAATTTCCAAGGTGGAATAGTTGGCTATGTGGCTGATGCAACTGAGCAAGCCCTACTCCTTCCTATAGATATGGCCGACCTTCGAGAAATGAGGAAACATGAGGTTTTCCTTAGCTTAAAATGGGACCTCGCCCTGGTAAGTTCCATGAATATCTCTCTATTTCTGTCACCATAGTCATTACTTCTTCGTACTTATATATATATATATATATATTTTTTTTGTGGCCTTCCCTTTCTTTATAAGTTGTCCAGGCTGCCCACAAGGCTGAAGAGATAGTTATCAGCTCCCACAGGCTAGCCAAGGATGAAGAGAGTAGGTGCATTACCGCTGTGAAGGCCTTTGAGATAGCTGAAAAGAAGTCTCAAGACCTCACAACCAAGCTAGCAGAGGTCGACCATGCCATGAAGAGTGTCGTGTTTGCCTTGAACGTGGTAGAAAGGCAGGTCGAGAGTCAAAGGTTGATCCTTCGCCAGACAGAGGACCAGCTGGCCATTGCCAAGGAGTAGATAACAACCTTGGACAAAAAACTGAAAGAGGCTGAGAAGGCTAAAGAACAAGTTGAACAGGAGGGCTACGATATAGGGGTTGCTGAGACCGAGGATGCCCTAAGGGTTGAGGTCGTGGGGGTATGTAGACATTACTGCCTCCAACTGTGGAATGAGGCTCTTGACCAGGTTGGGGTTGAGACCTCTTCTGCCCTTAGGAGAACAGAGAACGTGTTTTACCCCCCAGCCCTTTGCACCTCAGTCCCTCAAAGCTCTAAGGCCAGCTTGATCACCTCGGAGGCAGAAGAAGGCCAGGTGAGCCCTTCCAAGGCCCTCTCCTCATCCCACACTTCTCCTCAGGAAGCAGTGCAGGCCAAGGATCTTAAAAAAGCAGCAGAAACTAAAAAGGACAAAACTCAAGATGCTGCTCAACTGTTAGTGGCCCCCAGTGAGTTCAAAGGAAAAAGAGGCCCCTAAGAACATGGAGACCATGTTGGCTACTTTTCCAATACCTACAAAAGAAGACCCCAAAGGCAAGGGCCCAACCTCTACCATAGCGGCCTTTACTCAGCCACCAAAAAACCCTAAGGACAAGCTTGTAATAAAGATGAAATCTTAGATAGCTTGTGTGTGTGTGTGTTTTTTTTTTTTAAGATCTTTTTTTTTGTAACCTATCTGCCTTTTTAGAGGCTTAATATTAAGGAAACGTGCAAATTTCTCTTTGATACTTGTAATGTTTATACTGGATCTTAGCTTGATTTTTGTTTTACTCAAGACTTAAAAAGAAACAAAATAATGAGGTAGAAATTCTACCTATTTATCTGCACAAGTGATAGAATAGCTACCTTGTCTCTTATGGCCATTAGCAAAATGAGTTGAACTTACCAAGTCCATCATCTCGGCAAAACATAATTTAAACCTTAACAGCATATACAATAATGTAGCCCACTTGCAGGTTTAAACCTCCTTGATCCCATTCTATTCAGTAAATTTAAAGGACAAGATGGATAATTTATTTTTAAGTAGATGCAGGTATGCCTGCATATACTTTAAGTGATGCTCATGGGCATCCACGGGGTATGTTATTATAATATAAATCCTTATCATTCAGGATGGCTGATTCCATTAGACGCTTAAACAATCAATAGAAATAGCTAACTTATTTAAGATAGGTGGTCTGAGGATCCAGGCGTGATCAAATTTTGTTTGATACTTAGGAAGATGTTGTAAAGTATTAATTTACCCAAAGCATGTGGTCCGAGGAGCCAGGCATAACTAAGGTTCTGTTTAATACTTAGATAGATGTCATTAAGTATTAATTTCCTCAAAGCATGTGGTTCGAGGAGCCAGGCATAGCTAAGGTTCTATTTAATACCTAGATAGATGTCATTAAGTATTAATTTTCCCAAAGCATGTGGTCCGAGGAGCCAGGCATAGCTAAGGTTCTGTTTAATACCTAGATATAGGTCATTAAGTATTAATTTTCCCAAAACATGTGGTCCGAGAAGCCAGGCATAGCTAAAGTTCTGTTTAATACCTAGATAGATGTCATGAAGTATTAATTTTCCCAAAGCATGTGGTCCGAGGAGCTAGGCATAGCTAAGGTTCTGTTTAATATCTAGATAGAGTATTAATTTTCCCAAAGCACGTGGTTCGAGGAGCCAGGCATAGCTAAGGTCCTGTTTAATACCTAGATAGATGTCATTAGGTATTAATTTTCTCAAAGCATGTGGTCCGAGGAGCTAGTCATAGCTAAGGTTCTGTTTAATACTTAGATAGATGTCATAGAATGTCAATACCCACGGTATGTGGTCCGGGGAGCCAGGCATGACTGATGTTCTGTTTGATATTCAACGAATAGTAGAACGCATGACAAATAGTATGATAAACCAAAAATATGGCCAAGACTGCTTTCATTAATAATAATACCTTCTCAGGTTGTTTACATTCTAGGGACGGAGTACAGTATTTTCATCTAGATCTTCTAGATAATATGTGCCTATTCCTACCACTAAAGTGATACGATACGGTCCTTCCTAGTTAGGCCCCAACTTTCCTCAGGCTGGGTTCTTAGCAGTACCAGAAACTTTTCTTAACACCAAATCTCCTGGCACTAGTGGTCTCAACTTCACATTGGCATCATACCTTTGCTTAAGCTTGTGTTGATAATAGGCCAATTGGACCATTGCATTTTCTCTTCGTTCCTCAATTAAGTCTAGGCTCTTCCCTAACAGCTCATCATTGTTGCTCAGAGTGAAAGAACTCGTCCTCAGTGTTGGGAATCCAGTCTCTAAAGGAATAACGGCCTCGGCCCCATATGTCATTGAAAATGGTGTCTCTCCTGTTGACCTACGAGGCGTAGTTCGATATGTCCAAAGGACGTGTGACAACTCTTCCACCCATTTTCCCTTCGCATCATTCAACCTCTTCTTAAGTCCATTCACTATGACTTTATTGATAGCCTCGGCCTGCCCATTTCCTTGGGGGTAAGTCGGAGTGGAATATCTATTCGTAATCCCCAAGTTGCAACTGTATCTCCGGAAGGCTTTGCTATCAAACTGCAGGCCGTTGTTCGAGATAAGGGTATGAAGGACCCCAAACCGAGTTACAATATTCTTCCAAACAAATCTCTTGGCATCCACGTCTCTGATGTTATCCAATGGTTCAGTTTCAACCCACTTGGTGAAGTAATCTGTGCCGACCAGTAGGTATCTCTTATTCCCTGCGGCCTTAGGAAAAAGGACCTATAATATCCAAGCCCCATTGAGCGAATGGCCAAGGGCTAATCAGAGGATTAAGGACTCCTCCCGGCTGGTGGATGTTTGGTGCAAATCTTTGGCATTGGTCACACTTCTTCACATATTCTTGTGCTTCCTTCTGCATGCTTGGCCACCAATATCCCTGAGTGAGGGCTCGGTGAGACAAAGATCTGCCTCTTGTATGGCTCCCACAAATCCCTTTATGTAGCTCCTCAAGGAGTAGCTTTGATGCTTCAGGATGTATACATAACAAGTACGGCCCAGAAAAGGAGTGCTTATACAATTTTTGGTCCTCGGACAGCCAAAATCGAGGAGCCTTTCTTCGCACCTTTTCAGCTTCTGACTTCTCCTCGGGTAAGATATCCTCCTTAAGGAATAGCACTATAGGATCCATCCAGCTCGGCCTTACTCTGACTTGATGGATCTGGACTATGTTCCTCTTTACTCCAGTAGGCTAGCACAGGTCTTCAACAAGTATGACCCGAGGTAAATTGTGTGCTGAGGAGGTTGCAAGAGTGGCCAGGGAGTCTGCATGTGTGTTTCCATTCCTAGGGATATGCGATAAGTTAAAAGATTCAAATTCTGATTGTAAGTGCCTAACCTGATTCAAATATTCTTGCATTCTCACATCTCTGGCTTCTAGTTCCCCCTTCACCTGGCCTACGACCAATCTTGAATCCGAGAATATCTCTATGGCCTTTCCGCCCATTTTTTGCACCATGACCATTCCCACCAATAAAGCCTCATATTCAGCCTCATTATTTGTGACTGAGAAGTCCAGTCTCAATGATTTTTCAATAGTAATCTTCTTGGGGGATACTAGAACTAGCCTCACTCCGGATCCCCTCTGATTTGCTGCACCATCAACGTATACTTTCCAGGATAAGGGATCTTGTAGGGAGATCGTGCCAATTGATTTTCCATCCATGCCTCGCTTCTCTGTCTCTACTTCCAATGCGGATTCAGCAAACTCGGCTACTAGATCGGTGAGCACTTGACCCTTGACGGATGTCCGGTATTTGATATCAAAAGCTCCTAGGATTGTGCCTCATTTAGCAATCCTCCCTGTGTAAACAGCACTTTGGAGCAGAACTCTGAGCGGGAGCTAAGTTAGGACAACAACTGTGTGTGTCTAGAAATAATGGGGGAGTTTACGTGTAGCATGTACCACCGCTAAAATGGCTTTCTCCAGTGGTAGATAACGGACCTCGGCCTCATGTAGTGACTTGCTCACATATTAAATTGGCCTTTGTATGCCGTTATCAACTCGTACCAACACCAAGCTTACAACGTGAAGGGCCACAATAATATAAGCAAACAGGACTTCATCCACCTCAGGACTGGACATGATAGGTGGCCGAGAGAGATATTCCTTAAGTCACTGGAAGGCCAAAGTGCATTGCTCGGTCCACTCAAATCCCTTCCACTTATTCATCAACAGGAAGAAGGGTTTGCATCTATCTACTGACTAAGAGATAAACCGGTTTAAGGCAGTAGTCATTCCGGTTAGCTTCTGGACTTCCTTGGGATTCCGAGGTGGTTGTAAACTGTTAATTGCTTTAATCTAGTTGGGGTTAACCTCAATTCCCTGGTGAGTTACCATGTAGCCCAGAAACTTGCCTGACTCCACGCCAAAAGAGCCTTTGGAATCGTTAAGGCGCAACTTGTGTTTTCTCAGAATTTCAAAAATGTTCCTGAGATCTCCCACATACTCGAGTACTACCTTACTCTTCACAACCATATCATCTATGTAGACCTCAATACTCTTGCCCATCTGTGGTTCAAATATCCTAGTCATCATCCTTTGATAGGTAGACCCTACATTTTTCAAACCAAAGGGCATCACTTTGTAGTGGTAGTTTCCAGTGGGAGTGACAAAAGCTGTCTTTTCTTGATCACCTAGGGCTAGTGGTATCTGGTAGTATCCTTGAAAGGAATCTAAAAAGCTTATCCGAGGATGGCCTATAGTTGCATTAACCAATTGGTCTATTCTAGGCATAGGGAAGAGGTCTTTTGGGTAAGCCTTATTTAGATTTGTGAAGTCCACACACACTCGCCACTTCCCATTCTTTTTCTTTACCACCACAGTATTGGCCAGCCACTCAGGGTAGAATACCTCCTTGATAGCCCCTGCCTGCTTAAGCTTTATCACCTTGTCTCTAACAGCATTAAAATGATCTTTGGATGAGCGCTGAGGTGGTTGCTTTTTGGAGGTGACAGATGGATTAGCATTTAAATGATGGCAAATGAAGCTCGGATCCACCCCTGGGGTTTCGTAAGCGTTCCATGCGAACAAATCAACATTTCTCCTAAGAAACTCTATCAGCTCTTCCTTTTCTTGAGGAGGCAGCTGAGCTCCGATCTGAAAGAACTTCTCCAGATCATTACCAACAACAACCGTTTTTAAATCTTCACACTTCGCCTCCTCGGCTGATCCATTGGCAAGCAACACCGGAGCTTTTGATTGCTATAAGCCACTTTCAGCAAAGGGCCGTAGATTGACTTCCAACAATCTCTTCAATTTGGCCTCTCGACGGATATTTTACCTTCTGGTGCAGAGTAGAAGAGACGGCTCTTAGAGCATGAAGTCAGGGTCTGGCCATAATGGTCGTGTAGGGGGAATAAGCGTCCACCACGATGAAGTCCACCTCCACCACTTCTGAACCAGCCTGCACAGGTAGTCTAATTTGACTCCTCGGGATGACAATCTTCCCATCAAAACTCACCAAGGGAGAATCGTAGGCTGTTAAGTTCTCGGGCCTTAAGTTCAGCCCCTTATATAAATCGGGGTACATGATCTTAGCACCACTGCCCTGGTCCACCATCACCCTCTTTATGTCATACCCCCTAATCCTGAGCGTGACCACCAAAGCATCATCATGGGGCTGTATGGTTCCAATCTTATCCTCGTCCGAAAAACTTAGTGCCGGTTGGATGTCCACCTTAGCCTTCTTCGGCTCCAAATTAGTGTCCTCGGTGGACAACCGAGTCACAGACATCACTTTGGAGGGACAAGAACCGATCCTCCCTGAAGCAGTAAAGATGAAATTTATCGTTCCCAAAGGAAGTCTTGAAGAAGCATCTCTTCTGGGTTCTGAATTTGCTTAACCCTGCAGACCATTGGAATGATGCAAAAGCTGCTTCAATTTTCCTTCTTGGACCAGCTGGTCCAGATGATCCTACAAATTTCTACAGTCCTCCGTAGTGTGTCCCTGGTCCTTGTGGTATTGGCAATAAAAGCTCTGATTGCGCCTTATGGGATTTCCTGCCATTTTATTTGGCCATTTGAAGAACGACTTATTCTTGATCTTCTCCAGAACCTGGTGCACCAATTCTCGAAACACTGCATTAACCACCTGAGTACTGGCAGGCCCTGGTTGCCTAGCAAAGTCTCTCTGAGGTCGGTTGTTATTGTACCGGTCCGACCTGAAATCCCTCCTCTCTTGAGGGATAACCTTAGTCTTACATTTCCCCTGTTGCTGGTCTTCCTCAACCCTCTTACACTTGTCAATATGGTCCATGAGTTGGCGCACACTGGTGACAGGCTTTCCTATCAAAGACTTCCTTAAACCGTGCTCGGTTGGGAGGCCGACTTGAAAGTTCTGATGGCCACGTCATCAAAGTCACCATCTATCTCATTGAACATCTCCCAATATCTGTCCGAGTATGTTTTCAGGGTCTCCCCTTCTCGCATGGACATGGACAACAGGGAGTCTAAGGGCTGAGAGACCTTACTGCATGTGATGAAGCGGAACCCAAAGGCCTGGGTGAGCTCTCTAAAGGAGTTAACAGAACCTGCAGCTAGGCCATCAAACCACCTTATCGCCACGGGCCCCAAACTGGAGGGGAACACCTTGCACATCAGGGCCTCATTTTTGGAGTGCACAGCCATCCTCTGGTTGAAGTGGCTCACGTGCTCCACAGGTTCCGTTCGACCATTATACATGGTGAATGTTGGCTGATTTAATCACCGAGGAAGTCTTACCCCTTCAATCTTGTGCGTGAAGGGCGACTTGGAAATCTGGTTCAACGCCTTGCTCATAGTGTCATTTCCCAAGCCTTTGCGAGGCGGGGTCTTGACCTTGCTCATCCTCTGGTTCAACACCTTGCTCATCGTAGGAGAAAGACTTGCAAGGTGGGGTTCTTGACCTTCGTTTATAACTAGCATCATCTTTGTCATCAGAGGAAACGTCAGAGTTGGAGGGGGTTCACTTTTGTCGTGCATGTCGCAACTTCTTCTTTAAATGGTCAATCTCCAGTTGCATGGTTTTGTTGTTATGCTCTTGAGAGACATGACTTCCAACTCGAGAGTGGCTTCTACTTATATGTGTAGTGTGCACGTTACCCTCTCGATCTCTCTTGTGTTCAAGATTAAGGAAATCATCTTGTCGTTGGGACCCTGTGGACTCTTGCTGATGGGGACCTGATCCTACCATAGTTAACCGTTGCACACACTATCACACAAGTTGTTTCCATAGACGACACCAATTGTAGAGACGTGTTTTGGACCCTAAACCCAAAGTATGATTGGATCCAAGCCCAATAAGCCCAATACAATGAATTTGTAGAGAGTGTGTTGGACAACTAGGCTCTAATGAATGAGATAACAGTTAGGATGAATTTTAACAGATAATCAAACAGAAATGGACTGGAGTTATCTAAGTAAATTTGTCCTCGGCACAATCCGAGGAGGTCTGTTCTAGTATATATTGATTGAAAATGGTTAACAGATATGGTCCAAGCTGCTACAGTGCTTTCTCTTACAAATTTCCGATCCCTTCTCTCATTGCTTCCTTTTTCATTTATACTCTTTTCTCCTTTCATCTCCACCCTCCACGTGCAGGCCAGATGGTTAGTCTTGATACTTGTCCCCTTAGCACATTCCTAAAGTCTTTAGGTACTAGTTGTAAGGCTGAAAGCCACTGTTTAGGTATCACCTCCACATTAATGCGGCTAGGGAGTTAGTTGCAGAGCAATTTATGCGGTGACAGCAGCTTTCTCCTTAGATATTTTAGGACTCCCCTCTGTACTTTATTTTTGCAATGCTTATCCGTGCTAGTAGAACTTCCTAGAACATTTCCCTGGACAGCAGACCACCTATTCGGACCTCGGCTTTGGTTAGCCGAGGTGACATTTGTCCTCGGCCTACCCTCTTGTGCCATTATGATCAAAACTGACCTTATCATCTACTAACACGAACTCCCTTGATAATGTTTTCTCCTTCTCAGACGATCTCTAGTCCTCGGCTTGGGCTTTAGGCCTAATACATACATGGATAATGAGCTCCTGGGCCCAATACCCCTATATATATATATATATAAATATTTTAAAAACACACTTTTAAAAACAACTTACCCAAATTGATCCTAAATCTTTTTTTTTTTTTTCTTTTAAATGGGAATTCAAAACCTTCATTGTTATTTCCTTTTTATAAGTTTGCTTATTTATTTTGAGTTCTTGTATAAAACAATATTTCATTGTAATCACAAGGAAAGAAAAAAAAGTTAAGATCATATCTATGAAGTTTTCTTTGTGCAATACACCATTAAGATATGGAATATCATTAGAATTAAGAACGTGTTGATCAGTGGTGGAGTCAGGATTTCAGTTTAGGGGGGCAATATTAAAAAATAAAAAAGAGCCGAAAATTATTAATCGATATCAATAATAAAATTATATACAACAATAATTGTCATACAAAATCTATTAAAATTTAAATAATTGTAAAATAAATAAACAATTGTAAAACATTCCTGACGATCAATCATCAAAGTAAGAGATTAATCTATATATATACATCAAGTTTAGACATTTAATTTGATTCCTCAAAATAAATTGAGAAAATAAATTTCAACTTTTCTTTCTCTATTCTTCTAATTATTTAAAATTTGGATTTATGATAAAAATCAAAATTTGAAATTATGAAAATGCAGAAATGAAGGAGAAATAAATAATGGATGCTTTACTGCTTTAGTGCCATACAAGATATTATTATTATTATTTTGTGTAAAGTTTGAGTTCCACGTGGTTAAATTGAAATGAAAGGAAAGAAATTTGGATAAGTAAAAAGAAAAATGATTGAAATTGATCAAAAGTCTAAATAGGTTTGGTGGCAGTGGCATTTATTTTGTGTCAGGCTCATTGTTTAAAGTGAGAGGAGTTGTTTGAGTAATGCCACAAAATCTCATAATATTTTTACAATAAATTAAAATATTAGTATATCATTAGTCAAAATAAAAATAAAATATATCTATTCTGAGATCAATCTCAACTAAAAAGAAGAATGTTGTGAAAATATTGTGAGAATTTGTTGCGTTTTTAAACTTTCTCAAATAAAAATGTGTATCCTCTGGCTCCGCCCCTGGTGTTGATTGATAGTTCAGCTATGAGCACAATCTCTAACACGATTATTCCCATTCTCTTCACGGTATTGTTTGACATTAAACCAAAATTGATTAGTATGCTCTCGTAGAGTTCATGGGTTAATCTCTCATTATTAGTTTCAATCATCATCTTGAGAGCCTACTCCAGTACTCCCTACGATTATCTTTAATATGGTGTTTAATTACTTCAATGTAGACTTTTTTGCCATAGCATGATGTTAAACGTGCTATGATATTAATTGACGCGAGATAGAAACACAATGAGGCTAGATCTCCTTTGGCCAAAAGTAAACCCTTAAATCCAGAAAATACCACCTCGGCTTCTTATTATGGAGAAAAACATTGAATTTAAGTCACTAAAAAGAAGCAAAAATATGACATTTAGTAAATGTCTTAAACAGAGTTGAATCTTTTATTTCTCTTATAGTTGTATTTGTTTTCATTGATCAAGCTTGCTTCCGGCAACATCCACTACGAATCTGTATCTAACATCATTCTTCTCTACCCTTTCAATGGCTTTGTTGACATAATCCATCTTGACAACTTCAATTGTGGAACTCAGGTCCTTCTCTTTGCAGAACTCAAGCATCTCTTCTGTTTCCTTAACACTCCCAACGTAGCTCCCAGTAATTGTCTTCCTCCCTGCGCAAATTGAGGGAAACAAAGCAAATCACTCCCTATTAGAACCCATAAAATGCAATAAATGTTTCAGTTTTTGTAAGAATATAAGTTCTTTGACATTAATTTATGAGGCAAGACTTATGTACATTAGTTGTTTTTTAGGTTTATTTTTTTAAGATTCTGCCATGTAAATTTTTTTTCAAGTGTATTTTTTAGTTAAGTAGCTATATGGTTGAATATTAAGAGGGGAACCTAAGGAACATTACTTAAGATACTGTATCTAAGTTTTGTGCTCATTTTTGAGTAATACTACAGCCACAAGCTATTTTATATAGTAACATTTTTACAAATTGTTGACGTGATAAATTTTTTATTGGTTTTTATTTAGGCCTACTATTAACCTCACTTTTTCATTTACCAATAACTATTCATCACATCAACCGTTTATAAATTTTTTTTGCTATCTAGCTTTACTCTTAATTTTTAAAGATAAAGTCCAAGAGACAAAACACTACCACCAAAAACATTAATTACACAAAAAAAGATTCAATCTTTGACCAAAAAAAAAAAAAAAAATTTGTAGTCTCCAAAATAGCATTACCCTCAAAAATTAGAAACCCAAATTAAAATTTCCAATCTTTGACTAAATTTTCGACCTCTAAATCCCAGTTGAAAAAGAGAGAATCTTACCAAGCAGAACCGCCGGAGTGAGAAACTGCAGAGGGGTATTAATAATACCCATCAAGATCAATTTCCCATCTAACTTCAACAAAGAAAGGTAAGGCTCAAGAGGGTGAAACACAGGCACAGTGTCAATAATGTAATCCAGTGTGTCAGCCATTTCCTGCATCTGAGTGGCATCAGAGCTGACCAAGTACTCATCAGCACCAAGATGGTCCGATGCCTCCTCTCTCTTCTTATTCGAAGAGCTTATTACTGTCACATGGTGGCCCATGGCCTTGGCTATCTTCACCCCCATGTGTCCCAATCCTCCAAGCCCCAATATCCCACCTCTCAACCCACTCTGCTTCAACCCAAAGTGATTCAGTGGACTGTAAACTGTCACTCCTGCACACAATAGTGGTGCTGCCTGTTCTGGGTCCATCCCATCTGGTATCTTTACCACAAACCTATAAATTAAAAGCAATAGGTTCTAGTATTTTGGCACACCCATAGCTTTCTTGTATTGCAAGAAAGAAAAAGAGTATTTTTTTATTTATTTATCATATTATTATGTGAAAGAAGTATGGTTGTGAGTATGAATTACTTTTGGTCTACAACCATGGCGCTTGCAAAGCCGCCTTGGGTGGGTTTGCCATCAGTGTAAACGTCGTTAAGGGACAAGATTGTCTTGTTGCAGTATTGCGGGATGTCGTTTTTGCATGGGTGGCAGTTTCTACAGCATCCAATGATGTATCCCACTCCCACCATGTCTCCTGCTCTGAACTTGCTCACGTCTGATCCCACCTCAACTACCTCGCCTACCACTTCATGCCTGTTTCAGTTTCCATTAATAATGATAAAAATTAATCAAATAAGCACAAAAAATGAGAGAAAAAAGATAGAATCAAATCATGACAAGCATTAGAAGATGGATATGAATAGATATGTAAATAAGGAAAAAAGCAAGTGGGAGTGTATTTTAGTGTGTACCCAGGAACCATTGGATAGTTGGACTTGCCAAAATCATTCTTGATCAGATGAATATCAGTGTGGCAAATTCCACAGCAGATTACTTTGACGTAAACATCTTCTGGGCCAGTGTTTCTGCAGAAAAAAAGAAATATAAAAATTAGTAGAATATATGTGTCAAAAATTAGAGAAAAGAGAATCAAAGCATGGGTTTGAGATGTTTACCTGCGGGTGTAGGTAAATGGGGATAGAATTCCCGAAGGGTCTCTGGCTGCCCATCCTGTTGTAGTCCTTTCCGCCTCAATGCTAGTCATTTTTTTTCTCAATCACACAATTGTGAGAAAGAGAGAATGGGTGAGTGAGGCTGTGGAGGAATGAGAAAAGCTAGCATATATATAACCATGAAAATTAAGTTAATGTCTCGTTATTATTTTTTGTGTTCCACTATATGTTTTACCAATCATAATTTGTTATGTATTTATTTTTTTCCATTTTAAACTTTGACTATTTTATATAGAAAGTTAAACAAATACATGGTAAATTGTGATTGGTGAAACATAAAGTGGAACACACAAAATGATACAGAGGATTTGTATTCTATTTACGCACCATCTTACACACATGTTTAAACTATAAACGTTACTTGATGTCATAGTTTTTGTGCAAAAGTGGCATTTCTTTATAGTTGCGTGTAATAGACAGCACCCTATAATTAACGGGACCAAATGGAAGGAAATGAAAGCAAATGAGAAAAATTGACGTCTCATGAGTCTCTAACTCAAGAGAACAGTGGGGTAAGTAAGGGTACAGTATGTGAACTCTGGTTGGTGGAGTGATCCATTGCTTCCGGGTTCCAGCCACACCGCCACTTCGTCTACATCCACAAGATAAAAGGGTCCCTTTTATCACCCGAGGCCGTAGGTAGAGGTTGTGTAGTGGTAGAATGCCCTCAAACTCTTCACCTTGCAAGTATGAGGTTGATAATTAATTCGAGCATTAACATCTATTATATTTTTAATTCTTAATTTTAAGATATAATTATATTTTTATGTAACTTATTATTTTCAAGTAAAATAAACTAATAAAATTAATTTACTTCAAACGGACCCTAATAAATTGATCACTTTTATACATCTTCATCTTCCATTGATTTTTATGTGGAGTGAAATTTATTCTAAAAGAGACTTTGATTAAAATTGGTGTTCTATAGAAATAAATTAATGAACTTTTCTTCACAAATGCAAGCACTACAATTTAATTGTAAAAATCTAGTATGGATGCGTGATACCGTGATTTGACATGATTAGTGAATGAAATGTATGAAAGTTGATGCATGTGATTATAATGTTATTGAGTTTTTAGTATGAGTGTATTGATTTCAAAGAAATGTAACTAGTTTGTAATTCTTTGTATATACACGAATACATTTAAGAACGATAAAAGTAAGATATATATTAAATATTTTAAAGAAACCCATGTAAGGATATTTTATGTCAGAATATGTCAAGTATTTATTTTTGATTATTTCATTATATTATAGAAAAAAGATATAGTTTATTGACCTATTTCTATATTCAATTTTTTGAACAAGGTAGAATTTTGAATGAAAATTATATTTGAGTTAATAACAAGAAAACTATGCAAGGATATCAATTATTAGATTATAAAAATTGTTTATTCTTGATTAATTCATTATATCTATATATAAAATGCGTGAATGCGCAAACCTACAGTAACTACAGTGCTTTTTTGCTTTGTTTAATTGGTACAGTAGCTACAGTGGCTACAGTGCTTTATTTTATTTTTTATATACACACATGAGACTTGTTTGTATATATAAAATAATAATATATTAACACAACAAATTGTCACAATATTTTCATAATTGTTAATGTGTTAATTCTTTATAGGTAAAAATAAAATATCATATTGGAACCAATCACAATTAAAAATGAAGGTATTGTGAAAAAAGAAATGCTACATCTACAACATTTCTCACAACACTTTCATAACAAATCATAAGTGGTAAATTATTATTGGTTCTAATTTAAACTTACCAATGAAATTACTTTTTTACCAATCAATAACAACTTATAACAACCTACTACTTATAATTTGTTGTGAAAATATTGTAGACATAGAATTTCTCTTGTGAAAATGTTAAGATATCTTGTTGTCGTCATAATATATTCACAATTGCTGAAGTGTCAATTCTTTACAAGTCAAAATAAAATATAACAAAATTATAAAGGTATTATTATTATGAAAATGTTGTACCATTCTATTTTATTTCTAGAAATTGTTTTTGGTTTAGCCAACTTTGTTGAGCCAAAATTCAATGTTTCATATTCAGTTTTCTTGAGTTGATTTTTTGTATTTTTATCTTTACGCAAAATTTTAAGTAAAAACACAGTTTTACACACCAAAAAATCAAAAATTTAGGATAAAAACACTTTTCATCCTTTATATTTGGATAGTTCACAATCCCTCCTTAAACTTGAAAATCAATCAATTTTTCCATTAATATTTTGGAAAATAGCAAATATGTCATATTGTTATTCTCTCAGTTAAACCCTAATGAAAGTTTATGATTCTTAAAATATTCCATTGTGTAATGTTTAAAATACTCCCACTAAATTTTAACATTCAATTTTTTTTTCACGTATTTTGAGTTTTTGATGATAATAATGCTTAAAAAGTTGGAATTGTGATATAAGATGTTTTATTTATTACCTCAAGAACATTGATTTTCTAGGTTTAATCTTTCAAAACTTATAATTTATCTAATGGAAAATTTGGTGACACATGCCTTTTGTTATCTTTTTTTTTTTTTTTTTTTTTTTGTGTGCCTAAAATAGGTGTTCATTAAAAACTAAGTAAGCTAAACATTGCACCTTGACTCATGTATAATGATAAAAAAGAAAATATGAATGACAAAATTTTCATTATGTATGGTCGAAGGTATTTGATGAAGAGTTTCAATTGTAGCATATGACATCATTCAATTCATGACGAAAATTTAAATATGTGACAATGTTTTGGCAAAAATCAGTTGCTTATTGTTGGAAGATGATAATATTTGTTATCAATTATCATTCTTAGAAGTTTTTAGTGAGTGGATATTACATTTAGCAAATAAGTACTAAGAAACTATTATAGTAAAACAGATATTCATATGTTAAATAGCTACCATAACTTTGTGTGTGATTAACTATCAAAATTTTTATATGAATGATATTAACTTTGTATGACATACATTTTTTTATATATGTATATAGTTTTATACTTCTTAAAATAGAAATTTTATCTTAATTTTCTCACTTAAGAGGTAGCACGTGCCATCCTAACTAGTTATAGAAAAAAGATGTAGTTTATTGACCTATTTATATACATAGTTTTTTCAAACAAGGTGAAATTTGATTGAAGTTTATATTTAAGTTAATAACTGTGGGGTCAAAGAATTTGGCCCGGCCCACTTTATACTAAGCCCATGACCCACGCCGAGGAGGAAGAAATGCCGAGGACGAACGAAGAAAGTCCAAATTGCCAAGAAACATCACCGAGGACAATCCAGTCCTTGGCAACCGAGGTTATAGAAGGGAAGAGCGGCATGCCATCAGAGGCAGCCTCCCAGAGCATCCCAAGAAAAAGGACAAGTATAGTGGGTCAGCCATGAGAGCATGGTGGAGGAGCAATTCTAGGAGAAACTGTCACCTCCACATTAAATGCCCACAACCACCAATTTGGCCGCATTAATGAGGAAATGACTCCTGAACAGTGCTGCCTTGGTTGCTACAACTCACAGAAGGTTTGGGAAGGCGAAAAATGGGACAAGCACTCGAGTAGCAACCTGCATGATCAACAAATAGAGGGCCAAGATCAACTGAAAAGGGGTATATAATGTAAAAAACCCTCCAGGAAGAAGAGGAGGGAGATTGGAAAGAGAGAAAATGGTAACAGTTTGTATCATCTTGGAGATATTTGTAACCAAGCACTGAAGAAACAATAAGAACATCAAACTCCTCGAATGAATGCCAGGGATAGAATTTCACACTTTAATCTGCGTACTTGCTATTCAATCCACTCATAACTCTGTCTAATTGTTGTAACCCTCGTCAAGGCCTAGTTCTTCAACCTATCATCTATAAATTTATTGTATTGGGCTAATTGGGCTTAAGTCCACTCTTCTAACAGTTGTAGCGCCCAATTCTAGTCCCTACAATTGGCGCCGTCTGTGGGAAGAACTTGGTTGTTGGTAAGGGCAGCAATCAAGCATGGTAGGATCATGCCCTCATCAAGCAGGCTCCCATCAGCCTAAACCTGCTAGATCCCAGCAACAGGGTAACTTTCCCAACCCTGAGCGTGATCGAAATGAAGAGAATGGAAGGTTTCGAGAGGGAAGTGTACACACCACTCAAACCAGCAGAAGCCACTCTCGTGTGGGCAGTCACGTGCTTTAGAGACAAAATAACAACTGGGCCATGCAACTGGAGGAAGTTAAGAGTCACGTATCCCAGAGATAGAATGATAAGCAGGCCATGTAGCGAGAGATAGACGACTTGAAGAGAAAGCTGCGCCATGTACAACGGAGGCAATCTCATTCTAGCCCTGACATGCCTTCCAATGATGAAAGCGATGATGACTGTAGGCAAAGATCGAGAACTCCTCCAAACTAGACCTTCTCTCATGAAGAAGAGCACCACCGGAGGCGTAAACGTAAAAGCCCGTCTCCTAGGGGCTTGGGAAATGATGCCATGAGCAGGGCACTGGATCAACTTTCCAAATCACCTTTCACACGCCATATAGAGGGGGCTACGCTTCCTCGACGTTTCCAGCAGCTAACCTTCACCATTTACAACGGCAAGACGGACCCCGTGGAGCATGTGAGCCAGTTTAACCAAAGGATGGCTGTCTATTCTAAAAACGAGGCACTGATGTGCAAGGTTTTCCCATCTAGCCTGGGACCATTAGCGATGAGGTGGTTCAACGGCTTAAAGACGAATTCCATAGATTCGTATAGGCAGCTAACCCAAGCCATTGGCTCCCGTTTCGTTACAAACAGCAGAGCTCCTCGGCCATTGAGTGCGTTATTGTCGTTATCCATGCAAGATGGAGAAACTTTAAAAGCCTACTCGGATAGATATTGGGAGATGTATAATGAAATGGACGGAAATTTCGACGATGTCGCCATTAGCACCTTCAAAAATAGTCTCCCAGCTGAGCGCGGCTTGAGGAAGTCTCTGACTGGCAAGCCTGCCACCAGTATGCACCAAATGATGGATCGGATCGATAAGTATAAGCGAGTGGAGGAAGACCAGCTCCAGGGTAAGGGAAAAGAAAAGGTTATCCCTTAGGAGAGGAGGGATTTCAGGTCGGACCAGTATAACAGCAACCGCCCGAGGAGAGATTTCATAGGGCAATCCGGAGCAACCAACACACAGATTGTCAATGCTGTATTCCGAGAACCAATACATCGGGTATTGGAGAAAATCAAGAACAAGCCATACTTTAAGTGGCCGAATAAGATGGCGGGAGAGTCCACGAGGCGCAACCAGAACTTTTATTGCCAATACTACCAGGACCATGGATATACCACGGAGAACTGCAGGAACCTCTGGAACTATCTGGACCAGCTGGTCCGAGAAGGAAAGCTGAAGCACCTTTTGCATCATTCCAGCGGTCATCAAGGCCAGACCCATTAAGAACCCCAGAGGGATACTGCCCAAACCCGTAGGGACGATCAATGTAATCTTGGCCGCGCCAGGAAGAACAGGCACGCGCCCTTCACGAGTGTTATCAGTGGCTAAGATGCCTGTCGAGGAGTCCCAGCCAAAGCCGAAGAGGGCCAGAATGAATTTTTTCCCAATCTTGAGTTTCTCAGAAGAGGACAAGATCGGAACCACCGAGCCCCATGATGATGCACTGTTGATCACCCTCAGAATCGGGGACTACGATGTGAAGAGAGTGATGGTGGATGGTGGCAGTGCTGCCGAGGTTATGTACCCCGATCTCTACAAGGGGCTGAGATTAAAACCGAAAGATTTGATGCCCTATAGCTCTCCTTTGATGAGCTTCGACGGGAAGTTTGTTATTCCAAAGGGCATGATTAGACTACCCATCCAGACTGGCCCAGAGATAGTGGAGGTGAACTTTATCGTAGTGGACACTTACTCTCCATATACAGCCATTGTCGGTAGGCCCTAGCTCCATACCTTGGGGGCTGTTGCTTCCTCCTTGCAACCGAAGGTGAAATTCCCATTAAGGGACCAGGTTCTCGAAATCCGTGGTTGCCAATCCACGGCAAGGCAGTGTGTGGTGGCTGCCATTTCACATCGGCTCGATGCGGAGTCCTCGGCCTCTGCTGAAAAGAGCTTATAGAAATCAAAGGCACCGGTGTCGCCTCCTGATACAGCTGCCCAGGAGGCAAAATGCGAAGATCTAGAAAAGGTGGTCATTAGTGGGGACTCAGAGAAGTTCTTTCAGGTAGGGGCTCAGCTGCCCCTTCAGGAAAAAGAGGAGTTGATTGAGTTCCTTAAAAGAAATATTAATGTATTTGTATGGGATGCCTGCGATGCTCCAGGGATTGATCCAGCCTTCATCTGTCACCATCTCAATGTCAATCCATTCGTCATTCCCAAGAAGCAGCCACCCCGACGCCCATCAAGGGAGCACGCCGATGCGATTAGGGACGAAGTGGCGAAGCTTAAACATGCAGGGGCTATCAAAGAGGTTTTTTACCCCGAATGGTTGACCAACACCGTGGTGGTCAAGAAGAAGAGTGAAAAATGGCAGGTTTGTGTAGACTTCACGGACCTAAATAAAGCATGCCCAAAAGACCCGTTCCCCATGCCTCGTATAGACCAGCTGGTGGATGCAACAGTGGGCCATCCTCGAATGAGCTTCTTAGATGCCTTTCAAGGCTATCATCAAATACCACTAGTCTTGGAGGATCAGAAAAAGACAGCCTTCGTGACACCTATTGGGAACTACCATTACAAGGTAATGCCGTTTGGCCGGAAGAACATAGGGTCCACCTATCAAAGGATGATGATGAGAATGTTCAAGCCACAGTTGGGCAAGAGCATTGAGGTCTACGTTGATGATATGGTGGTGAAAAGTAAAGTGGTGTCTGAGCACCTAAGAGACCTCGGCAGCACCTTTGATGTCATAAGGCGGCATAAGCTGCGCCTAAACGCTTCCAAATGCTCATTTGGCGTGGGATCAGGCAAGTTTTTAGGCTACATGGTTACTCATAGGGGAATAGAGGTTAACCCTGACCAGATCAAGGCTATTAACGGTCTAAAACCACCGCAAAACGCTAAGGAGGTCCAAAGGCTTACTGGAATGATTGCAGCCCTGAATCGATTCATCTCCATGTCGGCGGATAGATGCAGACCATTCTATCTCTTGATCAACAAGTGGAAAGGATTTGAGTGGTCCGAGGACTGTGTTGTGGCATTCCAACAACTCAAGGAGTACCTATCTCAGCCACCTATCATGTCCAGTCCTGAGGCTGATGAAGTCCTATACGCCTACATTGCTGTGGCCCTTCATGCTGTAAGCTTAGTGCTAGTACGGGATGACAACGGCCTTCAAAAGCCAGTCTATTACGTGAGCAAATCGCTACATGAAGCGGAGGTCAAATATTTACCCTTGGAGAAAGCCATACTAGCTGTGGTCCATGCTACGCGAAAGCTTCCCCATTATTTCCAAGCACACACAGTGGTTGTTCTAACTCAACTACCCTTGAAGTCTGTACTTCGGACTGCTGATTACACTGGAAGGATTGCCATATGGAGCACAATTCTGGGAGCCTTTGACATCAAGTACATGCATCGAACCTCTATCAAGGGCCAGGTCCTTACTGACTTAGTGGCCGAATTTGCTGAACCACTAGTAGAAATAGTAGCAGAGCAGCGAAACATGGATGAAGAATCGGTTGGGGTAATCTTTATGCCAGGACCCCCATGTTGGAAGGTGTACGTTGATGGCGCAGTAAATCAAAGGGGGGCCGGAGTGGGGCTAGTCCTAGTATTTCCTGAGAAGACTATCATAGAGAAATCCCTGAGACTTGGGTTCTCGGCCACAACTAACAAAGCCGAGTATGAAGCCTTGTTACAAGGAATGGCCATGGTGCAGAAAATGGGAGGAAAAGCAGTAGAAATGTTCTCAGACTCGAGATTGGTAGTGGGCCAGGTAAAGGGAGAGTTGGAGGCCAGAGACGCGAGGATGCAAGAGTACTTAAGCCAGGTCAAGCGCCTGCAGTCAGACTTCGATCTCTTCAGCTTGTCACACGTCTCCAGAAGTGGAAACACCCACGCAGATTCATTGGCCACGCTTGCTACCTCCTCGGCAGGGGGGTTGCCTCGAATTATTCTTGTCGAGCATCTGAGTAGAGCGAATGAGGTTGCAAAAGGCAAGGTTTATATCCATCAAGTTAGAGTAGGTCCTAGTTGGATGGACCCTATAGTGAGATTCCTCAAAGATGATATTCTGCCCTAGGAGAAGACGGAGGCTGAAAAAATATGAAGAAAAGCTCCTTGGTTTTGGTTGTCTGAGGACCACAAATTGTATAAACGCTCTTATTCTGGGCCATATTTACTGTGTATTCACCCTGAAGCATCAGAAGTACTGCTTGAAGAGCTGCATGAAGGGATCTGTGAGAGTCACATAAGAGGAAGATCTCTGTCGCACCGAGCCATTACCTAGGGATATTGGTGGCCAGGAATGCAGAAGGAAGCCCTAGAATATGTTAAGAAATGTGACCAATGTCAAAAGTTTGCCCCGAATATCCATCAGCCAGGAGGGGTCCTCAACCCTTTATCCAGTCCATGGTCGTTTGCCCAATGGGGCTTGGATATTATAGGCGCTTTCCCCAAGGCAGCAGGAAATAAGAGATATTTGTTGGTCGACACAGATTACTTCACTAAATGGGTCGAAGTTGAGCCATTGGCCAACATCAGAGATGTGGATGCTAAGAAATTCATCTGGAGAAACATTATTAAATGATTCGGGGTTCCTCGTACCCTCATTTTAGATAATGGACTCTAATTTGACAGCAAAGCCTTTAGAAGATATTGTTGCGAACTGGGGATCTCGAACATGTACTAAACTCCAGCTTATCCTCAGGGAAATGGACAAGCCGAGGCTGTCAACAAAGTCATAGTCAATTGGCTTAAGAAGAGACTGGATGACGCCAAGGGAAGATGGGTAGAAGAACTGCCACACGTCTTATGGGCTTACTGGACTACACCACGGCAGTCAACAGGAGAGACACCTTTTGCCATGACCTATGGGGTCGAGGCTGTTATCCCTCTAGAGGCAAGCTTCCCAACGCTGAGGATGAACTCCTTCACTCCAAGCAGTAATGACGAACTACTAGGGAAGAGCCTAGATCTGATCGACGAATGAAGAGAGAAGGCAATGATCCAGTCGGCCTATTATCACCAGAAGCTCAAGCAGGGATATGATGCCAATGTGAAGTTGAGACCGCTGGCTCCAAGGGACTTAGTGTTGAGGAAAGTTGTTGGTGCTGCCAAGAACCCATCCTAGGGGAAGCTGGGACCTAATTGGGAAGGGCCATACCTAATTACTTCAGTAGCAGGAATATGTGCATACTACTTAGAAGATTTAGATGAAAAAGCGGTACCTCGTTCGTGGAATGTAAATAACCTGAGAAAGTATTATTATTAATAAAAGCACTCCTCCAATTCAAACTTTTAGTCCATTATGATTACATGTCTTGTATTTTGGCAACCACCTAAGTGCCAGATAGAACTAAAGTCTTGCATGGTCCTCGGACTCAAACCTATGAGGAAACTAGTCACTTCAAGAAAAATCTAAGTACTAGACAGAACCAAAGTCTTGCATGGTCCTCGGACTCAAACCTATGGGGAAACTAGCTACTCCCAGAAAAATCTAAGTACTAGACAGAACCAAGGTCTTGCATGGTCCTCGGACTCAAACCTATGGGGAAACTAACTACGTTCAACAAAGGCCTAAGCGTCAAACAGATTCCAGGTGTTGTATGACTCCTCGGACCACAACCTTTGAGGTACATTGAACTTAACTCCCCTGCATAGTCAATAGCTAATTGTTTCCTTGAGGTCAGTAAGTTTTTAGAACATACCTGGGAATACCTTTACACGTTGCGCCTTGGGACTTAAAGGTTTATCTTTATAAGTGATGCGCGCTTAGCATTTTTTACCCGTTATGATAACCAATTCGTGAGGTATAGGATTCATGCAAGTCGTATTAATAAGGTGGCTCGATTGTTAATCAAAGTCAAGGTGGAAATTATCACTATGGACTTTACATTTTTGGCTGCTACTTCAAAAATGGAAAATAAGTCACAATGTTGAGACTGTTTGCCTAATAATCAAAGTACAAGTTATGTAAATAACGAAACCCATCATAGCAACAATTAACACATGAAAAGGGAATTGCATACATTCAGTCCAAGTGTTCCATTACAGCAGTTCAGATATTAAAAAAAAAAAAAAAAAAAAAAAAAAAAAACAACATGAGGCACGAGCACAACAGAAGCCGTCTATTTTGTCAACTTAATCTTCTTTCCCCTCTTGGGAAGCTGGTCTGAAGCGGCCTCAGGGTCCTCGAAGCTTTCACCTGGGGGAATAGCCTGCAGAGGCACCACAAGAAGAGCTGTCTCAATGGCTTGAGGGGCCTGGGCATCAGCTAAGTGCTTTGCAACATCCTGGGGTGCTTCCTGGTTAGGGCTTTTGTCTGTTTCAGTTACCCCAGAAGGCTCAGCTTCCTTGGTAGGCTCATCAGGAGTAGGTGCAGTAAGAGCAACGTCAGAATGGCATGCCTCAACCACCTTGGGAGGGGTACCAGCCTCGGAACTAGAAGGGCCTGGCTCACGGATGGCAGAAGGATAATACACATTCTCTACCTTCCAAAGATCGGATGACACCTCAACCCCAGCTTGTTTAAGGGCTTCATTCCAAACCTAGGAACAATAGAGTCTGCATACCCCAGGTACTTGAGCCTTAAGAGTGGCCTGGGTCTTATCCATTCCTAAGGCGTAAGCCTCTTCCTCAGCTTTCTCCTTAGAGCTCTCGGCCTCTGTCCTGGCAAACTCTGCCTCCACCTTAGCCCTCAAGGCTTCATCCCTGGCCCACTCTGCGATGTTCCTGGCCCCCTCCGCCTCGGCCAGCTTCTTCTTTAGATCAGTGATTTGCTCCTTGGCAATCTTTAGCTGATCCTCAACTTCGAGTAGGCGCCTCGTCTAGTCCTCGGCCTGTTTTTGAGCACCAGCCAGGCTTGACTCAGCACTATCCCTAGCCCTTGTCATCTTCTTTAGATCTTCCCTCGCTTTCAGGAGATCGGCCTCGGAGTTCTTAAGTGTTCGTGTAGCGTCCAGGTGCTTGTCATGCTCGAGCTCCAAAGCCCTGCCATGGTCGTTGGCTGCCTCTTCTAATCTGTAAATGGCCTGGACAGCCGGCCAATTGAAACAAACACCTGGTAAGTTGGAAACCAAGGAACAAAAATCAACGGAGTCACAAGTGTTAGAAGTCTTGCCATGCCCAAGTATCTCTTGGTGCTGAGGAAGACCTCCTATCTCCTTAAATTCCCCAGCTCAGCCATATCGACGAGAAGTAGCAGGGACCTCTCCAACGCATCGGCCACATAGGTGCCTTCACTCCCTTGGAAGTCCCTGAGGGATGCGTTGTCCATTAAAGGCTCCCCATGAAGCATTGGGGGAGGAAGCTAGGCCTGGGCCTCGGACTGAGAGGCGACTTCTTTTTCTTGGCTTTGGTGCCCGACTTTTAGTTGTTTTGAAGCTCGTAAGGCTTCATCTTTATCCCGAGAGGAGCGAAATCTCCCTCCCATCCATGGGCTTTATGCCTTTGGGACCCCTTTTCCTTTTCGGATTCGCGGGCTTGGGCCGAGGAGGCAGAGTCAACTGGGAAGGAGGAGGAAGTCTGGACTGTGGAGATGATGGTTGTAATTGGGTGGAAGAGGACCTGGTCTGAGCAGGCTGAGGCTTGGTTGGAGGAGGAGGAAGCTTGGACTATGACTTCCCGGAGCGTCCTTCCCCGGTTGGCCCTCAATTAGGTCAAGCAAGTTGGTTAAGGGTTTTCTCTTAAAACCCATTTCAGCCTGAGAGGAAGTCCCTACTGATACGAGATCCGCTTCAGTCAAACTGGGGTCGCCCAAGTCATTAGATGGATCCTCGGATAGATTAACTTGGCTGAATACACCAAATTCGTCCTCGGATGAACCCAAACCAGCAACCTCTTCTTTGATTTCTACTCTTCCTTCCTCAACCTCTGTAGCTTGATGGGATGAAGAAGGGCCCGCCGATGGAACGCCTTCTGGGACAGGAGATCCTTCGGGGAGCAAGAATCCGTGATCTGCTACGGTGATTCTGTGAAGTCGAGGATCTTTAGCTCTGATCACGTACTTCGGAGCCGAGAATGACTTCTGAATGGATCGTACCTGAGGATCTTGTGGGCGGCCCTGACTTGGTTATCAGCTTCGTTCACAAAAACTTCTGCCTTAAGAACGGTTCCCAAATCCTCACGGTTGACCAAGTGGAAGTGTCTCTCAAAGGCGCGGGGATCTACAAAAAAGAAAGCATATTCATGTTAGCAACCGAACAAGGCAAACCATGACAACACAAAGGGTTATCCCTCTCCTACTCTGAATACCCCACCTAGTTCCCCCCCTCCACCGTTGGACAAGGAAGGCCGTCGTGCCATCCCCTAGACACGATGAGAAAGTCCTTATTTAATCCCTTGCTAGATTCGGGGAGGCACTGAATAAGCCGAACCTTATCATCCCTCGTCTTCATATAATAGGATTTACTCCTTAGGTATTGAAGGTTGTAGCACCAGTTTACATCGTGATGGGTTAACCTCAACCCCATCTTCTCGTTTAAGGCGTCCACACAGCCCAGGATCCTAAGCATGTTGACGGCGCACTGGGTAGGAGCTAATCGGAAATGCCTAAGGTAATCCCTCATCACCGGCCCCATAGGGATTCTCATACCCCCTTCAATGAAGGCGATTATGGGAATCACTACTTCACCATCCTGCTTCCTAAAAAACCACTCCCCTTCTTCACAGTATCTTAAGCCTATATTACTAGGTATCCTATAATCGACGATGAATTTCTCCATTGCCTCTTCGGACTCAACCAACTTTTTTAACTTACCCATCCCTAGAAACGGCTAAAAGACTCAGGGAAGGATGAAGGAAAGAGAAGAATAAGGGGAAAGGAAACTTAGAAGAGAGAAAGCACGAGTTAGAGGGATAAGAAGACTTACAGAAATGAGGAAAAGCTCCTCGGACAGGCTTTTTATGCTGAAAAGAAACGCGAGTTTGACTGGAGATTTGACCGAACTCAGGATATGTGCGCAAGAACTCTTAAATGTAAAAGTTCAGTTCAAATGGGCATTTATACCTTCGATTAAAAATAACCATGCGGGTTTTCCCGCCCATAAAGTTAAGGAAATCCCCATCGTTCGATTACCATCACACCGTTGAACGTGGGAAGCATAGAGCCGCCAGAATTTAATGAGGGAGCGCTCCGTATACCGAAGCGCCAGGAGCGTGCCTTGGACAGGTGAAAAGGCTCTGGCATTGATGGAGGACAAGACTTGACAAGCCATGATATAGGCCTGAGGACACCAAAACCCTCATCTCTGTCCGAGGATCCGGACAGTAGGATTTTGAGGGGCTATTATGGGGTCAAAGAATTTGGCCCCCGGCCCACTTTATACTAAGCCCAGGACCCACGCCGAGGAGGAAGAAATGCCGAGGATGAACGAAGAAAGTCCAAATTGCCAAGAAACATCTCCGAGGACAATCCAGTACTCGGCAACCGAGGTTATAGAAGGGAAGAGCGGCATGCCATCAGAGGCAGCCTCCCAGAGCATCCCAAGAAAAAGGACAAGTACAGTGGGTCAGCCATGGGAGCATGGTGGAGGAGCAATTCCAGGAGAAACTGTCACCTCCACATTAAATGCCCACAACCACCAATCTGGCCGCATTAATGAGGAAATGACCCCTGAACAGTGCTGCCTTGGTTGCTACAACTCACAGAAGGTTTTGGAAGGCGAAAAATGGGACAAGCACTCGAGTAGCAACTTGCATGATCAACAATTGGAGGGCCAAGATCAATTGAAAATGGGTATATAATGTAAGAAACCCTCCAAGAAGAAGAGGAGGGAGATTGGAAAGAGAGAAAATGGTAATAGTTTGTATCATCTTGGAGATATTTGTAACCAAGCACTGAAGAAACAATAAGAATATCAAACTCCTCGGATGAATGCCGGGGACAGAATTTCACACTTTAATCCGCGTACTTGCTATTCAATCCACTCATAACTCTGTCTAATTGTTGTAACCCTCGTCAAGGCCTAGTTCTTCAACCCATCCTCTATAAATTTATTGTATTTGGCTAATTGGGCTTGAGTCCACTCTTTTAACAGTAGTAGCGTCCAATTCTAGTCCCTACAATAACTACCTTTAAAAGTGGAAGTTAAATAAAAAATTTAAATTAAATTCTAATTCACTATAATTTTGTGTCAAATGTCATTCCAATTGCATTTTTAATTTGATGACAAGTATTTTTAGATTTTAAATGCAAATTTTGTACCAAGTATTCCCTACTAAAAAATCTATAGTTCCTAATGAAATAGGTAATAAGGTAACTTTTTCACTCACCGAGTGTCCGTTTGGAAATAACTTATTTATCTTTTTGCAAAAAATACTATAGATAAAAGCTAAAAACTAAAAACTAAATAAAATAAGTTGTTTTTTTTTCTCTGACATTACTACTGCAGCAAAAAATATTAAATGAGGCCCACACTAAAAAAAAAAAAGAAAAGAAAGAAAAAGACATAACATTTGTGCAAAAAACATAACAGACTCACAAATAGTTAATTTTATCTCACTTTTTGACCAAAAAGTAACAGGGGACCTGCAAAATGTGCCAGTGTTGGGCAATTAAGCTAACTTAAGCAAAAACAGAAGGCTTCTTCTTTGTGAGACAAAAAGAGAGGCTTTTTCTTTGTGGGATACTCAGAGTTGGTTTAGAAGCTTTTTAACTTTTATGTATAGCTTTTTAAAATTTTATTTTATTTTATTTTCATTTTTTCAAATTTTTTCAAGATATAAGTATATTTTAGCAAACTTTCAGTAAAAGATTTTCAGCAAAAAAGCTAAATAAACTGTTTTCAATTTGTTGGATAAATAAGGCAAAAAAAAAAAAAGTTGACTTTTTAGCGCGGATGGTCTTGTTAGGTATTAAGCTCATGTTTGGTAGTTATAAAAGAAATGAATAGAATTGAATGGAATGGATGGTATAGATATTGGGTTATAAATGGATAGGACAGTAAGCGATGTTAGGCTGATATGATGATATCAATCGTGCTAAAATTTTCTAACACGTACAAAATGGACAAGAAAACTTCAATGGAAGCAAATCAAAGGTCTGGCTAACAAGGTTTGATTCCATGTGCTAGGTAGACTCACTATATTAATCTTTCTATTGGGATTCCATTTTAATTTTATTATAATAGAGATTCTTGATTGAAAAATACCTTGATTGAAATCAAATTGGCTATATGGTTATGATTGAAATCAAATGGATGATATGGCTAGGATAAATCCATTGTGCATTTGTGTTATTTTGTTGAGACAAATATAAGCCAGTGTATAATTAAGTAAAATGGGATAAATCCATTGTGCATTTGTGTTATTTTGTTGAGACAAATATAAGCCAGTGTATAATTAAGTAAAATGAAAAAAAAAAAAAAACTACCAAATTGTGTATCATGATTTATGCTGAGATGGTATCTTATGCGCCTGGCGTATGAGACTATTGTCTTACGGAAATTTATTAGGTAGTCCGGGAGTATACTCCCTCCCTCTCATATGGAGGTGGGTCCTATGATGGGTGGAACCTATCCCTATGTGAGAGAGAAGGAGTATACTCTCGGAGTACCTAATAATTTTCTCACGACAAGTGGGTCTCACGGGTGTGGGACCCACCTGTTAGTGAGACAATAGTCTTATGCGCCTTACTCATACACTATTTTTCCTATTCATGTCACAGATGAAGGTTGGAGCACATGTCACCGTACATAGAGAAAGGAGCAGCTTGTCAGGTTTGTGATAAAGATATGTGGTGAGACAAACCTGCCTGAAATTAGGTGTGATAACTAATAATTTGGTATGTGTTTGGATAAGCTTAGCAAACTTATATACTGTCTTTTCAAACTTAATAATAAGGTATAGCAATAGAGAAAGGTTGAGACGGTTAATAATTCAGCGAAAAAAGAAGAAGTTGCTAGTATAGAAAAAGAACATGGTTAATCATCAAAATGGTCATTAAAACAGAAGACGTGAGAGAACTAAGAACTTATAAATGACTTACTTTTTTCCACTTTTGTTCGTAGGTCAGTGACTTGGGAATACTTGTGGGCTGGCTTTAGTTTCTACTTTCTTTTTCTATTTCTCTCTCTTATAGTCTTATATTTTTTTTTTTTGAGAAACGAAAATGGGGGTGTTTATGGTTATATTAGACTCCTGGGCAGGGCGCCAGGAGGCAGTTAAGGGGTAGGGGCCTTTCGTACCCGAACCCGATCTTACCAACCTGTATGGGGGGCCAACCCCACTAAGGATGCCCACCAATGGACTCCTACTGGTAGCGAAAATCGAACCTGAGCGTGTTAGGCAGAGCGAATGAACCATACCCAGCTGAGCCAAGCCCTCGTTGGCTTATAGTCTTATATTTAATGCTACGTATATAATAATTTTCACAATAATTGACAATAATTGAGTTGGTAGGCTTTGGACTGTAACTTGCGTTTGTGACATTTCTTGATAACTTAAAATTCAAATTGTCATTTACAATGAATTTCACAACACAATATAATAAAAATAGGTTCAGACATTGTATTTGTAACACATTAAAGATAAGATATGAGCCCAAGAATTTTCGACCACATTATTAGTAACTTTTTGGAAAAACCCAAATCCAGGCCACCTGGTTCGAACTTACATAACATGATAAATTATTAATGTTTTAAAAAACTTAAACTATTAAAAAATGATAACTTTGATCAATTAACTATTATTCTAATACTCTTTTCTTTGTATGTCACTTTTATTTTCCCCCTTAGATATAATGAGACAATAAAGTCACAAGTACATTTTGCAGGACTTACAGGTTTAGTTGTTAGGTCTATGTTTCAACATATTCCCAAAAGAGCAATTATCATGATATAGATGCTATGGATTCAAATCATATGTATCTATAAAAAGGTGTTAAGATACTGTGTGTGCTGTGCTTAGTAGTGTGTGTGAGGTGCCTAATAGTGTGATAAGGTGTGCCTCTTGTGGTGATGATGGGTGCGTGTACTGGTGCTATACTAAGGCATGTGCAGTTAAGTGATCAGATAGTGAGAGTTAGTTAGGAAACTGTTAGAGGTAGTTACACTTGGTAGTTACTGAGATTGTAATTGATTGTAACTGTATATATTCCCCAATTTTGGGATGATGATAAACAAGCTTGGAATTTATTCAGTTACTCTTCTTCATTTGTCTTTTTCTTCTTCTTACTCTGTTTGGAGGTGGTTACCCTCGAAGTGACCAATATCTCATTCTTCCCATTCTTCAATTCTTGCCATTACTTCCTTCAATAATCAAGCTCTTAATAATTGGTATCAGAGCCCTCTTTCCTCCGACCATGACTGAAACCCGTTCTATAGCATACATCAATGAATCCATTGCATCCTTACGTACTACCACAGACCACCATGCTCATTCTCTTCAAGAAATCACGAAGCAATTGAATGCCAATACCCAACAGTTGAATGCCATTAGCGTTGCTTTGCAAAAGTTAACAGATGCTGAAGAGAAGAGACAACAACCAACATCTCCTAAAACACCATCGTCCCAAGCTGTGACTTTGCCATTACAGGGTTTGGCTAAAAGTGTGAGACTTGAATTTCCAAGATTCAGAGGAGATGATCCAGCAACTTGGGTATACAAGGCTAACCAGTATTTCAATTTCTATCACACCCCACTGAGTGAGAGGCTTTTGATGGCTTCTTTTCATATGGATGGTGAGGCTCTAATTTGGTTCCAAGATTGTGAAGCATCTGGGGTATTTGTGGCTTGGGAGAGTTTTGTGGAGGCTCTGTTAATAAAATTTGGTTCGTTTACCTATGAAGATCCTATGGAGGCTTTAACAAGGTTGAGACAAACAAGTAATGTGATTAGTTACAAAGGCCAATTTGAAGCTCTCTCTAACAGAATTAGGGATTTGTCTAAAAAATCACAAATTGAGCTGTTTCCTCAGTGGCCTTAAAGATGAAATTAGGTTGCCTGTAAAAATGCTTAATCCAAAAACTCTCAATGAGGCTTTGGTTTGGCTAAAATTCAAGAGGAATATGTGATGAGTAGTAAGAAATTTCTAAAATCATCCTCATTGGAAGTGACTAAACCTTCAATTCTTGGATCAAGACCTGATACTAGGTTGGATTCCAAGTTCAAGCTACCCCTGCAGAAGTTGTCACCAGCACAGATGGAAGAGAGAAGGAAGAAAGGACTTTGCTTTAATTGTGATGAGAAATTTCAACCTGGACACCATTGTAAGTCTGCTAAACTCTTTTTGTTAGAAGGCCTTTGCCCCTTTCAAGGACCTAGCTCTAATGTACAATTGGTAGAGCTTAATGATGGTGATAGTGCATTGGCTCATAATTCTGATGTGCCTCATCTTGCATCTGTTGAGTCTGAACATAATATGATTGAACCGGAGATTACACTGTATGCCCTCTTAGGTAGCCCTTCACCTGGTACCATGAGAATTAGGGGCACAATTAATGGTCATTGGGTTATCATTTTGATTGACACTAGCAGCACTCATGACTTTCTTGATGCTGCCATTCTTTCCAAGTTACAACTACATTTGGACCCTACTGTTTCATTTGAGGTTAAGGTAGCTAATGTGGAAACAATTAAGACTAAGGGTGTTTGTTTAGATGTTAAAGTGGCTATGCAAGGTCATGTCTTTTCTGTGGACTTGAATGTCTTACCCTTAGGGGACTGTGAGTTGGTCTTAGGAACTCAATGGCTCAGGTCTTTGGGTCTGATACAGTCTTGGCAGACTTGTTACATTCTTTGGATTGCATCCAACTAATTCCACTCTTCAAGAAGGTGATCACTTCTTTAGGAAGCTTGTCAGGAAGGGAATTTTTTTGCTGATAGTTTCATTGGGTTCAGGAACTCTCCCATCTCAGCTAGCTTGTGATCCTTTGATTGAGAAGTTGCTGGTGGAGTTTGCATAAGTTTTTGATACACCTACTGGATTGCCTCCTTCTAGAGGGCATGAACACCAAATTCTTTTAAAGGAAGGTACTGCTCCAATCTGTCAAAGGCCTTATAGGTACCCACACTTTCAAAAAACTAAAATTGAGAAGATCATTGCTGACTTGTTGGAAGCTGGTTCTATTAGGCCTAGCCAGAGCCCATTTTCTTCTCCAGTTTTGTTGGTAAGGAAGGCAAATGGCCCTTGGAGGATGTGCATTGACTACAGGGCTCTGAATCAAGCTACCATCAAGGATAAGTTTCCCATACCTGTAATTGATGAGTTATTGGATGAGCTTACTAGTGCTACCATCTTTTCCAAGTTGGATTTGAGATCAAGGTACCATCAGATCCGTATGAAGGAGGAGGATATCTCTAAGACTGCCTTTAGGACTCATGATGGGCATTATGAGTTCTTGGTTATGCCATTTGGTTTAACTAATGCTCCCTCTACTTTCCAGTCACTTATGAATGATGTTTTTAGGCCTTATTTGAGAAGGTTTGTGCTGATATTCTTTGATGACATTCTTGTTTTCAGTCCTACCTTGGAGCTTTACCTTCAGCATCTTAGATAAGTTTTGGAGTTGTTGCAACAACATCAGTTGTATGCTAAGAAGAGTAAATGTGCCTTTGGGTGCTCAGAAGTGGAATATCTTGGGCATATCATCTCTGGCCAAGGTGTGAGCATAGATCCAAGGAAGACTGCAACAATGGAGGCTTGGCCAATTCCTACTTTTGTCAAGGCTTTAAAAGGGTTCTTGGGCTTGACTGGATATTACAAGAAATTCATCAAGAACTATAGACAGATTGCTACCCCCTTGACTGCCTTACTTAGGAAGAATGCCTTTGCCTGGTTTGTTGAAGTTGATACAGCTTTCAACCAACTCAAAGCAGTTGTCAGTAAGCCCCCTGTCCTAGCTTTGCCTGATTTTAATCAACCTTTCATTATTGAGTGTGATGCATCAGGTAGTGGTTTAGGGGTTGTTTTGATGCAGAATCATAGACCAATTGCTTTTCATAGTCAAGTTCTTAAGGGCAAAGCACTGAAATTGTCTACCTATGAAAAGGAGTTATTGGCATTAGTCACAGCAGTGCATAAATGGAGACCATATCTCTTAGGCAGGCCCTTCATTATAAAAACTGACCAACAAAGTTTGAAATACATCCTAGAGCAGAGAATTGCTACTCCTGCCCAACAAAAATGTTGACTAAATTGTTGGGGTATTTGTTTGTGGTGGAGTATAAGCAAGGACGTGAAAACAAGGTAGTTGATGCCTTGTCTAGGAGGTCAGATTCTGGTTTTGAGGATTCAACTATTTCCAACACTTCTATGGTCTCTCCATGCCTGTGTTTGATTTCCTTTCCAAGTCCTTCTTGGATTGAGGAATTGAGGGCTACCTATCAATCCTCCACTGTGATGCAGCAGCTATTACAACAGCTATAATCTGGTTCAGCCTATCCTAAGTTCTTTTCTTTGTACAATGGGTTGATTTTGTACAAAGGGAGGGTCTATTTGGATCCACAGAGTAGTTTGAAGTCCAAGGTGCTTCACTTGGTCCATGATAGTCCTTTAGGTGGCCAATCTGGCTTTCTCAAATCTTTCCATAGATTAAAACAAGATTTCTTTTGGGTGGGAATGAAATTAGACTTAAAACTCCATCTCAGAGAATGTGGGGTTTGTCAACAAATGAAGCATGAAACTAGCTAGCTGGGTTGTTACAGCCTCTTCCCATTCCTCATAAGCCTTGGACTGCTGTTAGTATGAATTTTGTTAGTGGCTTACCTCTTTCTCAAAGGTTGGACACAGTAATGGTGATTGTGGATAGGCTTATTAAATATGTCCACTTCATTGGATTGTCTCATCCTTATTCTGTTGCTAAGTTGGCTACTTTGTTTGCTTAAAATGTCTTCAAATTGAATGGTATGCCAACTTCCATTGTTTCTGACAGGGATCCAATGTTCACTGCTAATTTTTGGGTTGAGCTATTCAAATTATAGGGGGTTAAACTTGCTATGTCCTCAGCATATCATCCACAAACAGATGGCCAGACAGAAGTGGTGAATAAATGCTTAGAGCAGTACTTGAGATCTTTTTCTGCAGATAGGCCTACTGAATGGTTTGACTAGCTTTACTTAGCTGAGTATTGGTTTAACACCAATTACCATTCAGCTACCAAAGTAACTCTATATGAGGCTGTGTATGGTTTTCCCCCTCCTCGTTTGTTATATTACATACTTGGAACAACTTAAGTGGTAGCTGTGGATTCTTTTCTTTAATCCAGGCAGCATATCCTGACTTTACTCAGATAGAATTTGGTGGCTGCCCAAGCTCGTATGAAGCATCAATGTGACTTCATAGGTCTGAGAGAGTTTTCAATGTGGGTGATTAGGTCTACTTAAGGCTACAGCCTTACAAGCAGCAGTCAGTGGCTCACAGAGCTTCTCATAAGCTTTCTCCCAAGTTCTTTGGTCCCTTCCAGGTGCTAGAGAAAATTGGAGATGTTGCTTATAGGTTGGACTTACCAATTGATGCTGCCATACATGCAATATTTCATGTCTCTTGCTTGAAGGCTAAGCTTGGACACAATCATGTGGCTGTTTCCTTGCTTCCATCAATGAATTCTAAGGACATTATTACACCTGAACCAATTGCTGTTCTCCAAACTAGGTCTCACAAGCTTACAAATAGGCTTATCACTCAACACTTGATTCAGTGGCAAGGGGGAACTGCAGATGATGCTACTTGGGAGGATTTGCTTGTTCTTCAACAGCAATTCCCTCATCTTGTGGGCAAGCTGTTTTAAGGAGGGAGGAGTTGTTAAGATACTGTGTGTGCTGTGCTTAGTAGTGTGTGTGAGGTGCCTAACAGTGTGATAAGCTGTGCCTATTGTGGTGATGATGGGTATGTGTACTGGTGCTATACTAAGGCATGTGCAGTTAAGTGATTAGATAGTGAGAGTTAGTTAGGAAACTGTTAGAGGTAGTTACACTTAGTAGTTACTGAGATTGTAATTGATTGTAACTGTATATAAGCCCCAATTTTGGGATGATGATAAGCAAGCTTGGAATTAATTCAGTTACTCTTCTTCATCTATCTTTTTCTTCTTCTTACTCTATTTGGAGGTGGTTACCCTCGAAGTGACCAATATCTCATTCTTCCCATTCTTCAATTCTTGCCATTACTTCCTTCAATAATCAAACTCTTAACAAAAGGCACCAAACCTAGAAAATACATCAAATAATGCTGAGGTTGAAGGAATTCTTATCAGTTTCTCTGTCGCTAAGAAAGGGGTCTCTGACTTTCTTCTCTTAGGCTGTAGAATTTTGTTGTCCCTTCTTGTAAGGCTTAGTGTCCCCTAGGGTAACATAGTTACCGGTAGGACTAGTGGATTTTTTTTTTTTTTTTTGGGTTTGGGAAACATGGCGAGGAAAAATGGATAATCTGACGAAACATTGGATCAATCTTTCTCTAAACGATAAGGAGGGAGGGAAGATGTCTATGAAGAAAGATAGAAGCTCTAACAAGTATACTATTGTAGCGAAGTGTCTTACAAAACGAGCCTTAAACATTGATGTGATAGTAAGGGCTTTTAGTCCTCTCTGGCGTTCCAAAAATGGCTTCAAGGTTCATACTGTGGGTGATCATACGATTCTGTTTGTTTTTTATAATAATGAGGAGGTGGAAAATTTTTTGGCTAATGAACCTTGGAGTTTTGATAGGCATCTCTTTGTTCTCCAAAGGCTGGAAATTGTTGTGTCTGCTCATGACCTTGCTTTTAATAAAGTCTCGATATGGGTACAAGTTCACAAAATTTCGGTAAGTTTTTTGAATAGAGGTGTTGCCAAGGAGTTATGCGAAGTAATAGGTGAAGTGGATCGAAACTCGAGCAATGCTGAGGTTGAAGGAGGCAGTTTCATTAGGGTTTGTGTTCAAGTCGATATATTTATACCTCTGTGTAGGGGTCGTGGTCTCTCGATTGAAGATGGCGAAGAAGGCTGGGATTCTTTTAAATATGAACGCCTTCCTAATATATGTTATTGGTGCGGTTGTCTAGATCATACCGATAAAGATTGCGATTTGTGGATTGAGAGCGATGGCACTTTAGATAGTAGTGATCAAGAATATGGGGCCTGGGTATGTGCTCCTTTAACCCCGATGATAAAAAAATTGGTGGTAGTAGTACTAGATTTCTATGAGTCCAGGAAGAAGGGTGGTTCGAAGTCTAAAATCCTTGTGTTTCAGAAACTAGCTCCGTTGTCTAGGGTGAATCCGATTAAGGTTACTCCGGTAGGGCAAACATTAAAGAAAGAAACTGTGGATTTTGAGGAGCATATCGTGGGGAATTCAAGTGCTCCTGAGTCAACTATTACAAAAATGGCTTCTTTTTCGAATGTAGTAAATCCTGTAAATCATGGAGATTTACTTGATAGCCAAATTTTGGAGATTGACAAAGAGTTGAATAAATTTGATATTTTAGAAAGGGAGAAGAGCGGTGAGATTGGTAATCCAAAAAAGGCAAGTGAGGATGATCCTTTTATAGATAAGTTTAAAAAGAATCCCACTCAAATTGAAACTAATGTAGAGGCACGTGATGGCCACCTAGTGAACTTACATGACCCTTCATCAATTTTATCTGATATGTCCGATAAACAACCTAATTTGGGAGGCAAGGGAGTTTCCCATACAAAAACGTGGACAAGGATTGCTAGGACTGTAAACATTGGAGATGGTGGCTTTACGGGGGAGGTTTGTTCTTTCTCTAAACGAACTCACATGGAAGTGGACTGTTGTGACTTACCAAATAAAAGAAGGGTGGTTTCTTATAACAGAAGGAGAATTTCTTAGTGGTGGAGGCTACATCCCATTCCTGCCAAAATCAATGAATCTTTTATGTTGGAACTGCCGTGGGCTTAGGAACCTTTAGACAAAACAGGAGCTTGGTGATTTAATCTGGGCACAAGATCCCTCGGTTGTGTTCTTAGCCGAAACATGGCTGCAAAAAAGCAAGGCTAGAAGATATTTGAGTTCGGTTGAATTTTGGTGGTATGATTGAAGTATCTTGTGAAGCAAAAGGGGGTGGGATTGCTATTTTTTGGAAAAAGAATTTCGATTTCTCTCTAGGAACCTTTTCTCCAAATCACATTGATGGAATTTTAATTAAAGGTAAGGAGGATGAGTGGAGGTTCACTAGGTTTTATGGGGAGTCTGATACAAATAACCATCTCTTATCGTGGTCCTGTTTGCGAAGATTAAAAGCTAGAAATTCTATCCCTTGGCTTTGTGCATGGGATTTCAATGAGATTTCTAGAAATCATGAGAAACTTGGTGGAAGATTAAGACTGGTCAGATAGATGTAAGAGTTTAGAGATGTGTTGGATGAATGTGGATTTCGTGGTCTTGGTTTTGAGGGGGGAAAGTTTACATGGTGTAATGGTCAACCTGATGGTTTTACTATATGGGAAAGGTTGGATAGGGTGGTCGCTACAATGGATTGTTTAGACAAATTTCCTGCAACTAAGGTAGCCCATATAGAGTATGGCTTTTCGGACCACAAACCAATCCTTATCTATCTCAATGGTACATCGAAGAATAGACAAAAGTCGTGGTGATTTGAACATATGTGGTTGGAAGAAGAGGTGTGTAGGACATGGTTGAAACAACATGGCTCCGTGATGCTCCTAGTCATGCAATGTCTCAGGTTGAGGGGAAAATAAGTCACTTCCAATCCAAACTTAAATGGTGGAGCAGGGTAGCAATTGGGAACCTCACTCGCCTCTTGAAAGAGAAGAAAGAAATGTTGAGAAAGGCTGAAGATGCAGCAATGGATGGGAGATCCATGAATCGGGTTAAAAGATTGAAAAAAGAGATAAATGATTTATTATCTAAGGAGGAAAAAAAAAGAGTGAAAACAACAGTCGAGAGCGCTGTGGTTGCATGAAGGTGACAGGAATACACGTTACTTTCACATTAGAGCCACTCACAGGTCTCGGCGAAATAGAATTGATGGGTTGGAAAATTTAGTGGGTGAGAAGTGTGTTGATGAAGTTGGCATTGCAAGTATTTTGGTTGATTTTTACCAAAACTTGTTTACTTCTTCCACCCTGGACCAAATTGATGTTCACTTTGGAGGCCACCCCTGAGGTTTCACAAAGGAGATGAATCAGGAGTTTGCTAAGACTTTTGTGAGGGTTGAAGTGGATGTAGCTTTGCAGCAAATGGATCCGTTAAAATCGTCGTGACCAGATGGAATGCCTCTCCTATTTTTTTAGCAATTTTGGTTGACAATAGGTGATGAAGTGGCAGATGTAGTTCTTACTTGCCTCAACACAGGTTCAATTCCTCCCTCCATTAACTAGACTTTTATCACTCTTATTCCTAAGGTAAAAAGCCCGGTAAGAGCTTTAGAATATTGCCTAATTGCACTTTGTAATATTCTCTATAAGCTTATATCTAAAGTTTTAGCAAATATACTTACGAAAATCTTACCTTGTGTAATCTCTGAACCTCAAAGTGCTTTTCAGTCTAACAAAGTTATTTTAGATAATATTTTGGTCGCTTTCGAGACTCTGCATCATATGAAGTCTCAAAAATCAAAGAAGATGGGCTTTATGGCCATGAAGCTAGATATGAGTAAGACATATGACCGAGTTGAGTGGAAGAACTTGGCGAAAATTATGGAGAAATTGGGCTTTTGTGAAAAATGGGTTTCTCTTGTCTTTGAGTATATTAGCATAGTGTCCTATTTGATTTTGGTGAATAGATAGTCTAAGGGAGATATTAGTCCATCAAGAGGAATTAGACAGGGGGACCTATTGCCTCCTTTTTTTTCTTGTTATGCTTGGAAGGCCTGAATAGGATGCTACAAAAGGCAGCTGCTGATGATCATATAAGAGGTTTTTCGTTGTGTAAAAGGGGTCCAAGAATCTCTCATTTATTCTTTGCAAATGATAGCTTACTGGTTTGTTAAGCTACTATGTCAGATTTAAAAGTGATACAGAGTATATTAACTTTGTATGAACAAGCTTCCTGCCAACAGCTTAATCAGGAGAAGACGACCATCTTTTTCATCAAGGTAGTGAATGAAGAAACTAAAGACTTAATCTCAAATTTTTTGGAAGTACCTGAAGTGAAAGAATATGAGAAATACCTTGGCCTTTCGGCTGTGGTAGGGAGGAATAAAAAAAAGCGAGTCCTAATTATATAATAGAACGAGTTTGGAGCAAACTCCAAGGATTGAAGGAGAAGCTATTGTCTCAGACGGTTAGAGAGATTTTACTCAAAGCTATGGTACAAGCGTTTCCTACATTCGCCATGAGTTGCTTCAAACTACCTTTGGGCCTGTGTGACAAGATTGAGGCATTGATTGGAAAATTTTGGTGGGGACAGAAAGGTGAGCAAAGGAAAATCCATTGGAAAAAATGGGAGATACTATGTAAGCCTAAATCGGAGGGAGGGATGGGGTTCAAAGCTTTAGCAAAGTTCAATGAAGCAATGCTGGCTAGACAAGTTTGGAGATTATTGAATGATCGATCATAACTCTCTCTTCTATCAAGTCTTTAAAGCTAAATATTTTCCTAGAGGGTCGATTTTTGAAGCCCTAGCACCCTCGGGTTCTTATGCTTGGCAGAGTTTATTAAAATCCAGGAAGGTGATTTCAGTTGGTATGAGGTGGAGATTTGGAGATGGAAAGAGTATAAAAATTTACAATGACAATTGGCTGCCGGGTATTGGGTCTGCCAAGGTTGTATCACCGTGTGTGCCTGCTTTGGAAGGAGCCAATGTTGATTTTTTGATAAATCCTGATACTGGTATGTGGGATTGCAATTTGATTGACCAACACTTCCTGTGGTTTGAAGCACAACGGATAAAACCTATTCCCCTTTATGTGTTGAGACAGGTGGATAGTATAATTTGGCCCCGATGAAAGAATGGCGGATACTCGATTAAAACTGGGTATCAGCAGTTGTGTGAGGATGAAGGGAGTGGTGATGCATCAAGTTCAGAAACTTCGTATCAGAAGAAATTCTGGGACCGTATTTGGAAGCTTAGAGTACTAAATAAAATTAAAACTTTTCTTTGGCGAGTTTGCTCCGTAGCTTAACCTACTAAGGAGAATTTGAAGAAGAGAAAAATTCTGGAGGATGCTAAGTGCAGTGCTTGTCTCACGGTGCAGGAGTCTACATTTCATGCCATCTGGGGTTGTGAAAAACTACACCAAATCTGGAATTCGTTCTTCAGCTAGATTCGAATAGATTTTCCAGGTTTACAGGATGTTTAAGAGCTAATCCATTTGGTTGTTCAACAGCCTCACAAATTGGAATTGTTTGCTACTGTGGCGTGGTTCATTTGGTCTCTCGTAGGAACAAATTAAGACTTAAAGAAGTGTGCCTGGCCCCTGACAGAATTTTTGAAGCAGCACGGAGCTACCTTTCAGAATTCCAGCAGAAGTTTCCGATGCACATAGCTAAGCCTTTATCGGGGGTAATCAAATGGAGACTTCCATTAGGTGATATGTATAAAACAAATTATGATAGGGGCAGTGTTTGCAGAATCAGATGAAGCGGGAATAGGAGTTGTAGTTTGCGATGCCAATGGAGAAGTGCTAGCGGCTTTATCTGAGAAAATTCCCTGTCCTTGTTTAGTGGAGGTTCTTCAGGTTTGAGCAGCAAGAAGGGCAACTCAGTTTACTGTGTAGCTGGGCATTCATTATTCTAATTTTGAAGGGGATTCTGAGGTGGTGTGTATTGCACTGAAGGCAGCAGATTGTGGCCATTCCTCAATTGATCAGTTTGTTAAAGACGTTTTGTCTATTGTGAGTTCTCTTAGAACTTTTTCTCTCTCTCATACTAGGCAGCATGGCAATTGTGTAGCCCATGTCTTAACCAAGAGAGCAAAAGTTTCTTTTCTGTTGTTAGTCTGGATGGAGCATGTTCTACTTGACATTTCTCAGTTTGTTGTTTCTGATTTTTCAGCATCTTAATAATATTGCTTAGTCTTTTCTCTCTCAAAAAAAAAAAAAAAAAAAAAAAAAAAAAATCAAATAATAATTACTAAAAAAACAAAAAGAACCAAAATAATGTAGCTCAAGAATTTAGAATGTCCCAACTTCTTTGCATATGTGAAGGCAAAGGAGCAACCAACTCGAGGCTTTCTACTTCCGAAAGATCATAGTCTGATGAAAACTGCACATTTTGTAAAGCCTCTGACACATTGGGCAATACCATTTGCTTGCAATGAAGATGAAGGTGAGGGTGCTTCTCAGAGATACTTCCACTCTCCAAATCAAGGCCAAATGGAACGGTCTTCCCCTTGGTAGGATTCTCATTTGATTTCATTGAACAAGGCAATTGTTTCAAATTCCTATGAGCTTGCCATCCATATTTAAGGTCTCCAACTATCGGCGTTCCCAATGCCTCAGCACAATGTACTCGGAGCTGTATTTCCCACGAGGGAGAAAAAGGATTTGTGCAAAGAAAATAATGAGTCAGAGACCAAGAAGACAAAAACACATTCAATTGTGAAGCATTTAGTTCTTATCCATACCTGGTGCTTTCTACCAGTGAGAGGAGAAAGCTCTAGCCATGTGAAACCTGCATAATTATCACTTGCATAAGAAGCAGGTACAACGGTACAAGACATGCCACAACAAAAAACTTCTAGAAGAATAATCAAGATAGTCAATGATGTCTTTCTGATCTCCATTTATAGAATATAGTTTGAGGCTCATGGAACAATATAGGAATTCTACATCCAAAATTATGCAGACAAATCACAAATCATCTAATAAAGCATTGCAAATGCACTTTTCTGAAGATTGTCAAAGTTTCTGACCATGTAAATGATTTTCAATGCTCACTCTCAGTATAAAGAAGTTAGAGAGAGAGAGAGAGAGAGAGAGGAGGGGGGGGGGGGGGGGAAATGAAGCTCAATGAATAAAATTGTAATGAAGTTCATTGCTAACCATGACACGAAGATTTAATCACTTGATACTCTGTTATTGCAAGCTGAGCTGACATATTTTGGGGATTATCAATGATTGTGATCCTATCGGATTTTCCATTGTCCACCACCACCTGAATACAATCACAGTAAAATTAATAATAATAATAATAATAATAATAATAATAATAAGTAAATGATAACAATTTTCATTGCAGATGGTTATTATTTTGGATTGAAAAATATAAATCTAATTCTATTGACATCTCATAGGCTGATTGAGTAATATAGTTGTGCCCAATCTTATGTAGGACCATGTCCTTTAGTGAGTCATGGGCCCAAATTTACTGAGGTAAAGTACTAGCATATGCAGTGTAGCAGCATGTTCAATGCAGTTTGGTGATGCTTAACCAACTGGACGTTCCTTTAGTGAGGTATCTCTTATGTGGTGTCTGCATGACTACAAACCATTTCCAACAACGAATCATATTTCTATCTCATATTCATTCATCAGTTACATAATTGTTTATTGCATGTGGCGGTTAGTTTTGGAAATTTAAAAAATTAAGATGCCTACCCAAAGCAGAGTTAGAATAATCATTTGGTTTATGGACTGTTAGACTTCCATGTCACTGGATGGCTTAAAATTTTCTGATCATTTTTACTGGCCCTACATGATTTCACGAGTAAAGCCCATTTAGCTGCAGACATGGACAATTCTAAATGTGGCAAATGTCCAATAAGATTATTTCAGGAGCCCTACAGCTAAACAACAATAGATAGCATTCCAAATTTAACTGTGCCACAAATTGTTAAAGGCCATGATTGAATGGTATAAGGAAAAGAAAGCTTTACAACCTATAGGTTTAGAGACAAATAAATCATAAATTCAAATCAATAGCTGCAAGGAATCTACCTTCCCTAATGGGGCGGAAATTAATCCCTTTGGACGTCTTGGAGACCCAATGACAAGTGCCCAATACTTTCTTTGCAGGATTCTTTCTTCATTGTCAATGTCCTTGAGATGAATTACATATATCAGGTTGAATTATTACCAACTAATTGTAATGCTCTTCCTGTGAACATGATAGGATTCTGAAAATGTGCAAACGTAAGAATAGACATTTACTCACATCTTTTGCGCCACAAGTTTTCTCACGAAAGATGGAGTGTAGAACTGTCGCACTAATTTGTGTCCTCCCCAACACTAAGATGCCACTACTATCTCTATCAAGTCTGTGAACCTATAAAAGATGTTTCTTGATTATAACCCAAAAAAAAAAAAAAAAAATTCTAACCACTTCTGTGCAATATATAGTATAACGCCCAAGCACAGCTCCCCTCCCCCATTTTTTTTCACTTTTGAGCTCGAAAGGATTTGAAATGTGGATTTTTCCCTTCAACTCCTTAACCATACAAATAAAAGAATCATAATTTTCTCCAAATACCAATTCTGTTGTAATTTAATACAACAACTTCCATTTCTGTAACCAGCTGGACCCTAATGATTCAAGATACGGTGAGCTTCTATTATATTGCGATACAAAGAAAAGAATAAATCAATGTATGTTGAGGACAAGAAAAAATTTAACTTGTGATATCTAAAGCTATCCCGATGATAAATGCTGCACAATCCATGTTAGAGACGAGAAAACCATTCATGGAAATTTCACTAGGACACTCACCAGCCGAGGAGGTTCGGAGTGGTCATAACTTAAACAAGCAGCAGCGAGTTCATCTAAACTTGTTTTGATGCCTATGCCACCCTGTCCAACATAAGCATCAGCCAAACTTTAAAAATTAACACCTCAAAGTCCAAAAACCCAGAAAAGAAGTCCGAACAAATACATTAAAGCTTACCTGAACAGCCATCCCGGGAGGTTTATTGACAACAACAATGGCTGGATCCTAATTTTCAAAAAGCATACCGAGTCACACATTGGAAACCCAAGGAAAACAAAAACAAAAACAAACAAAGGAGTCAAATTTGAGAACCTGATACAACACGAGATTGCGAATAAAGTTAACTTCTTCCTCATTGCAATACAACTTTTGTTTCTCAGAGGGAACCTCTTGTTTAACAGTAATAGGAAGAAAGATTCGATCTCCATCGTTCATTGAGTCCTTCGCTGCCACCTTTTAATAATTCTATTTATATATCAGAAACAAAATTGATACTAACACAGTTACACTATGTTTAATCTGAATGAGTAACAAGTAACAGGCATTGTATTAGAGTTACCCTTTTGAGACTACGTTCTTGTACTTGAGCACCTACATCAGTACTTTCCATAGTATTGGATTCTCTCCGTACCTGTTAGAAATCAGCTTTTTAAATTTTAGCTACTAAACTCAACAAATTTCAGATTGGGCAAAAGGTATAGTAATAAAACCAATACGCAAAATTATAAATTAAACCCTCCAACTTTGTCCAAAATTCAATTCTTCAATTTTATTCAATGTAGTTCCATCACATTGTGCCCTTAGGTTTCCTAAAAACTAGACCTGTAAATGAGGTAAGCTGAGCCAGCCAAGTGTTACAAGTCAGACTTGTTCATTTAATTTTATTTCAAATGTGACCAACCTTGAGCTCAATACTAAACAAGATTACATGTTCAAGTTTGGTTCATTTTCTTGTCTAACAAGCTCAGATTTGTTCACAAGCTACTTTATTAACTTGTTCAGCTTGAGCTTGGTTTGTATGCTAAACAAACAAACAAACATAAACAAGTAATTTAGGCTTAAAAAAAATATTTGGGTAAAGAAGGACCTGTCTGAGACGAAAGAGTTTCTGAACAAGGCTTCTGGGTAGGTCTGGACAGCACTTAAGGACCCATTTGAGTGCTGTGGTTGAAACATCGGCTTTTGATTGGGAGCTGCGAGCGGAGAGTTCTTTGCCCAAAGCGGCGGCGTTTAGAGTTGGAGTGAATGGAGGCAAAGTGAACCATTTGCCGTTGTAATGTTTTGGCTCTTTGGTGGTGGAGGTGGTGTAGTGGGAGTGCAACGCATGTATGGCTGAGATGCAGAGTCTAAGGCCGCTGTGTGCAGTGGTGGAGGGTGGGGATCGGAGGTTTATGAGGTGGAGGAAGGTGGGGTCCACCATGGTTGGCGGAGGAGTTGGGGGTTTAAGTGGAGGAGGAGAAGTAGAAGAAGGGTTTAAGTAACTGGAGAATTTGGGGGTGGTTTTCATGGCCCAGCTTGGTTTCAATGTGATTCAACAAAAACAAAAGTTTGGTTTATAAATGTGGGCTTTGCTCGTCCTTGCTAAAAAGCTCAGGTTGGTTATTTATCGAGAATAGAGAAAGCTCATTCGGTTAAGGCTCAGAGTGGGCTGGGCTTAAGGCCTAAGAATACAATTGTAAGTTAAGCAGGTTATTATAATTCAAAATCAAGGTTTCACAATAATAGAACAGTTTTTTTGTTAAGATAAGAGTTTAGGAGGTAGGTAAATAGACAAAGAAATGCATTTAAAAAAAACTATTTAGGTTTTCTCCTTTTTAAATTATCATATTATAATACATTATATAGTATAAAAGTCAATAAAGTGGACTTAATAGATGTAATTTTACAAACCTAGTCGGGTAATAAAAACCCATACGGGTTACACGGGTCGTCATAAACTTGCTAGGTTTGACTGGGTCTTGTGTATCCATTTAAACACTTGGACTAGTCTAGGTGCCGAGACATTGAGTTTCTGGTCTGACCGACTAGCTGGTCTAGGTTTAATAACTATGATCATGATAGCAATAACAAGGAATGAAAATAAGACTTTCTACAATGAAATGTTCTAGGAATCTAAAATTTTCTTTAAGTTTTAATTAAGAGATTAACAGATTAGGGGTATTTACTCATTTCCTAAACATAGAGGGGAAATTATGAACTATCCTAAACATTAAGGAGAAAAATTACTTTTTCCCTAAAAAAATTATTGATTTGAATGAAAAAGAATGATAATCTTTTTATGCTCTATATATCAATAATAATGTCAAATGAATAAATAAATTATTATACAAAATATTTATTCAAAATTTTAGAAGAATAGATCATCTTTCATGTGGAGCAAAATTTTCATTTTATAGTCTATATATATATAAAACTGAAAACTTTAAAACTCCCATAATTTTCCACATCATCATCTTAATTTATAAAAAAATTTTAATTTTTAAAACTAAATAGTAAATACTACACGAAACCTTTGACAAACCCGACTATAGCCTATGGGTTTTCTGTAAAACACAAAAATAGATCTCTTCCAGAAAAATATTGAAAACCCTAAACACCCTCCCCAATTTTCTTCTCTCTTTCCCGCCCATGACATAGCCACCGTTGTCCGTTGCCGTCATTGTCAGCCACCATAGCCATCAAGTTTGTATCTTAGCCACTATCTCTGTTTAACTTCAACCCGATAGTTTTAGAAAAGCCCTAATATGTTTGGTAAATCCTTCAATCCGTGGCACTCTAAATACTAACACACAAAAAAACCCCAGATAATACATTCTAAATCATCCTAGATCATTATTTAAAAAATAAAAAAAACAAAAAAAACAAATTAAACTACATTACTGTGTCTGTGCTATGCACTCGCATTGCCAGTTGTTCACTGCATGTCTATGGTCGTCCTCTCAACTCCAGCTCCAGTCCAAGCCAACACCGTTGGTATATATCGCTGTCGCGCTTTGTTTAGTTACTGTTAAGTGGTTTACTGCTTTTGTTGTCTTTTTTTTTTTTTTTTTTGACTTTTGAGAAATCGCGTGTTGTATAAACTTACTGCTCTACTTCAACAATTTAAGTTCCTTGACTTCTAAACGTGTGGCTGTCTATTGATTTCATTAAAAAAATAAAAATAAAACTTGTGGTTCTCAATCTTTTTTTATTTTAAATTCTTGATGGGCAAATCAGTCTCTCACTAATTCTTTTAGCTTTTTTTTTTTTAATTTTATTTTTTATTACTAACATGAAGTTGGTTAATTATCCTTTTATTTAACTCTCCCGTGCATCGCACGGGTTAGCAACTAATTGATATAATAAGCATGGATTTCTTTTATATTTTTCTCTCTCTTTTGTGTGCTTGTTTCAAAAAAAAAAAAAAAAAAAAAAAAAAAAAAAAAAAAAAAAATCCACGTCAAAACAAAGTCTACATCAATACATCCTCTTACTATTACACGGGGTATTATAAGACATAATCTATGTCCAAATTTATGTTTCTAATTACGTGGGAATATTGTCCTAGTTATGGAAATATGACTGCCTTCGTCTGAGTAAATATCACACATTCTATAGAAGAAACTATTGAGCATTCCTATGTTGCTTACTTGCCTCGTTTTCAAAGGGAAAATATAAGATAAGATAATGCAGCAAGTAATTGTTATTACGTTAGAAGTAAGCAAAACAAAAGTACAAATTTATTTAATTAGAAGGAGAAAAAAGAACGAAAGAAAAGAAAAGAAAGTTAGAAAAATGGTTTAGGTGATGTGTGATGCAGAACGAAAATGCAGTCAGACTATATTTCGCTTTAGTTAAATATAAATTACTAAATCCATAAGTTTTCTTGAATCTACAAAGGATCAGAACTCTACAATCTATTGAAATAAACTAAATTCATAACAATTTTATTGATAATAGGCTTCTCCTTTCGTTTTACAAATCGCATGCCTATTTAAAGGCTCTAGAAAAGTTATATTTATAGTAAAAGTATTAAATAGATTCTTGATATAGTACCATTATTTAAATCTAATTTAATTAGAAAAACCTTAAAAAATCTAAAATAAAGGAAATAACATCCCTACTCCTAAAAAATTACATAAACATATAAAAAATTAATCTCCATACTTTGTCAAAGATTAGACTCTTCAATTAGATGAAACTTGACCTCGAGTTTTGTTAAAATTGAAAAATTTCCCTCTAAATAAATGGACATTTTGAATACTTGATCATCTTCAAAACTTGATTGGAATTAATTTCCACAGTTATTATAACCCAAAATTTATTTTGTTTACTCTTCAATTGATTTACAATATATTGACCAATAATAAATTGAAAAAAAAAAAAAAAAACCTTTCCCGCTAAAAAAAACAATAGATTTTGTTATAATGGTCTTTAGCAACTCGATTAATTAGATCTTGGGAATTGTGGGTATGGATTCATTGTCATACTTAGTTTCAGTTGGATCTTCTACAATATTCATAATCATTTTTATTTCAAGATCTTTACTAAAGTCCTTATTAAACTCCATATTTTCCTCTCCAGCCTCTTCAAGAACTTTTCCAAAAAAACAATCTGTCTTTTGTCAAATTGTTATTAAACTTCAATTTGGCTTGTTCAACTCATAATTCTACAAATTTTTGAACTTCCAATTCCTTAATATTTAAAATTGAATATTCTTTCAACAATTGGGAATTAAAACGTTTACTGTTATTTCCTTTATATAAATTTGCTTGCTTACTTTTAGTTCTTGTATAAAACGTAATCACAAGGAAAAAAATATTGATTAATATCTTTTTCATTCTTGACAATATAAAAATTTTAGGATTGTCGAGGGTTCTTTTTACGTTTCTTTTTCTAAGAAGGAAGTCGGGCCTGGCGCTTCGCAGAATGGGCTCCAAAGTACCATTTTGCCGCTGCCAGTTTGTGCGCAAACGTTGAGTCCAAGTCCAAGGGAAGACGCTGCAAAGTGGGCTTATCCTCTATTTCTGCTGCAGAAGGAACTTTTCTCCAGTTTCTGCCGCAAAAGGAACTTTTCTCTAGTTTCTGTCGTAGGACTGACTTTTCTGTTATGTAGCAAAACTTTTTGCTGTGCAATAAAGCTTCCTGCTATGCAGTAAAGCTTTCTGTTGTGCATTGAAGTTGTCTGCTGTGCATTAAAGCCTTCTGCCGTGCAGTAAAGCTTTCTGCCGTAAAGCCTTCTGCTGTGTAATAAAGCTGTCTGTTGTGCATTAAAGCTGTCTGCTGTTCTTTAAAGCTGTCTGCTATGCTTTAAAGTCTTCTGCCGTGCAGTAAAACCTTTTGCAATGTGAATGACTACTCTTTGTTTTTACTGCAGAAATACTTTTCTACTTCCTGCACATAAACAAATCTAAAACCCAAAGAAAATACCCATCAAACAAATGTTAGTTTAAATGGGTTAGCATATTCTTAAATATATGCATACATATATGAGTATATATACTTATGCGTATTCACATATACATATATAAAATATATTTTGCAGAATATGAGAAACAAGATATATATATATATATATATATACACACTTATGGCAGGATAATGATTAGTTTGTGTCAAAAATAAAACACGTAATAACAAATAAAGAAGAAAGCTTCAGCAGAAAAGGTTTAGCTAGTATAATAGCTAACACGGTAAATATAATGAAAAGGTGCTACAACAGAATAACTAGTACAAAAAGTAAAGATACTACAGCAGGACAACTGATGCAGCAAACGTAATAAAAACGTGCTATGGCAAAATGACTAAATACAGTAGATATAATTTATAATGAGAGAAATCAAATATATTTGCAATCAAAATCAAGTATTGAATCTTCCCATAGGATAAGTAAACCAAGAAAGAACCCAAACCCCAACTTGAACAACCTTGTCATAGGCTTTTGCCATAAAAGTTGTGCATTTTGGAGAATAGGCCTAAATGGCTACTAGCTATTACTTTTGAGAACATTAAAGAGTGGGTTTGCTAAGAGGGAGGGAAAAGATGGTCTATTGATGCATGCCCTTATTCCTGCCGTATTTTCTCTCTTCTTTTTACCACTTCCTTTCTTTCACTCCGTTCCTTTTTTTACTTTTAGTTTCTTAATACTCTCTTGCCGTGGGTTGTCCCCCATTTGGCATTTTCTTTTCTTAGGTCCTTCTCTTTGGGTGACTTTCTCTTTCTAAGTGCCTCCTCCCCATCCAGTCCTTTCCCTTCGGTGTTTTTCTCTCTTTCGTGTTTTTTCCTCTCCCTTTTTTGCCATGGTTACCTTTTCTTTTTATAGCGAACTGATTCAATGGGATTTCTCCCTTTTACCCCTAGGGCTTTACCAATTGTTTTTGGTTTGTTGTAGGCATCCCTTTAGGACTACCCACCAACCCATTGGTTGCCCCGACCACTGCCATTGCTCAGAATACGTCAGCTGCACCATTACTCATTTCATGACAAAATTCCCTTTTGTTTGTTCTTGCTGTATACCTCTATCTCTAGGTGACTAACCAATAAGGATTGAGCTACCTCATTACCTAGCTCTATGGCATGCATCAGATGGTCCCAACTATTTATTACTTCTTTTGGGTAAGATACCATCCCAATAAGGTATATTCCCAAAAAAAGTTACGGCAGGAAACCAAATATAGACCCCCTTTTCCCCCCACCACCAAACCACACCCTTTGAATCCCCTTGACCGTGGGCCCACCTCTCTTGCCACACCCTTTGAATCCCCCTGACCGTGGGCCCACCTCTCTTGTATTGGCTGGGTACAAGTTGGTGGTGCTCAAGCCCTTCTGTGCTTGCTCCACTGTCTTCTGTGTTTGCCTCCCACGCCGTTTCTACCGTAGCAGATTAGTTCTGTTTCATTGCTGCGTGTCTCTGTCTTATTTCTTCACGCGTTTCCTGCTGTGTTTATCTTTTCCTTTAGTTTGGCTTTTCTTTCCTTCACGCGTTTCCTGCTGCTGACACTTCCTACTGTTCCTTGTTTGTTTTCACCGTGCTTTTTCATATAGTTTTCACACCTATCCTTTTATACAAAAGGATTTGGGCCTTTGTGGGTCAAATAATGTTGACTGGATCAAAAGGGTCTTGGGCCCAATTTGTCTTTATCTGCTGAATCCATTCTGCCAGAGAACTGTATTCTGCGGCAGATCTGTATTCTGCAGCAGATTTGCGTTTTGCTATAGATTGCTTTCCTTGCACTTCTTTCTTTGGACCTTTCTTGCCCTTCGATCTTCTTGGTGGGTCTTGCTTTTCATTGGGCTTTCTTCCTCATGGTATGGATTCAAAAATGGGCATCAACATTCAGCTCCCTGAGCATATGGATTGCTCTTGCGATTCATATGCGAAAACTTATGCAGTTTTCTTTTGTAGGTTGTTTCACAACTCACATGTGAATGCTTTTCTTCTTTTCTTCGCAGGCCTGTTGTTTCAACCTTTACTCTCCTTAGGCAAATCATTCTCTTTCTTTCTACAAATTTATGACCCTCCAAGGGTAGCCAAAAAGTTGCTCTTCATGAGGGTGGTGGTTTTGTTGTTGTCACCCCAAAGCGAGTTTGTTGCAAACTTTGCCTCTTTTGGGCTTGCTGTATGCTTTCCTTTTGCTAAATTCCAGTAGCCCAGTACTATCATTAGGCTTGTACTATGCTGTTTCAAGCTTCCTTGGCTCATTTCATTGCTTTCGGGCTCCTTTATCCTATTTTATTCTTTTGGGCATCCTCGGCCCGTTTCATCACTTTCGGGCTCCTTTGTCCCATTTGGGCTCCTTTGTCCCATTTTATTCTTTTGGGTATCCTCGACCCATTTCATCGCTTTCGGGCTCCTTTGTCCCATTTTATTCTTTTGGGCATCCTTGGCCCGTTCCAATTCTTTACTCCCATGGGCCTTTGCTAAGTCTTTTGGGCTTCCTCGACCCAAATTACCACATCCTTTACTTTTGGGGTTTATGGGCTTTCCATCAACCCCTTTCTTACTTAATTCAATACTTCGGGCTTCTTTGGCCCATTCTTGCTTTCCTACATCACATACTGCCCATAGGTTTGCTATTTCTCTCTCCGGGCTCCCTTAGGCCCATTTGCTTCATCAAGGCCCATTTGTTTATTTTATGGGCCTATGATCTATTATTCTTGCCATTCGGGCTTAATGATTTTCTTCTCAATTTACTAACTATTTTCTTCCCATATTGTTGGGCTTCTTCTTTATTGGGCCCCCTTGCCAAAGTGGGCATCAACACTACCCTCATTCAAAGGGATTGTTAATGATGATGATGTGTGCATCCTTCTCTTCTTCATCATTCCTTTGCTTGTTTCTTGGTTTGCTTCTTGAAAATTCCTTGTGATCTTGGACTTCTACAATGCTACCCATTTCTTTATGTCTGTGGCAATTTGTATACTTATTTCTTTACGTTTCTGCAGTAGCACATACTCATTTCTTTGCTTTTGTAAGGATAAATACTCATTTCTCTGCTTCCGCAGAATATGTAGACACTTTTTGCTGCAATACATGCACTTATTTCCCTGCATTAAGGCACCTCTTACTCTGCTTCTGCTAGAGCAGCATCTATACTGTAGGAAGTGAAGGTTGTAGCAGATTCTGCGGCAAAAGAATTAGGCTTGACTGCTTTAGCTAACTTACTTTCCCCATGTATTCTTTAGTATCATCTCTTCATTCTTCCATAAGTGTAGCTGCTCTCTAAGAATGGTCAGAAGACACAAATGCCATGGAATCCTTCCTTGTTGGGTTCTTCTTCATTATGATGTTTTACATTTTCTCATCTTTGCAGAATGCTCAAAATTGGCTCTTTGGATTCTTTAATTCTTCTTTCTGCCAACTTTACGAACATCACTTTTGCGAAGCAAGGATCCTTCTTACGGTCTTCATTTTTCTTTTCTTTTCTTTTAGCCACTTAAGGTTGCTTCACTTCGGGCTTCATTCATTCTCTAAAAATAGAGAAAGTGTTGTCTTCTACTACCTTCGCATCTAAGCCGACGACTGAAAAGAGTTTCATCAAAATAGTTCTGCCACATTACTTTCTTCAAGTAGAGTTCTTTCATAAGAGGAAAGCTTACTCTAAGTGTGTAGATCAAAGGGTGGCTTCGCTCCCTTTTCTTGTACCTTCTTCTTCTCTTTGCATTCACATATCTTTATTTCTTTTGCTCAAAACAAAGCGTAGAGCTAACATTGCAAGCCCTCTTTATAGTAGAGTACTCTTTCATTTGTTGATAATACTTTTTGCTGTGTTGAAGAACACATGTATTCTTTGCCAAAATGAAGTTTCTGCGGAGAAGGATGTTAGGTCTTGTAGAAAGGTAAGTTTCTTTCAGTGATGATGTATTTATGGAAGGCCTCCTTATTCAGAGCTACTACTAAAATAGGCAAATGTATTGTTGTAATAGTAGAGGACCTTTTAGCCCCCAAGATCATCAATACTCTTGTACCTTTGCTGTTTGCATTGCGGGCTTTTTCTAATTCTGCCATAAATTCTGGTTCTGCTGCAAAATTGATCTTTCCGCAGAAGTGACTGAGTCTGCCACTCATTTTAAGGCGCCTATAAGTGGTGCCACTATAGATATTTTTCCAAGGGGAAATGGGGATGCTTTCATGGGAAATCTTCACTTTCTAAACAATTTCTTTGTCATTCTGCCACAGTAACTATTGATTCCTTCGTTTTTGCTTTTTTTTTTTTTTTCTTCTTTAACATATTCTTCTTGTCATTCTGCCACAGCCACTATTGGTGAGGATATCACTGCCTTTTTGATGAAAAGGCATAGATGTTGTTGTGAACTAAATCTCTTAACTTTGTTGTAGTCTTCCACAGATCTTATTTCTCCCAGTTCTTCTTTCTCATGTTGCTAAGCTTGGCAGTGTCTTTCCAATTCTTGTGGAAGGTGGTCTGCCACTAAATGCGTTGCTAGAGAGATGTTTGGACTTCATCATTGATTTCCACGTTTTGTTTCTGCTATGAGTTGCTTTGTCACTCAGCTTTTCTGCGGAGCACTCTTAAAGCCTTAAAGTCTCACGAAGAGCATTTATTTTCTGCTGTAGCGCTTGTTGGTTCACTTTTACATATGTTTCTACCGAAGTACTTGTAGGCCTTCTCTTCTTGCTTCCTTTCTTTGCTTCTTTGACATTTGCCGCAACAAGGGTGGTAGAATTTCTTCTCATGGATTCATTGCATGGTAGGTTGCAACAAATTGCATGGGTGTTGCATTAGGCCATATCATGAAGTTTGAATTTGTTGTAGATCAAGTGGCAGATGGATGTATACTTGCTGAAGTGCCACAATTAATACTTATTTCGTGGTGGGTAATGTTGTTGCTGCATATTGACATTCTAAGCGCTTTGCGGAAGGCTTTCTAAATCTACTGCAGAATAGGCCTTAGCCCCCCAGCATATGAGATAACTGGATGAGTTTTTAGCTTTTTGAAGAAGGCTTTTCGTATTTTCTGTAGAATGAGACAGCCCCCGGTATGTGAGAATGAGTCCTTAGCTTTCTGCAGAAGGCTTTTTGTGTTTGCTGTAGAATAATGCAACCCCCAGCGTATGAAAATAAGTCCTTAGCTTTCTGTAGAAGCCTTCCCAGATTTGCCGCAAAATGAGACTTAGCCCCTCAGCATGTGAGACAATTGGATGGGTTTGATGTCACTTTCTCTTGGTGTTGATGCTCCATCATGTGGTTCATGCATTCTTCAGTAAAAAAATTAGATGCCATGGATCTACAAGTTGCCATATTAAGAAATTCTTTGTTGTTAGAGAATTTGGGAAAGAGTTACTTCCCAAGCATGCTTTAGCTTCGTTCCACTACAAGCACAATTGCTTCCCATTTATCTTCTGCTACATATGATTGTGGCTATAGCTTTTCTACAGATTCTTTCCAAAGACTTGCGATCATGGCCCCTTTGCGGGTTTGATTGAGTGTAGCCCCCATTATGGGCTTTTGCCAAGAACTCACAACCATGGTTCCTTTGCTAGCTTCTAGCCAAGAATTCATGACCACGACCCTTTTGCTGGCTTTTGCTACTAAGACCCATATTCCTTGGATTTCTACTTCGTTTGCTTTGAGTATGGGCATATTTAGATGGAGCTTGCTATGTCTCTTGCTTCATGGTTGGCTAGTAATAGCCAAGAGTCAGCGGCTTCTAATGTAGAATTTTCCCATGACGTACCAACATCTTCCTGGGACATCATGCTTCTTTGTTCTTGTGGCAGAATGCCCTTGCAGCAGAACGCCTTCAATAAAGACCACGTAATAGTTTTCTGCAGCAATAAGATAAGCAACTCTATTCACGGCAGAATGTGTGTCAACAATTGTTTTTGCTATTTCCCTCTTGTACACAAGCCAAAAGAAGGAGCTTTGAGTTTGTCATTGTTGTAGAGTTCTTCTACGATGAGGCATGGGCATCAATAAGCTTCATGACTTGAAAAGTGATGGTGGAGTTGCGCAGTACAAGTGATCTGATACATTCTTTCTTAGAAATATCATAAAGATCATGATCATTAATGCCACTCTAGGCATAAATCCTCTGAGGTGCTTCAAAGAAAACTTCTCAACTCTTCAAGGTTGTTGAATCGATTTGCTAGACCCGATAATGGACAAAGAGCAGTTTGCAAGCAGCTTGTAGATTTGGGCTTCTTTATGGAGAGTACGCAGTGACTGAGTGATTGGCTTTATTCTAGGGTCTGGATTTAATTTGGACACAAGCAGCTTGAAAAGGACTCCGTTATGCAAAAAGAACGTGTTGCCAGCCTCCTAAGCTTATATCTTTCACTGTGCTTTTGCGGCAGAATACCTTCTGTCAAATACTGCATGAATGGACTTCTCCAGTCTTTGCTGACGAACACAGCGTAACTTTCCTCTTTGTCTACTGCAAGCTGGCAGGTTCCACATTGGATTTGGACTTAATCTGTGTCTTAACCCATCCTTGGCCAATAGAAACCTGCCCTTTGAAGTTTGTGGTAAAGATTGACTTCTCCGCAGGATCTGCAAGTCCTATTATGCACTTCTTCAACTTTCTCTGGGCTTCTTCTCGCCCCACACATCTCGACAGGACCCCACCTGGCATCCTGCGGTACAATTCCCCTTTTACCAAGGCGTAGTCCTTCAACGCCTTCAATTCCGTCATGTCTTCTTCTTCCATCAAAGCTTCCTTTATAGAAATCCTCCAATCTTCTTCACATTGCTCCTCTCGGAACCTTTCCTTTAACATCTCCACAATAGACTCCTTCCTCTTACTAACTTCTATCCTGGTGTTATTTCCTTCGAAAATTATTTGTGAGCCTAACGCGGCCAACACATCTGCATACTGGTTCTCGTTCCTCAGGGCATGATCTATTTCAAAAGTTGAAAACTTTTCCTCCATCTTCTAGGCCATTGTCCTATACGGGGCTAGGCTGGGTTCTTTCAAGGAGAAGCTCCCCTTGGTCTGGTAGACTTACCAGGTTTGAATCACCCATCACCTTTAAGTGCTTGATCCCCATTTCAAGGGTCGTGGCTAACCCAGTTAGATAGGCCTCATATTCTGCCGTATTGTTAGAACAGAGAAATTCTAACTTGAATGAGAGCACCACGGCCTTGTATTCTTCATGATACAAAACTACTCCCACTCCTCCTGATTGGGTAGTAGAAGACCCATCAAACTTCATCACCCATTGCTCTCTGACTTCTTCTGCCATAGCCACCTCTCCTGGGACTTCATCATTCAGTGGGAATTCTTCTTCTCCTGGGAATTGCACCAGCAAGTCTACTATAGCTTGGCTCTTTACTGCTTTGAGTGTTCCCGTTTTCAAGTCATATTGTGACAATTGTAGCAACCACTGGGATATTCTGCTGATGAACAATCTGCATTTTTGGGATTCTGCTACGAAATATTCTGCCAATGAACATTCTGCATTTCTGGGATTCTGCTGTGAAGTATTTTGCCACTGAACATTCTACATTTCTGGGGTTTTACTGTGAAATATTCTGCTAATGAACATTCTAGAATTCAGCTGATTCTGCTGTAAATAATCTGCAGAGAGATCTACATTCTAGCTTCTGAAATTTTCTGCTATAAAATATTATGTGGACAAACATTCTGCACTTCTGAAATTCAGTAGATTCTGCTGTGAACAGTCTGCGAAGGATTTGCACTTTCTACTACAAAATTTCTGCGGAGGGACATTTTGTACTTCTGGAAAAGTCTGCTGAAGGATACTTTGCGGAGGAAGTAGTGATTCGCAACAGTATAGTAATGATGAAAGTTTTCCTTTGGCTGCTATAGCTTCATTTTTTGTTTCTAGCTTTTGGTTTTTTGAGGGAAAGTAGAGCTAGAATCACTAGCATGAAAAAAAAAAAAAGATTGAAACCTTGTGAGGGAATGAAGGGATTTTTCTCCTTTAAGTGCTGGACCCGAAGGTGGAGATGGAGAGAGTTTAGAAAGCTTCTAGTGCTTCCTTAAAAGAAATGAGAGCAAAAAGGTGATAAAGAAAGCTTTTAGGAGGGTTGCATGTTTGAATAAGTGGCTTGCCACATGTCTTACATGCATGGCAAGGAGAACAAGTGGCATTTAAAGGATAGGACCAAGTATTGTAAAGGCCTTCTATTATAGAGTTCTCAAGATATTTCTGTTGTAGAAATCTATGGTGTTGTAGTGATATTTTGCTACCGCATTTTGATGTAATGCCATTGAACTCTACAATGGTATTGTGGTATTTTACCACAACATTCTACTGCAATATTCTACCATAGCATATTGCTCACGATACAGCTCTGTTTTAACGTTGCTGTATTCTGCCACAGAATTCTGCTACGATACTGTCCTGCTGTAACGTTGCTGAATTTTGCCACAGAATTCTGCTACGGTACTGTCCTGCTATAATGTTGCTGCATTTTGCCACAGAATTCTGCTACGACACTGTCCTGCTGTAACGTTGCCGTAATATTCTGCCATAGAATTCTGCTACAGCACTATCCTGCTGTAATGTTGCAGCAATATTCTGCCATAGAATTCCGCAACACCATTTTGTTGTAATGTTGCCGTGATACTCCACCATAGAATTCCATTGCTGTGACGTTTTGGAAACTTTCCAGAGAGTATAGTTTGGAAGGTTTAAGAACATTTGCATGTCTTGCTTTGGTAAGGACTTGGAAACACGTTTGCGAGGGAGAAATATCTTATTCTCCCCATCTTGATCCCAACTCCCCAGTGAAGTCGCCAAAAATGTCGGGGGTTCTTTTTACGTTTCTTTTTCTAAGAAGGGAGTCGGGCCTGGCGCTTCACAGAATAGGCTTCAAAGTACCATTTTGCTGTTGCCAGTTTGTGCGCAAACGTTGAATCTAAGTCCAAGGGAATACGCTGCAAAGTGGGCTTATCCTCTATTTTTGCCGCAGAAGGAACTTTTCTCCAGTTTCTGCCGCAAAATGAACTTTTCTCCAGTTTCTGCCGCAGGAATGACTTTTCTACTATGTAGCAAAACTTTCTGTTGTGCAATAAAGCTTCCTGCTATGCAGTAAAGCTTTCTGTTGTGCATTGAAGTTGTCTACTGTGCATTAAAGCCTTTTGCCGTGCAGTAAAGCTTTCTGCCGTAAAGCCTTCTGCTGTGCAATAAAGCTGTCTGCTGTGCATTAAAGCTGTCTGCTGTGCTTTAAAGCTGTCTGCTGTGCTTTAAAGCCTTCTGCCGTGCAGTAAAGCCTTTTGCAATGCAAATGACTACTCTTCGTTTTTACTGCAGAAATACTTTTCTACTTCCTGCACATAAACAAATCTAAAACCCAAAGAAAATACCCATCAAACAAATGTTAGTTTAAATGGGTTAGCATATTCTCAAATATATACATACATATATGAGTATATATACTTATACGTATTCACATATTCATATATAAAATATATTTTGCAGAACATGAGAAACAAGATATATATATATATATATATATATACTTATGGCAGGATAATGATTAGTTTGTGTCAAAAATAAAACATGTAATAACAAATAAAGAAGAAAGCTTCAGTAGAAAAGGTTTAGCTAGTATAATAGTTAACACGGTAAATATAATGAAAAGGTGCTACAACAGAATAACTAGTACAAAAAGTAAAGATACCACAGCAGAACAACTGATGTAGCAAAGGTAATAAAAACGTGCTACGGCAAAATGACTAAATACAGCAGATATAATTTATAATGAGAGAAATCAAATATATTTGCAATCAAAATCAAATATTGAATCTTCCCATAGGATAAGTAAACTAAGAAAGAACCCAAACCCCAACTTGAACAACCTTGTCATAGGCTTTTGCCATAAAAGTTGTGCATTTTGGAGAATAGGCCTAAATGGCTACTAGCTATTACTTTTGAGGACATCAAAGAGTGGGTTTGCTAAGAGGGAGGGAAAAGATGGTCTATTGATGCATGCCCCTATTCCTGCCGTATTTTCTCTCTTCTTTTTACCACTTCCTTTCTTTCACTCCGTTCCTTTTTTTACTTTTAGTTTCTTACTACTCTCTTGCCGTGTGTTGTCCCCCATTTGGCCTTTTCTTTTCTTGGGTCCTTCTCTCTGGGTGACTCTCTCTTTCTAAGTGCTTCCCCCCCATCCGGTCCTTTCCCTTCGATGTTTTTCTCTCTTTTGTGTTTTTTCCTCCCTCTTTTTTGCCATGGTTACCTCTTCCTTTTATAGCAAACTGATTCAATGAGATTTCTCCCTTTTACCCCTAGGGCTTCACCAACTGTTTTTGGTTTGTTGTGGGCATCCCTTTAGGACTACCCACCAACCCATTGGTTGCCCCGACCACTGCCATTGCTCAGAATACGTTAGCTGCACCATTACTCATTTCATGACAAAATTCCCTTTTGTTTGTTCTTGCTGTATACCTCTACCTCTAGGTGACTAACCAATTAGGATTGGGCTACCTCACTACCTAGCTCTATGGCATGCATCAGATGGTCCCAACCATTTATTACTTCTTTTAGGTAAGATACCATCCCAGCAAGGTATATTCCCAAAAAAAGTCACGGCAGGAAACCAAATATAGACCCCATTTTCCCCCCACCACCAAACCACACCCTCTGAATCCCTCTGACCGTGGGCCCACCTCCCTTGTATTGGCTAGGTACAGGTTGGTGGTGCTCCGGCCTTTATGTGCTTGCTCCACTGTCTTGTGTTTTTTTCCCACGCCGTTACTACCGTAGCAGATTAGTTCTGTTTCGTTCTGCTGCGTGTCTCTGTCCTATTTCTTCACGCATTTCCTGCTGTGTTTGTATTTTCCTTTAGTTTGGCTTTTCTTTCCTTCACGCGTTTCCTACTGCTGACACTTCCTGCTGTTTCTTGTTTCTTTTCACCGTGCTTTTTCATATAGTTTTCACATCTATCCTTTTACACAAAAGGATTTGAGCCTTTGTGGGCCAAATAATGTTGACTGGATCAAAAGGGTCTTGGGCCCAATTTGTCTTTATCTGCCAAAGCCATTCTGCCAGAGAACTGTATTCTGCGGCAGATCTGTATTCTGTGGTAGATTTGCATTTTGCTATAGATTGCTTTCCCTTGCACTTCTTTCTTTGGACCTTTCTTGCTCTTCGGTCTTCTTGGTGGGTTTTGCTTTTCATTGGGCTTTCTTCCTCATGGTATGGATTCAAAAATGGGCCTCAACAAGGATTAATTCTTCACATTTCAAAACATTTTATATTATTCCACCAATCTTTTGCATCACTCTAAAGTTTGCTTAATCCTTGGGGACCTTTGCATAATCAAAATAAGCTTCAAGACCAAGAATCCAATCCATGAAGTGTTCTTTGTATGGTACACTATCAAAGTATGAAAAATAATTAGAATTAAAAATGGTTTAGTTGATATATAGGTCAAACACAAACAATCCTTGACATATATATGATCATTATTCCCATCGTCTTCACGATCTTGTTTAGCGTTCAATCCCAAATTGAAGAGGAAAATGTAAATTAATCATAACATCGACAAATCAATTTCTTACCATCATGCTTGAATCACCGTCTTAATGGCCATTGACCAACATTCCATGAATCACTGTCAATATATTGGTTGTTTTCATTGTAGTCTTTAGCTATACCAAGATACTAACGATCTCTGATACCAATTATCGCAAAAAGAAAATGCAGTAAGTTTAATTGTGTAAATCTTTGAATCCTAAAGAATTCCTTAATTATACATGCAAGAGCTTTGGTTTCATACATGCAAGGCTTGTCCTTTGGTTTTACAATTACAAGCATATTTAAAAGCTTTAAAAAAACTTATTTTCCAAGTTAAAATTTATTTTTAAATAGATTTATTTTTTACTTTTATAGTGAAAATAATAGTAGACTTTATTCATTCGATAGATTCCTCTTGATCTAATACCATACTAAGTTCTAATTTGACAAAGAAAACCCCAAGAAACACCTAAAAATATATATATAGATATTTTTTTGTCCTACATCAGTGCTTGTGTCCTTCACCAGGGCTTGGACCGGAGGGTCTACCTTCTCCTCCTCTAAGGATTCTAGTAATTCTGGATGTGTGTCCTCCACCATCTCGGCTTGGTCCTGAATGCTTAGTTGTCCGGAGAGACAACCCGTGCCCGGGACCCTCCATCTCTCCAAAAGAGCTAGCTAACTTCAAAGTGTTCAATGAATGAGATTGTGTCCCAAAAATAACTACGCTGAGCAACAGGACAAGAGCACCAATACAGAAAAAACTTAATTTTCCAGCCATTCTAGGTGGTAATTAAACAGCCTCCGAACAATACAAGTATATATAGCTTACAGAATTTTGTTGTATGAGAACTGGTTAAAAAGCATTACAGAATACAGAGGTTAATTATGATCACTTGGAGCCGTTTAACAAGTATTACTGTAGTGGGAGCTAATGGGAGTTTCAAGTTTCTTACTTTAAATAGGTGAACTGAGAGGGACTATTTGATTATTTGATTATTCATTGATTGTTTCATGTTGCCGCAATATGATCTGCTTTTCCCGAGAGAAGAACATAAAGGTTGCCAATTTAAGAGGAAATGCATCGAAGAGAGAAATGGTACTATGGGTTTTCTTGTTTCTATAGGGATTTTCCAATGCAATTTCCTTTTCGAATTTGGAAATAATGTTATATGATAAAGACTCACTTTCATAGATAGCTGGTAGAATATATATGAAAAGGATTATTTTTTAGAATTATACATTTCTAAGTGATAGCCATTAAAAAAAGATTATTTTGCCGCATTTTGTATAATTTTTCTAAAAATAGTAAAATCACTGCAATTTTATAAATGTAAACCAATTGCTGAACCATGTAATTTATTGTATCGTGTGATTGCTTTTATTTGTGTGTGATTTTTCATTCTGTTTTTACATCTCACATATCTGAAAATTCGTGTGAATTCCTAATCCTAAATATGTATTAGTTTCTTAAAAAAAATCCATATTAGTTTACTGTATGAGAATTATAAAACAAAAATTATTTTTGTAGCCATAAATCTGTATGGAGTAACCTTAATCTCGGTTCATGTACCAAGGATCAAGACGAATCTTAATTTTTCTATTCATTTGACAAGTCATGGCTACAAAAGCAGGATTTTATGCCATGTCTAAAGCCATTCGGAACATCAAAGCCGTTGACCTCTCCACAGTAGCATGCAATAAAAATCAACCACACAGCAATGTTGCCCTACCCACAAGTTCTGACTCTTATAAGTGGTAACATTTCCTTTCCCCTCACGTTAAAAATGGATTGAGTCGTACGTTACGCAATATACTCTCAAGTCGTCGATATATATAGTAATTTAGATTTTATACCATGCTTTGATGGCTTAGCTTTCAATACTTTGGGGCATGCATACTTTATTTACACGTCTCATGATTCATGAAAGTGAAACCATTTGACTTGGTTTCACGCCAGATTTTCTTCAGTTTGGTTATGAAAAATTGAAGTCTCAGTGTCAAAAAATGACGGTGAAACTCAAGTCCATTAAATCAAATCCTTCAAGTGACATAAGCTGTTAAGGTATAGGATCCTTTCAATTATTATGAATAATTAGTTAGTCACTTTCACTTAGCGTGATGCGATAGTTTCTTTTAGTTTCATGCAAGCAATATTGGAGGATGGTAGCTTGAATTCCATTGTGAGAACCAATATTGGACTTTTACCCAATTCAATATCTACCATAATATAAGTTAGGTTCTAATGACTGCAATTTCTGGACATGCAAAAGCTCCAAACTGTGTAACTATTTACGATGATGACAGCGGTGAATTAGATTGAATCTCAATTGATCAAAATACATCTAGGTTCAGATCATGATCAATCTCTGTCGGGTTCAAAATTGATTGGGTTAAACGGCTACTTCTTGCCAAAGATTTTGTTGGAAAGAAAACTTCATATTTTTGGAAAAATTATTGCTCACAAGATCAAGTAATAAGAATTGTGATGACATTAACTAAAAAGGATCATTTGTATTAACAATACAACATGTAAAGAGGATCATAATGAGTTAATTAGTGCTTGGGGTATAAGGAGAAAGGGTTCGAGCGATAGGGTTGGTAGTATATTGTAATTATTTCTAAAAAATAAAAACACTTAATATGCCAACCACCCAAGTTTACACGGCACTAGATCTGTAAAGTCTCACTTGCTGAGACAATTCCACTTGGATTGCACCTTATTGTTGCTCTGGCCTATTCGTAAAACATCTTGCTCCGGCCCTTCATTTGACGAACAACTTCAGTAAGTACATACTGGGCTTGTTGCATATTTTGCATCATCTCGTACATGATGAATATTTGTGGCACTGAAGTCAAATTAGCTTCATGCTGGGACAAAGCATTTTGGACTTGAGGTTCATAAAAAGACCTTTAGGGTTTATTTGGTTGGAGGGAGGATAGAAAGGAAAAGTGGAAATATTGAAAAAATAAATAAATAAAAACCCAATGTAAGGAGAGAGGAGAGGAGAGGAGCAGATGGGTAAAATTCCGAGCAAAGCCTCTCTCCCTCTCCCATTTTCGCCCCAATTCGAGGAGACACGAAAACACTCCATGCAAAATGAAGGGCTAGAGAGAAAACAACCGCTCCCCTCCCAACCAAACAACCCCACTATTAAAGATCCCTATTATTGCGCACACTTAGCGTGATGGTCACTCCACAAGTATAAGCGTTTGAAGAGTGTTGGGAGAACGAGGGGAAGAGGTAAGGACCAGAGTTAAGGTATTCAAGAGGAATTTTCACAGATATGATCTTGATGGTCGGCCTCATCTATTTACATTTGTGTGTATAGTTTCAAACTGGACCAATTATTTACCCTACTTTTCGGACTACACAGGATTAAGACAATTATTTACCCTACTTTCCGACTTCTACGTAAATGGGAGGTGAAACCCATTTGGTTCGATCTTGAATGATAGATTTTTCGGGCCCAAATATGTGAAGTCCTTATTTTTTTGTGCTTGTTCTTTTGGGTTGCAAATAGTTAGCCCTTTTCAACCCACCCAACCCTTGTGCTTTGAGATATTGTGTTAATATTTACAGAGCCTTCAAAGTTAAATAAGCCTTGTATTAGCGACATTGTGTTATTATTGGGAGCTATTTAACATCCAAAAATGTTTATTTATTTATTTTTATAAAAAGTTTCTCTCTTTCTCCACAAAAAAAAAAAAAAAAAAAAATCCCTCAAAATGTTTACATACCGACATATTCCAACAATAAGAGTGTCGACAGAAGTTTTTATACACAACCCTCTTCAAACAAAAGTCAGTCGCAAAATGCGTGTAATGTTGCATTGGCTATATGGACACTTATTATTTCCTCTTCACTTTACTCAAAAAGTCCATATTTTCTGCACAACTAGCGGTGATTAGGGAGCTACTATTCCCTTTGTCATTTTCGTGACTCTTGATCTGCTTGGCCGTGTTAGAGGGTTAGGACTTAGGAGTTCCTCATTTTGGATGTCATAATAAAGGTACTAAACACTGGTGAAACGTACTGGAAGAAAGTGAGGTTGCGTTGTGTGGTGGGGTCTAATACTTTTTTGGAGTGAAAGATGTATTCCACATTTCCACCCTCTAAATCTGTGAAAGATCTGATTGACATTGGTATTTCACTACCGCTTTGACTAATTGGCTCACCAATGGTGTTGGCCAAATCTTAACCCTTTTATACGGCTATAAAAAATGAGTTCAGTTACTGTATACTTTTAGGGCATATATTAACAATTTATTTTAAGAAAATTTTTATTGAGAATTAAAAAAGCTGTCAAACTGCTTTATGGACATACGTTAGTAAAACCCATAAGAAATTAGTAAAATATAACCCTTTAAAATTTTGAAATAGCTTAGGTTAGGTTGGTAACTTGGATTTGAATTTGGTTTTGGATTTTAAATTAATAGATTTGAAATCCATTGATTTTAATTAGGAATTATTTCAAATCCAAGCATTTTAAAGGTTTAAAATCATTGGTGAATTTGTCAAATCTAAATCCTTGACCTTTTCTAAACTTCCCAAACAAGTTATTTGGATTTTAATCATCCAAATCCAAATCCAAATACCTAAATCATGTCATCCAAACACACCATTAGAGTATTCTTAAGAAGGCAATTCTTTTTCACCCTATTTGATTCACAAATACTGTAATACAGAAGTTGAAAATCTTGTGACTTATGTCAGTATGTACTATGGGTTGCATTTTCTATACTATTTTTTATTGGATGTAAAAGTTGACAAATCCATCAATGAATTGTATTTTCTTCTTATATTTTCCATTCTTTCAAGATTTAAAAAAAAAAATCAAATATTAATATCTATGTCATCAATAAAATGAATAAATTTCAAGTTTTTATAGTCTAAAATTATGCATAAAAAATAAGTTTTTGAATCAAATAATAAATAATATCTTATTGACACAGAATTTGATGTGTGTTAAGAATATAAAAAAAAGAAATTCAATAGTTAGATTTTCAAAATATGTAACAATGTTAATTTTTTTAGTAGCTTCAACCAAATTTGTAGCTATTAGGCTAGTTACAACCAAATTTGTAATCAAACTTTGTCCACGTACTATTTCATTGGCGATGATGGCTCATAGGGTTAACCGTGTGGTCCACCCATTCACTTGCATGAACAAATCAATTCAACCACATTCATGCTACCCGAAAGTTCCATTGTGAATCAGTGGATGTCACTTTCTTTCGTGCCGCCTCAATGGTTGCTACAAGGCTCAGATTTCGACTGCTCTAAACCCCTTTTGGTATTTGGCAGGTTAAAATGTCTGCGACTGATATGAGAAGTGGCTTTTTCGGGTTAGGTTCAAATCCAATCTCGGGAAGAATAGTGATTTTCCTTACTTATCCGTAGATAGTACATAAATCCTTTTCAATATAACACATATAATTAGTGATTACCTAAATCAACGGTTCACCCTTTCTTCTAAAAATATTTTTCGTCCATATTTTAATCTACATTATCATTTATTTGTAATGATTTTTAAGAACTATTCTTTATAGACCATATGAGTAATTGTCCCACATTGCTTAAGAGAGTGTGTTGTGTGTAGTATAACTTGCCACATCCTCTCTTAAAAGTTACCATGACTTTTGAGTGGAGTTGTGGTGTGCCTTTGTGTTATAACTCTTTTCCCTCTCCCTTGCGTGTGTGTGTTTGTTTCTAAAAAAAAAAAAAAAAAATCTTTATAGACCATATATAATATTTATTTGTGATATAATATTTGGTAAAACCTAAACAACTGTATAACAAACCAATAAGTCTAGAGTTATAACAATTTTTGCAAAATATTTCACAACTTCGATAATAAGTTGTGAATATTAGTAGATGATAAATTTAAGTAATATTATTAATAGACCCAGGTGGAAACTAATAAAAATTTATCAAATTAATTATTATAAAAAATATTGTATTTGTAGTATTATTTGATGGACACAACTTATTTGACAACCTGTCGATGTAGCAATTTGTAACTTAGAACACTAGCAATAGTGATGCTAAATATCAAAATGCATCCTGCAATAGTGGAGCCAAAGCTATATTTTTTGGCTCCACAGCTACAGTGCACAACTATTTTTGGCTGTGCACTGTAGCTGAAAGGTAAAAAAAAAAAAAAATTTATTTTGTGTTCACACTGCTTTTGTCTCTCTCCTCATTACCTCTCCGTGTCTCTCCCAATGTCCACCATGCGTTCACACTACTTTTGGTTGTGGTTGTGTTTTGGTGGTTGAATGAAATATTATTTTATTGTAGTGTTTATATTATTTTATTATATTAAAAGCTAAAATAAAACCACTATTGTTAGATGTGAGAAGATAAAATAGATAAAATAACTTTTTGTGGTGCTAAAAACCTAAAAATTTGACTCTATTGCTGTAGATGCTCTAAGTAGTGAACAATCATTTATCAACTTTTAAACACAAAATAAATAATTAAAAACATTATTTATTATGTTATTGACGTGACATTACAAGAAAATGCTCTCTCCTGTAAAGATGTTAGGCCCAAAGACTCCTCTCAAGATTGAGATTCCTGTTACAGTAGCAGGAAAACCAGATTTGACTCTTGTTCATCATGGTGAGGTCCTTTTAGAAACCAAACTTTTAGTTTGCCTATAAAATTTCACTTTCCAAAGAATCTACATTGATGCTTCCCTCGCAATGGCATGAACCCATTTGTGGCGGCACTTCAACAAAAGTCTCACATGCTTTTTGAACTCTTTTAATTGTCAAAAGGTCCCCCCTCCCCTCTGATAACCAAACTCACCTCCTTACTTCAAACTCTAAAACACTATAAATAGAATCAGGCACACAAGTAAACTAAGAAATACATATTCCTAAGCCTAAAAGACTAAGCCTACTTGTAACCATATCAAACATGGGTAGAGGAGAGCAGGGTCTTGCCATTTTTCTTATTCTTTTTGTTTTTCTCTTACTGAATTTTATGCATCTTACAACAGAAGCGCGGCCATTGGATAACTCAAGGTCACGTAGTCATCATCTTCTTAGAGAGATGGGTGGCTTCATCGGGGCGGTGAAGAAATCGGGGCCAAGTCCTGGCAATGGACACAGATTTAAAAGCCTTCATTCTCTAGGACTAGGAGAGACCAAGAACTCTGGACCTAGCCCTGGCATTGGACATGAGTTTGTTACAGGCAACAACAATTAACTCCATCGTCATATTATTCCTTTTTAGCTTATATATATATATATATATACACACACAAATAAGAAGTTATGGTGTCACTGTAATACCCGTTACTCTCTTGAATAACTGCGCAATTGGTGCACATAGTTTTAATGTATGTTGTAAATGTGCTGAAAAGTTACGATTGTAAAATAGAGCTTGAGACTTCCGTTTGTAATTGCATAGCCACGGGAAGCTATAGCTCATCCATGTAATGTCATTGTCTTCCCGCCAATCTTCATCTATTGCCATTATAATATATGCCCATAGTCTCGTTTACTTCTTTCTCTTCTTCTTTGTTTATTTATTACTATTTACTTTTTGAGTTTCTTTTTAACTTTCCTTCCACGCTTTTACCACTGTTGCATTACCAATCAGCTCATTCCATATATCCAAGTCCTATGGAAAAGGGAAAGGACCACTTGAGGGAAGGGTAAGTTGAGAAGAAACTTCAAGGATTGATTTGATGGCAGTGTGCATAGGTTTGTGGAAGCAAAGAGGGCTTGGACGTGGTTCTCAAAGAGATGTGAATATTGTTTCTTGTACTGAATCTTGTTAGTAGTTGTTGTTTTTTTTCTTGTTTTTTGTTTTGTTTTTGTTTTTGTTTTTTTTTTCCAAATTACACCTTTAGACCTTTGCACTATTTCAAAATAGTCTTATATTCTTTGAAACGTTTCATCTTGATCCCTATATTTTAAGTAGCGTAAAAAAGTCTCTGTTGTTGACTTCTGCTTTGATTTTAAGTTGAGATTGTTTAGTGAAATCCTAGAGATTTTGATAGCAACAAAGAAGGGAAGAAATTAGTTATTCAATTACTTCATTTGTTTTTTATTTTATTTTTTTTTTTTTTGAGATTTAAAAAAAAAAAAAAAATCAAAGCTTGAGTTAATGGTAGGGACCTTTTGACACAAATTAAAGTATAAGGATTAAAATCAAGGGAGTAAATTTCGTATCAGAGGTTGTTTCGGTTTTGCCAGAAGAACGAAATTGTTAGGTTCTAATTAAATATTTAGTCATAAATGTTTAAGTTCTAAATATGTTGTATGTTGGCAAGCCGAGAACAAAAACTTGTCTAGGATTAGATCTTAGGATCTTTGAACTGTTTTAGACATTGCTCAAGTTGAAACAAGTCAAGATTCAAGAAAGTACAAGTTGCCTAAAGAAGAATTGAAAATCTGTTAAGCTCGACCGATTGAAAGAGACCTTCAACTGATTGAATTACGATTTGCATAATTTTAAATAAGGCTCAACAGCCCGCAAAACGTTTAGTGTTTGAGTCCAACGCTACTAGATATAAAAGGAAAACCCTAATACACGTTTTTCAAGTCTTGAGAGTTACTCCTATGAGATTTGTGAGGTTCTGTAACCTTCTAACTCTACAAGTATCTACCGGTGATCAAATTCATATTGCTAGTACTGGTGGAGTAAAGTTGTAGCTAAGCCTTCAGCTATCAAGCGTACTGAAGATCAAGGCATGAACATGTGGTTCATGTGAGAACAGATCCAGATCAAGGAAGTATGTGGAGTTTAGAGCCTAGTTTGGTAACTGTGTTAGATTTACTATGAATTGTTATTTTTGATTGTAAATCTCAACTTTATATAGTGGATTGTTCTCTTGGGATAGTTCCCCCCCCCCCCCCCTCCCCAGGTTTTTTACCTTGAAATGAGTTGTTTTATTGATTTTCCTAGGTCATCACATTTTGTGTTATTTACTTTTCCGCTGTATTTATTTCATGTGATGAATGTTTAACTTACATCTGAATAATTAACCTAAGTAACAACTTGGCTTATATATTAGGTTAAACAAATTGTGTTTTCCAAGGGCCTAAAACTTAACAAAAATATTTCGGTATCGGTTGATACCAATATACTATTTCGGGATTACCGCTATTTATATATTTCTTTACATAAATATATATTAGTATTATTTATGTAAGTATGAATTATTAATTTTTATGTTTATCAACATAAAATTTAAAATCCACAAATTTTATAAGCCGACATATATATCAACTTAAGTACATTATCAAATATACTAGATTAAATAAAATATTTTTTAATAATTTTTTTATTATTGTACCGGTCGAAATGCCAATATTGGCTGGAACAGCTGAAATAGGCCGATACAACTCGGTATTTTTTCCAGTATGTTTTGGAGGAGTACCGGTACTGGTTTAAAGGCCGATACGGTATATTTCTCTAGTACATCCAATATATACAGCCGGTACCGATATGGTATTGACTTTTTTGATTAAAATGAAACATTTCAAAGAATGATGACCATTTGGAAACATATGACAAAGGCTGAGAACTAAAGATGTAATTAAACCTAAAATTAATTATACCTTACGTGTCCATTCATTCCTAGAACTCATATATATATATATATTTATTTATTTATTTAAAGCCAAAACTAAGTGAAAATTCAATTTGATTCTACCAGTAGAGTCTAATTTTGTGTCCTATCTAAATTTATAAAAAATTTTTTGCCAAGCAAGTTATTTGGTGCAAAAGATGAATAGTTCAGCATAAATGAACCATAAAAAACCCAATCATTCATCTAACTATACTTTTATACTATCCTTTAAGTTGCAATCATCTACATTAGTAACTATACAAATAACTACTCTGTTAAAATTCAATTTGTTTATCCATTTTAAATCCAAAAGTCATAATTTTGGAGTTTGGATTGCTCCAACTTGACTCCATGCAAGAGAATACTACTTTAAAACATTTAAAGAACCACAATAAACAAGTTTGTTCTATTTATCATCTAAATAAGTAAATACTATATCTTGGGAACTTTTTCAATGGTTTAGATTTGCCTTCCCCAAGAAAGACATGATATTAATATTTTTTTATCACATATTTTTTTATTAACTTACAACTGGGTTTAAACCTGTCTTTTATTTGCAATTTTGCAGGATTGTCCTCATTTTTGTAGGTTGTCCTCATTAAAATGTTTGTTAGATTCTAAAATTTTAGAACAATTGGCAAATCGTGAACAAAAATTTGTCTAAATATAGATTCTAGAGTCTATAGGTATTATTAGACAATGCTCAAGGTGATATAAGTCAAGATTCAAGAACATACAAGCTGCAGAAAGGAGAATTTGAAATTTGCCTGCTTCAACCGATCAAGAGACAGGCTCGACCGATTGAAACACATATTTGCAGAATTTTAATTAAGCCCAAACAGCAGTTTAAGCCCATTAAGGATTAGAGTTTTAGATCTACTTCTTCTAGTATATAAAGGAAACTCTAGGCACGTTTTATTATGACTTTGGAGGTGCTCTTGTGAGATCTAAAAGGTTTTGTACCTTCCTCTATCAAAGTCACTACAGGATATCACTCTTATATCATTAGAACTGGTAGATTTGAAGTTGTTGCATCAAGATCAGCAATAGTTGAAGATCTAAGCCTTCAAGGGTGGTCTTGGAGTTATAAACAGGAGAGTTTGTGTTTTTTTATCACAAGTGTGGGTGCTTGTATTGCAAAGGCCTAATAGAGAAGGAGTCCATGGATTTGAAGCTTGCACGTAGTCGTGTTAGTAAGTTCTACATGTGGTAGCAATAGGATGTTAGTGGTCTAAGTCTTATTGTAAACTTCGATTCTCTATAGTGGATTTGCTTTTTACCTTGAGGATAGTTAGGTTAAATCCTCCCCAGGTTTTTTACCGGTTTGGTTTTCCTAGGTGATCATATCATTGTGTTCTTTATTTCCCACTGCTCTATATGATATGACTTTATTGTTTTAACCAAAATCTGAATAATAAACCTAAGTATTCACTTGGTTAATTAATTAGGTTAAATAATCTAGTTTACAAGGATCAAAAAGCCTAACAAGTGGTATCAAAGCGGGTTAGCTCTTGATTTAGGTTATTATACTTAGAGTTGATCCTTGATCCCTGCTATCATAGATAATTTTAAGTGTTTTACTGTTTTTGATTGTGATGTTTTGAATAAAAAGGACACTATTGTTTCAGTTGATAATTTTTAGGCTTGTGAAAGGAATTTACAGGATTTCAGTCTTTCTCAAAAGATTGGTGTAATCCCTTAAATACACTTTGCTTCACATGGATTTTCACCTACAAAGCCGAAGACTCGTGCTATATTGGTAAGAAAAGATTCTCTAAGGTGAGTGCTGCTGACTTGTCCATGATTTAATTCTTTCAATTGTTTGTGGACATGTTTACTTTTAGTTTTTGGTTGTTTTATTTTCTTAGGTTGTTTTGATTATTCAAAAATCCAAAAACATTGAAAATTTTCAAAAAGGTAAAAATATTTTATTTTGTGTCTAGTTTTATTTTTTTCTTGAGGATTACATGAATTATGATATCTCTCTCTTGATTTAGAACATGCTTAACATTGTGGAGAAACTTAAATAATATGTGTTATATAAGTGCTAAGCTATTTCTGATTTTGTGTGAGTATGTACTAATTTGTACATATACTCAAGGGTTAATTAAGAAATTGATATTTCTTGTTTGTGTACCCTTTATAGCTTAGTTAAGCACTATCATGCATAGCTTTGTATTTTATTCATTTAGCATAATGTGTGTCTTTTATTTTTGGTCATAAAATTTTTTGAAAATCCAAAAAGATTTTGTTTTTGTTTTGTATTACACTTCATGGATGTGTAGTTAAGGTTGGCCATATTATCTTTGCATAGCATGCCCGTGTACTTTGTTTAGCTTGGATGAGCTTATTTTTCTGCACTTTGCTAGTATTAGCTATGTTGGCTCAATAATGACCACTTAATCCCAACCCTTTAACGTTCGTAACAGCCATTTAAATGCACATCATTGGACGGCAATAACGGCTCCATGCTCATTTATCATTTGGTCATTGAATGTTGTCTGGAATTAATGCGCTTATGCTTGTCCATACTTTTACCCGTCATTAACTTGGATGGTTTGCAATATGGACAAGCATTTTATTGCTATCCATCAGTTATGGTTGAGCTGGAGGGTTAAATGGCTCATTTAATAGCCATTTAACTTCCCCATTCAATGTCCTGTAACGGCTGTGTAATGGTCAAATTGAGATAGCTGTAACAGCTGTCAGCTGGTGGCTGGAAAGACTGTACATTCGTTACACTTGTGCCATTTAAGTGAGAAATTTATATTTGAGTATTAATGTGTACTTACGATCGTCCTTAGTAATGACGGTTACTTTATGGACGACCATTTTACACTACTCATCAGTTGCCCCCTTTATTCCTTTATCGTCCTTTGTTTGGACGAGCATATGAATATGAAAGGTTTTTTGCGGTTCAATCTCCCCTTCGTGTCCCGAGATTCTCGTCCCATCACATTTAATGGGAGGCGACTTTCTCGTTAGGTGGTTAACTCGTGCCTTCTCTTCATTGGTTGTGCGTGTGAAATTTTCTTGAGCTTCCCGCATGCCTTGATTTTTGTTTTCCTTTTGAGAAAAACCGTTCGTCGGTTTTTAACCATGCGAATTTAACCATATGACTTACTCTAGCTTTGAGAATTTAATCGTCATTATGATTGTGTTCGTCGGTTTTTAACCATGTGAATTTAATAATATGACTTACTCTCACTTTGAGAATTTGATCTTAGATTGAATCTCAATTGATCAAAATACATCTAGGTTCAGATCATGATCAATCTCTGTCGGGTTCAAAATAGATTGGGTTAAACGGCTACTTCTTGCCAAAGATTTTGTTGGAAAGAAAACTTCATATTTTTGGACAAATTATTGCTCACAAGATCAAGTAATAAGAATTGTGGTCGAATTGAACCTTATGTGACGATTTTATTTTTATCGAGATTTTTATCGTCTACTTGGTTTTACTCGTTGGACTTCAATGACGGGCTTTCTTCTTGAATTTTTTTTTTCTTTTGTATGGTAAATAACAATTTCAAATCTTTCAAGAGAACGACATTTATTCAAGTGGGGAAAAATGCTCCCTTATTCATTTTTGCTTAGAAAACAGTTTGATGAAAGAAAATTGAAAACATCATCTAACTAGTGATAATACTCTTGAAGTACTCGACATTCCATGGATGAGGTAACTATTTGTCGTTGAGTGATTCAAGGTAACGAGTTCCTCTTCTAGAATATTTGACAATCTTGTATGAGCCTGCGTATTTTCGTCGTCATTCTTTCGACTGGGGGAACGATCCTTCTTCTCCTTCTTTTTGTGTTGGAGCTCGTCAATTTCTTCCATCTTTCGCATGCCATCTATTCCATTTGCCGTTAATGCATCCTCTCAGTTCATGTACTTCTGGGCTTTTTGAACAGGAGGTTTGTCATTGTAGTTGGCGGAGTCTTCCCTAGAGAGAAGATGAGATCATGATTGTTCAACCCTGTTTGGAAGGTTGTCATTATCACCTGATCGTCTGCCTCGTCAATTTCTAACACTGTTTTGTTGAAGCATTTTACATACTCTCTCAAGGTTTCCCTTTCCTATTACTTCACAGTTAGCAGGTATGAGGTGGGCCTCTTATGGTGTTGGCCCCCAATGAAATGGCGGACAAAAGAGTCGCTCAACTGCTCAAAGTTCGCGATAGATGCCACGGGCAGCTTGCTAAATCACACCCTTGCTGCTCCTCTGAGAGTTGCCAGGAATGATTTGCAAAATTACCTCGTCTGGGGTCGGCTGGAGGTTTAATATTGTCTTGAATACCCCTATGTGATCTAGGGGATCCTTAGTGCCATTGTAAACCTCTAGCTGTGGGAGACGAAATTTGGGAGGCAAGGGGCACTCCAAAATGTTGGCAGTGAAGGGTGAATCTATTCTCTTGATCATGCCATCAAGATTTATCGCCGTCTTTCCCTTCATGGCGTTCTTGACTTTGTCTAACTCCTTCCTCATGTTTTTCATCATCTGAACGTTGCCATGAGTTGATTGTGCGGTGTGCTTATAGTTTTTTCTTCTGCTATTTCCTGGACTATGGGCTTCGTCGTCATTGTCATTGCGATTACACCGTGACTGTGACGTATTTATGCCCTCTAAACGCACTTTCCACTTCAAGTCTTCATTTTGTTTCTTCAATTCTTACACATTGGCAGTTAGTGCTTGGATTTGTTGAGCCATCACCATTGGGTCCAGCGGCGCAATTGTGGTTAAGTCCAACGGTTCTAAGAAACTTAGTTAGTAGAGAATCCAACAGCTTATTGATTGATAACCTGTCGTTTCCCACAGACGGCGCCAAATTGATAAATCGTGATTTCGCCTCGTTAGTATATTCCTTGTCAGTACAATGGACGACTTGGAGATCTTGTGTAAGAGAAAACACTAAGTAGATAATGACACCGATTTGGGGTCTGCCAAGAACCCTCCGATACTTAAATTAGCTTAAACTCTTTAGAAATAAGTAATCTGTGAGAGACCGCGCCCTCATCCCGTTTTTATAGGTGTGTTGGGCCAAACCCACGTGAATGGGTGGAGTCATGTTATTACCTCTCAAAATTGAGGTTCGACTAGTTATATTTTCCCCTTTAGATTAAGGGTTTTACAATGGAGTCGTCACTTATTTAATTATTGGGATAAATAAGAAAACCAAAATTGAAAAATTCCTCATTTTATTAATTTTCAATTGAATTTACATTGATCATAAGAAAATTACATGGTTTTGGTCATAGATACAATCTAAGATAAAGTACATAACTTTGTTTCCTAGTTACAATCTAGAAATTGAAAATTAGAAGGATAAACATTGGTCTATCAACCCTTGATCTAAGTTCGGAGGTTATGTTACAAGATGAGAAGGTGTTAGGCATCCACCTTGCCTGGTGAAACCGGTCTTCTAGACTATGGTGGCCAATATTCATATCACATCATCTAGTATGTTATCAATCAATTTGCATGTTGAATTTAAAGTGTGTGCATGTGATAAACCCTAATTCAATTTATTAAACATTTCATTTGGATTGAAAAATAAATTCTAGTGAATGTGTGTGGATGGTGATAACCTAGATTCAAGAATTTAAAAGAATTATTAAACAAACATATTTTTTATGTTTTTTATGTGGATTTAAGATCGAAGCTAGTGTTATGCATGAATATGTGATGAACAACCAAGAATATGTGAAGAACATATAAGAACAATTAAGAACATTCAAACATATTCAAGGAAATTTAAATGATTATTTTTATGCTTTAATCTTAAACTCTCATCATGACAACACAAAAAACAATTAGAGAAAGAAATTATACCTTCATGCAAGATCTATATAGTGGAAGAGGAGACTCTTGAGAGAGGTCTTAAGGGTGGAGGAAAAGAAGAGTTAGGAGAGGAAGAGTGAGTCTCATTCAATATCTTGAGTCTCAAGAAGACCAAAATATGACAAAATTACTCAACTTCTTAGAACACAAGAGAGGAGAAGAGAGGAGGTTTTTATGTCTCTTGGAATGGAGGAGAGGGGGGGTTTATATAGTAGTGGTTGAGGAAATATGAATGGAAGACCATTTAATGAAAGTTGACAAAAAATCATGAACCTAGACCTCATTTTAACTTTTGGGGAAATCTGGTGCATTAAATGGAAAGATTGGTGGGAGTGAGGAGCAAGCCAAAATTTGGTTTTCCCGTAGCTGCTGTAACAGCCTGTAGAGCCAATTTCAAAAAATCATATCGGACTCAATTCTGATCGGAGTTGTCTCGTTCTTGTGCTCAAATTGAAGCCCCAGATGTCTAGTTTCTGGGAAAATTAACCTCATTCACAGATTCAAAACAGTATGAGAGATATCAACGAAATTATGAGCAGAGGTCATTTGTTAGAAAACAATTTCAGCACAATTAGCAATAATGGGTCTCAAATTAGTTCCCAATTAACACTAATAGGCTCCAATCACTCCCATTTCAGACCTAATTACTTCCAAATTTACCCTAATTAAAAGATAATTGCACAAATTACTCATTGAATGATTAATGTTTAACTATCTAGTTAATTAGGTGTGTGTAACCCTACCATAAAATGTAGTTCTAACTAATCAAATTATGACACGTCATCGATCTCAAATTGATTATACTTATAACCAATTGAAATCAATTGTTCATAATCACATATAGTCGGACTCAATTTGTGATAGTGCATCTTAGCCATTAAAACTTGATTTGATGATAACTTTCAATCTGGTGGTCCGATTAGGGCATATGACCAGTTGATTTGATCGTTACAACATCAAGATCATTTTGGTGAAATGAGATTAAGGGCTAGTGACCAGAATCAAGATGCATATTTCCAAGGCGATATTACCATTTTAGGCTCTATGTGAGGTTAAATGCGGGTTGCAAAATGGGGTGTCAACAGAATGCCCTTCATTGGCAGAGCTTGAAAAGCGAATGTCAAAGTATGAAAGAGACACCTAACTTTGCATTCAGTATTTAACCTTGGTAAATGTATGATGCATGTAGATAAAAATGTAGATGGTTATGTTATAGATCAAAATGTGAACCGAATCTCAAGGGAGATTGCCTACGTACCTCTTGGTGAGAGGATCAGGTCCAAACGTAGTTCATACAAGCAGCCTTTTTTTTTTTTTTTTGGAAAAAGATGAGTACAAGACATGCTTACCAATGGTCATGACAAAATGAGGATTTCAATCGTGATCTTGAATTTTGGACGTGCTTCCCAGAGGTCCAAGGATTTGAATTTTGGACATGCCTCCTAGAGGTCTGTGGATTGGAATTTTGGATGTGCTTCCAAGAGGTCCAATGGATTGAAGTTTGGGCATGCTTCCTAGACGTCCGATGGATTTGTGAAAGGTAGGAGAACTAAAGTCGTTCTTATGGGTTTCGGGAGAACTATGGTCAATCCCTTAAAGGTAGGAGAGCTACTATCGATCCTACAGTGTATAAGAGAACTAAAGTTGATCCTATGGGTTTCAGGATAACTATAGTCGATCTCTTGGAGGTAGGAGAGCTACTGTTGATCCTACAGTTTATAAGAGAACTAAGGTCGATCCTATGGGTTTAGGGAGAACTAAGGTTGATCCCTTGAAAGTAGGAGAACTACTGTCGATCTTACAATGTATAGGAGAGCTAAGGTCGATCCTATGGGTTTCGGGAGAACTAAGGTCAATCCCTTGAAAGTAGGAGAGTTACTGTCGATCCTACAATGTATAGGAGAACTAAGGTTGATCCTATGGGTTTCGGGAGATCTAAGGTCGATCCCTTGAATGTAGGAGAGTTACTGTCTATCCTACAGTGTATAGGAGAACTAAGGTCGATCCTATGAGTTTCGGGAGAACTAAGGTCGATCACTTGGAGGTAGGAGATCTACTGTCGATCCTACAGTGTATAGGAGAGCTAAGGTCGATCCTATGGGTTTCAGGAAAACTAAGGTCGATCCCTTAAAGGTAGGAGAACTACTATCGATCCTACAGTGTATAGGAGAACTAAGGTCGATCCTATGGGTTTCGGGAGAACTAAGGTCGATCCCTTGAATGTAGGAGAGCTACTGTCGATCCAACAGTGTATAGGAGAACTAAGGTCAATCCTATAAGTTTTGGGAGAACTAAGGTCGATCCTTTGGAAGTAGGAGAGCTACTGTCGATCCTACAGTGTATAGGAGAACTAAGGTCAATCCTATGAGTTTCGGGAGAACTAAGGTTGATCCCTTGTAGGAGAGCTACTGTCGATCCTACAATGTATAGGAGAACTAAAGTCGATCCTATGGGTTTAAGGAGAACCAAGGTTGTTCCCTTGAAAGTAGGAGAACTACTGTCAATCCTACAATGTATAGGAGAGTTAAGGTCGATCGTATGAGTTTCGGGAGAACTAAGGTCGATCCCTTGAAAGTAGGAGAGCTACTGTCGATCCTACAGTGTATAGGAGAATTAAGGTTGATCCTATGGGTTTCGGGAGAACTAAATTCGATCTTTTGAATGTAGGAGAGCTATTGTCGATCCTACAGTGTATAGGAGAACTAAGGTCGGTCCCTTAAATTTAGGAGAGCTACTGTCGATCCTACAATGTATAGGAGAATTAAGGTCGATCCTATGGGTTTCGGGAGTACTAAGGTCGATCCCTTGAATGTAGGAGAGCTACTTTTGATCCTACAATGTATAGGAGAACTAAAGTCAATCCTATGAGTTTCGAGAGAACTAAGGTCGATCCCTTAGAGGTAGGAGAGCTACTGTCGATCCTACAGTGTATAGGAGAGCTAAGGTCGATCCTATGGGTTTCAAGAGAACTAAGGTCGATCCCTTGATAGTAGGAGAGCTACTATCGATCCTACATGGTATAGGTCATGCTATTATCTGGCTATATGAGGGTGCATATCTAAGATAACTTGTGTTGAATGAGATAAAGGATCCTTCACTTTGATTCCTGCAAAAAAGCAAGTTTCAATCAGCAATGGAGTCATTCATTACAAGAAATTGGAAACACTTAGCCAATGCCCCTAGTTTGAAGCATATTCCATGCTTAGATTGAAACTAAGTTCATTTGATGTTGCGACCATTAGGGAACATGAAAGAAGATCACGGTCCGCGATCATTGGTTCCTGCAAAATAGTTTTCTTTCTCTAGCTTGTTAGAAACCAATTATCAAGAAAACATTTTTGGCCAATGCCCCTAGTGTGGACATGCTTGCCAAAAAAATGGATTGGTACCTCAAATGAAAACATGCTTTCATGCGAGAAGAACATATTTGCACACAATATAAATAGGCCAATGCCCCAAGTTTAAGCATGCTTGATGCAAAACAAATGAGCTTAGCCTAATATGCACCCAAACAATTTTGTCACATTGTTTTGAATTTGTTCTCCAAGGTTGTTTGGGTGAATGGAACCGGGCCTTTGCAAGGCAGCCTACATACCTCTTTCATAGAGGATCAGGTCAAGACGTAGTTTAAGAGAACTGGATTTTGAAAAAGAATGATTTTTTTTTTTCTTTTTGAAATGAGATTTCATTTTTTTTTTTTTTGAAAATTTTTTTTTTTCCTTTTTTTTTTTTTTTTTGGAACAAGATGTGATCCTTTGAACAACCATTTTGGAAAATCATAGTGTTTAAGAACCAAAAAAATCTCTTTGATTATGAAGGATCAAGATCATTAAACTCATATAATCAAAATTTGCTTCTTTCTTTTGAACATTGTTAGATTAAGTCTTCAAAGGCAATCAAGAAATGAAATGTGATAATATTTAGGAATCACATTATTGGGTGCAAACAAGGAGAGTATTCCAAGTTTGAAAGTTCTTTTGAGTCATTTTGAGGATTTGAGAATTTAAGAAATTTTGTCCTCGGACATATCATCCTGTGGGGTTTGACAATTTTAAGCATTTTTCCTTTTTAATTCAAGAGAAAAATATTATTAGAATTTAAGATGCGCCTACAACTAGCAAGACTTCAAGGAGGTCTTTACTTATGGGTTGTAATGTTGGTCAGGTTGGGATTATGAAATGAAAGATATAAAAGGGTCAAAATTCCCTATAATGTTTCCCCCAAGTATGCATTACTCAAAAATCAAGTATCGGAGGAGTTTTCCCATTTCTTCTTTGTTATCTTCTCACTAGTCTTCATTGGTCACTTGCATCAACATTTGTTTTTATGCTCATTCCTCTTGAATCATACCTCTGGACTTTCATCTTGTAAAATTCTTCTCTTTTTTGGTTGCATCCTCAAGTTTCTAACTTGGTAGGATTTTTCAATTTTTTCTTTGGCCCTAACTTTTGCCTAAACCACCCTTTTGGGTTTTTAGCCTAGCAGGCTTTTTCTTCTTTTTTTTTTTTTTTTTTTGGGTCTTTAATCTCTTGATTAAATGAATTTTTGGGGACCTTTTGCCCTTCTTGTATTTCTCAGCTTAATGATTTTCGGTCATTTTGATGCACTCACTAGACTTCTTTCTTGCCTTGATGCACTTGCACCTTTTTGTGCTTGATGAATCTTTCCTTTTTTGATGAAATCTCTTTTAGATGAATCTTGTATTCCTCTTGGCATGATGACTTTTAGGCTCTTCAAACTTGATGCACACTTTTTTTTTCTTACATTGATGGAATTTCATTTCTCTTTCCTTCATTGTGTGAAATCTCATTTTTCTTTGATGGTCTCTTATATTTAGCTTAATGAATTCTCCACTTGTCTTTCATGTCTTCTAGGAGAGCTTTATCAATTAGCTTCAAAGCTACAAGGTCGACTCCTCCTTAAACTTGAGATTTAAGCATGCATACTTTGAATTTTTCCCACCCTAGGTTTAGATTTTAGTGGGTTCATGCGAAAAAGAGGCTAAGTGTTTGAAGGCTCAAATGGGCTAGCAATGGATAATGATCGTTCTAGGTATTAGGGAATAATCTTGTTTAACCAAAGATAGCCTTCTATCCCTAGTAATGCTTGCTTGTAGGCACAGTGACTTAAGCTCTTTTAATAAATTCATCTTAAAAGAAAAAAGTATGAATGCTCTAATGTTGTGAAACAAAAGACTTTTGAAAATTGGATCAAATGCATGGATTCTTGGGATTTTCCAATGGATGGATTCTTTTTTATTGCCTTTTAAGATCATTTCTTCTTATATTCTAAGTCAAGTAGCAAAAGTCTTTACATGGATCAAATGAAATTAATCATTCCTTGGTACAAGTTGATTGCTCAAGCCTTTAAACATTAAGATTTAGAAAATGTTTTGTCTAAGGGATCCTCATGTACCATTTTGAAAAGGAGACTTCTTCTTCTTCTTTTTTCTATTTTTTTTCTTTTTCTTTTTTAATCTTGAAAGAGAAAAAAAATTGGGTCTTTTTGAAAAAGTCACTAGGAAGTTCAATGGCCCTAGTTCAAAGATTTTTTTTTTTAAATGACTTAAAGGCCCAATGCCCCTAGTCCAAACACTTTCTCATTGAATTTTTTTTTTTTTTTTTGGAAAGATTTGGGAATCTTGATTTTTTTTTTTTTGAATTTTTTAAAAAATATATATATATACATGAACAAAGTATATCAAATGCTACATGGATTTTTAGAATTCAAAGAAACATAGAAACATGGAATAAACAAACAAACTTTAAGCTTAACCATGATGTTGCAAACCAAATGTGGAGGGAGGCAAAATTAGGCCACTTGCTTCTTCTTGATCCATTTAGGATGCTTGAGACTTGGTATGCTTGAACCTTGATTATGATAAAATGGCTAGGGTTTGCACTTGGAAGGCTTGAACCTTGATTATGATCTTTTGGCATTTGCTTGAAATGGCTTGGGCTTACACTTGGAAGGCATGCATCTTGTGAGCTTTTGGCCTTTGATGTTGATCATGTGTATACACCTTTGATGGGCTCAAGTGTTGAGCTTAGACTTATTCAAGAAACAAATTGAGCTTCCATTTCAAGTAGAGTTCAATCATAGGCTTTTGGGTTTGAGTTCATTCACAACATACAAGGTTCAAACAATCATGATGGGCTCAAGCGTTGAACTTGAGTCATCATGGTTCAAACAACGGCCAAACAAATGCGTAATGAAATGCAATTTATATGGACCAACCTAAAGGTAGGTTTTATGGGTCATTACAACATGGGTAGAAGGTGGGTTAAAGGTTCCCACAAGCTAGGACATCGTATCTCCCAACTTGTGATGCCAGGAGCGCCGCGTTGGTCCGAACGGTATAGTTTGTCCCTATGAACCACCATGATATAACCATGACGATCCTTGTCACGGTGGGTGGTAGGTTCACCGCTAGGTATGTGAGTCTTAGGAAGACCACAATCCACGACTAATACTACCGGGCTTCCGGGCTAGCACACAAATAAAATAAATTTCATTCAAGCAAATGATGCATGACATACAATATAATGACATATTAGACATAATATATACAAAAAGTAATAAACAAACAATGACATGGTTGGCCACCATAACTTAATTGAAACTTAGCCCTCAATATCTCCAGTGGAGTCGCTACTGTGAGAGACCGTGTCCCTGGCCCGTATTTATAAGTGTGTTGGGCCAAACCCACTTGAATGGGTGGACTCGTGTTATTGCCTCTCAAAATGGAGGTTTACTAGTTATATTTTCCCCTTTAGATTAAGGGTTTTACAATGGAGTCACCACTTATTTAATTATTGGGATAAATAAGAAAACCAAAATTGAAAAATTTCTCATTTTATTAATTTTCAATTGAATTTACATTGATCATAGGACAATTACATGACTTTGGTCCTAGATACAATCTAAGATAAAGTACATAACTTTGTTTCCTAGTTACAATTTAGAAATTGAAAATTATAAGGATAAACATTGGTCTATCAACCCTTGATCTAAGTTCGGAGGCTATGTTACAAGGTGGGAAGGTGTTAGACACCCACCTTGCCCGGTGAAATCGGTCTTTTAGACTAGGGTGGCCAACATTCATATCACATCATCCAATATGTTATCAATCAATTTGCATGTTGAATTTAAAGTGTGTGCATGTGATAAACCCTAATTTAATTTATTAAGCATTTCATTTGGATTGAAAAATAAATTCTAGTGAATGTGTGTGGATGGTGATATCCTAGATTCAAGAATTTAAAAGAATTATTAAACAAATATATTTTTCATGTTTTTGATGTGGATTTAAGATCGAAACTAGTGTTGTGCATGAACATGTGATGAACAACCAAGAACATGTGAAGAACATATAAGAACAATTAAGAACATTCAAACATATTCAAGGAAATCTAAATGATTATTTTCATGCTTTAATCTTAAACTCTTATCATGGCAACACAAAAAACAATTAGGGAAATAGATTATACCTTTATGCAAGATCCATATGGTGGAGGAGGAGACTCTTGAGGGAGGTCCTAAGGGTGGAGAAAAAGAAGAGTTAGGAGAGGAAGAGTGAGTCTCAAGAAGACCAAGATATGACAAGATTACTCAACTTCCTAGAACTCAAGAGAGGAGAAGAGAGGGGGTTTTTGTGTCTCTTGGAATGGAGGAAAGGGGGGGTTTATATAGTAGTGGTTGATGAAATATGAATGGAAGGCCATTTAATGAGGGTTGACAAAAAATCATGAATCTAGACCTCATTTTAGCCTTTGGGGAAATCTGGTGCATTAAATGGAAAGATTGGTGGGAGTGAGGAGCAAGCCAAAATTCGGTTTTTCCGTAGCTGCTGTAACAGCCTGTAGAGCCAACTTCGAAAAATCATATCTGACTCAATTTTGATCGGAATTGTCTCGTTCTTGTGCTCAAATTGAAGCCCCAGATGTTTAGTTCTGAGAAAATTGACCTCATTCACAGATTCAAAATAGTTTGAGAGATATCAACGAAATGGTGAGCAGAGGTCATTTGTTAGAAAATAATTTCAGCACAATTAGCATTAATGGATCTCAAATTAGTTCCCAATTAACACTAATAGGCTCCAATCACTCCCATTTCAGACCTAATTACTTCCAAATTTACCCTAATTAAAAGATAATTGCACAAATTACTCATTGAATGATTAATGTTTAACTATCTAGTTAATTAGGTGTGTGTAACCCTACCATAAAATGTAGTCCTAACCAATCAAACTATGACACATCATCGATCTCAAATTGATTATACTTATAACCAATTGAAATAAATTGTTCATAATCACATATAGTCGGACTCAATTTGTGATAGTGCATCTTAGCCATTAAAACTTGATTTGATGATAACTTTCAATCTGGTGGTTCGATTAGGGCATATGACCAGTCGATTTGATCGTTACAACATCAAGATCGTTTTGGTGAAATGAGATTAAGGGCTAGTGACCAGAATCAAGATGCATATTTCCAAGGCGAAATTACCCTTTTACCTTCCATGTGAGGTTAAATGCAGGTTGCAAAATGGGGTGTCAACATAATCTATAGAGCAATTTGTGTGTGTGTTCCATATGAATCATTTACCTATCTCTCCTAGCTTTATATAGCTTTTGTGTGAGTAAATGCTCAATCTGCTGGCCTCTCTAACGTTGTACCACAGCTAGAGGATTTATGGCTCAATAATGACCACTTAATCCTAGCCCTTAACGTTCGTAACAGCCATTTAAATGCACATCATTGGACGGCAGTAACGGCTCCATGCTCATTTATCATTTGGTCATTGAATGTTGTCTGGAATTAATGCGCTTACGCTAGTCCATACTTTTACTCGTCATTAACTTGGATGGTTTGCAACATGGACGAGTATTTTATCGCTATCCATCAGTTATGGTTGAGCTGGAGGGTTAAATGGCTCATTTAATAGCCATTTAACTTTCCCATTCAATGTCCTGTAACAGCTGTGTAATGGTCAGCTTGAGGTAGTTGTAACAGCTGTGAGCTGGTGGCTGGAAAGGTTGTACGTCCGTTACACTTGTGCCATTTAAGTGAGGAATTTATATCTGAGCATTAATGTGGGCTTACGATCGTCCTTAGTAATGACGGTCATCCTTAGTAATGATGGTCACTTTATGGACGACCATTTTACACTACTTGTCAATTTCCATGTTTCATATGGATGGAGAGAAAGGGTGTTGAATATGGAGTTTAGAGTATGAAATTGATTGATAGATTAAAGTATTTGTTATCTAAGGTCACACAAAAAGCACACTACCCTCTAAAAAGCGCCATTTGATTTAATTGGACATTGCTTTCTAAATCATCATTCACTATTATGCATTTGACACTTGGTTTATTGAAATTAAGGGTGATTAACACATGCTTTGTTGAAAACATGTCGCCAAGATTTTGTTTTGTGTAATAGGGAGATTTCATTAAAACAAACTAACTATTAGTTGTAGAAACCCATTTTGTAACTCACATTTAACTTTAAATTGTATGTCATCACCATCTCATGTCTCTAAGGCTAGAGTGTAATTTTGGCCGTTTGATCTCCAAATATATTTCATGAAATGAATCTTGAGGTCATAATGATCAAAACGACAGTTCATTAGAATTCACTGGATCACCAAATTAAAAGATATCAAAGAAACAATTTTTAACGATAAAGTGCACTTGTATGAATTAGGTCCCCACCACACACGCATATGATCTCTTAATTTTGATTGGTCTACTTCTAGTCCAAATAAAATTTAATGAGGTGTCATAATGCTATTGGTTGAGGATAGGGTTTATAGTAAGGTTGTATGCATCTAATTTAATCCAAAGTCAAAACATTTATTAATTCCAGAAAAAATTGGCAGAAATTGATTAATTAAATAATTGAAAATTTTTTTGAATTAATTTGTTGACCTTGAGAACCAAGAAAATTAGAAAATGAAGTCAAAATTTGGAAGAATTAGATCACAATTGAAAACGGAATCAAATAGAACTGAAAAAGGAAATGATCCCGGAAATCTAGGACCAAGCTAGTGGCAATCGACACTTGGACCAGATCTCCTAGATTCTTGATTATATTTGGGCTGGGGTTTTTGATTTATTTTAAGTAATTGAAAATAGGAAAGATGTAATGGTAGGAGGTAGTTAAATAAGTGGGCATGTGATATGTTTTTATTATTGGTGGAGTATAGAGCGGAAAAAAAAAAAGATTAATTTGGACTCCAGGTTAACACGCACAAAAAAGAAAATGAATTCGTAAGCAACTAGTTTTTTCCTTTTGCAACTCCACCCGACTGATGGCTGGGTCCACTGGTTGGTTACTTGCATGAACCAACTCAATTAAAAGAGCTATTTCTTGTTACTAGTTACCACCAAATTCTAATGTCGTTGTCACAGTCGCTCATTGGTGCCATCTGTTGCAATATATTCGAGATTTCCACAGCTTTAACGTGGATGCTATTACAAAGTCACGGTGCTCTAAGCCTGTAATATATTGAATATTGGATCTTCAGGCTAATTTCAAAACCAACAATTGGACCATTGATTATTTGTTTCTTTATCCGAACGTTTTGGAAGTCACACTGCTTTTTCCAGAATAACGTACATAAACATTACCAAGAGGACTAAATTAACTTTTCTAACATTTTTTTTAATTATTATTTTCTGAACTTTGATATGGGTATTTGGATGGATGAACAGAATGTAGTTAGGTGCAATTGCTTATATAGTTGTCTCTTTAATTCGGTTGTAACTTGTAACACAAGCAAATTAATTGACTGAAGCAGTAAGGTCTGTTTGGCATTCGTTTATTTTACTGAAACTGGAAATATTTTGCCGCTTATTTTACTGAAATTGAAAATATTTTGTTGAAAGTACTGTAAATAAAGGTAAAAGTTAGTTAAAATAGAACAGTGTGACTTATAAATAGTACCAAAAAGTGCAGTAGAGCCCATAAATAATAGCAAAAATAAGCTAATAGTAAAATAAGTTAGCTTTTTAATTTGGAGCCACACGAACACTAAGAAAGAGCTTAGTTGACTGTAATTCGTGCTGTCATTTTCGAAAATACTTTAATGTCGCCTTCGAGTTTGCTTGTTGGCAAGTGCCTTTTTTTGGTCGCCTAGCATGAACAAGCTCATTCATGATCAGTTTCAAATTCAATATTAGCAGCGCATATGAATTGTACTCGAATACTATATAAATAGAGCACTACCATGCCGTTCCTTTCTCATATATGCACATTCAAACTGATCAGCATAACATATAGTAAGCCGTAAGCCATATATAATGGGTGGGCTCAAATTTTGTACCTTGTTTTTTATTCTTACTTTTTCCATCTGGCTGAGCTCCATGCCTTGCATCACAGAAGCACGACCACTGAATGGTTTAGGTGTGCCTAGTAATGCTGGAGAGACTTGGGGTGTCTTTGAAAAATTATCTAAGATAGAGAGTTCATCAGGGCTAGGCTCAGGTGGCAGAGGACATAGTTACAAATACTCTCGAGTTACAGCAGAAATTACGAAGCCTGGACCTAGCCCTGGTGAAGGGCATAAGAATGTTCCCAGTGATTATCAGTGATTTCTATTATCAATTGCTCCCAAAGGGTCTTCTTTTATTTGTCCAATTTCACGTTCCAAAAGGTGGTGTTTTTTTTAGATGGTTGGTACGTACTTGTTATTACTACATATTCTTGTAAAACTACTGCAAGTAGTTCAAGTTTAAGAGTGTTCTACTCTGAGCTATCTTTGTCATGTTTATGTGACCAAACTTGTTTCGGTAAGTATACTATCTGTATGGAGTCGTACCAAAAAAAAAGTGTGGTGTAGTCAATAAATCACCCTCGAGGGTTATTGTAAGTCATTCACGTAATGTAAATGTATTATTTTCTTATAAAACAAGTTTGAAGTTGAGAAATAATTTTTGGCTCTTCTATGATTATCCCATACGTGTCTCAACAAAATCATACAGATATATTATGGTTTTGTTTTTTTGGTCATCATTACATTAAGGATCAAGGCAAATGATAATATTAGCATAAAACAAATTTTATATGTATTTCATCCATCAAAAAAATTGGATATGTATTTTCCAACGTATAATTAAACGCACTCGGAGTTGGAATCTTATATATGGTCTCAAGGACAATATAGTAAAGTGATAGAAAAGGCTGGGCCGAAATAGCCCATAAAATTAAAAGGTATAGAATGAAAAAAAAAAAAAAAAAAAAAAAGAACTTCAGAAGATTGGTAAAAACAAGTGGGCCTTAATGCAAATCCAACGTTCCATGAAAATAAGAATATCTTATATCTATGTTTTGTTTTGAACGAAATATTACAAGTTTAAACGTACTATCTGCATGTAAAACGGATTTACGGGACTTAAGAAAAGAGAACTTCGATAATAAAATCGTACCAAGCAAAGAGAACTTCATTTAAATCGTACCAAACAAGGACCATGCAAGGACAATAAAATAAGATGCCAAATAATATATTTTTAAAAAACAACAATTGAAAGTTAAAAGAAGAAAGTCTTCATTTACATTCTGTCCAAGCACAAATGAAGATAGATTGCTGAAAAATAATATGGAATTAGAACTTAGATGATCCTTTTTATTTTTTCAAAAAAAAAAAAAAGGTGATTTGAGACCGTAGATTGGATCGTAGGAGTGAGTGAGCACCACAACTCGCCAATAACTCCAAAACATGGGGTTTGAAGTCCAATATGTGAATCATCTGGTGTTTGTGTAAGATTTGAGGGTTTTTTTTGGTCTTCTACGTGGCCTTGAGTGTTATTTGACTGATTTAGGATAATTTGGAATTAATCTAGTGATTTTAGTAGTTCAAGCCTTCTGGGGATTTTGGTTATTTTGATGTGATATGGGTTAATTTAGTGACTTTTTACATTTAGGGGTATTTTGATCATTTGGGGATGGTTGGGCAAATCTAGTGATTATAGGAGCATTGTTGTCATTTAGGTGTAGATTAGGGGTAATTTGGTCATTTTAATAAATTTGAGGGTGTTTTTGTAATTTTTGTAATATGTGAATCATCCGGTGTTTGGGAGAAAATGGGCAAATGCCATTTTCGCGCAAAAATTTCAGCGTTTTGCCCCCTTTCTCAAACTAATTAGGGAAATGCCTCTCTTTTGAAACTCGATTTTCTAAAAATCAAGTTTCAATTTAAAACTCAATTTTTAAAGCTCTATAGTGGCCTTTTTTTATGGAACTCAAGCTCCATGAACTCGAGTTCCATGCAATTTTTTTTTTTTTTTTAGTTTTACTTATAGCTACATTTCATGGAGGCCTATAGTGGCGTTTTGTATGGAACTCGAGTTCCATGCAAATTTTTTTTTTTTTTTTTTTAAGTTTGATCACCCCATACTCAATTTTTTACAAATAGAGTTTTACATTGAAACTCGATTTTGAGAAAATCGAATTACAAAAGATGGGCATTTCCCTAATTAATTTGGGAAAGGGGGCAAAACGCTAAAATTTTTACACAAAAATGGCATTTGCCCGTTTTGGCCCCAGTGTTTGTGTAATATGATCATTTTGGTAGTTATAGGAGCATTCTAATAAATCTTTTGAATTTTGTTGATAATTTATTTATTTTAAAGGTTTTGGGTATTAAATAATTTTTGTAATGTCTGGGGGTAATCTAGTCATTTTAGTGGTTCTGGAGATAGAGATACTCTGGTAATTTTGGTGAGGCTTAGGGGGTCATATGGTTATTTTAATAGTGTAGGCTCAACATCATAGCTAGACACAAGATAATTATTTAGAAAGTACGTCTCAATCAAATGGACTGGAGACAGGGGGTTGGGAGCTACCACCTAAATTAAGTCCAAGAATCAACTTGTAGTCTTAGCAGAAATCTATATAGTAGATACTAGATTTGAAGCTAGGGTATGTCTTGAGAAGGTGTTTGGTACTCAAGTCAGCCTAGCCAATGAGCCAACCTCCACTCTTATGTTCCCTAGTCTAATTTTGTGAAGGAATTTTCTAATGGGCTATCCTAAGTGTGCATTTGAGAACCGATTAAAAATTAAAATTATTTTACTATCCAGCTTATTTTTGCTATTATTTATAGGTCCCACTGTACTTTTTGGTATTATTTATAGACCCTAATGTATTATTTCAACTAATTTTTATCTTTATCTACAGTACTTTCAACAGTAAGTTTTCAGTTTCAGCAAAATAAGCGGTATCCAAACGCACCCTAAGTATGTAAGAAGAAATTAAAATGCACACACATGCATCACATCATCCATTCATCTCAAACTGCATTACGTCGCATTCATCACGATGATCACATGCTCATCACATCATAGCATCACAACATCACATCTCTTGCTCACCATATTATGTTCACATATATATCATTGCATCCCATCATGCATGTTGCCACATCACTCATCACATATGCAGTTACTTACCTCACAATATCACCTCTATACCACAATGGTCAATGGTGTCTGCATGATGGCGCATAAAGAAAGTCCTCACTTGACTCTCAATTCGTGCTGTCCTTTTAAAGACTAAACTTTTACGTCGGCTACAGTTTGCTTTTTTGCAAATGCCTTCCAAGTTCTCATTCTGCAATGAACCTACCTTTTCTGGCTGCCTAGCATGAACTAGATGTGGCGTGGCAACTCATGAATTCCAAATCCAGAATTACACACATGTCTCTAAGCGATGCATGCATTTACATGGTATAACAAGTCCCTCAAATACTATAAATAAAGCACCACCACATTCTTCCTTAGGCGCACATTCACACACAAATAATATATCTCCTTATTCTGAGTACCATAAACATATCTAGAATGGGTAGAAGAGTCGCATTTGCTACCTTCTTTTTCATTTTTCTTGTTTCGTTCTGGTTGAGCTCCATGCATTATGTCACAGAAGCACGGCCACTAAATGAATTTGGGTTGCCTAGTAATAATGGGCACACTCAAGATGTCTTTGAAGAATTACCTAAGAGGGTGACAGAGAGTAAGAGTTCAGGGCTAAGCTCCCATGGCGGAGGACATAGATACAAATATACTCAAAATACAGAAGCAAGTAAGGATAGTCCTAGCCCTGGTGAGGGGCATAAGAATGTTCCCCCCAATTAATAGTCAGAAAAATCATCCATTATCAATCGTTCCCAGAAGGTTTCCTTTTCTTTGCCATATTTCTTTATAATAACACATATGTACGTTCCAAATGGTGGTGCTAGTTTAAGATTGTTGTTATTAAATAGTACATATTCTTTCGAGGAATTATGTACTTTAGGTAGTTTAAGGTGTTGATCTACACCGAGTATCCTATCCTTGTCATGTTACGTGACCAAACGTGTTTTGGTTAAGTGTCTGCTCTTTGTAACATATATATTAAGCAAAAAAAAAAAAAAAAAAAAGTATCTTTGTGACATGAAGTTGTGAAGATTCATCCAGAAATAAACATGGGGTTTTGAAGTTTAGTTGTGGAATCACCCTCAAGGGTAATTATAAATTATTGAAATCATGTGAATGTAATGTAATATTTTCTTATAAAATTAGCTAGGTTTGAGGTTGAAAAATAATTTTGGTCCTTCCGTGATTACGCAAAACGTGTCTCAAAAAAAAAAAAAAATATATATATTTATATATTCGATAATCTTTTCCACCTTTCCCGTTACTTAATAATTTTGGTCCTTCCGTGATTTCACCGTCGTCATATTTGGAAAATCAAAATCCTCCATGCATTTCGCCACCTCTAACACAAAAATCCAATAGTTCATCACGATCGATGCTCAACCTCTGTACATCATTTCATGCACTCAACAAAAACAACCGCAATTATCATTGTTCATTGGTCGCAAGTTCTGACCCCACTTCTTCATTTGATTCAAACTCGGTCCAAAAACCTAATTTCAGATGGGAATAAGGCTGTAAATGAACCAAGTCATTCATAAACAGCTCGGGCTTGGTTCGATAAAAAGCTCGTTCATGTTTGTTTGTTTATAAACAAGCCAAGCTTAAACTTTAGTTTTAGACTTGTTTAATAAACGAGCCAAGCCTAAGTAAAAAATATTGTTCATGAATAAGCTCGTGAACACTAAGACTCGATACAAAAGTAACAAAACAAGTTAAGCCTAGACTTATTTATGAATTTGATAATAAAATTGATATGAGCTTGACATATAAACTCATATCCTTCTAAGACTTTAATTAATTACAAGTTGATATAGGCTAGATAATAAACTTGATATAGGTTTGATAATATACTTGTGTTGGATCTCAAGCTTAAAAACATGATATTGAGCTTGATATAGAGCTCGAGCTTGGCTTGACTAATGAACCAAGCCAAGCCAAGCCGAGCTCAAGCTTTTATACTTTATAACAAACTCAAGCTTGAACATTATTTGTAGGCTCATATCAAGCTCAAGCCAAGCTTGAACATTCCACTTTTGCTATCAAGCCGAGCTTGAACATTCACTACTCGACAAAGTTCGGCTCGTTTACCGCCCTAGATGGGAAATATAATTATGTGCATTGGTGTGTCATGTTTTTTCCTTTTTTTTATTATGGTGTGGGATCCACCAAAAAAAAAAAAAAAAAAAAAAGACCCAAAATATGGCTTTTTTGTGACTTTCCAAATGCAATCTATAAGATTTGGTACAAACAGGGCCGGCTCAAGGCCTAGGCCTAAGGCCCCACCAAAAAACAAAATTTTCCTTAGGAAAAAAGCCCCACTTTTCATAGTTAAAGGCACAAATTTTTATAAAATTATATATATTTTCTAAAGGTTGTACATTTTTTTTTATTAGTGATGTACAAATTTTACTATTGGCTTACAAATTGCCATGTTATTAATTACAAAAAACGTGATATAAATATTCATTAGTTAAATTGATAAAGTTCATCAATGAGAGACAATATCACATTATATTTTGAGCATTTTATAGTGCTCTTAATTAGCACATTGTTCTTTTTCATTTCTATTAAGACTCTCAAAGTACGAGATCAATAGAACCTTAACTCAATTGAAACCCTAAAATATTTCAAAAAGATGTTGCAAATGTATTAAATCATCAATTATAGATTAATCTCTCCTAATAGTTTGAGACTTTGATTTTTGTAAACTAATATCCTACAAAACCATACACCAAATAATATCTATCTCTCTTTCTCTTAAAATCAAAATATAAAATTAAAAATTAGATTACAACTTTATTTAACTATGCATCGTCTTATATCCAAAATAAAGTATCTTTTTCAATCACAATATATTTTTATTTCTTTTTATTAATATTTATAATTCAACTATGATATTCAATTCTCTATATGAAATTAACGTTAGTCTAGTTGGTATTATTTATGTATTTAATGTATCAAATTAACCTTAATTTGATTAGTATTAAATAATTTTGTTTAATTAATATTTAAATATTAAAAGCCCCGCATAAATTTTTTGCCTTAGGCCCCAAATTATGTTGGGCCGCCCCTAGGTACAAACATCAAATATAGGTCATCGATATTTGGAACGCCATTTCTTCGGAACTAATTAATTTTTGAGAGTCAATAGGCATTTTAGGATTTGATTGTAATTTGCTTATAAGTTATTTTTTTCCATATTTGATGTAATTTGATTTGAAAATCTTACTTAAGCTATTTGATTAAATGAGAAATATTAGATTTTTTTTTTAAAATTTATAGAAAGCGCAGAATTTCAATTTATAGCATCTACTCCATGATGATGACTCTTATTATCATGCTAACACACCAATCAATTTTTTATTTCGAAGAGCTCAAACTCTAAATCTCTTATTTGAGAATACGAATAAGAGATTTTACCAATCTTTTTTTTTTTTGAACAAAAAGAGATTTTACCAACTGATTGTATTAAATCATTTTTATTTTCATATCCAAACTCATTTTGACCGTGCCATCAAATGCTTAAATAAATATTAAAAAAAATTCTGTTTTTTACAAAGTAAAACTGATATAGTCCATAATCATTTGGTTGTATAGTTGTGGCAATTCATTCCTTATTGTTGTAGTCTAATTATTCAATAGGTTGTAGGTTTCAATTAACTTAATTAATAAAATTTTGTGTCGATTAGTAAAAGATATAAGATTCAAATTCTGCCTATATAGAAAATCAATTGATATTTTAACCTGATAATAAAGAATAACCATCCTAGAATAATTATCATGGCAGGAGAAAATGAATTATGAAGGTTACTAAACGTGGCTAATAGATCACAAACCGGTCAAAAGTATATTAATTAGTATTATATTCTGACTTGATTCTTAATTTATTGATGACAAAAGAAGAGCCCACAATATATGTGCGATTTTGACATTTTTGTTGGGAGTATTGAGACACGTATGGGATAATCATAGAAAGGCCAAGAATTATTTTTCAACTTCAACCTAATTTTATTAGAAAATATTACACTCACATTTATTTTCGAGAGTTAACATTCACATTAGCTGAATGCCATACAAAATCTTCTCAAAAAATAAAAAAAGAAAAAGAAAAAGAAAAAAGAATGCCTTACAAAGATACTCAAAATAGAACACCTTACCAAGTACCAACCATCTAAAAACAGCACCACCGTTTATTGGAAGGAATGCGCAAGTGTGTACATAAGAAGACCATTTGGGAGCAATTGATAATGGTTATTACTGATAATCACCGGGAACATTCTTATGTCCTAAACCAGGGCTAGGTCCTTCTTGTGTAGGCTTAGAGTATTTGTAACTGGAAACACTCTTATGTCCCATACCAGGGCTACGTCCTTCTTGTGTAGGCTTAGAGTATCTGTAACTGGGAACACTCTTATGTCCTATGCCAGGGCTAGGTCCTTCTTGTGTAGGTTTAGAGTATTTGTAACTGGGAACACTCTCATGCCCTATACCAGGGCTAGGTCCTTCATGTGTAGGTTTAGAGTATTTGTAACTTTGTCCTCTGCTACCCGATCTTATCCTCTTGGATGATTCTTCAAAGACACCCCCAGTCTCCCTAGCATTAATACTAGGAACCCCTAATCCATTCATTGCCCGTGCTTCTGTGATACAAAGCATGGAGCTCAACCACAGGGAAACAGTCAGAATGAAAAACAAGGTAGAAAATTTGAGTGCTCTACCCATTACAGATACGTTTATAAGGCTTACAACTTGTATATCACTTTGAATGTGCTTATAATTGAGAAAGGAATGGCATAGTGGTGCTCTATTTATATTATTTTAGTGGTCTTGTTTACAGTTGCGCTCGGTTTGTTTAAATATTATATTTTTCTAAAGAGAAATGATTCATTATTTAGAAAATCATTTCATTTTTCTATATTTAGTAGCAACCATAATTAAAAATGAGTTGAAATGCTATTTTTTTACTTTTCTTATTTAGCTTTTGTTTTTTTTTTTTAGAAACTTTTTATTTAACTTGTTGTGAAATAGAGTTAGGCTATGTTTAATAACCGTTTTTATTTTCTATTTTTAAAAATTGTTTTTGGGAATATAAATAAAAAACAATTTTCTTGTATTTTTGAAAAAAAAAAAATGTTTGGTTAGTTGAAATTAAAAAAAAAAAAAGTTTTTTGAAGAAAAAAATAGAAAATACTAAAATATGTTATTATTAGGATTTGAACTCTAATGCTAGCTTATTAAATGAGACAAATTCGTTAAATCAAATGGGTGTTTTCTTTAACTTTTGAAAATTAGAAACTGAAAACAGTATTTTGCATGTTTTCAATTTCCTTCACAAATTGAGTTTTGAGAATAGTTTTTGTTTTCTGTCCATTTTGAGTTGCCAAACAAGTTTTTTAGTTTCAAAAATAGAAAAAAAAATTTGGAAACAGAAAATAAGGGAAAAAAAACAGTTAACAAACATATTATTTTTCAAAAAAAATAAATAAATAGCATAAAAGAACCTCTAAACAATAAATCATACTTTTAATAAAGTTTTCCATTGACCATAAATAGTCTTTCATTGACCCATTTTTTATAATACTACCAAACACAAAAAAAGAAGAAAAAAGCGAAAACTATCCTCCCATAATGTTTTGTGAGAGAAATTCATGGGATTGGTCATCAAATCAAGGGTCTAATTTCTAGAGAAAATTATGGGATTGAGAAAATCAATGTTCAATTCAAATTTAAATCATTCTAAAAAAATATTCAAATTCAAATTTAAATTATCATTGACTTTTATGTTTAATATCTATGAGTATAAATATGGATTCTATTGCTTAACAGCTGCATAATCAAAGGCAAATTGATTTGAAGTTCAAATTAATTTGTATAATTATTATTCTTCAAATTTAAATCATTCTAAAAAAAATTCAAATTCAAATTTAAATTATCATTGACTTTTATGTTTAATATCTATGAGTATAAATATGAATTCTATTGCATAACAGCTGCATAATCAAAGGCAAATTGATTTGAAGTTCAAATTAATTTGTATAATTCTTATTCTTTATGATAGGATACTAGTTTTTCTTTTAACTACTCCATTTTGTTTTTTGGTTTTTTTTTTTTAATTTTTAATTTTTAATTTTATAAGAACTACTCAATTTTGTTGGTTCATGTCTAGTGTCTACAACCAAATGATTGTGGACTATACCATTTTTACTTTGTAATAAACGTAACTAATTAGCAACTATTCAAGCATTTGATTGCACGGTCAAAACGTGTTTGGATAAGAAAATAAAAATAATTTAATACAATCAATTCCAATATTTCTTCTAAAAAAAAAAATTCCAATATTGAAAGTTTACCCTACTTATCAAAACAAATTACAATACTCTCTCAGCTTATGTAAGATTTTCAAATTACATCAATATGGGAAAAATAAATAACTCATAATTACAATCAAATCTCCATAAAAAAAATTACAATCAAATCCTAAAAATCCTTAATGACTCAAAAATTAGTTCCGAACAAATAGCGTTCCAAATATGGATGGCCTATATTTGATGTTTGTACCAAATCTTATAGATTGCATTTGGAAAGTTCCAAAAAAAAATAATAATAATATTTTTGGTCTTTCAACCAAAATAAAATAACATTCTCAAAAAAAAAAAAAAAAAAAAAAAAACCAAAATAAAATTTTTAAAAAAAATTCCCCTCTTTTCTATACAGTACGTACCTTCAAGGCTTCAACAAATTATTTAGGAAAAAAGAAAAAGAAAAAACATAACACATCCAAATGCACATAATCATATTTCCCATCTGAAATTAGGTGTTTGGACCGAGCTTGAATCAAATGAAGAAGTGAAATCAGAACTTCAGACCAATGAATACAATGATAATTTAGGTGGTTGTTTATGTTAAGTGAAATGATATACAGGGGTTGAGCATCGTTGAAGTATTGGAGTTTTGTGTTGGTGGTGAATGCATGGAAAATTTTGATTTTCTAAATGTGATGATGGTGAAGGTAATTAGAATTAAAAGAAGGTTGCAGAGGTGAAATAGGATGATTAAGCCAAGGGTGAATAATCTTAGAGATCATCTATATATAGGTGCAACTACCGTGCAAGGTTGCTATTTGGTTTTGCAAAATATATGGGAAATATGTTCATGGAAGTGGAACATAACTTCATGACTAGTGAATTAAGACCTCTTTAGAATCAAGATTTATATGCTTTTTGAAATGGGGAATATCCAAAATGCAACGACGAGTCCAAAAGTTTAAAAGTCCTAGTGCAGCATTAGATTTAGATAGCATCTCTTATGGATTATTGAGGTCAGTCAACGTGGCTAATAGATCACAAAAACGTCAATATATTATTGAGTAAATTTTTTTTATAAATATAATTAAAAAATTTTCGTCTGCAATCAAAATATAATAAAATTTTAACTTATAGCATTTACTCTATAATAATTGATCTTTATTATCAAGTCTAAACACCGATTAGTTTTTTGTGTAAACAAAATTCAACTTTATATCTCTTGTTTGTTAATAAAAAATTTTATCAATTGAACTAATGGAAGCCCATAGCTTATATTGAATAATTTGACTAAAATAATAAGGAAAATATAGCCTTGTGTATATTTTCTTTTAACCACCCTATTTTGTTGGGACGTGTTTAGTGTCTACAAACAAATAATTGTGGACCATAACAGTTTTACTTTTTTTTTACCAAAAAAAAATATTACTATAACTATTCAAGAATTAGATTGCACGGTCAAAATGAGTTTGGACATATATATGAAAATGTTATTTTGAAAATCCACTACCTTCTTATTTGTATTTAAAGAAAAAACCAAAAATAAAAGGCAAGTGGAATTAAAAAGCAAGGAAATAATGAGCACCTAAGCAAGAAGATGCGATATAACCACCCGAAATATTACAAAGAAAAAGATCAAAAACAAAATGAGTAGAACTAGATCTTGAACTAATTGTTAAATAAAATCTTGAAAACTTAGTTTGAGGGCATACATATTAAGGTTGAATTTATTCAACCATGTGTTGACTTTATTCTGTGCCAAATTTGCTTATAATTCAGCAATTAGAAACCCTGTATTTATGTGGAAATTATGTAAGGATTGTGTGTGAGAGAGTATGAAGATTTGATCAAGTGTGTGCATTCAAGAGCATTCTTGCGACTGGAACTTGCGACTGACTCGCAAGTGATGACTCGCCAGAAGTGTCACACGTGTGGAGCATGCAGGAAGTTGAAGGGTCATAATAGCTGGATCACTACAGGACAAAAAATACAGTCTGGTCATTCTGTTAGTTGGCGACTGGAACTCGCGACTCATCCCAATCGCGAGTCACTCGCCAAAGCCCCCTGTTTTGCAAAAAAATGACTTTTCACATTCCTTCTCATACCTTACTATAAATACTCTTATACCCACGAACTGTAGAGAGCTTGCAGAGAGAATTTTGAGAGATAAACCCTAGAGAACAACAAGATTGATTCATCCACAAATCTTATACCTTTGATTCTCAAATTCCTCTACTCTTACCCTCTCCATTGACATACCCTTAAGAGGAGCTTTAACCAATCCTTATCTCACCATACCCATATCAGTGAGAAGGTTATTTGGTGCTTGGGAAGTAGTTTAGAGAGGACCAATTCATTTGGTTGATACAATGGGCTTATTGCGGGATTCGAAAAGCTAGAGAAGACACAGTTAGGCTTAACCTTGTTGGAGCAAGAAGCTTGGAGGGCTTAGGTACATCGGGTAGATTAGGCTTGGAGTGTGTATTGCTATTCATGTATCCCAACTGATTTTCTAGTAGATCATTTTACCGCTTGGAGGGCGGCAAAGAGGTTTTTTTCCTCTTCGATAACACGTGCCGGTGTTATCTTGCGTTTGCTTCTCTCTATCCTTTACTCTTTGCATTTAATTACTGCTATGGTGTAATTAAATTATGGCTTAGAGTAGTTTTTTTGTTTGGGTATAGTTTATATTTATCATTCCGCACATACATTGTTTGAATATAAGCTTGTGTTGGTAATTTTGAAATTGGAGGTCTAAACATTCACTAGTGTTTTACACACCAAGTGAACTTTCATACATAACAATGGATATCCAAAAACTAAACATTAGAATATTGTTTACTAAATTTTTTTTTTTACGAGGATGAGATCGACATCCCAGTTGTAAATGCCAAAGATCAAAGCTAGCTATTTTATTGTCAAGAGAAATGCAAACAGTAGATGAAGGCTCATGATGATACATGCCACCAATTTCTTTACTCACTCCAATTGTTGTGCTCATTGACCAAGAAAGTTTTGTAGGAATTCTCAAGCCTTTCTTGTTTTGTTTCAAATCCAAAGAAGAGTGAAGTGGAAATGGGGTTCAAGACATATTCTTTTTTTTTTTTTAATAAAAAAAATGGTGCATGCTTTGGCCCCCCAAGCTAAAATCCTCTCTCTCTCTCTCTGAAAAAAGTTACAGTCCTTATATATCGAAGGATGAACAATATATAAACAAAAGAAAAGACTCAAAATAATTATTTCTCGATATATTTTAAATTAGTCATTTATCAAAATGAAATTCTATACTTTTTTAAGTCCTAAAAATAGTTTATGATTTATTCTATTCTAAATCTACATTAATTTTACCTTTCAATGTACAAAATCATATAGTCCTTTCAAAAAATCTTCTTCTCTTTTATTGTGAAAACTAATTTTGATAATATTTATGATTGAAAATGTTCATCTTATAGTTATAGTAGATAAAAAAAAAAAAAAAAAAAAAAAAAAAAAGTAAATACAAGTACAACTACTCTATAAACAAGTTGTTAGATTATTAATTTTTTAATCTTACTAACCATTTGATAGTGATCCTAGTCAAAAATAAATGAATAATAATAATAATAATAATAATAATAATAATAATAAACATATGTACTTAGATCTACTATCAAGAGTACCATCTTCTCTCAAACAAGGAATAGAAAAAGATGTTCTACCATCTTATAAAAATTTTGAAAAAATATTTGGAAACACTCACATGTGTAAATGTAGACACCCATACTGCCATACATGTACATATATATAATATAAGGGAGCTAACTTATAAAAATAAAAGAGTAAGAAAGTGTATTAAAAAAATATACATGGATTAAGCTTATTTAGCTTTCTGTTAAAAGTGTATTAAAGTGTACATGTATTTTGAAAAAGTAAGAAAAAAAAAATATGAGATTTATTTAAAAAATTGTACATAAAACTGTAAAAGTTGAAAATTAAGCTTATAAGCTCTAGCCGAACAGACACAGTTCGCTTGAAGGCTTCTTATCTCTTAGCTTGCCATTAATTTTCCACTGATCAATATATATATATACTAGCCTCAACACACGTGCTTCGTAAGTGCAATGAGACTTTTTTTTTTAAATTAAAAAAAAAAAACTTGTGTTTTTATTTTATATATATAATTTTTATTTTGAAAATATAATTTATAAATGGATAAAACAATTTGAAAATCAACAAAAAAGTGACCATATTTTTTAGGTAATGTTTTAGTGGAAGTTAGAGTTGTATTTTTACCAGATTATCCTTTAGTTTTGTCTCTAATTAAACATAGGGGGTGTAGGGAAATTTTTGAATAAAAAAAATGAAGATCTCAAACAAGGAAAGCTCCTTAAATAGTAGTGTGTGTGTGTGTGTATATATATATATATATATTTTTTTTTTTTCTTTTTTTCTTTTTTTTTGGGGTCTCCATACAATGTTTTTGAACTTCCACGTGCAAGCTTTCGTCTTTGTATGTTAGGAGCTTTACTTGTTACTGATGATGGCATGAGGAATGAGGGTGCTTGGGCAGCATTGGGCCAATCACTTGGCTTCATGTTTTCTCAACACACTCGTGGCTTCTCATGCCTGACTAGTGATGCTTCTAAGGGCTCTTTAAGGGGGACTCGTCAAGTCTCCCTAGTCGAGTTGGATCGATGTGCAGTGATGAAGGGCAGCATGTGGAGGCACCTTGCTCCACATGATGCCCTAAGGCCATGGCAGAGGAGGGCCATGGTGGGCAGAGATGGTTTTGATGATGGGCAGCAGTAGGTGGTGCTGACCCCATGTGGTGGTGCATGACATTGGTGGCTTAGTTGTTGGTTCCTTGTGTGTGGGCTTGGTGGCTGGAGTGCAAGGCAGGGCTGGGCTACTATGATGATTGAATGATGTATGTAAGACATTGGGCTAGTGGGGGTTGGCTGAATGCATGGACAAGTGCTAATGGGTTGATGGCAGTTACTTTATATGCTGTAAGTGGGCATGGTGTGTGAGTTGTGGTGCTGATGAGAGGCCTTGAGCATAGGCCAAGCTTCTTAAAACGTGTGAGAACATGTTGAGTGGGCTGCTGGAGGATGGGTAGAGGCCCTATGGTCTGCTGAGACATGGGCTGTGCATGTGCAGCATGTGCAGTGGCAGTTACCAAGTAGTTCCTAGCTTTCCTGATGATTAGACCTACTGTGTAGGGGCTGAAAACGTGGAGAACAAGTCAAGATAGCATCAGTTGAAGGTGTCCTAAATTAGAACACAAGTGGCAGATTGTCCAAGACCCAGGCAGCTATTAGGTAGTAACTGCCATAGCAGTTAATTCTGTATATTTAACCCTAAGGCTGTTGGGGGTGTCAACAACAGAGTATATTTTTGCCTTGGGAAAATTATGTGTAATTCTCTAGGCTTGTAAAAGGGTTTCCTTTGTACTTGAAATTAAGTAATTAAGGTTGAGGGTGGGTTTCCTGTAAATATTATGTGTGTTGTGTGTTTAAACGTCCCTATATAATCTGTTCTAAGTATTACTGCAGTGTGTGTGTGGTGTTGGCTGAGACTAAGTCAAGGACTTAGGGCCATCACAGGCAGAAAATTTGAGTGAAAAATTGACTCTTTAAAGAAATTGAAGTACACTGGTACAGTGAGAGAATATGTAAAGACCTTCAGTTCTTTGATGTTGGATATCAAGAACATGTCGAAGGAAGATAAATTGTTCAATTTCATGTCTGGCTTGCAACCTTGAGCACAGTTGGAGTTAAAGAGGCAAGCAGTGCGTGATCTGCCCGCTGTTATGTCTGCTGCAGATGCCTTAGCAAACTACAAGTACAATAAGTCTAATGGGGATGATGAGAAACGTAAGTCCAAGGACAAAGGCAAAGACAAGCAGAAGAAAGATGGCAAGAAGAACAAGGATAAACAGAAGAAAAATTGGGGTAACAAGAGCAAAGGAGAGAGTTCTACCTCTCAATAAAACAAAGAACAGCCCAAGTTAAATGCAGGCTGCTTCATATGCAATGGCCCTCATCAAGCAAGAGACTGCCCTAAGTGTGAGAAGCTTAATGCAATAGTTGCTGAAGATGAGAGGGGGTAGTCCGATGAAGAAGTTCCCAACAGGGTGAACCCCTTACAATTGCTGAATGCACTTAGTGCAGGAGGTAACTCTAAGGGGCTGTCCTATGTGCAAGTGGAGATGAATGGGAATGGGGCTGAAGCAATGCTTGACACTGGTGCTACCCACAATTTTGTTGATGAACGTATGGTCCAATAGCTTGGTCTGAAAGTGAGCAAGTGTCCAAGTAAGATCAAGGTAGTAAACTCAAAAGCAAAACCAGTTTCTGGAATTGCTTTTGGTGTGAGGTTCAAGGTTGGTGAGTGGACAGGAAAGGTGAATTTCCTGATTATGAAGTTGGATGAATTTGATGTAATTCTAAGTGATAAGTTCTTTGTGGCTACCAAGGCTGCCTTACTGCCATTCATCGGTGTGATGTTGATTTTCGATGAGAAGCAGGCATGCTATGTTCCTACTAAGCGTGTGATGGGAAATAGCAAGTTAAGCAAGGGGAAAGGGCCAATGGTGTTAGCCATGCAAGTTGAGCATGGGCTGAAGAAGAGGGAGATGACTTACTTGGCTACAATAATTGAAGTCAAGCAGGACAAATTTGTTGAAGTTCTGAATGCTGTTGCTGGACTGTTGGAGGAATTTGAGTTGGTTCCTAGTTCAAAGCCTCATTCGAAGGCTCCATACAGAATGTCCCCAATGGAGTTGGCTGAAATGAGAAATCAATTGACTAAATTGCTCGATGCAAGCTACATTCAACCCTCCAAAGCCCCTTACAGTGCCCCTGTTCTATTCCAAAAGAAGCAAGATGGATCACTGCGTATGTGTGTGAACTATAGAGTCTTGAACAAAGTAACGGTGAAGAACAAGTACATGGTCCCTTTGATTCAAGACCTATTTGACAGACTGTGCAAAGCCACTTCCTTCACCAAGCTAGACTTGAGATCAGGTTATTGGCAAGTAGGGATTGTTGAGTAATTCGGTATGGTTCTTATGAATTTCTAGTTATGCCTTTTGGTTTAACAAATGCCCTTGCTACATTCTGCAATTTGATGAATGATGTGTTTTATGAGTTTGTAGACCGTTTTGTTGTAGTTTACTTAGATGACATAGTGGTATATAGTGAGTCCTTAAAGGATCACTTGGAACACCTTAGAAAGGTGCTATCCAAATTGAGGGAACATCAATTGTATGTCAAGAAAGAGAAGTGTGAGTTTGCCCAGCAAGAGATTGTGTTTCTAGGGCATAAGGTCAGCAAAGGTCTTGTGAAGATGGATGAGAGGAAGGTGCAGGCTATCCTTGATTGGCCTCCACCAAGTAAAGTTGCTGAGTTGCAGTCTTTCCTTGGATTGGCTAACTATTATAAGAAGTTTATTCAAAAATATTCCAAAAAGGTTGCTTCTCTTACAGATTTGCTAAAACAGGACAAGAAATGGGTGTGGACAGATGCATGCCAAGAAGCTTTTGAAAAACTCAAAGCTGCTGTGTCGAGTGAGCCGGTGCTGCGTCTGCTAGATTTTGAGTTGCCATTTGAAGTCCATACTGATGCTTCTGACAAAGCAATTGGTGGTGTCCTGGTGTAAAAGAAACATCCAGTTGCCTATGAAAGTAGGAAGCTGAATGATGTAGAACAGAAATGTTTAGCACATAAAAAGGAAATGATTGTTGTGGTTCATTGTTTGCTAATATGGAGGGTGTATCTACTAGGGCCTAAGTTTGTGGTGAGGACCAATAATGTAGCCAATACCTTCTTCAACACACAGAAGAAACTGTCTCCTAAACAAGCTAGGTGGCAGGAGTTGCTAAAAGAGTATGATTTTGTGTGGGAGCACAAGCCTAGCAAGCATAATCAAGTAGCAGATGCACTTAGCCACAAACAAGTGCAAAAGTATGTTGCTGCCTTGACCAGAGTTGAGTTAGATTTTGTGGAAAGGATCAAAGAAAGTTCTAAGCTTGATGCCACTTAACAGAAAATTGGGGCAAGATGTGACTGCAGGCCTAGTGCGTCATTACTGGCTTGAAGATGGGTTGCTGTATGCAAAGGGTGGTAAGTTGTTTGTTCCTAGTGGGAAGATCTGTAGAGAGTTATTGAAAGAGACTCATGATTCACAATGGGCAGGACATTCGAGTAAGGAAAGAATGTATGTTTTACTGTCCCGTTCTTATTATTGGCCTAAGATGGAGTTAGACATTGAGTTGTATGTTAAGACTTGTCTAGTTTGTCAACAACATAAGGGTTTAACTTAAAAGGAAGTTGGTTTGCTACAACCTCTTCCTATACCGAAAAGTCCATGGATTTCTATTTCAATGGATTTCATTACTGGTATGCCTAAAGTGAAGGGAATGGGTTCAGTTTTTGTAGCGGTTGATTGATTTTCAAAGTATGTCGTGTTTATGGCTGCACCAAGTATTTGCACAGTAGAGGTAGCTGCTGATCTGTTTTACAAAAATGTGGTGAAATACTTTGGTTTGCCTGAAGATATTGTGAGTGATAAAGATTCTCATTTCATTGGTTGGTTTTGGACAGTTTTGTTTGGGTTGCTGGGTCCACAATTGAAATTTTCTACTACTAATCACCCACAAACAGATGATCAGACCGAGAGGATCAATGCTGTGTTGGAAGATTACTTGAGGCACTATGTGACTGCAAGTCAGAAAAACTAGCTGGACTTGTTGGATTCAGCACAGTTTGCTTACAATCTGCACAAGTCTTCTTCAACGGGAATGAGCCCATTCAAGTTTGCAATGGGGCAGCAGCCCCTAACACCTCATGAGATTGCAAAGCAGTGTTCAGGGGGCAGGTGTTCTGGAGCATACAGATTTGCTATTGCTAAACAAGAATTGATGTAGGAAGCACAAGATAGTTTGTTGAAAGCACAACGGAGAATGAAAAAGTATGATGATAAAGGGAGGAAGTCTCTTAAGTTCCAAGTTAGGGACAAAGTGCTGTTAAAGCTAACTCCACAGATTTGGAGAAAGTTTAGAAGTGAAAGTGTGCACCGAGGTTCAATTCCAAAGTATGATGGTCCCTTTGAAATTGTGAAGAGAGTTGGTGATGTTGCTTACAAGTTGAAACTGCCTGAAAGGTTGCAGATTCCCCCCACAGTTCATGTGAGCTTTCTAAAGCCTTATCATGGGGATGAACAAGATCCTGCAAGGAATGAGGCAAGGAATGAGGCAAGGCGTGCCCCACCTAGTGTTATGGTGCAGTTTGATCATGAAGTGGATAGAATTCTTGACAAGAAGGTAACAGGTTATTGAAAGGGTGGAAGCATGATAACTTATTACTTAGTAAAGTGGAAAGGGGCAGCTGAAACAGAAGCAAGTTGGGAGAAGGCATCGACTTTATGGCAGTTCGAAAAGGAAGTGAAGGTATTTCAAGATACCCTACCAACGAGGACGTCGGCATCTTCTAGTGGGGGTGGTTCGTTAGGAGCTTTACTTGTTGCTGATGATGGCATGAGGAATGAGGGTGCTTGGGCAACATTGGGCCAATCACTTGGCTTCATATTTTCTCAACACCCTCATGGCTCCTCATGCCTAACTAGTGATGCTCCTAAGGGCTCTTTGAGAGGGACCTGTCAAGTCTCCCTAGTCAAGTTGGATCGATGAGCAGTGATGAATGGCAGCATGTGGAGGCACCTTGCTCCACATGATGCCCCAAGGCCATGGCAGAGGAGGGTTATGGTGGGCAAAGATGGTTTTGATGATGGGCTGCAGCAGGTGGTGCTGACCCTATGTGGTGGTGCATGGCATTGGTGGCTTAGTTGTTGGTTCCTTGTGTGTGGGCTTGGTGGCTGGAATGCAAGGCAGGGCTAGGCTGCTGTGATGATTGAATGATGTATGTAAGGCATTAGGCTAGTGGAGGCTGGCTGAATGCATGGACAAGTGCTAATGGGCTGATGGCAGTTACTTTATATGCTGCAAGTGGGCATGGTGTGTGGGCTGTGGTGCTGATGGGAGGCCTTGAGCATGGGCCAAGCCTCCCAAAACGTGTGAGAACATGTTGAGTGGCTGCTGAAGGATGGGCAAAGGCCCCATGGTCTGCTGAGACATGTGCAGCGCATGTGCAGTGGCAATTACCAAGCAGTTCCTAGCTTTCCTGATGATCAGACCTGCTGTGTAAGGGCTGGAAACGTGGAGAGCAAGCCAAGATAGCATTAGTTGAAGGTGTCCTAAGTCAGAACACAAGTGGCAGATTGTCCAAGACCCAGGTAATTACTAGGCAATAACTGCCATAGCAGTTAATTCTATATATTTAACCCTAAGGCTGTTAGGGGTGTTAACAGCAGAGTGTATTTTGGCCTTGAGAAAATTTTGTGTAATTCTCTAGGCTTGTAAAAGGGTTTCCTTTGTACTTGAGATTAAGTAATAAAGGTTGGGGGTGGGTTCCCTGTAAATATTGTGTGTGCTGTGTGTTTAAATGTCCCTATATAATCTGTTCTAACAGTGTGTGTGTGGTGTTGGCTAACACTAAGTCAGGGACTTAGGGCCATTATAAGCAGAAAATTTGAGTGAAAAATTGACCCTGTGACACCGTACTAAACCTGTGTCCTTCAAAATATGTCCTCACTTGGAGACCGTTATTAAAAAAGCAAAATTATATGGCCCGTTGGGCCAGGGGGACAATGGCCCCCTTTGACCTTAACATGGGCTCCGTTCTTATGTGTGTGTCATGTTTGGGTTATAGATTTAAGAAGGAGAAAAGTAAACTGTTGCTTTAAGGTATTAGTTTTTAAATTATTTTTATGGAAAAAATAGTGTTTAATTTTTTTTTATAATTTTTTATATTTCTCATGAATATAGTATTAAATATTTTTTAAAATAGTCCATTAATAAATATCCTAAGGATAACTATAAAATTTTTCTGTATCTATATTATGCCTTTTCTCAGGGCCCAAGTTGTTGGTGGAATCTGTCCATAGGGTTGTTTGTTACTGAAATTGGATAGGACCAAAAAAAGACAGTAGAAAAATAAATGAACACAAATTATAGCAGTAGAAGGTAAATAAAGGACAAAGAAAGTAGAGCCTGTAGAGCTACTTTTAGTGGCCAAAACTGAAGTAGAATGAAAATATTCCTTCTACTAAGAAATCAAAGAGATGGTTGACACATTATTTGTTTGGAACAAATGAGGCTGAGAATTAATGAATAAGAAGATAAGGGTTTTCCCATGTGTCGGCATAAGAGCATGGTTTTTAAACCCGGACAGGACCGTACGGTCCGACCGGGTTAACCGTGAACCTCTCACAATCACGGTTCTTTTCATCTTAAGAACCGGTCTATGCCAAAAAAGCAAGGAACCATTCGAACTGCAGTCCAACCGCACGGTTCTGAGAACCGTGATCAGACCGCCTCTTACGGTTCCCTACTTCCCTTTGAATCTGAACCTAAAAAGAAAAAAAGAAAAAAAAAACACAAAAAAACAAAAGAAAAAGAAACACAACTGCTAGGAGTACATCATGTCTTCAGAAACTCTGCCACTACCATCTCTAGAGAAATACAGCATGTCTTTATGTTTCTTCTTCTTCTCTCTTCAGAGTACATCACACAGCTCCCTTTCTTCAGAAACTCTTCTCTTGGGTGAAGCAAGCTTTAAATTTTGGCTTTGTTCTCTACCGGTAATGTGTGTGTGACAGGGTGAGATTATGAGAGAAAGAGAATGAGAATGAGAGAGCTAGAGATGAAGAAAGAGAAATAAAAGCAGAGAGGACACGCTGTGTGGAGGAAGAGTTCTAGAAAAATAAAAACAAGATGAGAGGAGTGGGGATGGGGATACGTGTGTGGAGGAGAAAAAACATGAGAAAAAAAATAAAAGAAAAGGAAAAGAAATGTATGGATGCAAGGAAAGAAAGGAAAAATTATAAAAAGAATAAAAAATCACAATTAAATGTTACTACAATATTTTCACAATAAATTTTAAGTAACAGATTTTTTTTTTTTTTTTTTGAGGGAGAAGTAACAGATTGTTATTAGTTAATATTGGTGAGTAAAAAAAAAAATTCAATGATGGGTTCAAATTAGAACTAGTAACAAATTTTCACATAAATTTTGTTGTGAAAGTATTGCTAAAAATGTTGTAGACTTCTTCACTGCTTCTGGAGACTTCTTCTTTGCTGCTGCGTGCTTTAGTGTCAACTACTAACATATAATGCTTGCTTGCTGTCAAGCACTTCCTTATTGGGTTTTGTTATTTATTTAACTTTAACAATTTTTAAATGCATGGACATCTTCAGATCTAGCATTTGATTTCTTTTCATAATAAATGGTGAACAGTGACTATTCAAATGGGCTTGGGAAAAAAAAATGATCGGCAGTCAAATGGGCTTGGCCATGAGCAAATAAACTAATTTGTCTCTTAACTATTTTATTGGGTTTCATAAAATAAAAATTATTGGGTACTAAAATGTGCTTTGTCATGACTTAAAAATAATTTAGAAACTCAATAGCTATTTATGTTTTTTTAGAATTTAATAATTCTTATTTGTATTATGAAAGTTATGTTATAAAAAATACTATCTATATTTGTTTTGGATTATTTTAGTTAATTTTTCAATTTTTATTTATTTAATATATTTATTTATAATTTAAATAATTATTAAATTAATTATGATGTCATTACAATTCGACCTCGGTTTGACTCCGGTCCAACCTTAAAAACCTCGAGCCTCTTCCTTTTATGGTTCATTAAACGGTCCGGGTTTCAAAACCATGCACAAGAGCAGGACCTACATTCAGTGGTAGAGCCACATATTGTTGATTGGGTGCAAGCAATTTCACTCATTCATTTTATATATATAAGTAAGCCCTCAAAACTCATTCAAGATTGTCACCATCATCATCATTAGCCTAAGGAATTTTTTGACTTAGTTTTCTCGCTAATATTTAACTAGAAGTGTCATCTACTTAACTTTTTATCCGCTAGAGTTTTGAGGAGAATTTTACTATAGAATTCCTAAAATCTTATTCATTTTAAAATGAATGCAATGAATTTATGTCATCATCAAATAGATAAGAAAATGATAATAATTAATATTTGTTTAAATACTAATGATGTGTTAAAATTTATTCCACTCATTTCAAAATGGATGGATGCCATTTCAAATACTTTATAGTGGAGTCATTCTAAGAAATCTACATGATCATAATCTTATATATCGGGTAGAATCAAGGGGAAAAAAATCTTATATATCGGGTAGAATGTATAGGAAAATGTGAGAAGAACCAAGAATCAAGGTTAAAAAAAAAAAAAAAAAAAAAAAGGAACAAAAGAGAAAATAAAGGAAATTAAGAAGTTATCACAGGCAAAATCAGGTCGCTGATTTGGCATTTCAATTACTTTGTTCATTATCATAATTTTTCCATTTTTCTATTTCTCTATGATCTTTTGCAGTTTTTGTTACAATTAAGGGAAAATTATTCAATACTTTGAGAAAAATGAATTTTTCTCTCACATGAATAGTGGGTTACTCTTGAAATATTATGTAATTATTCATCATTAAGGATTCTAGATCCTATCTAAGCAGGAAATATAATTTGATTGACTAAATGGGCAACTACATTGGGTCTCAAATTGGGAGGGGTTTAATCCATATTAGATTAGTTTACTTTTAAAAATCTTAATTAGGTTTGAAGTTTGGACATGATACTTGTTGATCCACTACCATGTTAGTGATTTGCTTTCGCTATATATAGTTTAATAATCAAAGGTTGGAGGATACAAGCCGAGGCATTAGCCAAGAATTTTACTAACACAGAAAAAGTGATGAGTAATGCTATTGATATTTAAAATTTTGCTACATAATCTTACATACAAATTGATATATTATCAATTATGAATTTTTTTAATATTTATTTATTATATTGTTGAAATGGTAACAAATTAACAATCACATTCATTGCAGTCATATCAATTTGTAAACACTTTGTAGTAAATTTGTAGTACCTTTAGCAAATTTTTAAAAGTAAAATGCTCTATCCTTTCCTATCCTTTTGGAAAATATTAAAACTATTTCCAATTTTATTACAAAAAGTTTACAAACAAACATAGCAATAAGTGATTGGTGCAACATTAACAACATAATAAATTATTATCTAAATTGCATTTTTGTGATTGATGACATATCAATATATAAGAGTTATACAGTAATATTTATTGTATCATTCGATCCCTAATATCAATATTTCCTTTTTTCTTTATCTAATATACCTTTTTTTTTTTTTAATTATAGATACGACTTGATTTGAATTCAATAACTTCTGCTCTATAATGATTATTTCTTATTATCATGACAAAATTCCAATTAATTTTTAGTATAAAGAGCACAAATGATATAGATATATATATATATAAATATATATATATTTTAAAATATGGAAACTATTTTTTTCCTTCGTCTAATTAGTTTTTTTTTTTACTTCTCAGCCTACAACTGCGTCATTGCCTACGATAGCCTAAGTTACCTTATTCCTTATCTTATATATATCTTCCTCTATCGTTATTCATTACCAACCATCCAAGTATCCCTTTATCTGAACTCATCTCCTCCTCCAAATTTCTGTGTGCGCGCGTTGAATCATGGCCTTGAATGAGCAAAAAGAAGAAATTCATGTGCTAATGGTGGCATTTGCCGCTCAAGGTCATATCAACCCTTTGCTTAGACTAGGAAAACGCCTCGTCTCTAAAGGCCTGCATGTCACCCTTGCAGTCACAGAAATATTTCAGCAACGTATGTTCAAATCTTCCTCCATCACCACCACCAATTCCATCTCCGGAATCCAACTACTATTCTACTCTGATGGCTTCACCATCGAATATGACCGCAAGGCCGATCTTGATCTCTACATGGAGACCCTAAGTAAATTTGGACCCATTAGCCTCTCAAACCTTATCAAAAATCACTTCCATGGTGAACATAAAAAACTTTCTTGCATCATCAACAATCCTTTTGTGCCATGGGTAGCTGACGTTGCTGAAGAGCATAAAATTCCATGTGGCATGCTATGGATCCAACCTTGTGCTCTCTATGCCATTTACCACCACTTTCATAACAACCTCCACCCATTTCCTACTCCTACAAACCCAGACATGAGTGTTCAATTACCAGGCTTGCCATTGTTGCACACACATGACCTACCATCATTTGTTCTTCCATCAAATCCATTTGGTAGTTTACCAAAGCTATTCGCCCAAGTGTTCAAAAACTTGAAGAAGCTTAAGTGGGTACTGGGAAACACATTCTATGAGCTTGAGAAGGAAGCCATTGATTCCATGGCTGAGCTTTGCCCAATACGAGCTGTTGGTCCACTAGTCCCTCCTTCCATACTTGGTGAAGACCCAAATCTCGATATTGGCATAGAAATGTGGGAACCCCAGGAATCATGCATGGAGTGGCTCAATCATCAACCACCTTCTTCAGTTATCTACGTTTCATTTGGGAGTATCATAGTGTTATCAGGTAAGCAGTTAGTGAGCATTGCAACAGCCTTAAAGAACAGTAATCGTCCATTTCTTTGGGTGTTGAAACGTTCAGAAGTGCCAAAACCAGAAGGTGAAGAAGAATTGCCACCAGGGTTTTTGGAAGAAACAAAAGACCGAGGCCATATAGTAACTTGGTGTCCTCAAACAAAGGTTTTAGCTCACCCATCTATTGCATGCTTTTTAACACATTGTGGTTGGAGTTCCTTGCTAGAAGCCATAGCTACAGGTGTGCCAATGATTGCATATCCTCAGTGGACTGACCAGCCCACAAATGCAAAGCTTATTGCTGAAGTTTTAAACGTGGGTGTGAGGCTTAAGCCAGGGAGTGATGGGTTTGTGGCAACCATGGAAGTAGAAAGATGCATTGAAGAAATTATGACTGGACCGAGATCTGAGGAATTCAAGAAAAACGTGGCGGAGTTCAAGCGGGCAGCACGTGCGGCGGTAGCTGATGGTGGGACCTCAGACCAGAATATCCAAGATTTTGTGGATGAGATTATTGGCCATTCTCATACGAGTCTTTGATGTGTTATGTAGCATGTGTTTAGGTCGTAAGGAAGAATCCAAATCTTCTATCTCATGTATTGTGTTCCACTCCATACTCCATATCATTGTCCTAATGAATTGAATGAGGTGTAGTGCAGCAATGTTATTGGAGCTAATCATGAAAATGGTAAGGCTAGTGGTCCAGTTCTCCCGATTAAAGTCTTTAAGGACAATGATATATATATGTTATAGTTACGTGCTAGAAACTTCTTGCAATAACTAATAATGCCATGAATCTTGGACATGTTATATATTATAATGAATCATTGAAATGCAATAATTAAGAAAAAGAGATGCAATGGTTTTGTGACTTTTTTTCTTGAAAAAGTGTTGGAGCATTTTACTACTAAAATATTGTTTTTATAAATTTATTAAATGATACGTTGGCAAATCAAATAATGTAATACGAGAGTTTTGTGTGATTACAGTCAGTATTTTTGTAAAAATTTGATACGGAGAGCGAATGCTAATTTATTTATAAGTGTGGAGAGTAATGCAAGGGAAAATAGTAAAAGTGAGAACATTAATCCTAGGAGCAATATTTCTAATTGTCTCAAGATATTCAAGAAATTAAATGACAAAATTTAGTTACAAATTTGGTTGTAACTAATTGCTACAATTCTCAATAAAAAAAAATAATACATATTTTGAAAATTTAACTGTTAGATTTCATATTTTTTATGTTCTTAATACATATGTCAAAAGTTCACGTCAATCGGATTTTATTTACTATTCAATTTATAAACTTATTTTTTCACATAATTTAATAATACAAAAAGTTGAAATTTAAACATTTGATTGTTAATATAACTATTAATTTTTGACATTCTGGAAATTTTGTAAGCATAGAAGATATAAGAAAAAAAATGCTATTTAATGGTGGATTTGTTCAAATTTACATAGCATACAAAAATATCAAGTACAGTTGTTGCCATTAGTTACAGCCAAGTTTGTAACCAAATTTTGTCCTTAAAGAAATAGTTGTTGAATTTTTTTTATATTTTATTTGTAATTTTCTGTATTTCACAAACAGAAGTCTCTCAATAAGAAGGGAAAAAGTTTATCTCCAAACCAATGTGGAGAAAAAATCCTCCAACCCATGACGTAACGATTGATAAGCTATTTACATGTACTTTTAATCATATGACATGCATATTTAATGAGTTATGTGAATTATTTAAACTATAAGCATGAATGATTTTATGAGTTATCATATAATGAGTTAGAGAAGATTTTTTCAACTAGTTTGAAAGAAAACCTTGTCACAACAACAATAACCTCTTGCATATTTAATTTGCATCTTATCTATAAACAAATTAGTGATAGAATTAGGATAAATATTTAGCATTATATCTCTAAACAAAGTTATATTAGTAACTAGTATTTTTGATGAAGTGATGATTGGTGTATGAAAATGTATCTAATTTATAGGGGAAATTATTGGATTGTCTCGGTATACAAGCAGTCCTTGTACTGGAGAGTCCGGACCAATAATAAAGAAATATGACAAAGGGCTAAAGTGTTATGGGCAATGTCAATGTCATCCCACTAAAGTGATTGAGTCAAGTTTGGGGATAATCTGCTACGGGCTAAAGTTTTATGGGCAATGTCAATGTCATCCCACTAAAGTGTTATGGTTCTTTTTGTTTTGAACTTGTAGTTGGCTGGTTATTGGGCCTAGTTGTATGATTTGTTATAGCCTATATTGTACAGTTTGTAAGTACAATTTACAGAGTCATCCAAAATGCCAAAAAAAATAAAAATAAAAAATAAATTTGCTCAGGTTTAGCCTTTCTACCAAATCTGTTAGCCCATTAGTAGTTGGACTACTGCTAATGGACCTTGAAATCCCGACTCAACCGCTCAACCCAAAAGATCACAGCCGGTTTCAAGTGGTCAAATATTTTATTCAGGAGTTAAAAAAGAGGACACACCTCTTTCACCTTCCCATGCCTAATGTTGAAATTAAAGGTGAAATAGAAAATATTATGGTGGGCAGAAGCATAAAAGAAAAAAACAAAAAACAAATGGGAAGCACGTGATTTGGCCTGACAGCCTACTTTTTTATAGAAAATTTATAAAGCTTTTAAAACAACATTGTTACTATATAATCAAGAGTTATTTATAAGTTTAGATTAATCCTTGATGGACCTACAACATATTTGAACCTCTTGGATCATTACACATAAACCCAATATAACAAATATATCTTTAACATCTAAAGTCTAAACATTTCAAGTTTACACAAGAATAAAAACAGCAAACAGGCATAAAGGTAAAGGGAACTTCTAAAAAAAATTAGTAAATTACAAACAGTAAAAACACACACAGACATCCGTGATATGTAAATCAAAAACATTTATTCCATTGGCTTTGCATTAATTACTGTCTTTTTTTTTTTGGGCCTTGCCAAGCATAGAATCGAGAAGAATGAGAACTAATTCATAGAAACTTATTTTTTTTTAAAGAAGCAACATATTCAGAGTTTGTACTTCAAATTTCCTTTTGTCTATTTTTGAGTGTGAAAGTGCCGCTTTGCAATTTTTTCAAATAATAAGTAAATTTTATGTTATTAAAAATAGGGCATTTTATTATTCCGTTTACTACGTATATAAGAAAATTCACAAAACTAACACAACAACCGATAGAGTTTGTTTTTGAAATTATACGTAGGAACTAAAATTGCTCATTTGAAATATTAAAAACTGATAGCATTCATCGTGGGAACTTTAAAAATTAACAATATATTTTATGAGCTTATTAGTAGGAAAATTGATTACATTATTTATAGTCAATGTGATCTATTATCAGGTGGAAAATGATCATCACACATAATGTATATGTACACATGTGCCATGCGGGCTAAAATCGAGTTTTCAAAATACAATTTCAAAAGAATATGCACCACAGTGTGCCATAAGCTATGTTCAACAAAATTTACCCGATGTCAAATATGTCAAGGTGGTGTGAGTGACCGTACTAAAGTATTTATTCATGTCTGAATATTTGCAACACTTTTATTAAACTTTCTACTTTTGTAACTAATTATATGGTCAATGGCTTTTTCTTTTTGTTTTCATCATGTAGTAGTTGGGTTTTTATGTTTGACCTGTTTGTATAATATGCAATATATATAGCCTATTTAGTTCTTCCCCTCCCTAAATACCTCTATAAATTTGTTAGAACTTCAGGTTATATCCTATTCCCCCATTGAAGAGCAGCGGGAGCTACTCACATTTCCATAGACCACTTTACAGTTTTCAACTACCTTTTCTTCCATTTTTTTTTTTCGAAACTTTTCAACTACTGTTAGTCTCTTAGAGATAGGCTATATAGCCTCTGCTACTGTCATTTCATGCCCTTTTACCCAACAACCCTTCAACTCTAAAATTTTTTTATTTTCAAAACATTTTATCTTTAATACTAAGAATGCATGATTCATATCACGTAAGGGAAGAGTTACTTGTTAGCCAAATATATTAGCTGCGACTTATGACTTACGAGCACAAGGTCACTTAATTGTTGTCTGCTTTGAAGTGCAAGTACACGCGACCAAAGTAGCATCTTTGATAAATTGCATGTCCCATGCTCCCCAATGAAATAGTTACAAGTTACAACTATTAATATTATTATCATTTTCAATATTTAGGTTGAGTACCTTTCATCTTGGTCGGATGTCACTTTGAAAGAATAGAATAATCATTGTACATAATATATTTATTATTTTTAAGTAAATGAGATGATTTTTTTTTTTTTTTTTTTTTTTTTATGTTGTAGTGTAGATCTCAAATATCTATGGATGTATTAAAAAATAAAAATGCTGGAATGTTTCGTTCTTATTTTTGAAAAGAGTTTTCTGTTTGAAAAAGGGAAAATCCAAAGGTGGGTGCGATGGTTTGCTGTTTTTTTTTTTTTTTTTTAATTTAAAATTTTAAAGATAATTACTCAAAAATTATTGTGAAGAGTCTATGGCCCTTGAGAAACTCCATATGTTTTTGGTTGTTTTCGAAAATTGTTAAAACACTGGCATTTTTGTTATTTTTGAAACTGGTCTTTAAAACCTATCAACTGCACAACAATCTCTTTCTTTTTCTTATTTCTTCTGGTCTTTTTTCACCTCTTCAATCTCTTCCTGACAAGGAGTGTGTGGGAAGTATGACTCACAAAATACAAATCTTTGGAAACATAGGTAGACCAACCATCAATCATTGATAATTGAAGTACACTACTCATGTTCAAAAGAGTAGTTGTGGAGTCAGTATTTTTCAATCATCTTCAAAATTAGTTCTGAAATTATATATATATATATTTATTTATTTATGGCTGGTCGAGGACAAAATTAGTTCTGATATTAGCACACAAATTATCATGATTATACTTTAAATAAATTATTTATTGTGGAATGAAAGGCCTCGACTGACAATTATTTTTATATATAATTTCACCTGATGTATAATTTCTAAATCTATGGCTGATTATCTGACGATGTGGTTAGAAGATGTTCCACCTGATGTTCTTTCTTTTGTTATTTAAACCCTCCTAACCTTAGATTATCACTAAAATCAATTACACATTAGGTGTCCATTAATTCCTAGAAATTTCTATAGTTATTGGGGACTATGAATCCTTTGAAACACGCTAGTATGCGACCAAGTGACAAAGAAATCAAAATATCGTATAGATAAATATTGTCAGTCGAGGCCTTTCATTCCACAATAAATAATTTATTTAAAGTATAATCATGATAATTTGTGTGCTAATATCCAATATCACAACCCAAGACATGTCATAAATATAATCCAAGACATAATTCAACTTCCACATAACATTAATTGTGGCTTAGAATTGCCTTAATAGATAGACATACCGTAGCACTCAAATTTAACATGATATAAAATCAAGTAATGCATTTTATAATTTAATATTATTTTTAAGTTCAACTCAAAAGTGTTAGATGCACAAATGGTTGTATTATGGCTTAAAATTTTAATAATTTAATCATTATACAAGGTTAACAACGGTTTACGGAAGTTGTACTTAAAATTTATTTAATCACTAAAAATCATTACATGAGAATTATAAGTGAAATTTTGATAATAAAAAATTACAACAGGGATTATTCATATTTAAAAACTCTAACAAATAAACACAATATAATGAATTGTTATATTTCTATGGGTTTTATAACATTAAAATACCATTTAGTATTCACAAGAGTGTCAAATTTTTTTTTTTTTTTAAAGTCAAATCTTGACTTTGCAACTGATGAAAACACCACCAATCATGAATGGAACATCCATGATTTCAAAGTGGCTGAGTTAAGGAGACAAGTAAATTAAGCTGCGTTCCAGGAACTTCTTGAGTGCTATGAACCTTTTGAACGTGATCATTCTCGTCATCATTCAGAATTTCTGAAGGTGAACCTCTTCCAGTGAAAGTGAAAAGAATAACCTCTTTTATCGTGCTTGAAGTCAAACATCAAGCGGAAAGTGTTTTTCCCTCATTGTCATGCTCTAAGGAGCTATGGGTTAAGCCAACAAGATCAATTAGATGTGGAAGTTTATATTCTAGAGCTTGAAGGAAGAACACAACCAGATGATTTCTTAATTGGCTATACTTGGTGAAGCGAGTCTTATATTATAGATATTTCCCAAATCATCGTAAAGTGAAGCTTGTCGCCATCAAAATAAGAAAATAATATATGAGAGAGGTCTTTTTGGACAATTATCAACAAGATGGTTGCCTAATGTTCTAAAATCTCAAGCAAAAAGATATATATGTCTGAGGAAGAATTAATATAAAGCAAAGTTTGATCATCTTATGATGAAGTGTGAAATTGTTGAGCTAGAAGTATAAACTATAGTTTAATATTATCTTCACGAGTTTATGAGAGATTGGTAATGTCGTCCAATTACAGTCTTATTAGACTTACAATGATGCCATTAAATTAGTATTAAAGGTGCTGAAGCGATTCAAGGAAGCTCGTGGTGGTAGCCATAGAATCATAGATCATTGGTGAAGTATGGTCAATTTAATCTGGGGAGTTCTTTAGCAGCCAATCAAAATTCCGTGGGTAAGGTGTCAACACTTAGAACTTCTCTATACATTATCAAAAAAAAGAACTTCTCTATACAGGAAAAAGTTAACAGATATCCTAAGAGCATTAGTTTAGGAAATATATTTTAGAAACTTAAAAAAAAAAAAAAAAAAAAACTAGCTAACTCTTTTGACAGTTTTTTATATTTCTCATGTAAGTGGTATCAAAACTTTCTTACAATGACCTATTAACAAATATCCTAAAGACATACATTAACAAGACCTATATATATTCTTTTGAATAAAAAAACTAGAGGTGTCAATGTTTGACCCAATCCGCGAACACGATATGAACATGACACGGGTTTTTGCGGGTTAGGGTTGGGCCTTAGCGGGTTTGGGTCGGGCCTTAGCGGGTTTGGCAAGCCAATTTATTTGTGTCAACCCAAAATGACCCATTTAACACAACCCGTTTAACTCGTATAACAAATAAATATTCATTTTATTTTAGATTTCACAAATATCTTTTATATTCAACCTATATTTTAAACTTAAAAAGAAAATGGAGTAATTACAAAAACTTACAAGTGATATAGTTGTAAATTGAAACTTTCTCTAGTTATGATCAGTCTACTATTTGCACCAACTCTTTCAATATTGATACTTAACGTTTGGCAAGTTCTGCGGATGTTATATTTTTGTTGAACTATGTTATTTTGAATTTGAATTGAAGTGTATGCACTTCTTTTAGAGTGTAAAGAACTTATTTCTAAATCGATGTTATATTTTTGTTGATCTATGTTATTTTGAGTGTAGGTTGAAGACTTGAAGTGTATGCATTACTTTCAAGATATAAAGAACTTATCTCTATATGGATGTTATATTTTTATATTGAGCGGGTTGAAATGGGTTGTGTCACATTTATGTCAACCCAACACAACCCGTTAATTAAGCATGTCAAGTGAGTCGAGTCGTGTCTGTAATACCCTAATTTTATTTTATGATCATCGCCATACATCATCATTATTAATTATTATTTTTAGCTTTGAGAGGTGATGTGGATAAGCACATGGTGTCATGATAGGATTGGTGTGAGGTGTAATTATGTGGCCAAACAAAGAATGCTACCCAAAGTTAGAGATGAAATAATAACCTGCACAATTAGGAAACTATATACATTCTGTGCATATGTATAGGACATGCAATTCTCATTTATTTTTGTTTCAGTTACAGAAAGATAAGGGAATTAAACCTTTAGTCTCCCTATCAGTTAAGGAGAAAAAAAAAAACCTATTTGGATAAGAAGTCTAAGAATCATTGGAATCCCTTGGAGTTCTATCTTATCAAAACAGGTTAGTAGTTAACAACACCTTAAATTGAGGTTAATTAGAAGCTATAAAATCTTGGAAGGCTCTAGGGTGTCTTCATTATACACGTTAAACAAAAGCTAAAGAAGAAAAAGAAAAAGAAAATTGTAAGGACGCTTGGAGGCATCAGGCAGTAGCTAGTGTTTAGGTAATCACTCCCTAGTCTTGACAATGGCGGATCTATAATTTTTATTAAAACTATTGTCATATAAATATGGGCCTGTGATTACATTAAAGATTAATAGAATTTCTGTTTAAGTGTATCGCTGCCATGATTTAATTTGGTTATTAGATTTTGGAGCGTGAAAGATTTTGGTTTTGATAAGGATATTTTCAATATAAGTGTTTTTTAGGACCTTTGACTTGTCAGGACGAAAACACCTTGCCTGACCGTTCGTCAAGACAGAGGTCCTATTCCACCTCTGCAAGATCCATTAGCCTCATGAGATTTGTCAGCTTCATAGAGATTCGTCGGTTACCTAGCAATTGGTCCTAACGGGTGGTAAGCGCATAAAAGCCGATGGATAGGTACGACGTACAGCATGATAGGGGAATGACGCCTAGTCTGACGGATGGGTTTGTGTGAACCCAACGGCTGGATATGTTGGGCCCCACAAACCTTTGCGTGTTCTCCACTTATAAACCCCTGCATGGAAATAACTTGCACACCACGCTCAAAAACCCTATTCCACGTTTGTGTCTTCCTAATATGGGAAGTGAGGCCCTGAGATCTCGGAGCATTAACTCTGTATCCTCCATACAATGAAAAATCCTACGTTCATCGATTCATGGGATCTTGGTCAGCCCTTCGCCACTATATAAGCACCAAGCCTCCTCATACCTAAGGTACGTAGAAATTCTCTTAGCTCTTGTGTCCTTGAGTTATTAGAGATTCTTCCATTACTGACTTAACTTTCGGAGGGTCTTTGGCCAGCGCCCCACCAGTGCTCTCTATAGGTTCTTCAGGTACACGTCTGGACGATTAACTCACTGATGATTTTTGTGCATCATCAGGTTTGAGGACTAGACAAGATTTTATATACTTTGATTAAATTACTAGTCTAAGATTGAACCCAAAGAGATGTTGGAAAAATTAGATGTTTGTATCACATACAAAGCATACGCAGCGGAAAATTAACGAATCTACTTCATTCGCAATTGATAACATGTACTATGTAAGTTTCAGAATTTGAGAACAAGAAAGCGTACCTTGGTGTGGTGAAATTCAAAACTGAAGATCAGAAGTTCTTGGGAAGACTTTTAATCTTCACTCCAATTCCACTTAATGCCCAAGATGTGTGGTCTCTCAATCAGTTTCCAAGGAGATAATAATGAGTGTCCAACCCTCACATACAAACCATTTCATTCCTTATGAGAATTCTTATGAAAGACTCTTATGAAAAACCTTAATGAAATTTTGTATGTTTCTCTCCTTATATACAACTAATTATCTAATTGGGCTAGCCTTTTGGGCCATTCCAATTGGGGTCTAGTATGTGGCTTGGAATGAGACCAAAAGGGACCAATAAGACACTAGCTCCAATGGGCCTTAGGCTTTTCTGTCAACTCTTGACAAGTACAAAGTTATCATTAACTATATTTAATACCACTATATAAATATAGTTGCACTCTAGGCCTTATCTATAAATTATATCCCAAAACTTTATTATACATGCAACCCCTTCATTAAAATATTCGTAGTAATACAAAGTCATGAATGTGATTGTCACTTTGAAGATTACTACATCTTAATCCTTGAGTACTCGGTTTAATCCTTTATGTTATTCATCATATATTTATGAAATCCAATTTCATAAATATATACTTTAGTAACAACTTACTAAAGTGATTGGGCCCAACTCTCTTGAATAACCAAACTCATTAAACTTATCTCAATGGAATATTTTATGTCTCCGTTAAGAGATTATGAATTCCATCTTGAGAATATATGTTCCATCAACACTAAATGCGGCTGCTCAACATACTGAGGTTTTGATCGTGACTTATAGATCTCACTCCTGATATATCAAAGCAACCTACATCTCATGATCAGGTCCATTATTCTCTCAGGATTTAGAGTTGATGTAAATAGAAGTCGTGAGATTTATCATTCATTTGACAGTCGTTAGGAGAATAATAAATCTCACAGCGGTCCAGTTTAATATGTCTTAACTCTTAAAACATATCAACATATCAACTAGAAGTCTCCACTTCCATGATCAAGACAAATCATCGTAGTTGATATGTTATAGTCTTCGCAGATGAAACGCCCAATTTCATCACCGACTACGAACTAAAATTCTGAGTTTACAAAGAACTTGTAATTTATATCTTCTGTGACTAAATCACATAAATCACATACTATGCATCTCATGGACTAAGATAATGTCTCATTAGTTCATTTATAGATAGTCTCATATAATTAAACTATTTAATTATTTATGACATGCCAATAAATTGGATTTTAGGGCATAAACCCCAACAAGAGAACCATCTGAAGGTTGCGTTCAAATATAATAGGAAGCCTTGTAGTTGGTTTAAATTGATATTTGATATATTGGTCGTTTAATTTAGAATAACTAATAGGTATATTAGGATTTAATGTTTCTAGGCGGGGGTAATATTTCTACCAGTTTTGTAACTCTAACAAAAATAAATAAAAGAGAAGGAATATATTATGGAGGATTTTAGAGATGTTTAAAGACTAGTAAATTTTTAGGAAGTGTCCCTTACATTCTTATGGTATACGGCAAGGTGGGTTAATTATGTAATTGTGTTACTCCTTTACTTTTAGGTGTGGAGGAAGAGCTCATTTGATTTTGGATCTAGACTACAAGTATTAGCAAAAAAGGTAAGTAATTATGCATAATATGCACAAATTTTGTCCATTAGGTTCTTAGAAGTCAAAAGTTTTCAAAAGTTATATTTTTAAGCTTACGTTTTCTAAAGTTTATCAAAAGCATTTTTACATCATTGAAATAGACACTTTGACTTTTAATTAATCTTTTAAAGAGAAATTTTGAATTTTAAATAACGTTTGAACGTTTGCATCTTATTTAAAAGATGATTTCAAAACTAAATTCTTTTAGAAATGAAATTAATTTCAACATAGGTTTTCTAAAAAGATTGTTATTCTTTAAATTGTTTTAAACCAAGTGATTTCAAATTCATATTCCTATTTTCCAAATGTTATTTAAAATGTTTCTTTTAGCAAATTGAGTTTTCAGACTTACTCAAGAATTGTAAAAAAATATTTATATAAACTCCTCAGTTCCTATTCGTTCCCTAAGAGAGTCAAGCATCCTTTAATTTATGTTTCAATTAGATATTGTGATCTTCGATATGCCTCTATATTTGGAATAATTGTTAACATTAAGTAAATTATTCTATTTTGTATAAACATTGCTTTTGTGATATGTGACTCAAAATAAGTGTTTTTTTAAAAATTGATCAGATATATGTGTAAGCCCGCTTACAGGGTTGTATGCAAGAATAAGTGTTGATCCCTCACTAGCAAAGGTTAGATGTTGGTATCCGCTCACAGGATTGTATGTGAGAATATGTGATATGTGTATATGTGACACAGTGCTCTAATTAATTATCTGTATGTGTTCTCGAACGATTTTAAGATTTGATAACATATGTATTAAGTGGCTCATTATATGTTTTGGAAAACTATATTTGATATCATTGAGTGAATTTGTGAAATCAAAATACTCATGCTCAGCTTGACTCTATTCTGTTGTGTATTGTGTATAATTGCTTACTAGATGTGCGGTTCACCCCATCAATTACAATTTTCAGATTAAAGTTTAGTTAGGAAACAGAACTTTTGGATTCTTCGTAAGATGCAAGGTAGAGCGGGGGAATTTTAGGTAACTTCAATAATGCTTGAAGCCTTATAGGATTTTTAGTTTTTAGTTTTTTTTTTTTTTTTTTTTTTCACATAAGATTTTACAGTATTTGAAGATTATTTCTAAATTGTGGATTTTAAATATTGTAAGAGGTTTATTAAGAGCAATATTTATTTGGAGTTTTATTTAATTTTACCTGTGTAGGATATATATATATATATATATATATATATATATGTGGGGTATTCATTATCCAGTCAATAAATACAACAGGTAAAATAAAAAATGAAATTTCCATTTCCATTTTTTTTTTTTTTGGGAAGAAACATTCCCAACTTTATTGAAAGTGAAGTACATCGGAAAGCCTGACACATGCGCGCCTAATAGTAATAGTAGTAACTAACTAATAAGCAATAATGCAAAGCAAAATTCTAGTTCGCGCCGCAACTGCTGTTTCGCTATGACCCAACGTTGTTTATAATTTTGACTTCTCAGTAAGAAAATGAGTTGCGTCCGAAAATGATGGCTGAGACAATTTGGACCGCTTATTGGAAGCCCACTTTTATATGATTGTTAGATATTAGGCTCTTGTATTCTCCTTCTCAATGATTATTTTAATTCTCAAGGGCCGCAAAACTGAATTAATTATAGAGAATATATATATAAAGCAACATCGAAACCACTCTAGACATTTCTTCTCTTTAATGCCATGCATTTAGATAAAACAGAGAATAAAGACATTAAAATATTGTGAATTAAAAAGCATTTAACTTTTCTATTCTACTATTCACAATCCCAAAACTAATGGTCAAACTATTGGCTGGCCGATTTGGGTTTTGCCATTCAACTTTGCTTATCCGATGCAATTGTCTTTACTTGAAAGTGAAAATATATTCTTTTGTTTTTGTGTTTGAGAATAGAGACAAAACAGCACATATCAAACGATAACCTCTTTTCATCTGTTATAATAGGATCGAAGAGAATGTTAAGTAAAGCAATAAGTTCATTTTCCCCCTTTTTGGTTGAAAATTTGCAAATTAGGCTTAAGCATAAATACGAATTAATTCTTGTAGGAGTACCATGCATAGACATACACAAAATATAGAAACCCACTTGATACAATATACAGTATTTTACTACAAATTCTGTCTCTATGTTTTTTTAAAAAGACGTATATAATGAACTGGAGTAAATTAAATGAATAGTGACCGACTTAGCTAATTTGTTGAAAATCTATAACTAACTTTAGAAATTTGGAATTAAATCTTCTTCTTCTTCTTGTATTTTTTTTTTTTTTTTTTTTTAAATAGAGAAATGTTCCTATGGTGCTAAGTAAAATTGATCAAAATAAAATGATCCTAAAAGATAATTCCTAGTTAATTAGTACACATGAAGTGTCCTATATGTCATAAATGAATATTTTGTTGTAAATCATACATTTTTTGCTCTTGAAGTTGGTTTGAAATTTGCTAAAAATGAGAACGAATTAGAAGGCTCACATGTTTGCAGGGAACCTTTGCGCCAAGGCAGACAGTTTTGAGAAAGGCTACAGCCCTGTACAATCCACATTTTTGAAGTTTATGTCAATAAAGGGAAAGTAGGGCTTCGCATAGGGTTAACTTTAACAGGTGCTAAATAGGCCTGGTGTGCAAATCCCATTAAAGTCTCAGAGGGGCTATCTAAGTTTTTTCTGTCACAGAGGGGTCAAAGGTTGTGTATGTCAGTGTGTGTTTGTTTTTTTTTTTTGTTTTTTTATTTAAGAAAAAGGTCCCTCAGTACTACTCATGAGCTCAAGTTGCGCTTATTTGATTTCCCTTCTTCTGTTTGGTTGATTTGCCTCGTTCAGTTCAAATCTTATATCTAAATTTCTGTCAAAATGGGGTATATTGTATGTGTGTGCATGTCTCTGTTTTATTTTTTACTATTTTTTTAAAGGAAAGGGTCCGAGATTTGAAGTCTTGCACTACTGAACTCAAGTTGTTTTAGCTAGATTCTCAATAAAATAAAATAAAATAAATAAAATAAGAAGAAGAAGGAGAAAAATAATAGTAAGTTGTTTTATCTCATTTCCCTTCCTCTATTTGGTTGTTTTGCCACATTCAGTTCAAATCTTATCTCTGTCAAAATGGAGTATACATCGTCTCCAATCTCATAGCATTTTTGTGCCATTTCACTTAAACACAAAGGGAATATGCTACACCAAATAAATTCTTAATCACAGAAAGTAAATTCGGGGATATGCTACACCAAATAAAACTAATTTTTGTATCGAAAAGGTAAATTGCATGACAATAGAGGCTAAATCTATCCTAAAAGGGGAATTATAAACGAGAAAAATTTGGGTGTCATGTTGGTGATCAAGACAATGCCTTTATATTGAAATGTCAAACATATTTATAGGTGAGGATCAAAAGTTATTAATAGTTACTGCATACCACAAGTCATTCTATTGTGCTTTGTTTTTTGGGTAGACTTCAATTTTGGGGTCTATTTTCTCATTTAAGGCCCATAAATCACTCAAATTGGCCTATTTGAATCTTGTATATGCGAAATTCACCAACTTACATGCATTTGCTTCATCACAATTCACAACATCCTTCTTCGTTGATCTACTTCAGGTTATCAGTGTAGCCACTCTCCAACCCTTGCCTTTGTCTTCAAGCCTTTGCAACCCTTTCTTGGTCATTAATGAAACCATTGTTAGGCCTTTGTAGCCTTCTTCCAACATTCTTTCGACGTTGTTATTTTCATTTGCATGTTTCTTTCACAATTGTGCCCAATCCACACCCTTTCAATCCCGTCACTTCTAAGGTCATCTTTAAGGCATCAGTCAACACTCTCTTAGAGGGATCTTCACTCAAGGTTTTGTTCCAAACTCAAGGCATCATCGATATCATGCTTCTACCTTAATTTTGAGGTGCCAAGGGGGGCCGTGGGGGGGTGGGAAGGGATTCAAACTATCGCTGACCTACTAACCTCCAAAAACAACAGATCAATTAAAAAATTATGCAATTTCGATTTGGTGAATTCAGTAAGTTAGGCGGGTTAATTTTAGTTACGTGTGTATAGTAAAGTTGAAAAATATATTTTACCATTTACAAATAAATTCAAGTTCTATTTCCTCTAAATGCAATAAACCATTGAAGGAAATCATAGGAGGTTATATACTCTCCATATATTAAAGTATACACGTCTTAAGGTATATATGAATACTTTTTTAATTTTTTCTTTAAAAATTGAAATAAATTATGAGTACCACATCCATGTTACTATGTATGCTTAAAATATATATATATATAGATTGAGGAAAAATCATTCATTTCTTATATTAATATTGTGTAAATCATGGAGTCACAAAAAAAAAAAAAAAAAAAAAAAAAAAAAAAAAAAAACTTTAAATTTGATATAAGATAAACCCTAGGGTTTTTTAAAACATTCAACCTGCCGTTTTAATAATTGAACCCGCCTAATTAACCCGCTTGGACTTTAATATCATATTTGTGTGAGGTCGGATGGTTGGGAGAGATTGAGAGAGTTGTAGCACGAGCCCATGCTCAACGATGATTATTATGCTTTGTGACAAATACAATTTGGATCTGTTGCTTTGTGACAAATTGAACTAAATTTTTTCATTTCCGTAAAGTAAGAAAGTTATGTACGTAGGTTTAACATCATTTCTGACTAGAAGACTTATCATATATCCATATAAGATGATAGTGCAAAATCTCGGACTCTACCTTACCACATTGTCAGTTTTGATTTTGCCGCTCTAACCAAACTTTCACGTTTCATGGATATAATTTAGCTACCTAACGGTCATATTGCTCTCCTCCAATTCCAAATGTGAGACATTCCTCCTCGGTATATATTACCTTTCGTACTCCCCAAATACTCACAAATCAACTCAACACGATCACAAACTTCCTTTGTGAGAATCAACCTCAAGCTTATCCTTCTATCTCTTCCTCTCTACCTAGCTTAACGAGAAGAATCAATGGGATCCGAAGCTCTCGTTCATGTTTTCCTTGTCTCTTTCCCAGGCCAAGGCCATGTTAACCCTCTACTCAGGCTTGGCAAGCGCCTTGCTGCAAAGGGTTTGCTTGTAACTTTCTCCACCCCCGAAAGCATTGGCAAACAGATGAGAAAAGCCAGCAACATCACCGACGAGCCTGCCCCGGTCGGTGAAGGCTTCATCCGCTTCGAATTCTTCGAAGACGGTTGGGACGAGGATGAGCCAAGGCGCCAAGACTTGGATCAATACTTGCCTCAACTGGAGCTCATTGGCAAAGATGTCATCCCTAAGATGATCAGGAAAAACGCTGAAATGGGACGCCCTGTCTCGTGCCTAATCAACAACCCTTTTATCCCTTGGGTTTCTGATGTTGCTGAGACTCTTGGCCTTCCTTCAGCTATGCTTTGGGTCCAATCTTGCGCTTGCTTCTGCGCCTATTACCACTACTACCACGGTTTAGTTCCTTTCCCTTCTGAAGCTGAACCCTTTATTGATATCCAATTGCCATGTATGCCACTTTTGAAGTACGATGAAACTCCAAGCTTCTTGTACCCCACCACTCCTTACCCCTTTTTGAGGAGGGCTATTTTGGGACAATACGGGAACTTGGACAAGCCCTTTTGCATTTTGATGGACACGTTTCAAGAGCTCGAGCAAGATGTCATCGAGTTCATGTCCAAGATTTGCCCAATCAAAACCGTTGGGCCTCTTTTCAAGAACCCAAAAGCACCAAACAGCGTCCGTGGTGACTTCATGAAGGCTGATGATTGTGTGGAGTGGCTTGACTCAAAGCCACCCCAATCTGTTGTGTACATCTCATTTGGAAGTGTGGTGTACTTGACACAGGAGCAAGTCGACGAGATTGCTTATGGGCTATTGCAATCTGGGGTGTCCTTTTTGTGGGTTATGAAGCCACCTCACAAGGATGCTGGCTTAGAACTCCTTGTTCTTCCAGATGGGTTTCTCGAGAAAGCTGGGGACAATGGCAGGGTGGTCCAATGGAGCCCACAAGAGCAAGTGTTGGCACACCCATCAGTTGCTTGCTTTGTGACACACTGTGGTTGGAACTCAACCATGGAGTCACTCACATCAGGGATGCCTGTAGTGGCTTTCCCACAATGGGGTGACCAAGTCACAGACGCTGTGTACTTAGTTGATGTGTTCAAAACCGGAGTGAGAATGTGCCGTGGTGAAGCTGAGAACAGAGTGATCACTAGGGATGAAGTTGAGAAATGCTTGTTGGAAGCTACTGTTGGGCCTAAGGCAGTGGAGATGAAGCAAAACGCTTTGAAGTGGAAGGCTGCGGCGGAGGCGGCGTTTTCAGAAGGTGGCTCCTCCGATCGGAACATACAAGCCTTTGTGGATGAGGTGAGAGCAAGAAGTGTGGCTATTACTGGTAAGTCAACAGCAAATGGGGTTGCTTTGGATTTGGCAGAGAAGTCAGCAGAAATCAATGGAAAGGTAGATTTGGTTGAAATAAAGACAAATGGAAAGGTAGAATTGGTGGAGGCCTAGTCAAAATGAATAATAACTTTAGAAAAAAGAAAAAGACAAGAATTAATGAATGAGAATGAGGAATCAAGAATTGAGGTACAACATGGACCAAGGTGATGATGGGTACGTGTTAGGTAATGAAGGGAAGGTGGACCAAATTTCGTGTGAAATAACAGGGATACCTTACTGTGTATGAGGGTATTCGCTATCTTCTTTTTAATTTTTTTTACTTTATTTTATTTTGCTCTGCCACATAAATTGGCGCCTTAGATTGGGCACTATGCTTGTCATGTTTTTGTTTGTTTATTTTTAGCATATATATATATATATATATATATGTAACTTCTCTTCTCATTTTTATGTTAATCCTAATGAGTCCTTTCATAATTATTATTATTATTATTATATTATTATGCTGTGTTAGAGATGAATTGCTTATATAAATAACTAGTTGACCCTAGAAGAAGACATCTAAACTAGCTTAAGGCCTTATGCCAATCCTGCCTAGTCATGTTGTTAACCGTCTAGAAGATACCTAAATTCATTAAAAAAAATATATAAAAAAAAAATCCAACTAAGTTAGTGTTGCTCAATTTCATTTTTTAATAAATACCATAAAAAAAATTAATATGGTGATCGTTTCGTGATTATTCTTCTTTATAACCCAGCTAAGACGGTAAGTAGTTTTGGATGTAGATAGTGTTTAACTTTTAAATTTTTTATTCGACGATAAGAAACTTTCATAATTGAGCTAACTTTGGTTCTTTTTTTTTTTTTTTTTGAGAGGGAGCTAACTTTAGTTAATAATTTTTTTAAATGATTAATCACATTAATACTATTTTTTTGAGAAGGAATCACATTAATACTTGATGTATATGTTTGCCATTAAATTATAAGCTAGTTTCTTTACTTTTAGTTTTTATGTATACCTTTTTTAAAAACCTCAATTTTTGTTATTTTTTATAATTTTTTCAAAATATAAATATACATTAGCATATTTTTAACAAAAAATTAAATAAAGTGTTCCTTAACGAAGACGGTGTTATAATTAGCTCAACAACACCAATCCTAAATCTCCTATCATAACTACAAACCTAATTTTTTATTCCCACCCTCCAGGCTCCAGCTATAATGCTAGCTAAGATGAAGATTGACGAGTGAGTATGTCTAGCATCTAGTTAAGTTTGACTCCTTGGTTGCCTTTTTGGAGATTTTTTTGTGTTACGCTCAATTTGTTTAACCAGAATGGCAATTTCTCTTTACCTTTACCTTTCTGGAGGCCTGGACACTTTTTTTTTTTTTTTTTTTTCAATTTTTTGAAAGAGGATAAGTTTCCAACAATCAGACTTTACACCTGGACTAGGATTGAAGATAAGTAAGATCGAACCTAACATAAAGTGATTAAACTTTGTTTATATGTGTTGGGTTGAAATTATATTTGGTATAACTCAAAAAAATATTACACCATTTAAAAATTTATTATTAAATTCATATTTTAAAAATCTTACCAAAAAGTTCAATACAATGAATTTGTAAAGAGTGGGTTAGAAAATTAGGCTCTAATAAGTTGGATAACAATTATAATGGATCCAAATGACAAGAAAACAAAGATAAATTGGTTTCTGTTGGAAAAATACATGTTTGTATCGCATACAAAACATACGCAGCGGAAAAATTAACGGATCTACTTTATTCACAATTGATAATATGTACTATATAAGTTTCATAATTTGAGAACAAGAATGCGTACCTTGGTGCAGTGAAATTCAAAACCGAAGATCAAAAAGTATTTGGGAAGACTTTTAATCTTCACTTCAATTCCACTTGATGCCCAAAATGTGTGGTCTCTCAATCAGTTTCCAAGTAGAGAATAATGAGTGTCCAACACTCACATATACACACCATTTCATTTCTTATGAGAACTCTCTTATGAAAGACCTTCATCTTAACCTTATGAAAAAGCACTTATGAAATTCTGTATGTTTCTCTCCTTATATACAACTGATTATCTAATTGGGCTAACCTTTTGGGCCATTCCAATTGGGCTCTAGTATGTGGCTTGGAGTGGGACTAAAAGGGACCAATAAGACACTAGCTCCAATGGGCCTTGGGCTTTTCTGTCAACTATTGACAAGTCCAAAGTTACCATTAACTATATTTAATACCGCTATATAAATATAGTTGCACTCTAGGCCTTATCTATAAATTATATCCCAAAACTTTATTATACATGCAATCATTTCATTAAAATATTCGTAGTAATACAAAGTCATGAATGTAAACTGCCACTTTGAAGATTACTACATCTTAATCCTTGAGTACCCGGTTTAATCCTTTATGTTATTCATCATATATTTATGAAATCCAATTTCATAAATATATACTTTAGTAACTCCTTACTAAAGTGGTTGAGCCCAACTCTCTTGAATAACCAAACCCATTAAACTTATCTCAAGTGAATATTTTATATCTCCGTTAAGAGACTATGAATTCCATCTTGAGAATATATGTTCCATCAACACTAAATGCAGCTGCCCAACATATTGAGGTTTTGATCGTGACTCATAAATCTCACTCCTGATATATCAAAGCAACTTACATCTCATGATCAGATCCATTATTCTCTCAGGATTTAGAGTTCATGTAAATAAAAGTCGTGAGATTTATTATTCATTTGACAGTCATTAGGAGAATAATAAATCTCATAGCGGTCCAGTTCAATATGTCTTAACTCCTAAAACATATCAACATACCAACTAGAAGTCTCCACTTCCATGATCAAGACAAATCATCGTAGTTGATATGTTATAGTCTTCGCAGATGAAACGCCCAATTTCATCACTGACTACGAACTAAAATTCTGAGTTTACAAAGAACTTGTGATTTATATCTTCTGTGACTAAATCACATAAATCACATACTATGCATCTTATGGACTAAGATAATGTCTCATTAGTTCATTTATAGATAGTCTCATATAATTAAACTATTTAATTATTTATGACATGCTAATAAATTGGATTTTAGAGCATAAACCCTAACAATTTTATCCAAAGAAAATCGTCATCGGCACAATCCGAAGAGATTAGTTCTAGTATATATTTCTTTTAAATTTGATTACAAGCTCAATTCTTGTTGCTACAGTGTTTTTCTCTTAATTCTCCTATCTCCCTTCCTCAGGGTATTCTTTTTCTTTTATACTATCTTCCTTCTTTCATCTCCACCCTCTACGTGTAGACCAGGTTGCTGGCGTTGATCCCTGTCCTATCAACACCTTCCTAGAGTCTCTAGGAGTAGTTGTAAGGTTGAAAATTACTGTTTATGTATCACTTCCACATTAATGGGCCAGAGAGTTAGCTGCAGAGCATTCAATGTGATGGTAGCAGCTTTCTCTTAGATATTTCATAACTTCTCTTTGTTTTGTGCTTTCATGATATATATCCTTACCAATAGAATCTCTCGGAACGTTGCTCTGGATGGCAGACCACACCTTCTGACCTCTGCTTTGCTCAACCGAGAAGGCATTCCTCCTCGGACCACCTTTCTGGACCATCATGATCAGACCCCTTTCTTCATTCACTAATGCGGGCTTCCATGACAGCGTTTACCCGTCCTCGGACTACTAGGTGTCCTCAGACCAGGCCCCTGGCCAAATATATATATATATATATATACACACACACACACACTACTGGGCCTATCATTCCTACACTAGCCCTTCGAAATTCTCCTCTTTTGCTCCTCAGGAAGAAATGAGGATTTCAATATCACCATAATTACCATACTCTTACCATACGTCATCTCTGTTTGTGCAAGTACCTTTTTAACTGCCCAACGCACGCTCCTGACGCTTCGGCATCCAAGACGCGCCTTCATTAAATTTCTGCGGCTCCATGTTCCCCACGTTCTACGGCTCGATGTGGATCCAACGACTAGGAATTTTATTGGAACTCGGGCGGGAATTCTCCCGCTTCTCTCTCTCTCTGTGATACAAATACTGCTTGAATACTTCATTCACTTCACTTTTGCACTCATAAATATCAAGAGCCAGTCTGAGGAGAGTTTCTTTCTTTGCGTAAGTCTTTTAAACATTTTCATTTACTTTTTTTCTACTTTTCTTTACACAGAGCCCTTTTCTCCTCGGCCCTCTTAATTTCCCTTTACCATCTTAGTACCTTCAACCCTCTTTCATTTATGGGTATATTTTCTTACTTGGTAGACTCCGCAGAGAGTATAGAGAGCTTTAAAGCTCAATATAAAATCCCGCCAGGAGTCTCCATTACATACTGTAAGGAAGAGGACTGGCACACTAAAAGGCAGGAGGGAGAAGTAGTAATCCCGATGATTGCCTTTATAGAGGGAAGGATGAGAATCCCCATGGGCACAGTCACTAGGGATTACCTAAAGGTTCATAGATTAGCCCCCACCCAATGTGCCCCAAATATGTTTAGGATTTTAGGTAGCGTAGACGCCCTTAATGAGAAAATGGGCTTAAACCTTACCCATCACGATGTCAACTGGGTTTACAACCTTCACCACTTAAAGAGCAGGGATATTACCTAAAAACTAGGTACCCCGAGGTTAGGCTCATCTTATGCCTCCCTAAATCCAACAAAGGCATAAACAAAGACTTTCTAATCATTTCAGGGGAGTAGCATGATGGCCTCCACTGCCCAACGAGAGAGGGGATACCAGGTGGGGTTTTAGGTCTAGGTTTATTACTTTAAAGTCACCCATTTTTCCCTTTGACATATTCTATACCCATTCTTCTACGTTTGCGTTTGCAATTGAATTTTTCTTTGATTTGTGCCACTTTTTTTTTTTGACGATGTCTTTTTTGTTTTCCTAATGATTTTGCAGATAAGCACACCGCCGTTCCGAATTTTAATCTTGTCAACCAACCAGACCTAGACAAGATACTTAAAGCCGAGGTCTTCGTTCACAGTGATGGTCAGTTAAGGGTGGCCCACCTCATCCTCGGCTACAAACCTCTTTCGTCTAGTTTCCAAGTGCCGAAGTGTGTGATAAAGGCAAAGGACCCGCACTTGCACCTAATCAACGTTGTTGTGCCTGGCTTTCTCAACCCAGGTCTGGGACCACAAGGTGTACTAAAAGTAGAAACACTCCTTTCAGTACAAAGTTAAGGACGAAGCGACCCCTTCACAGCCAGCCACCAAAGAGGAAGAAGGAGAAGAGGAAAAAGAATAAAAAGAAGAAGTAGTTGAAGTGCTTGATTCCGAGGACGATTTCGAGGTCTTCAACCGACCTCAATCCCCAGAAGCTCCCACCGATGACTTCAGTCATTTACCTTCAGCACAAGTAAGCCAGTCACAAGGAGATTCATCCGTTCCAGAAGCTATGGGACTACAACGCAAGCCAAGAACGAGCCTCCTGGACTTGCTGGAGTCCCACGCTGGGGGGAACATTCCTGAAAAGGCAGTTCAACCAAAACCTGCCACCCTTCCCTCTACCCAAGTCTCCCAAACTGACCTCGCTGATAAAAAGAGAAAACAGGATTAGAAGGGAAAGGAAGTGGTGGAGGAGAGGGGGGTGCCCCATCAAAAGAAGCTGAACAACAAAGAGGGGGCAAACAAGCCAGGGTCACCCAAACGAGATCCTCCAGCGAGGGAGCTGTCACGGAGAGGAGGGATGACCACCAGGCGAAAGTCCCTGTCTGGGCCCCCTCTATGGTTTTGGACAGAGCTCTTCTCCTCAGCGATGCCTCCGTTAGGGACTTCCAGCACGGAAATGCTGGATATGTGGCCAACGCCATAGAGCAGGCTTTATTGCTACCTACTAACATGGCTAACCTCAAAGGAATGAGGAATCACGAAGTATTCCTCAGCTTGAAGAGGGACCTCGCTCTGGTAAGCTCTTCAATTAATTTAATTTAACTTAAAAAAAATTTCTTTTTTTTTAAAAAATTTAATTGACTTCCTTTTATATATATGTGTGTATGTGTGTGTGTGTGTGTGTGCGCGCGCTCAAGGTTGTACCAATGTTCTCACTTTCTTACTCTTATGTATTATTCCCCTTCCCTTGGCAGGCTGTCCAATCCGCATATAGAGCCGAGGAGAAAGTCAAAAGCTCCCATAGGATAATGAAGGAAGAAGAGGAAAGGCGCATTGCGGCTGTAGATGCCTTCAATATGGCCGAAAAAAGGATACGAGAGCTGAACAAGAAACTGACTAAGGCAGAGAGGTACAAAAAGAGTGCTAAAGCTGCCTTGGAAGGAGCTGAAAGGCAAGCCGAGGGGGTCAACGGAGGCAACTTCGCCAGACCGAGGACCAGCTGACCGCCTCCAATGAACAAATCACGACCCTAAAGAAGAAACTAGAGAAGGCCAGGGATCAGGCCGAGCAGGACGAGTATGATGTGGGGGTGGCAAAGACCGAGGAGGCCCTCAAGGCTGAGGTCTCGGAGGTATGTAGGAGCTACTGCCTCCAAGTTTGGAATGAGGCCCTTAACCAAGTTGGGGTTGAGGCCTCTTCTGCACTTAGGAGAGTAAAGAGTGTATACTACCCTCCTGTCATCCGTGCATCAGGCTCTGCCAGCTCCAAGGCTGACACTGCCTCCGAGGTGGCAAATATTGGCAAGAACAGCCCGGCCAAGGCCCCTCTCTCTCCTGACAGCCCTTCCAAGGAGGCCAAGCAGCCCGGGGTTGTTGAAAAAGAAACAGACACAACCAAGGGAGTGGCCCCTGATACCATCAAGCCCTTGGCTGCTCCTCAGGACCCCCCCAAAGAGAAAAAGGTACCCTCCAAGATGGAGATTGTCCTGGCAACTCTCCCCGTGCCTACCAAGGGGGACCTCAAGGGTAAGGGCCCAGAATCCTCTGAAGCAGCACTCACCCACTCTGCCAAGGCCCGAGTAAAAGACAAAATTGTAATAAAAAAGTTGTTTTTTAAAGTAGCTTTCTTTTTTCTTTTTTTTTAAACTGTTTTTTTTGCTTCCATAATTTGTAACCAACTTGCTCTTTTGTAATCCATTTGCCTTTATCTAAGGCTTAACTTAATGACAATTATGAACCTTTCTTTTACTTTTGCGATATTCATACAAGTCCTAACATAGTTTCTATTTCATTTAACACTTAACCAATATGAAAATGAGACACAGCTTCACTTAGTTATTTGCATAAATGATAATGTGTTTACAATCTCAACAAAGTATATCTTTCATTTCAAAAACATACCTTAAGCAGAATTGACTCACAGGCTCCTACATATTAATGGACTTCCTCCTAATTTCAGAAAATGGTGGAGCATTCATCCCTCCGGGACTCCATATGACCTTCCATTTAACAGTAGACTTAAGGAATTGTAGATGACAATTAGCTCATGAATTGACCATGAAAATACTTGTAAATGCTTTGTCTGATGCTCAAAAGTATCCTTTTGACTAAGTTACTACAATGAGAGTCTTTGTTACTCAGCATGGTAGGGCTGAGTGTTAATTTTCTCAAGGCATGTGCTTCACGAAACCTAACATGGCCGAGATTCTGTCTAGTATTCTCATAGCCAAAGGAATGTCAACTTACCTAAGATAGGTGGTCTGAGAGACCGGACAAAACCATGGTTCTATTTAATACTTAGCCAAATAATAGGAAATATTAATTTACCCAAGGTATGTGGTCCGAGGAGCCAGGCATGACCAAGGTTCTATTTAACACTTAGATCCCTACTCAAGTTGGATCGATGAGCAGTGATGAGGGGCAGCATGTGGAGGCACCTTGCTTCACATGATGCCCCAAGGCCATGGTAGAGATGGGTGGGATGATGGGCAGCAGCAAGTGGTGCTAACCCTACGTAGTGGTGCATGGCATTGGTGGCTTGGTTGTTGGTTCCTTGTGTGTGGGCTTGGTGGCTAGAGTGCAAGGTAGGGCTGGGCTGCTGTAATGATAAAATGTTGTGTGCAAGGCATTGGGCTAGTTGGGGCTGGCTGAATGCATGGACAAGTGCTAGTGGGCTAATGGCAGTTACGTTGTGTGCTGCATATGGGTATGCTGTGTGGGCTATAGTGCTGTTGGAAGGCCTTGAGCATAGGCCAAACCTCTCCAAAACGTGTGGGAACATGTTGTGTGGGCTGCTAGAGGATGGGCAGAGGCCCCATGGTCTGCTGAGACATGGGTTGTGCATGTGCAGCATGTGCAGTGGCAGTTACTAAGCAGTTACAAAGAAGTTCCTAAATTTCCTAATGATCAGACCTACTGTGTAGGGGCTGGAAACGTGGAGAGCAAGCCAAGACAGCATCAGTTGAAGGTGTCCTAAATCAGACCACAAGTAACAGATTGTCCAAGACCCAGGCAGTTATTAGGCAGTAACTGCCATAGCAGTTGATTCTGTATATTTAACCCTAAGGCTGCTGGGGGTGTCAGCAACAGAGTGTATTTGGCCTTGAGAACGTTTTGTGTAATTCTCTAGATTTTGTAAAAGAGTTTCCTTTGTACTTGAGGTTTAGTAATAAAGGTTAGGGGTGGGTTCCTTGTAAATATTGTGTGTGCTGTGTGTTTGAACGTCCCTAGATAATCTATTCTAAGTGTTATTGCAGTATGTGTGTGGTGTTGGCTGAGACTAAGTCAGGGACTTAGAGCCATCACAGGCAGAAAATTTGAGTGAAAAATTGACCATGTGACACCGTGAGAGGGGGGGTGATGAGAAAATGGGTAGAGGGACTGTGGCTAGAGTGCTAGGTTGAGCGGCATGGGGAAAGAAAGGGTCATCAGCAGAGGCATGGGAGAGAAAGAGAGAGCATATGGTGACTGGTGAGATGAGCTCTGTGAGAGAGAGAGAGAGGAGTGACTGGTGATATGAGCTCTGTAAGAGAGAGAGAGAGAGAGAGAGAGAACAAAAGGTAAAATATATCACAATTGCAAATTTTTTTAGAATTGCAAGACCGGGCCTTTTTGGTGCTTTGATTCTAAAATATATCAACATATACCATTTGAGAGACTGGGTAATGATGCTCTTAGCAGTCCTACTCAATAGAGAAATGGTAAAGTTCATGTTGTGCAATGAATAAATATTAATATTGTTGTAATTTTATTTTGTTGTAGCTCAAGTGCTGGTAAAATTTATTAAACATCATAGGTTGAAAACTATCTCTAAAAAAAGTTTGTTGTGATTTGTAAGATTTGTTTATTTGGCTTTTTGTTTAGGACTAACCTAATTTTTGTGAGGCATGTTGTGGATTCAAGTGTGTAGTTGGATGTATCCCTAGCATTATTCATAAGCTAATATTGATGATTTATTGTTGCTAACCTTTAATGTTGATGTCATAATTTATAAAAATCTTTAAATTAAAATTTTGAAAAATCACCAAAATTAGTATTAGTTTATTGCAAATCTCAAATTGCGTCTACAAATATAAGATTACGATGTTAATGAATGTGATGAAATTTTATGAGCTTTATGTTAAGCTTTGCTCCCCCTAGGTTTGTACCCTGACTCCGTCCCTGGTTCCCACTTCACACTCCATTTTTACTTCTTCAATGTTTTCCCTCCATTCCACTATCATCTTTTGTGGAATTTCTTGTCATCAACCCAAACCAAGCCAAACCTTCAGTTCCTCATATTTGCGCATCCACTACAAGAGAAAGATGTTTATATCTATATTCTCTGCAAAAAATTTAATGTTAGATGCATGGGATTTTATGTGCATACCTACCATTCGTGAGCCATCACGTGATTCTTTGCTCAAACATTTTTTACAATCTTATAATTCTATTTACATTTTTACTCGGTTTCAAAGTTCACATATAACTTGCATTAAAAATAAATACTGTAAATGAATAATTCATGTTTCACTATGTTAGACAGCATGTTGACATAGCTAAGGAAAATTTTATATTTTCCATAGAATATTCATATTTTAACAAATATATTAACTATATTCAATCACTTTCATGATTGCCACTCCCCTTCTCCTTCATCTTACCTTCCTCGTCCAAAGTTTCCACCCCCACTCTGCACAGGTTTTCCTCGCCCTAAGTCAAGGATGGAACACCCTTGATCTGTAATGTTGGACATGCATAGCTAGGACTAGACAAAACCAATATAGATGATTTTAGTGATGTCTGTTGCATATGATATTTGCTTTGTTGTACAAAGTTACAAGAATAGTTTCATTTGAATCACATGACAAACAGTAATTGTGGAACACGTAAATCATTACATTGGTCACACTCACATATAATGTAAATTAATCATCTCTTGTAAAGCCATAAGGGTATGAAAGGGTGGATTTTATGTTGTTTTGCTTTTGTCATTTCATTTGGCATTATGTATAAATTATGTTACTTATTGTAATTTTGTAAATAATATATTTAAGTAGATATTACTAATGCAAATACTTATGGTAGTAGCATCATTCGAATCTTGCAATGGGAAGTGCTTGAGAAAAAAAATTTTATATTCTTGGCTCATGCTTACTAGCGTTATCGATGGTATTGGGTGCATAAATATGACTCATTTGGATCCCTTGCTCATGCCCAGGTAAAAGACGTCAATTCAAGTCGCCCCCTACACATTTTTTATTTATAAAAAAAAATTGCAAGTACTTATGGAAATTGTATAATATTGTTGGAATCGTTTTTTATTACGTCTAATTTGGTTTTGGACTTAAACATTATCATATAATTAATTGTTTAGTTAAAAAATATTTATATAAACCCATCCCATATAATTTCCTTCTTATTGCCCCCGAAAATGCATTCCGCAAGAATTCAAACAAAATGATAATAGCAAACACAATTTCATTCAACAAAATTACAAACAAAATTTTTTTTATACCAAACACAATTCATTCAACAAAATTACTTTTCAAAAAAAGTTTCAGTATAATACCAAATTAACACAATTTTAAATAAAAGATACATGCTATCATAATGCATTTTTTTAGAATGTACTATATATACTCCCATAGTAGAGAATCCAAAGCAGCCTATCTGTTCGATCCTCTCCCAATAATCAGTCTAATACGACATGCATTCGAGACACAGCCAAAAATGATAATGCCACACGACGTAGAACCATGCACACACAAAGTACATTGAAATAATGAAACATTCAGTGTCCACGACCTACAGAATTTGAACATCTATATTAATTGTACATTTCTCATCTCCTCCTTTTCCTCTATAAAAGTGAGGAGCCTTGTAACTGAAAAAATAATAATAATAATAATAATTGTGGGGCACAAGAATTCAGATAAGGTACCTGTACCACGTGTCGTATCCATGGCTGAGAAGCCCCTTATCGTGCCGAGGAGGACACACACTTGGACAGTAAGGCCACGTCAGTGGCACATTGTCAAAGGAGGTCCTGCTATTGAGAAAGAGCTTCAGAGGGGGGGTTAGCCCAGACATGACTGGAGGGATGGTGGCTGCCTCCACATTCAATGCATCCCACCAAACCTCCTGGCTGCATTTATGTGGAGAAGACCCCTGAACAGTGCTACCTTGGCCGCCGCAACTCACAAGGGGTTTGGAAAGGTATCTGATGGGACAAGCACTCAAGTGGTGGACTGGTCAACAAATGGAGGGCTAAGATTGCCTGAAGGGAGCTATATAATGTGAGAGACCCTCCAAAGGGCAGGGAACACAAAATCTGTAGAGAAAACAATGTAGTATTAAGAAAAGTAACTGTAATAAAAGCTAAGAGAAATATATTCAAGAACTACTCTCCTCGGACATTGCCGAGGAAGAATTTATGTGCATCACATTTGTCTATTTATTACTTTTCCTTGCTCTCTTACCATCCTTAGCCCATTAAGGGCATCGTCCACTTTGTTGAAACCTAGCTTTTTAGCCCACACTCTACAAATTTATTGTACTTGGCTCTTTAGGCCTTAGTCCATTCATCTTTTGGACCTAAGAGCTAAAGCCCGCCCCTACAATTGGCGCCGTCTATGGGAAAGCTTAAGCTTCAGTGAGTTCGACGTCCAACCATAGCAGGATCAGGGCAGGACCGGGAGGAGTCTATCGGCTCCCAACATTAGGATCGATTCCTCAACCTTGAGTGGAGGAGGGACTGTGAGGTTAGTGTGCACACCACGCATACTAGCAGGAGCCAGTCTCGAGGGGGGAGTCATATCTCCCACGAGGAGAATACCAGAAGCTTGCAGCTGGAGATTGACCGTCTTCACAGGAGGCTGTGTCGCGAGCAATGAAGAATGACTCCCTCATATTCTGACCCTTCCTCTGAGGACAAAGAGGATAGTAGCTACAGGCCTAGGTCTAGAACTCCTCTTAGTGAGTCTTTTTCGTACGACAAAGACCGTCACTACGAGCGGAGGAGTAAGAGTCCACCATACAAAGGTCTGGGCAATGACACTATGAGCAGGGCACTTAACCAAATCTCCAAATCACCGTTTACGTGTAGAATCAAAAGGGGAAAACTCACCGGCGTTTTACTCATCCAACTTTCACCATATACAATGGAAGGACGGATCTCGTGGAGCATGTAAGCCACTTTAATCAGAGAATGGTTGTGCACTCCAAGAGCGAGGCCCTAATGTGCAAGGTGTTCCCATCCAACTTGGGGCCTGTGGCGATAAGGTGGTTTGACGGCTTGAAGGAAGGCTCTATCAACTCCTTTAAAGAGCTTAGTCGGGCGTTTGGGGCCTGTTTTGTGACTTACAGTAAGGTTCCTCGGCCTTGAACTCTTTGATGTCCATGGCAATGCGGGAGGGGGAGACCTTGAAAACGTACTCCAACAGGTACTGGAAGATGTTCAACGAGATAGATGAGGACTTTGATGACGTGGCTATAAAAACCTTCAAGGTCGGCCTGCCAGCGGAGCATATTCTGAGAAATTATTTGACCAGGAAACCGGTCAAAAGTGTGCGTAGGCTCATGGATCACATTGATAAGTATAAGCGGGTCAAGGAGGACCAGCAACAGGGAAAGGGGAAGGCTAAGGTGGTCCCTTAAGACAGAAGAGATCTTAGGTCGGACACTCTAGATCAACTACTACTCAGGTAGTTAGTACTGTGTTCCGAGAGCCAGTACACCAAATCTTGGAAAAAATCAAGAACAATCCATATTTTCAATGGCCAAACAGGATGGGGGGAAACCCCGCGAAGCGCAACCAAAATCTTCATTGCTAGTACCACCAGGAACGAAGGCACACTACCGAGGATTGCATGACTTTGTGGAGCCACTTAGAGCAATTAGTTAAGGCGGGAAAGTTGAAGCAATTCCTGCATCAGCCCAACGGACAGGACGGTTAGGCAGGGTCAAGGGCTCAGATAGACGCTTCCACAAGGCCGCCTTTGGGTACAATCAGCGTCATCTTGGTTACCTTGGGAAGGACTGGTTCTCAGCCATCCAGGGTGATGTCATTGGCTCGGCCACCTGCAGATGGCTCGTCCCCTGATTTGAAAAGGAGTAGAGTGGAGGTCCAACCAGCATTGAGCTTTTCCGACGAAGACAAAGTGGGGACCTTGCAGCCACACTATGATGCCCTAGTAGTTACCCTCAAGATAGGAGGGTATGATGTGAAGAGGGTGCTAATGGATCAAGGCAGCAACGCGGAGATCATGTACCCTGACCTATTTAAGGGACTGAAGCTGAGGTCCGAGGACCTGACACACTACGATTCCCCTCTAATAGGGTTTGACGGCAAGATTGTCTTCCTAAAAGGCTAAATCCGACTACCCGTTCAGACAGGGACAGAGGTTATGGAAGTGAACTTTATCGTGGTAGAAGCCTATTCCCCCTACACTGCCATTGTGGCAAGGCCTTGGCTTCACACCATGGGGCCTGTGCCTTCCACCCTGCACCTGAAGGTGAAACATCCGTTTGGAGGACGGGTTGAGGAACTAGTGGGAAGCCAATCCATGGCCAGACAATTCATGGTGGCCGCAATTAGACATAAGACTAGGGGTGAGTCCTCGGCCTTCGCGGCAAGGGACCTATAGCAATCAAGGGTGCCAAAGTTATCTTCGGGGGCAGCGGCAGAAGGGGCTAAGTGTGAGCAACTAGAGAAAATTGTTATTAGGAGGAGAAATTCTTCCAGGTCGAAGTTTAGCTGCCTCCTCGGGAGAAGGAAGAGCTAATAGGTTTTCTCAGAAAAATATTGACATATTTTCATGGAGTGCTTACGAGGCCCCGAGGTGGATCCGAACTTCATTTGTCACCTTTTAAATGTCAATCCATTTGTCCTCTCCAAAAAGCAACCACCTCGACGCTCATCCAAAGAACATTTTGATGCTGTCAAGGAAGAAGTGCTCGAACTTAAGCGGGCTGGGGCCATAAAGGAAGTGTTTTACCTTGAGTGATTAGCTAACACGGTGGTGGTGAAGAAGAAAAGTGGGAAATGACGGGTGTGTGTAGACTTCACGGACTTAAATAAGGCTTACCCAAAGGATCCTTTCCCCCTGCCTCTGATAGATTAGCTGGTGGATGCAACCGCGGGCCATCCTTAGATGAGCTTCTTAGATGCTTTCCAGGGATACCACCAGATACCCTTGGCTCGAGGTGATCAGGAGAAGACTTCTTTCGTTACACCCACAGGGAATTATCATTACAAAGTGATGCCTTTTGGGCTGAAGAATGCGAGGTCTACTTATCAGAGAATAGTGACCAGAATGTTCAAACCACAATTGGAAAAGAACATTGAGGTCTACATAGACGATATGGTGGTAAAGAGTGAGGTGGAGTCCGATCACATAAATAATCTCAAGAATATTTTCAAGATACTGAGGAGACCCAAACTGCGCCTCAATGCCGCTAAGTGCTCTTTTAGAGTGGGCTTTGGCAAGTTTCTGGGTTATATGGTTACCTACAGCGGAATTGAGGTCGACCCAGATCAAATTAGAGCAATCCACAATCTACAGCCCCCTCAGAATCCTAAAGAGGTCCAAAAGTTAACAGGAATGACTGCCGCTTTGAATTGATTCATTTCTCGATTAGCGGACAAGTGCAGGCCTTTCTTCCAGCTGTTGCATAAGTGGAAGGGATTCAAATGGACAGAGGAGTGTTCCTCGGCCTTCCAACAACTAAAGGAATATCTTTCTCGGCCACCTATTATGTCCAAGCTTGAGGCGGATGAGGTTTTGTTCGCTTGCATTGTTGTAGCCTCACATGCGGTGAGTCTGGTACTGGTGCGAGATGAGAATGGGGTGCAGAGACCGGTCTATTACGTGAGCAAGTCATTACATGAGGCAAAGGTTCGTTACTTACCACTGGAGAGGGCTATCTTGGCAGTAGTGCATGCTACGCGGAAGCTCCTGCATTACTTCCAGGCTCATACTGTTGTGGTTCTAACCCAACTCCTTTTCCAATCACTACTTAGGAAAGCTGACTACACGGGAAGGGTTGCAAAATGGGTAACGATCTTAGGAGTCTTCGATATTAAATACATGCCTCGCACCTCTATAAAGGGCCAGGTCCTCACCGATTTAACGGCTGAGTTTGCTGAGCCATCATTCGAAGAAAATGGCGAGGGGCCGAGCATGGATGGAAAATCAGTTGGGATGATCTCTTTACAGGAATCTCTACCTTGGAAGGTGTATGTTGATGGCGCGGAAAACCAGAAGGGATCAGGAGTGGGGCTAGTTGTGGTATCTCCTAAAAGGATCATCATTGAGAAATCCTTAAAACTGGGCTTCTCGGCCACAAATAATGAAGCTGAGTACAAGACTTTGTTGGTGGGGAGGGCCATGGTTCAAAAAATGGGAGGAAGGACAGTGAAGATGTTCTCAGATTCGAGGTTGGTCGTAGGCCAAGTAAAGGGAGAACTGGAAGCCAGGGATGTGAGAATGCAGGAGTATCTAAACCAGGCTAGGCATTTACAGTAAGGATTTGACTCTTTTTCCTTGCACCAAATCCTTAGAAGCAGGAAAACACATGCTGATTCCCTTGCCACTCTTGCGACATCCTCAGCGCAGAGCCTACCTCGGGTCATCTTGGTCGAGGATCTATGCAGCCTTACCGAGGTAAAGAAGGAGAAGGTCCAGATTCATCAACTAAGGGTGGGGCCTAGTTGGATGGATCGTATTGTCCTATTCCTTAAGGATAACATCTTGCCGAGGATAAGGGGGAGGCTGACAAGGTGCAGAGAAAGGCTCCTCGATTTTGGCTGTCCGAAGACCAAAAGCTGTATAAGCGCTCTTTTTTAAATCCATATTTGCTGTGCATTCACCCCAAAGCTGTGGAGCTACTCCTGGAAGAGTTGCACGAAGGAATTTGTGGGAGCCATATAGGAGGCAGATCCTTATCTCACCGGGCCCTTACTTGGGGATATTGGTGGCCTAATATGCAAAGAGAGGCACAAGAGTACATGAAGAAGTGTGACCAATGTCAGAGATTTGCTCCTAACATCCATCAGCCCGGGGGCATTCTTAACCCTCTGTCTAGCCCTTGCCTTTTGTTCAGTAGGGCTTGGACATTGTGAGACCCTTCCCTAAAGCAGCAGGAAACAGGAGATGGCTTTTGGTTGGCACTGATTACTTTACCAAATGGGTTGAAGCTGAGCCACTGGCAAACATCAGGGACGTGGATGCCAAAAAGTTTGTGTGGAAGAACATTGTCACTCGGTTTGGGATCCCCCATACCCTCATCTCAGACAACATACTTCAGTTTGATAGTAAGGCTTTCAGAAGGTACTGCTGTGATATGGATATCACGAATAGGTATTCCACTCCAGCCTACCCCCAGGAGAATGGGCAAGCCGAGGCTGTCAATAAGATTATAGTGAATGGACTCAAGAAACAGTTGGATGATGCAAAGGGCAGATGGGTGGACGAGCTTCCACATGTCCTCTGGACATATCGGACTACCCCTCGTAGGTCGACGGGGGAGACCCCCTTTTCAATGACCTATGGGGCAGAGGCTATGATTTTTCTAGAGACTGTATTCCCAACGTTGAGAACTAGCTTATTCACTCTAGACAGCAATGACAACCTACTAGAAAAGAGCCTGGACCTAGTTGAGAAGCGGAGAGAAAACGCCATGGTTCAATTAGCATATTACCAGCAAAAACTCAAACAAATGTATGACTCCGATGTGAAGTTAAGACCGTTGAACCCAGGAGACTTAGTATTGAGGAAGGTGATGGGCACTTCAAAAAACCCAACATGGGGAAAGTTAGGACCCAATTGGGAAGGGCCGTACCGTATCACCTCGGTAGCAGGCGTATGAGCATACTTCCTAGAAGATCTAGACGAAAAAGTTGTGCCGCAGCCTTGGGATGTAAATAACCTACAAAGGTACTATTATTAATAAAAGGCAACTCTGCCATGTTTTCATTTCTAACATTATGTGTTGCGTCTATTGCTTGTTTGAATATTAAACAGAACCTTGGTTATGCCTAGCTCCTCGGATCACATGCCTTGGGTAAATTAATACTTCACATTATTTCTAAGTGTTAAACAGAACCTTGGTTATGTCTGGCTCCTCAGACCACATGCCTTGGGTAAATTAGCACTCCCCATTATTTCTCTAAGTATTAAACAGAACCTTGGTTATGCCTGGCTCCTCAGACCACATGCCTTGGGTAAATTAATACTTCACATTATTTCTAAGTGTAAAACAGAACCTTGGTTATGTCTGGCTCCTCTGACCACATGCCTTGAGTAAATTAACACTCTTCATTATTTCTCTAAATATTAAACAAAACCTTGGTTATGCCTGACTCCTCGGACCACATGCCTTGGGTAAATTAATACTTCACATTATTTCTAAGTGTTAAACAAAACCTTGGTTATGCCTGGCTTCTCAGACCACATGCCCTGGGTAAATTAACACTCTCCATTATTTCTCTAAGTATTAAATAGAACTTTGGTTATGCTTGGCTCCTCAGACCACATGCCTTGGGTAAATTAATACTTCACATTACTTCTAAGTGTTAAACATAACTTTGGTTATGCCTGGCTCCTCAAACCACATGTCTTGGGTAAATTAACACTCTCTATTATTATTCTAAGTATTAAACAGAATCTTGGTTATGCCTGGCTCCTCAGACCACATGCCTTGAGTAAATTAATATTTCACATTATTTCTAAGTGTTAAACAGAACCTTGGTTATGCCTGGCTCCTCAAACCACATGCCTTGGGTAAATTAACAGTCTCCATTATTTCTCTAAGTATTAAACAAAACCTTGATTATGTCTGGCTCCTCGGACCACATGTCTTAGGTAAATTAATACTTCACATTATTTCTAATTGTTAAACAGAACCTTGGTTATGCCTGGCTCCTCAGACCACATGTCTTGGGTAAATTAACACTCTCCATTATTTCTCTAAGTATTAAACAGAACATTGGTTATGTCTGGCTCCTCGAACCACATGCCTTGGGTAAATTAATACTTCACATTATTTCTAAATGTTAAACAGAACCTTGGTTATGCTTGGCTCCCCAGACCACATGCCTTGGATAAATTAGCACTCCCCATTATTTCTCTAAGTGTTATGTTTTTCTCTAAAAAACTTAAACCCCCCCCTATTGATTGCACAATTGTCAGTACCAGCACATAGCCATTTTTCTCACTGTTTGTGTGCATTTAATTCATTTGAATTAGCAACAATTCATTACTGTTAGCTTTTGTTAAAGTCTGGGTATTCACCCTTAAAGGCATCCTTAATCTCAAGTCTCATCAGAGGGCAAAACGATAACTACACCAACCATAGATAAATATTGCAAGGAAAATAAAGATCCATAAAGCAAAAATTGATATGTTTTCATTGAACAAAAGAGGGGTACATTATACACAGTGGCAAACCGCCACAACAAAAGGAAAGGTACAAAAAAAAGTGGAGTAAAAAAAAAAAAAAAGGATCCTAAAACTACGCCTTGGCTTGGGGAGGGTCATCCTTGAGATCAGCTGCCTTGGACTTGGACTCAGTATCCTTGGCCTTAGAAACGGCATCCTTGACCGTGAGAGCAGCCTATGTACCCTTGGCCTCTGGCAGGGGCTTGACCTCCTTACCCTTGCCCTTGTCCTCGAGTCGAGGACCATCCTGGCCAGCCCTCCTTGCCCTTGGCCGCCTCAACCTCCTGACCTTGGTCTCCAGCCTTACCAGACCCTTTGGAAACTTCAGAAGGAGGAAGAGAGGCCTGGGTGGTGGAGCATAGCTAGAACTTCGCAGAAGTCCTCGGGGTAGAAGATGTTCTCAGCGTTCCTCCACTCGAAGGCAGCAGGGACTCCTGCCCGGTTGAGCGCCTCTGTCCATACTTCCTTGCAATAGTCCCGGAAAACCTCCGCCAGCTCCTCTGCCAGTTGGATCTCAATTTCTTACACCCCACGGTCATAGGATGTCTGCTCCAAGGCCTCTGCAGCTCCCTTGGCCATCTAAGCAGCTTCCTTAGCCTTCTGCAGCTCTGCCTTCAGCTCCAAGACTCATTGTTTCTCTATGGCCAACTCTATCTTGGTATGATAGAGCTTTTTGCGCTGATCCTCAGCCTGGTCCTGGGCATTTTTCAGACCGGCCTCAGTGCTCTTCTGTGCCCTCTCCTCCGCAGTCAGCTTAGTGGCGAGCTCTTGGTTCTCTTGTTTGGCGGCTCCCAAGGCCTTGTTAGCCTCAGCGCGAAGGTTGGCCTCAACCCTAGCCTCATTTCGGGCATCCTTGACCCACTCATCGACCACAAAAACCTCCTGGATAGCCTGCACATAAACAATGGAGGAGTACGTTAAAAAAATAATAATAATAAATAAAAAATAAAAAGAGAAGAAAGGAAAACACTCTTAGTGAAGCATGCCAAGGAACTTACCAGGGCTAGATCCCTCTTCAGGGACAAGAAGAGGTTCGGCTACCTCATGCGTTTCAAAGCGTCCATGTCCTTGGGCAGCAAAAGAGGATGCTCTAGAGCCTTGGCCATGTAATGGGCGTGGCCTCTCTGGAACTCCCTGATGGAGGAGCTTCAGGGTACCACCGCGCCATCCAACTCCAACCCGGGATTCCAAGTTGGATGGGGCACGTCGGCCGAGTGCTCGGCCTCCTTACTTTCCACCGAGGAGGCCCGCCCTTTGTCTTTGGCCATTTTCTACTGCTTTGACTCCTTTTAGGGGACCACTTCCCCCTCCTCGACTATCTCCTTCTCCTTCCATTTTTTCTTTAAGTTGGGGATGGGGAGCAGGCCGACAGTAGAAGGAGAAGGAAGGGGGAGAGCGAGCAAAGGTTGGGACCCTAAGGTGCCCTTATTCCTCTTCGCGAGGAGCTCTTTTAGGCCTTTTTTCCTGTTCAAGGTCATCTCCTCTGCGTCCTTGGAGCTATCGTCTACGCGTGCGATGACGAGACCAGGGGTGTGAACACTGGAAAACCTGTCGAGCTCGTCTTCTGAGTCCAAGACTCAAACCACCAGTTCTCCTGGCTTTTCTCCCTTTTCTTCGAGGTGGAATTGGTCTATCTTGGCCTCAAGTGACAGGTGCAAGGAGGCTGTCTCTTCCTTTGGAACTGCTACCTCACGGGGGGAACGATGGAAGGGTAGCTCAATTGGTGGGAGATCTTCTCAAGCTAGAAAATCGGGCACTGAGACATCTATCCGGGCTAGCCGAGAATCGCCTGCTTTTATCGCGTGGCCCACGTCCTGGAATTTATCCGACAAGGGCTCAAAGTCAAGGATGAGGTGGATAGCTCGCAATTGCCTGTCTTCACTCACAAACACTTCAGACCTCAGCATCTTATTAAGGCCTGCGACGTTGACAAGGTTGAGGCTGGGAGCTACATGTCTTTTATCTGCAAAAACATCCGAGAAGCAAAACCACGGTCAGGATAACAAAGCCATCCATCAGAAGTAAACAGAATACTAAAAGAAAGAAGAAAACGGTGAAATCACAAAGCTAATGCCCGTGTTTTAAAAAAAAATGAAAAAAAAAAAATGAGACCTAAACCTAAGGTACCCCACCTGGCTTTCCCTCCCGAACTAAGCAGTGAAGACCGTCGTGCCATTCACCCGAGGTTATCAGGAAGTCATCCTTTATACCCTTATTGGATTTGGGGAGGCACAAGACGAGCCTGACAATCGAGGATCTAGACTTAAGATAATACCCTGCATCTCCAAGCAGGTGGCATTCGTACATCCAAACAACATCGTACCAGGTGAGGTTTAGCCCCATATGCTCGTTAAGAGTATCTACGCTACCCAGAATCCTGAAGTGGTTGGGCGCACACTAGTGGGGGCATAGCCTATGGGCGATTAAATAATCTCTGGTTACCCTACCCATAGGAAATGTCATCCCCCCTTCTATGAAGGCGATCATGGGAATGACCACCTCCCCCTCATTCCTATGGGTAAGCACCTGATCTGGAGCACAGTACCGCAGTGCTACTCCCTATGGAATGTGGTACTTAGCCCTAAATCCCTCCATACCGGCGGGAGAGTCTACGAGGTGAGCGAACCTACCCATCTAAGCAGGCTAAGGTGAAGTGAAATAAACTTTTAAGGAAAGGAAATAAAGAACAGAAGGCCGAGGAGGCTGGCCAAGGAGAAAAGAACCTAAAAGAGAAGGAACTTACAAGAATAAGCACGAGGGTGACTTCCTGAACTTCTTAAAGGTTTAAAAACTTTTTGTTAAAAAAGATCTGGAAGACTTAGAAGTTTGGAAAGCTTTGAAGGTTTGAGAGTTGAGGAAGTCTGGAGAGCTTGAAGATTTGCAAAGTGGGGAAAATGACTCCCCCAGGCGCCTTATATAGGGGGCAGAACTGGGTGGGAGTTATCCCGCCCAAAATTTGAGGAGAAATGTCTGTCGTAGGATCTCCATCTCACCACAAAATGTGGGGAACAAAGCACCGCCTGGAGCATTTAATGAGACGTTGCGGACTCCGAAGCGCCAGAACAGTTGTGGGACACGCAAAGTGGCGCTTTCATGTGTGGAAGTCAAAGAAATGTGCATGATTAGTATGCCAAAGTCAAAAACCCATTTTGCTCCTCGAGAAAAAAAAAAAAAAAAAAAACCCAGAGTTTTGAGGGGCTATTGTGGGGCACAAGAATTCAGATAAAGTACTTGTGCCACGTGTCGTATCCATGGTCGAGGAGCCCCTTATCGTGCCAAGGAGGACACACGCTCAAATAGTAAGGCCACGTCAGCGGCACATTGTTAGAAGAGGTCCTGCTATTGAAAAAGAGCTTCGGAGGGGGGTAGCCCTGACATGACTGGAAGGATGGTGGCTGCCTCCACATTCAATACATCCCACCAAACCTTATGGCTGCATTTATGTGGAGAAGACCCCTGAATAGTGTTGTCTTGGCCACCGCAACTCACAAGGGGTTTGGGAAGGTGTCTGATGGGACAAGCACTCGAGTGGTGGACTGGACAATCAACAAATGGAGATCTAAGATCACCTGAAGAGAGCTATATAATGTGAGAGGCCCTCCAAAGGGCAGGGGACACAAAATCTATAGAGATAACACTATAGTATTAAGAAAAGTAACTGCAATAAAAGTTAAGAGAAATATATTCAAGAACTACTCTCCTCGGACATTGCCAAGGAAGAATTTATGTGCATCACATTTGTCTATTTATTGCTTTTCCTTGCTCTCTTACCATCCTTAGCCCATTAAGGGTGTCGTCCACTTCGTTGAAGCCTAACTTTTTAGCCCACTCTCTATAAATTTATTATACTGGGCTCTTTGGGCCTTAGTCCATTCATCTTTTGGACCTAAGAGCTAAAGCCCACCCCTACAATAATCATTGTGAAAAGTACCGACTGACTTGTGCAACCTGATTTTTTCACTAAAGTTTAAAAAGAATTCTCTAGGTATAAATACTGGTGTCTTTTGTCTCTCTCTGTGATTTTCCCTATGAGTTTGTATCTTTCATTCTCTCCTATTCAGAGGCGGAGCCATTAGCCAAGGGGAGCAATTAAACAAATTAAGGCAGTCTTCTTCTATTCAAGTGTTTATCCCTTTTTCATTCTTTCTTTTTTGCACGGCATTTCAATATAAATCCCATCTTTTACCCAAAATAATTATTTTTTAAAATTAAAAAATAAACAATTAAATTTTTTTTAAAATTAATTAAAAAATCTAATATTCTTGTACCGTAATAAAACCCTAAAACTTCCACTGTCTTGTTTTTCTCCTCCATCTTTTGACTTTTCAGTTTCAAACCCTAGGCTTTTGTTATAAACCAAAGTTTTATATAATTTGAAGAATATTAGAAATATAAATCTAGAATTCTACACATTTTTTAAGGGTTCGGTTAACGGGCCCGTGCTTAGGACAATCATTATTTAACCATTTAGATTTTTTTGTTTTAAATCCATATATATATATATATAATAGTAATTTCGAAATTGTATTACCAATGCATACTAATGCCAAAATTTAATATTTTGTTGCCATAGACAAACTAGAACAACTACCAAAACAATATTTGTAACATAGGTCTTAAGTTTTGTTGTAGGTCTTTCTGGCTTGGTTTAAGAAATGGACAAAGTTGGCTACAACTCTCACTTAAAAAAATTAACATAACTATGTGTTTTGAAATATAATAGTTGGATTACATGTTCTTTATATTCTTTACACGCATGTCAAATTTTATGCTAATCGGATGTTATTTATTATTCAATCTATAAACATATTTTTAAGGCATAATTTTAGACTTGCAAAAAATTAAAATTCAAATACTTGATTAATAACATGACTATTGATCTTCAAAAATTTTGCAAGCATGAAAAATATAAGAAGAAAATGTAATCTAATGGTAGATTTGTCAAAATTCACATATAATAAGAAGATATTAAATGGAGTTGTAGTAGTTAACATCAAAACTAATTTGTTGCCAAAAAAATTTCTTAAGAAATAGCCATTACTTCTAAAGATTTTAGAATAGACTAACTAAAGAAAAAAAAATCATTAAATAACAAAAAAAAAAAATTTTATTTTATTACAAAACAAAGGGATGTGACATTGAATATGATTAGTGCCATGTCAATAATATAATATACAATTTTTTTTTTTTTTTTGTTTCATGTTTAAAAGTTAACACATCAATTTGTAAGATTTATATAATAAAATTTATAATATGTGTCACGTTATTATCCTTATGGGTATAAACACTTCCCTATCAATACTGTCTTTTGAATGTCAATGCATGTCTAGTGTTTGTCCTGCCTATTAACCATAAAGACCAAACTCCAACAATTGTATAGCCGTAAAGGGACAGATAATGAAACAAAAGCAATCTAAAAGAACTCATACATTAAGCATAAATGGACAATAGCTATCTCTTTTCATTTTGATGTACAATATATAGATAGCTAGATGCTTCATCAGATAATAAGATACAACATTCATTGTGACGGGACTGACGAATTCATCTCCCAGAGACGATCTCAGCGGTACAGACATAGACATCCTCAGAGGAGCTAAACAAACACCCACGTCATTGACGAATGCAACCAGGCCATTCAATGCGGCCAATTATACCCGGAGCGGTTACAAAGCCAGCTGTATGAACCGTTGAAGCACATTGAAGCCACATTTCAATGCATAAAACGTTACCAAGAGGGACATCAAAGCCACCATAACTACCCCAACGGCTAGGAGCTGTAAAAACATATATAAGGCCCTCACAACATCAACACAAGGTACAAGGAAATACTCAGATAATTTTACTGTTATTCTACAATTCTGTTTGAACTTACAAAGGGTTCCCTTATACTGACTTTGGCATCGGAGACGTTGTGGCAGGCACCACACCGGTGACCATCTTTGGAGGTACATTTACGCAAGTTGGGGATTCATTCCATCTGCCCACTCTGACTGACGAACTTATGCTTCATCACATTGCAATTTCTGCTAGTACTTAATCATGCAAAGTCGTAAATAGTAGCTAGGATCAGCATATGCTGAAATTATTACATGCAAGGACTAATATCAGTTTTTGCAAAGGAAAGCATCCAGTCCTTTGGACATCTTAACTGCAAAGTCCACATATTCTTCTGGATCAGGGGCATTAACATTAGCCTTCTCAAATTCCAAAGTCCACTCCACAGAGCCAGCACCCTGGTGCACTTTGAGAACCTGAATTTTTGCCTTAAAACTCTTGTAAATCCTCAACACATCCCCTTGAATGACATTAAAAGTGATTGACATATCTCCATCGTCAATGTCTTCGATTTTTATTTTCGCTGTCATGGGAGTCCCTGACACAAATTCCCCACCAAAAAAAAAAAAAAAAAGACTTAATTAATAGCAGATACAGACACAGAAAGTTGGGTGAGGAAATACTTATTTCTTTGGGAAATAACTTAAAAAGTCTAGGGTTTATAGCTTATTTCATATTAGGTTCTAAGGTTTTTAATATTGTCAAATCATTCAAATTTAGGAAATCTTTCCAATTTGAAGCATTTGTCTATCTTCAATTCATTATTCTAGACAGTAACAGTACAGAGAAAAGCGATGAAAAAAAAAATCTATGCATTTCACATAAGACTTATTCATAAATAAATTTTACAATCATTTAGTAGAGAGAGGATGGTGAGAGCCTAAAATTCTTTTGTGTCTACATGCTAGTACAATTTCTATGTTGCTTTTTCTTTTAACGCAATTTTTTATGAAGTGGAATGAACTTCAACAACCATCACACTACCATTTTATAGTCCTCGACTCCTCGTGATAAAACCAAAGTATCAAAAGTGGAGAATTTATTCCATAATCCTTTAGTAATTTCCTTTTCACTTAGATAAAATTGATTCTTTCGACTTGTGGTGTCTAGAATATATAGGAACTTTGCAGGATGCATTAATCATGTGAGGGGATAAGTAAATCTCCTGAAGTATTGAACAGATTCACCTCATCCCTTCACTTCCTATACTAGAAAGTTCCATAATTAATTATGAAGGGATCAAAATAAAATATTTCCCTTCATGTATTAGTCCCAAATTCTTAGCAACATAACAGATGGAGCGTTCCCCTTTTTACTATGTATAAATTTATAATCCCCATCTAACTGCTTTCAATATCTTAGATTAATGACAAATAAGGAGCGAAAGAGTGAAGAAAATATAAATTATAGGATAAGAGCAAAGAAGATGAAGTAGAGAAGTACAACAAGAATATTATGTGATAGTAGATTACCTATTAACTTAAAGAGAAATTTTATAAAACATAATACCAGTTATGCTTTATGGTACAGAATGTTAGGCTATTAAGAAGCAACATACTTATAAAATGAGTTTAATTGAAATAAAAATATTAAGATGAATAAATGTAAGTACACAAAAATATAAGATTCAAAATTAGAAAAATCGCTTAAAGATGAGATCATAATTAGAATGGCTCCTATTAATGAAAAGATAATGAAAAGCTACTTAAGATAGTTTGGTTATGTTCAAAGGAGAATGGTTAATGCACCAATAAGAAAGAGTGTGCCTATTCAAGTTGAGGCAATGAAAAATAGGTAATGAAAGACCCAAAATAACATTAGTAGAAATTTGTAGAAAAATAGTAAAAACATGACAGCTAAATTAAGAAAATAACTGAAAATATGACTTTAGATTTAATATAGAATAGCTAAAAAAGAACGAGTAATTTTAGGATCACACCTTTTACCGCATCATTTTCCACAACTATCATATGTGGTAGACTATGACTTGCTGCCTGTCACTTTCATATAGATCCACCACTTTATTCTCCACCACCCCAACCTACCATATCAAAGTTATGACAAAGTTGTGACGCCAAAGTGTGTGATTTACTCTCACTAATATGTTAAGTTATAGCAAAACCCCAAAAATTTGAGACTAGACTTGATTGTTGACACTACTGTATATTGCCATATCTAGCCAAATTTCAATTAAAAATAATTAATAGAAAGGTATAAATAATTGTAATTTACCGAGGTCATATTTCCAATGGGTCAGACAGCCAGCCCTGACCTCATCTCCTTCTTGTATTTGAAAGCTCTTAATGTTTTTGGGGAACATTTGAACCAAACGATGCATATTGTTCCTAAAGAAGCCATAGTACTTTTCTACTTCTGCCTTTATCTCCACCTGTGCCTCGAGCCTGGCAATCGAACTGTCAGCCATTACTTAAGCAGCCACCAAAACCAAATGTTGGACAACTTATAAAACTATGTGGTAATGAAACTAATCCTTGAATTGCTTTTATAGTGAACCGAATTCGTATCAAAGTTTTTAGAATATTACCAAGTGGGTTTTATGGTTTGCAACTTGATTTGGTACCTTTTCCATATTATCTTTTTATTATAACTTATTGTCTTTGTTTATAGGATATTGAGGATGTCACTTTCTCTATGATACATATCTAGGCTTTGAATTCGATTACAAATGAATACGGGTAAAGTTTAGGAGAATACACCAAGATATCTTACATAAGTTGGTATATATTTTACTTTAGGGAAAATTATTGTGTAGTCTCAGACTACAAGATCAGCATGCTGACCTTGTATTCCCAGCCAATAAAAGCACGCCAGCACATAACAAGTTGCTTCCTTCAGCGGGACTGCCAGTGCATCATAAAAATTGATGCTCTCCTAACGTCTGTTAGACTGTTACCGTGAAGCCAAATTCAAAATTTTCAGCAAGCCTCATAAAGCACAGTTAAAAGGTTTGGGCCCACGTCAATAAAATAAGTGATAATAGTAATATAGGCTATAGGGTTCTCAACTTAAAAGCCATAAAGAATATTGACAGCAAACCCAGGTTCTTTGGCAGTAGACAAGCGGCGGACAAAAGAACAAACAAGTTTTTTTTTGGCTTCAAGTAAAAGCATGGTTGAAATAATGGACTTGGAAAGTGATAAAAGGTAAATTTTGTTTTGTCTTGTTTTAATTTAATTTATGTTTTGAAATAATGTTTAATTATTTCTTGTGATATATTTGCTCTCAAATAAAATTATATAAAATTGTATTGCTGTATTTTTTTTTTTTTTTTTTTTTTTGCTCTTTCCAATATTTATTGTTAATTTTTATTATTATAATTTTTTTTTTTCAATGAGTATCCATGATCGACTCAAAAAAATTTAAGAATAAAATTTTGTTGTTACTGTTGTTGTTATCATAGTTAATCTCAATAAATAAATATTAAAAATTTTGGTATTAAAACTTTGTTGTTATATTGTTGTGCCTAAACATAAGAGTTTTGTGATCAAGTGTACCATAGGCGTTTAAGAAGACATACAAAATTGTAAATATGGTGCATATCGATAAAAAAAAAAAAATTATAAACATGATATAATTATTGTATTATAATTTTCTTAGTATTTTGTTTCTAATACACCAGTCTGTCAACCACCTAATTCCTACTCTTATACAGACTTTACAAGTGCTAACTTATATGGTCAATCTTACTCGCCTTGGACAATGCATTCTCAGGTATTAAGTATATATATATATATATATATAATGTATGGTCATAATCTGATTGCTATACTTGATACCTAATTACGAGCTATTTTCTATTTAGGACATGAGCTATGTAAATGTACCATTTACATCTATGTTGCAAGGTACCGATGTTGTAGCCCAACTTAGTCAGGTAAATTAACACAATTCATTCATTCGATACTATGTGAAACTATATGTACAAGGCTTTGTTTTGATATAATGCGTTCTTATATTTTATTCCTTATAGAATTCATCTGCTTCCCAAATGATATCATTGATTTATAATTCGAAGCAACCAGATTACACATATAGCCAAGAGGTGAATTTGGAAATTCTTGTGGCATACTTGTTTTATCAATAGTGTCATTTATTTCTTGTTCTCAAGGATTACTTACTTTATACATTTTATTTATTTATTTTTCTTTAAATTAGGTTGTCAACCACATAGAAAAGTTACAAAAGTAAGACATGGGAAATGGCCACAGTGAACTAAGTAAAAGAGTTCATAAAGTATTTTTTATTATAGTTGAAGACAAGCAAGACTTATTATTACAGTTGTTCTCTACTTTGAACCCGAAATTGCAATGGTGCTAGTAAAAAACTTGGAAGACGTTTGCATTTTGGAAGACACTTGCTTGGAGTTGTGGAAGTCTCGGCTTGCTAAAGATGAGGATGAGCAATAGGCTAAGGATGATGATCAGCAAGTTGAACATGAAGGAGCTGTCATTATTGGCTTTGAATGAGATGGATTCATTAGTTAGAGATAGAAATTATTAATAGCTTATTTCCTAGACTTTCTGCAGTGTAGAAGATAGGATTAGGTTGTTTGCTAGGTGTATGAGTTTAATTTTATTCAACCTCTTCCTTAAAGCAAGAAGATTTTCCACCTGTTTCTTAGTTTTTTCCTTATAGCAAGAAGTAATCAAATGACTGTTGCATTACATTAATTTTTAATAATTGAATACTCTAATAATCAATGTGCTTCTCTCTTTGTCTAAAAAACTATTTTACATTTATACCAAAGTGAAGCATATAATTTTAATTTTGTCAATTTAAACCTTAGATTTTCATTTCTATCACAATCTAAACTCTTCATCCATCTCCGTTACATTAAGCTCTGATAGAACAAATTCTAACACCTTTACACACCTAAAATAGCAGTCTTATCACTTATATCCATAAGTGATTTAAAAAAAAAAAAAAAAAAAAAGCACATAAGGGAATGAAACTTGAAAAAATATTTAATAGATTCCGGGTGTCAATAGGTAGTAATGTGTTCCTCTCTCTCTCTCTCTCTCTCTCTCTCCCTCTCATATGTGATGAAGAAATGTTGTGCATTGAGGTGGTAAGTAATAAAATAGATAAAAGGGTTTAGATTATCAAGTAAATAAATATTTAAAGTATAATTGGTACAATTAAAAATACATGTGAGCTAAATCGGATACATAAGTAAAATAGGAAGATTATTATTATTTTTTAAATTTCCCTAAAAGATTGTTAGGTACGTTCCTAATTAAAATAAAATATTAATGTTTGTCTAAGACAACTCCATCATTATCAGAAGTTAATAAATAACTGGCCTCATGTTGTAGGTTATTGATTTCGAAAGTTAGATAACTGGCAATATGACCTAAATCATTGTCAGACAGTGCCATTTGCGATTACAATCAAATAAAGCATTCTGGATTTCAAATCGAAACTCCTTTCTATTAACATTTTTTAATATTATTTGTGGCTATTATTAATTTGATAATTTCCAACCTTATCATCTTGTGTCTGCACCTATGACCTAACAATCATAACTACCTCAAAAACCTGTGCTCATGCATTTTAATTAACAAAAACTACAAAACATTGGTGCTTACTGCTTGCTCCCAAGTCCCAAACTATTGGCCTCTTAAATGTATGCCATGCGATGACACTTTATTATTATTATTATTATTTTATTCAGTGTTATAATTTTAGTGTTATAACTTTTCATTCATAACCAAATTTTTTAATTCATTCCACAATATTGGGAAGGGGAAAAGAGGAACAAATGAAAGGAGAAGTTTTATTTTTTTGGGTAAAGTACTATTTTGGTTCTTAAATTTTACCAAAAGTTTGTTTTTCATCCCTAAACTTTAAAAAGTTCATTTTTCGTCCCTAAACTATTGAAATGTTCATATTTCGTCCCTAAACTATTGAAAATATTTTATTTATGTACTTAAACTTTACTAAAAGTTTGTTTTTCATCCCTAAACTATTGAAAATATTCTATTTTCATCCTTATTTTTGTCTCTATACTATTCAAAAAACTCTTTACAAAGTTTAGGGATGAAAAAAAAAAAAAAGCTTTTTAAAGACGAAAAAAAAACTTTCAATAAAATTTAGAGACCAAAATAGTATTTTTACTGTTTTTTTTAGAAAGTTACAATTGGTTTTTATGCAAATTTTTTATTTTTGATGTGAAGTGGGATAGTTTTTTTTTTTTTTTAAATTATATAAGGTGGGGTAGTTTTGGTTGTATACATGAGGTAGTGGGAAGTTTATTTATTTATTTTTTTGTATCTATCTATTAGCTAGTGGGAAGCTTTTACCTAGTTTTTATTTATTTATTTTTTATTTTTGTTGATTTACTATTTTAACCTCATTTTTTTTTATTTTTTAGGAGTAAGAATAATATAATTAAATTAGATGAATTTTTGGAAGTAAAAAAAGTAACAACTAACTTTCCAAATTTTCTTAATATATAAAGATAGGTGTAAATGCACTTTTAGTCCCTACATTTTTACTTTTTTCCATTTTAGTCTCTACATTTTATTTTTACCACTTTTAGTCCCTAAACCAATTAACGCCCTTCATTTTAGTCCTTCAAACCCCATTCCGTCACCAATTAACGGGGAAACTGACGGGATTAATAAAAAATTATTTTTTTTACACACTGGTGAATAAAATATCTTCTTCTTCTTCTCTCTCTCTTCGGTCTGTCATCTCCTCTCTCTTTCATTCCGTCCCTCTCCCTTCTCTCTCTTGTTCTGCACTCTCATCTCTTCAAACCCACCATGGCCGGACCCACCATCACCAAGCCAGGTCGAAGCCACTTACCATTCCCTGACCCAAGTCCTAAAAAATTTCAACAAAATCCACTTCCTTCCAATCGAGCTTCCCAGCGGCGAATCAGGTATCAAGGATGGGGTTTTGCTCAACTGGCATGCTGATTTTGGCTCCACCCTTGACGATTGTGTCATTCTTGGCTCCAGAACGATTCTTCGCTCCCCTACCAGTGCCGCCAATTTTGGGTATTTGTTGTGTTTGTGGGTGAAGATTGTGTGGCTTCACAGTGGGTTAGCGATGGAGATCGCGGTGGGTTAATGGTGGAGATTACAGTTCTCTCTCCTTAGTTGAAGGCGGCAGTAGCATGGATTTTGCCGCCGTAGGTAGGTTGCTCTCTTCTCTCTCAAACTCTCACTCTCTGTGGATCAGTATGGATGGGTTATGATTTGCTGTCGTATGTCGGTTTTTGATGGGTTGTGATTTGTGTGGGAGTGGGTTTTAGGTCGCTGGGTGGTGGCGACGCGGTGTGGTGGTTGCTACGGTGGGGTTTGGGTTTTGGATTTTGGATTTGTTGTGATTTTTCTGGGTTGATTTGGGTAGTGCAATAGTGGTGGGGTGGTGGTTGTGTTGTTAATGATGGTGGTGGTAGGTGGTGCAGCAATGGTGTTGTTAATGATGGTGGTGGGAGGTTTTGTTGTTGGTTGTTTCTGATTTCTTCTCTTATTTTATTCACGAGCGTGTAAAAAAAAAAAAAATTTATTAATCCCGTCAGTTTCTCCGTTAATTGGTGACGGAATGGGGCTTGAAGGACTAAAATGAAGGACGTTAATTGGTTTAGGGACTAAAAGTAGTGAAAATAAAATGTAAGGACTAAAATGGAAAAAAGTAAAAATATAGGGACTAAAAATGCATTTACGCCATAAAGATAATATCATATGTTTTTAACTTATAAGTATAGCTCAATTGATAAATTCTTTTATCGTCTGATAAGAGATGTAAAACTACCTCTTAAAAAAAAGAAAAGTATAAGTTGAGGATACTTTTCACACAACTGGGGGCCTGTAAATAAATAAAAAATTAAAAAAAAATTAAAAAAAATTAAAAAAAAAAAAAAAAAACAACTCGCTACAGATTTATGCCAGCCAATTCAAGCCTACAGCCCGCGGAAATAGCCCATGTAAATTAGCTCATGAATTTGGTTGAAATTGGACCAAAAAGCCGAGCCCAAAAAATCAATAATTACGCCTAAGGAAACCGTAAGGCTAAGACAGCTAAAATGGCCAACATTGGGTCGATGTGGTCCACCATTAATCAACAAGTGATTATTGGGCAATGTCTATTTTTTTTTTTTTTTTTCTTACGGCGTGGATCAAGCTCACATGTGCAAAGAATAACCCAAACAAAGGGTTAATTAGATGATGTGGATTTGAGGGTAATAGAATTATTTCGAATCGGTTTGGGGCCTTTGGGCTCATCAAAATCTCTCTCCATTGGGCTTGGAGAACTTGTGAGACCAATTAGCCCATACTTGATGCAATGTGCACTACAGGATTGCTCACGGAAGAACCAAATATCTGCAAAATTAAACACATTATTGTGAACGCAGCGGTTTTCTCCTTAAGAATGGGGAGTACGCCTAGGCCAAGTGGACTAGGACGGAGAAAAGATAGAGTCGCCACTTAAATTAGGTCTAAGAACTATAAATATAATGTCCTTATGTGGAAGCAATGTTATTGATTCTGTTTCATTCCGGCTGGAACGGACAGAATTTCTCGTACTAGTATCCAAACCGGAATGGAAACTCCTTTTATTCCACCTTGGATAAAATTCCGGTCAATTCCAAGGTGTTTCGGGAGTTTCGCCCTATTTCGGAAAATTTCGGCCGGTATGAATTTTAGCTTTCTTTTCTCCCTTCTGAACTTGACTACTTCATCTTCTTGCTGGTCTAAACTCAAAGCCATACTATTTCTCCTTAAACCTGCGTCTAAACTCTAAACTCAAAGCCACTGTTTCTTCTTCAACTTCATCTTTGTTTCTTTGAGCCACCACATTTCTCTGTTGTTGACATTTCCTTTGCTAGAGGCCAAAAACAAATGGAAAAATCAGTTTTGTGCTTGTTGGAAAAGTCCAAAATTTGAAAAATATACCGACTTCAAACCACATCTATACACTGCATAGCACATGTGACCGCAAAAATAAGGTGCAGTGTGGTTATAGTTTTGGCTAAACTCTAAACCACATCACACCGCACAGCACATGTGACCGCAAAAATGAGGTACGGTACAGTTATGATTTTGGCTAAACCACACCGCAAAGTGTAGTGCTAAAGATGGCCCAAAACCGCACTGCACCGCAAACACCCCTACCCATCACTCTTACACATACAACACCTGTTGACAATACAAATATTCCTGTTCCTCAAATTGTTATTAGGAGAGTGTTGTAATCTTACAAAGCCATCTGCTACTGCTATTTTGAATGAGTTGCAGTTGTTATCCGAAGGATGAATTTAAATAGAGCAATGAATGAAATTAAACCCAGAAATTCTTTCATCTTTCTTCTCCTGCCTTCTAGGCAAACAGATATTTTAGGCTTTTAGCTTAAAATTTATAGAACGTCCTAGTACTGAATGGCATCTCCTCTAACCATAAACAAGGGTTAAGGGTGCACTCAGATTCAATTCCTGGGTGGTCGAGTTGAATATAACAATCAAAATAACTATTAATATAAAATACTGAAAAACTTAATAAAAGCTGATACCAACTGAATTTTGCCTCATTTTTAGACTAAAAAAAAGAGATGGGGGATATCATTACATTTACAATATGTGCACATGTGGAGAGTTTCAAAGAAAAAAAGAGAGTACTTCCAGAACTATATATTTACACATTACATGCACTCATTTTAGTAACTACTACTAGACTTTTCCCATGACCTGAAAAACCGAATCATATGGTCATAAACATCTTTCTTTGCATTTACGCTCAAAAGGAAATCTACATGACCATAGTTCTCGAGATAAAGCAACTCTGGCTTGGACTGCAATTCCTTTAGAGTGTGCTGCAGATCCGTAACATCAGCTAAATCATCATTGCCCCCATAAGCTATCCATAGAGGCAATGACTTGGGTATGTGACCAAGATCGAAAATAGGGGGCTTCAACTGACCATATAGCTTCAGGTTTTTTAACAATCCATAGTCATACTTGGAAAAAGTACCTTTACGAATCACTGCAAGACACAATGGAGATTACTGTAACAAAACTGCCCAAAAGCATCTGCCTCTCTTTTCCCCAAGGAAATAGAGTTTTTTTTTTTTTGGGGGGGGTGGTGGAGGGATGAAGTTTCTCTTCAAACTAAGTTATGTTAACAAAAGCATATGATAGATTTGAAAAAGACATTAGTTCCACTTCCAATAAACAAGTACCGCAAACAGGTTAAAGAAAAGAAAATATTTATCTTTTTTTATTCTAAAGAAGAGCCCATTGAACTCACCTCTAGGTGGTTATCTAATTTATAACCATCTTGATCTTAGCTGACAACCAATTTCCCCCTTTATGTTCCATCGTAATTAGGGGGGGAAGAGGAAGTTGTACACAGGATTTCTATTAATTAATTGTAAGACAATCATTTAACACCAAAAGCTTAGTATAAGATTAAAGAAATGCACAAACTACACCCCACTCTGTCAATAAACAACAATAAAATTATCATGGAGGTGGTATTCCATTCAACAATAAATTGGAGTATTACCCACCAAAACCCTCCCTCTCCTCCCTCCCCCCCAAAAGAAAAAGAGCAAGAATTGCAAAGAAAATGCTACAAAGGTCAAAGGGGTGCAACGCAGCAACTCTAGTCATGTGCATTATAAACGCTCTTTTTCCATCTCAAATTCTTCAATCAAATTCATAGAGATTACATACAAGAGCACTGAAAACATATAAAAATTTATATAGTAAATATATAATACCTTTGTTTAGTAATTAGTTCACATATTCTAGAGGCTTAATCTACCAAAATATAGCCATTCATAATATATATGGTTCTTCAAGTGCATTGCAGACTTCACAGGGTTATTAGCGTATAAATTAAACTACAACTTATAGCAGTACAAAGAGCAATGCCATGAGAATATGATAACAAAATCTGAAGCATTCCTAAAATATATCAGCCTCAACACATTTGCAACTATCAAAGTGTAAAACAAGTTTTTAAGAATTACACAACATCACACAAACTACTAGAATTTAGTCTAAGAGAATCATAAACTGACTACTACAGAAGGCAGCTAAAAGAAAATCTGTGGAACATACTTTGGAAAAGATGACGCAAGTTCTTTGAAGATGATGGGTGTGGTTCATATTCAAGATAGAAATCCACACGCGAGTTATTGAAGCAACAATTCTTCCCTGCAACATTATTGAAACACCTTCAAAAGAAGTTAAATGAAAATACACACATATATCAAGCATTTATAATATAGCATAAGAGCACCTTCCCCACTTTTGGTTTCATTAAGTTGCTAAATTATTACTTTCAAAGATTGTAAATATGAACCCAAAACCTATATCTATTTCAACCTTTTACTATTAACCATATACACAACTTGATTAAAAAGAATAATAAGAAACAAAAAGTCTGGTCTTCTTTAACGTTGTACAAAACCATGTACCAAGTTATCAACTCATTGCAGTAACTATTTTATCAAAAGAATTTGCACATCCAAGAAAATGAGATCCAGAATCCTAAAAGAATGTGGGCATGCAAAGCCTGGCATGTGGGAGTGAGAAAGTGGGGATGTTATTATGCCTACAAAGGTAGGACCTAAGCATCCAATTTTGGGGTTGGCCAATTCACTTTACAAGAAGTCCTTCAAACAATATCTCAATGAACTCTAACTCAAATGGCACATCCTTACCTTGTAAGAATAAAGTGGAAAGTGAGATCGAGCGCTCAAGATTCTCCAGGTGTGTGGGTGGGTGCAATTACCAAAAAAAAAGGATATTTCAAGGCCCAAAATTATTGGACGGATTTAGCTCAGCCTACCCAATTTTATCTTATAAAGTAACTTTGTTAAAGATTAAATTTTAGGCTGATACAGTGTGTATATTAAGATGTCAAGCGTGCTTGGGAGGACAGGTACTGTAGCATTACATGGAATTACGCATGGCAAAGGTTTTGGGGTTTTATGAAACATAACAGAGAATTGAAATCCTTTTACAATTGTATCCACTAAAAATAGTTTATGGGTAAATAATGAGAACCTTGTTAAAAATTTGGAACTCCTTAAAATTTCTAAGAACTTATGGATAGATTAAATAAAAAAGAAAAAAAAAAAAAGAATTATAAGGCAGTCCCTAAAACAAAACAATAAACCCCACTTACCCTAATCCATGTAAGTCCCCCCTCTTACAGGTTTTCTAGAATCAACCGTAAAGTACTGTAATATTATTATTAAAAAAAATCATTCTCTTTGCCATAAAGACCCAAAACAGCAAAGCCATACTCAAAACCTGAAGTAAATTGAACCTAAATATCAAAACCAACACTAACATCGATGTCAACAAGCCCCATTGCAAAACTTGTCCCAACACTTAATGAATTCATTGTAGCAAGAACAGTTTTATCATTCTCTTTTATCTCATTCTCTTCTCCATAAAGACCCAAAACAGCAAAGCCCTACTCAAAACCTGAAGTCAACTGAACCTAAATATCAAACCCAACACTAAGTTCAATGTCAATGAGCCCCACTGCAAAACTGGTCCAGACATTAGACACGATGAATTCATTGTAGCAAGAAGAGTTTTATCGTTCTCTTTATCTCATTCTCTTCTCCATAAAGACACAAAACAGCAAAACCCAACTCAAAACCTGAAGTCATTTGAACCTAAATATCAAACCCAACACTAACTTCGATGTCAACGAGCCCCATTGCAAAACTGGTCCCAACATTAGACTCATTGAATTCATTGTAGCAAGAAGAGTTTTAGCCTAAAGTCATCCCAGATTTTTCAACTCCATCACTTAGGGAATGGAGCTTGTTCTTAGAGAGAGAGACAGCTGGTATTAGTAAAAAGATAAATTCTAAAAGGATGTTATTTTTGTATAAGTGCAACATTTCATGTGTTGAATTTTAACTTGAAACCAGATGTGAAATAACTAAGTTAATGTACATAAGTTATCCCTATAATTTATCAGAAGAGAAATTGATAATTTTAGGTCTATTGATTGATATTGTAAAGAGAGTTGATAACTTGAATTAAATTCTTTATCAGTTAGAATAATATTCATGTAAGGTTATTCCTCTTAAAAAAAGAAAAAAGTATAAACATATTTTCTATAAACATATTGAGGTTGATTAAATTATTATTTTTGAATAAATAATGAAAAATAAATTAACTATATAATTTTTTTTTTTAAATTTATTTAGAGTGTGCATCAAGTGAGCAAAAATCCTAGCTCCACTATATGGCAGAGACACGACTTCCCAAGCATGCATGAATAGAGGATGTTATTTTGAAAGACATGTGGCCTATTTGCATGGATAGTCATAGTTAGTTTTTAGAATTTAAATGTGGAACCGCCATCAACCTCTTGTCTATATAAGAGATGGCAATACACAGAAAAGGAGATCCCTCTTGAACAACTAAAAAAAATCACGATGTAATCTTACCCTAGTGTTATAGTTTCTCCACCAATGAAAGGTTTAATGCTTGCAATGGCTAGGCAATTACCAAAGGAGTAGTTTATAGCAACGGCTAGTAAAGTTCTTTAGGAATGGCTTTCAAAAGTCAAGCAAAATTCCCTGAAGTTCCAAGGAAGGGAGAACCCAATTCTTCCTTTTTCATTTCCATAATTCCATTTCTTTTCAGTTTCCAAACTTGGGTATATATTTGGTAAATAGGAACTAAGCATATTACATAGCACTTTCGCTTGAACAAGAAATTGGAGAAAGAACGGTTCCAACAAACATGTCATACTGAACGTGTAAACACAGTGCATATATAGAGCCATGTCCAAACACAAATATGCACACATGCGAGGAGAGAGAGAGAGAGAGAGAGTAGAAGAACCTGTTATGGAAGATAGCAAGTCATTGCAGTCTACATGGCCATCACAGATGGAATCAATGAGGTTGATCCCCCAATCACTGGAGATCATGTAGAAGTTCAACACAACACACTTAATACTAAAGCCTAAGTATAAGCAAAAGATGAATAATAGAATAAAAGCAGTTTATAACCTTCTGAAGTTGAGTTCATGAATGCCCATGGCGAGAATCATCTGTCCAAAACAAATATATCTTGGTCATTTTTAACATCAGAACCATTTCTACCGTATCATCCAATAATGGCAGATAGGGAATACCTGATCAAGATGCATGTTAACCATTCTTAGTACAAACGGAGCACTGACATGTCCCAAGTATGATATTGGACACAAAAGAGCAGCGGCTTCAACCATTTCCACTATATCTGGCTGAGTGAACACAGCCAAAGACATGATTGTCCCCTGAGCAAAAAGAAATTAAGTATATAAAAACGCAAGTAGCCAAAAGGCAAGAGTACATAGTAAAAGAAGAGGTGTAAGACCTGTGAATGTCCAACAACAAATATTTTGGTATATGTTATTGAATTTATGTAGCATATCATATCTGCAAGATCATGAAGAGCCAATTCCTGCCAACTCCAATCCCAAAAATCCTGCAAGAAAAACTTAAGTTTAGCCTAGTCACATTACAGATAAGCAAAGCATGTTTTAGACGCCAAAAAAAAAAAAAAAAAAAAAAACAGATTTTTGAAGAGAATTTCTATGAAGTTTTCTTAAATCCTTTTTGTCAAGGTTCTAATTTGTTCGTGTTCATTTACATATCAAGGTAAGTTTATATGGGGATTGACTGGTATCCTGAGACTGTATTTATGTTGCATGTCAGTCTCACAAGGAATGGTTATACTCAGGCTCTATATGTATTCCTTTCCTAATCCCCTTCATTGTCTCCCCCCACCCCTATGAGATTTTCAATACTCAACCCTCACATAGTTATGCAAGAAGAATGGCGCACCTACTGTTTTAGTTTCTCACTAGATTTTTTATACTATTTACAAACAGTTATGATAAATTTGTTCATTCACTAAATGCAAGGAATTAATCAGAGAAGATAACGACTTTTCACATGCAATTTTCAGGCACTCCACTATGACTACAACCAACCAAAATTAAATGGAAAAAGAACTTAATAATAGGAAGAGAGACAAATCGTATAAGCTGCATAAACCTTATCTTTCTCTGATAAAGATACATGCCCATGACTCCAACGTGTTCCACGCACATTTCCTACCCAAACATCAAAACCATGATCTGCAAGGATGAAGCCCAATGATTGTTCTGGCGAATCCAGAAACCACGCATCACCTGCCTGTTTGTTTTTAAAATCTAGGAAACAATGAGATCAAGTAAAGCCAGTAAACTAGTTTCTTCTTAACGATAACTATGTAATCCCATCGTTGAAAACTTATTTGAAGAATTCTTTTAAAGAAACTTCGAGGCAGCACTCTCATGCATACCTTTATGTAACTGTTGTAATCACCAATTGTAGGAAAATTAAAAATCTTTCATTCTTTTCCAAATAAATACAGTTGAATTTTATTGAAAAGCATATATTAAGTCATTGGGAGTGTGGGTGAAATATTTATTGTAAACTATACTCATGCCCATTTTTGGCATTTTTTTGCCAAATATTTAGTTTTTACAACAAAAAAAGAAACACTAAAAAGCTTCTACCCGAAGTTATTTTGTTAAGTAATCCCTTTTGGAAATTGGTTTGCTAAACTCGAGTTCCAAACGAAAATTAAGTTTAGCAAACTCGAGTTCCAAGCAGATAGCCGCCGGCTGATTGAAAATACCACATCAGACAATCCACGTGAGAAGCTAACCTTTTGGAACTCAAGTTAGCTAAACTTGATTTTCACTAGAAACTCGAGTTAAGCAAACTAGAGTTCCAAAAGGTGCTACCTAACTAAATAAGTTTGGGCGGAGGCTTTTCAGTAAAGCCCCTATTTTTAAACATACAATTTTCTTTTTCTTTCGTTTCTGGGCACAAATGTATGCTAAAAGAGAGAGAGAGAGAGAGAGAGAGGAAAAGACACGTGTCCTAGTATGTCTACTAAAGGACATAGAAGAATTAAAATTCTCCTGAAATTGAGTTAAAAAGCTCAAGACTTTTAATAACTCTCCAAACAAAAGTGTAGGTCCTTGAGAGGAAACCTGTGACCGTTTGGACAATTGCTTATGAGGATACAACTTAAAACAATTAGGACGAATGTGTCCAGAAGCACCACAATGGTGACAAACATGAGGTCTAACAAAGGATTTAGAATTAGCCAAAATAGTTTTGGATTTCATACCTTTATCACCTTTCTCAGATTAGGGCACACAGACAGTCCTTGATCCAGAAGCCGTGGAAGAGGAGGGACCGGAGGAGACAGCATATCCTAAGCCAGTCTTATCAGAACTAGGCTTTTGAGCATTCAATACCTCATCAAGCTTTGCAATAGACATCCTCTCTATTTAAGTTCTAGCTTGACTAAGCTCAACCTCAAAATTCTTGACCTTCTCTTTTAATGAGGTGTTCTCTCCCCAACAAGAGTCTCAACTAATCTTGTAGTCTCATCTAGTTTGACTAACAGATCAGCATTTTCAGTTTTTACCTCATTAAGCTCTTTTCTACAAAGATGAGAAGTCTTTTCATATTTTATGAATTCAATGCATAGCTTATCATAGGCTTCCTGAAGGGTCATCTTCTTAGGTACTTCATCATCAGAAGAATCCTCACTGTCACTAGCACTCTCCACAATCACCTTATCGGTTGAGGCAGCAAAGGCCATAATGTGACGACATTCATCCACATACTCATCGGAAGAGTCATCCTCAGTATCACTCCAGGTGGCAACCAACCCTTTATCTTTTGACTCCTTGATCTTTTCCTTCATGAGGTAGTTTGGGCACTCTATCCTCATATGACCAAAATCTTTGCACTCATGGCATTGGATGAGGGGTTTCTCATTCTTGCCCTTCCTTAAGGATTTAGATTTCCTAGGAGGTTTGCCCTTATCTTTTTTCCTGAATTGAAGAAGTTTGATAATCTCATCAGTTATGAAGGTTAGATCCTCATCCTTATCATCATCTTCATCTTTATCTTCGCTTTCATCTTCATCTTCAGAGCCCTCAATCTCTTCCTCTATACCCTTAAGAGCCAAGTTTCTACTCTTTCCACATTTTCCCATTAAACCTAATCTTATCTCATAGGTTTGAAGGTTCCATACAAGCTCAGTCAAAGGAATTTGATCAATGTCCTTTACTTCTTCAATGGCAGTGATCTTAGCATGGAATCTTTTAGGTAAGGACCTAAGGATTTTCCTAACAATTTTGGATTCTGCAATAGATTCTCCAAGATTGAAGGCAGAATTCACAATATCCATGAGTTTAGCATAAAACTCATCAAAGGTCTCATCCTCCTCCATCCTTATTTCTTCAAAACTACTAGTGAATCTTTGAAGCTTCACAGTCTTTACTGCCTGGGTACCTTCATAGGTGGTTTCAAGAATGGTCCATGCTTCCTTAGCAACTTCCGTGGATGATATTTTCTTGAATTCCTCATTGGTCACCCCACAAAACAAAGCATTCAAGGCCCTACTGTTGAAATTTGCCGCTATGATTGTTGCATCATCCCAATCCACCGGCGCTTCCTTTGGCTTAATCCAGCCAACTTCAACAGCTTGCCATACCTGTTCACCTAGAGCCTACAAAAAAACTTTCATACGAACTTTCCAGTACGCATAATTAGTTCCATCAAATAAAGGAAGAATCAAAAGAGATTGTCCACGATCCATGACAATAGGGGTCAAGGATCACACTCAGGAAATTAATCCAATCAGAGTGTACCCGCTCTGATACCACTTGTTACGAAATTTAGACCCCGGTTGATAGAATTAACAAGTTTTAAACCCAAGTTGTTAATTAGATTAATTATGAATAAACCTTGTTAAAATAAACAAATATCAATATCATGTCAATAATGAATGCAGCGGAAAAGTAAATAAGACAAGATATGATGACTCAGGAAAACCAATGAAACAAACTAGTTTCATAGTAAAAAACCTGGGGGAAAACCTTCCCGAAAAGTGATCCACTATAATGCAAAGAAGTTTCAAATCTAGTACAAAACCTTTGTCCTTAGACTCTACAATCCCCGTAAATAAATTCACAGCAAAAACCTTCTACCGTTTCAGAACTTATGAACTCTTCAATATATGAACGCCACCCTTTGATGCACGAATCCTAGTACGTGACTAACCAATTGCGCGGATCCCAGTACGCGACTTTAATCACCAACTAGAAGAAGATTGTTGGCTGCAAAGTTCTTCACTTCATCAACAATGAAGATCAAGAAGCACTTGGTTACAAAACCCTAAGGCGCAAAGACGCAGTAGCTTCTTTTAGAAAGAATAAGGCATCGGTCACCTTTTGCATATGTTCTCCTTGTATTCTCTTATGTGACGACCTCTAAAATAAGCCTTATATAGGTCTATGGTTGTGAGAAAAGAAACCCTACACATATATGTCATCATAGGCAAAAAATCAGATCTGGAAATCTGAATTTCGTAAGGCTCAGTAATTCTCGATCGATCGAAGAGGTGTCGAGAAGGTGTCGAGGAACATCTCGATCGATCCACCAAGTGTCGAGGAGCTATCGAGGAGACAGAAGATTTCTCGATCGATCGACCAGCTATCGAGAAGGTGTTGAGATTGCGATAAGAAACACCTTAAGAGCTCGACAGATAGCCAGGTGTCGAGGAGGTGTCGAGCAGCTATCAAGCTTTAAAATTCAGCACTTTCTCACTTGATTCTTGGACAGACTTGCATGTCTTTAACACTTGAACTTGAAACAAGGTTTCTTGAAGCATCAAAAACATCCTAGATCTACCCAAATACAAGTAAAGTGTGTTTTGTCAAAGGATAAGCCAATTACATAAAATATGTCATTAACAACACATATTTGTCAAAGCTCATTTATGAGCTTGTTCCAAAAAGTCTTCATAGCTAGCTTTTCCATTTATTAAGAAATGACCAAAACTTGGGAGGTTTGACTTCTCTTAATGAGAAGTGATCCAAAGCGTGTTGGACACGCTGAAGAAAAAGAAAAGAAAAAAGCAAAGGGTCATTCGGCCTAGAATGAAGAGCTGAAGCAAGAGAGCCATTATGAGAAAAACACATGTGAGAGCTTTAGGAGGTGCAGTCCGAAAAGATAGAGAGAAACACAGTGAGAGTGTGAGAGAGTGAAAAAGAAAAATGAGACTTTTTTCTTTGCTCAAGTTACACACAAGGAAGATAAATTGGTGGGGTTCTCATGGAGTTTTTGAGTGCTACAACCATGGAGAGTTGGAGTATTCAGAGGAAGATTTTGCTACTAGCTTTGTGGTGAGATTGTATTTACTCCTTGAGATTTATTTGTTATATATCCAATTTATTGTGGACACAAGTTTAGCATAAACTTGATAGTTGTAATCTCTATTTCATAATGGATATTTTTCGGAGCTGCCCCATGGTTTTTCCCTCTACACTAGAGGTTTTTCACATAAGATTTGGTGTTATTGTGTGGTTGTGTTTATGTGGTGCTTGTTGAAATTTTTGTTTCCATAATATTGCTATTGCTTGGTAGTTATATATTTTAATTCACACATAGACATTGAGGGGATTAGGATTTTTCCCCAACAGTATTGTGTATGAGCTCCTCTCTCTTTCTCTTATGCCTTTTTTGTTCCTCTTTTTTTCTTTTTCTTTTTTCTTTTTTTTTCAAATCTAAGAGCATCCACAGCAATGAAGCTAAAAATTTAGCTATTTAACTCCACCAAAAGTTACTTTATCTATTTTACCTACACACATGCTGCAGTAGTATATCTATTTTAGCTTTCAACACAATAAAATAATATAAATATCGCAATAAAATAATATATCCCCTACAATAAAATTATATATCCCACTACCCAAAAAACATCCACAGCACCAACCACAACCACCTCTACCATCAGCCACACCCACAACCACCACCACCACCACCACCACCAATCCACAGTAGGAAAAAAAAAAAAAAAAAAAAAAAACCATCAATCGAAATCTCTAATCTTTTTCCTCAACCCAGACCAAACAAAATAAAAAATCACCAATCACAGAGCTAGGCTTCAGTGAGGAGAACAGTGTCGGCATGGGTCTGATCGACGGAAGAGAAGTGGGTCTGAGGCGGATGGGTCTGATCGGCGGAAAACCAAAGCAATGGGCTGAGGAAGGCAGCGACGGCTTTGACGATGAAACCCAGGGAAACCCAGAGCTTGGATCGACGATGAAACCCACGAAATCCAGAGAAACACAGGATTGTCGGCGTTGGGTGAGTGTTGAGATGGAGGACTGGGTAGAGGCGTGGATTGGCGACTTGGGGCTTGGGTCGGCTTGGGCCGGTGACGTTGAGGCCGGCGGAGGCGTGGGTTGGAGACTTTGAGACAAAGAGGTGAGAGTGACTAAGAGAGAGAGAGGCACGAAGTGACTGAGAGAGAGAGAACCACTTTTTATTATTTTAATCTGGCCAGGAGTAAAATATTATTTTTTTTGTTTAGCTCTCAGCTACAGTGCACATCTATCTATAGATGTGCACTGTAGCAATGGAGCTAAAACAAATAAATTAGCTCCACTGCTAGAGCATGGTTTTTAGGTGTTTGAGGAGCTAAAAATACCAATATGGCTTTTTAGCACCACTGCTGTGAATGCTCTAATATGCTATTTTATTTTCAGGAAATGTTTCTTACCCACACCTTGTTGCACACAGTATATATAAATTATTTTTTGAACTAAAATCTTGACTTGAAGTCACAAATTTTAGTTCAAAAGATTTTTTTGGATGGACAGTTCAAAAGCTTAAATGTGTGTAATTTGTGTGTAATAGGGCAGTGTATATATAATAAACATTGTCATTTATTTTACTTCTTAGTAACTTGACTACTTGCCAAAAAAAAGAATGAAACTACCTTGACTGACCTTCTAGATACTATAAAACGAGGAGTAGTATTTGTTACTCACACTCATACCCTATTAGTATATTACACACATTGTTACACATCTATTTTTTGAATTGAAATCATTAGTTGAAGACACGTTTCAAAATTCAAATCATGATTCTAATTCAAAAAATGTGTATAACAGAATGGTCATAACAATTTTTATCCTAAAACAGATGGTTTTTACAAAGGAAGAACTACCCTTGGACCGAGGGGGCAATGGCCCCCCCTAAATTTAAAAAAAAATATATTATAAATATATATATGTGTGTATTAATTTTAGCAATTTTATTCTATAAAATTACATTTTATTTCCCTTTAACAATATCATTAGTTCTTTTAAGAGTAATGCTATACTCACAAACTTTTATAATATTTTTACAAACTTTTTTTGTAGCAAATTTTTATTAGTTCGTGTGGGGTCAAAGAATTTGGCCACCCCGGCCCACTTTATACTAAGCCCAAGGCCCACACTGAGGAAGAAGAAATATCCAAGGACGAACGAAAAAAGTCCTAATTATCAAGAAGCATCGTCGAGGACAACCCTGTCCTCGGCAAACCGAGATCATAGAGAGGGAGAGCCGCACGCCATCAGGGGCAACTTCGTAGAGCATCCCAAGAAAAAGGACAAGTACAGTGGGTCAGCCATAGGAGCCTGGTAGAGGAGCAATTCATGGAGAAACTGTCACCTCTACATTAAATGCCCACAACTACGTCCTGGCCGCATTAATGAGGAAGTGACCCTTGAACATTGCAGCTTTGGTTGCTGCAACTCACAAAAGGTTGAGGACGGCGGCTGATGGGACAAGCACTCAAGTAGTGACCTGCACGATCGACAAATGGAGGGCCAAGATCAACTAAAAGGGAGTATATAATGTAAGAAGTCCTCCAGAAAAGGGATCGGAAGTTGGGAGCAGAAAACACTGTAGCTACTAGTATCATCCTGGTAACCTTTGTAACCAAGCACTGAAGAAGCAATAAGAACAAATAGCTCCTCAAACTAGTGCCCAGGATAGAATTTCATACGTAAAGCCCATTTCCTTAATATTTAGTGCACCTATAACCATGTTTATTCGTTGTTATCTTCACTAAAGCCTAGTTCTTAAACCCATTCTCTTCAAATTTATTGTATTGGGCTAGTTGGGCCTAAGTCCACTCTTCCAATAGAAGAAGTGCTCAAACCCAGTCCCTACAATTGGCGTCGTTTGTGGGAAGAGCTTGTGTGTTAGTGAGTGCAACGGTTAATCATGGTAGGATCAAGCTCCCATCAGCAAGAGTCCCTGGAGAAGACCATTTTAGCGGTGGTGTATGCTACACGAAAGCTTCCCCATAATTTCCAAGAACACACACAATTGTTGTCATAACTCAGCTTCCGCTCAGGTCTACACTTCGAAGTACTGATTACGCGGGGAGGATTGCTAAATGGAGCACAATTCTAGGGGCTTATGACATAAAGTATATGCCCCGTACCTCTGTCAAGGGGCTAGTTCTCGCGGGTCTAGTAGCCCGGTTCGCTGAATTCCCATTGAAGAAAGAAGCCGAGAATCAAGGCATGGATGTAAAATCGGTTGGCACAATCTCCCAGCAAAAACTTCTGTTCTGGAAGGAATATATTGATATCTTTTAATCTCTTGAAGCGGTTAAACAGAACCTTAGCTATGTCGGGTCCTCGAACCTCCTGCTTTAGGGAAATTAACACGCACTGGAATCTCTTGAAGCGGTTAAACAGAACCTTAGCTATGTCGGGTCCTCGGACCTCCTGCTTTAGGAAAATTAACACGCACTGGAATCTTTTGAAGCGGTTAAACAGAACCTTAGCTATGCCGGGTCCTCGAACCTCCTGCTTTAGGGAAATTAACATGCACTGAAATCTCTTGAAGCGGTTAAACAGAACCTTAGCTATGCCGGGTCCTCGGACCTCTTGCTTTGGGGAAATTAACACGCACTGAAATCTCTTGAAGCGGTTAAACAAAACCTTAGCTATGCCGGGTCCTCGGACCTCCTGCTTTAGGGAAATTAACAAGCACTGAAATCTCTTGAAGCGGTTAAACAGAACCTTAGCTATGCCGGGTCCTCGGACCTCCTACTTTGGGGAAATTAACACGCACTGAAATCTCTTGAAGCGGTTAAACAGAACCTTAGCTATGCCGAGTCCTCGGACCTCCTGCTTTGGGGAAATTAACATGCACTGAAATCTCTTGAAGTGGTTAAACAGAACCTTAACTATGCCGGGTCCTCGGACCTCTTGCTTTGAGGAAATTAACACGCAGTGGCAACTTTCTAAGTGTTTAAACTGAATTCAATCATGCCTCGGTCCTCGGACCAGATGATATGGGAATGATAACACTCCATGACAACTTTTCAAGTACTAGACAGAACTAAGGTCTTGCACGGTCCTCAGACTCAAACCTATAGGGAAACTAGCTACTTCTAGAGGATCTAAGTGTTAGACAGAACCAAGGTCTTGCATGGTCCTCGGACTCAAACCTATGGGGAAACTAACTACTTTAATGAAGGTCTAAGTATTAAATAGAAACTAAGCTATGTTAGGTCCTCAGACCACAAACTTAGTAGAAATTAATACCTTGTAAAATCTATTGAAGTATTAAACAAAAACTAAGTTATGTCAGGTCCTCGAACCACAAACTTAGTGGAAGTTAATACCTTGTGAAATCTATTGAAGTATTAAACAGAAACTAAGTTATGTCAGGTCCTCGAACCACAAACTTAGTGGAAATTATTACCTTGTGAAATATATTGAAGTATTAAACAGAAACTAAGTTATGTCAGGTTCCTCGGACCACAAGCTTATTGGAAATTAATACCTTTCGAACTGCATTATGATCCAATTTATAAGTCAAAGTAAATAAATTACATGAGCATCACTTAAAGCATTTTAAGGTACTCAGGACTTGCCTATTATTTAAACGCCTAAGTAATGCCTTAGACTTGAAAGCTTGTTAAGAATTGATAGGTTATAAGTATACCTTGATAATGTTGTGAGTTGACAGTCATAATTTACTTGAATTTTTAGTTAAGAGGTAGAAAACTGTGCCTTCCCTTATATCAGCAAACTTTGCTCTTTTATGGCATATGGTTATGTATGAACAAATAACAGTCAAGATGAGAAACACACAAATGAACGATAAAGTAATAATAACTTATATCAATTTAAAGAAAGGCAAAGTACACATCTCGATCGAACTTGTCTTTAGAAAAAAAAAAAAAAAATCCTCATTACATTAACTTTAACTATTCTGCAAAAGTAAAAGAACTACGGCTTCAATTTTATCTAGAGCTTGACCTTGGGGGCTTTGTCAGCTGCTTCAGGGGGAGCCTCCTTGTCTTTTTCTTTAGAAGCTCCTCCAGCGGGCAAGGTAATTAAGGCTAAAGCTTGCTCAAAACTTTGAGAAGCTGCCCCACCCTTAGGCACCTCTACTGCCTTGTCCGAGGAGGTATCTTATGGAGCTTCAGGCTCTTTGGCTTGCTCCTGTTGACTAGGAGGTGGAGGATTCTGAATTTGGGCTTCCTCGACTAGCTTGGCAACTGCAGGAGTCACTTCCTTTTGATTGGAAGAAAGGTCTGGCACTCGTATGGCTGGAGAGAAGAAGACATTTTCTGGCCTTCTCAGCTCAGAAGAAGCCTCCACCCCAGCTCGGTTGAGGGCTTCTTCCCAAGTTTGAGCACAGTAGGCTCGACATACGGCGGGGACCTCTGCCCGTAGGGCATCTTCCATCTCGGCTACGCCAACGTCGTAGCCATGTTGTTCGGTCTCGTCCCTTTCCTTCTCGGCCTTGTCCTTTGCCTTCTCCGCCTCAGCCTTCGCCTTTTCGGCCTGATCCTTAAGCCTTTGGGCCCCCTCCAACTGCGCCCTGAGGGCTGCCATCTCTTCCTTTGAAGCCTTCAATTGGTCAGTTTTCTCGCGTAGACGCTTCCTCTGGTCCTCGACTTGCCTCTGTACACCCTCCAAGGCCGAGTCAGCACTACGGCGAGCATGTTCTTCGTTGGCCAACTTTTTCTTCAACTTGGCGTTGTTATTTTCAGCAATGGTCAACGTTTGCACAGCTGTTAACCGCCTTTTCCTCTCATCTTCCAATTGTTGATAAACCGTTATTTGTAATTTCCTCAAGCCTGAAAGTGGCTTGGACCGTCTAAAAGAAAGGGATTAGTATCATAGCCCACAAATAGTATATGTCTATAAGAAATAAGTATAAGTAAAAAGAAAAGGGGGTTTAATAGTGTACCATGCCCAGATATCTTTTACAATTGAGGAAGACTTCATTCTTCCTCATACTCCGCAGGTTGATCGTGTCCCTTGGGAGCAGCAAGGCCTCCTCCACGGAAAAGGCAACATGGCACCCATTGCCCCCGTTGAAGTCCCTGAGTGATGCATCATCCCTTAGGGGCGCCCCGCCATGCATAGGCGCTGGGAGCCAGGCTCGTGGCTCTAGAGGCTGAATGTTTACTCACTCCAAGCCTCATTGTGGTGCATGGATGACCTTTTGCTGCTTCGCAGCTCGTTGGGCCTCGTCTTCACGAGTCGGGCGGAGCCTTCCAGCCTCTATCACATCCTTCCCTGTTTGCTCCCTTTTCCTTTTTGGATCAGCAGGTTTAGGTCTCGTCGGTTGAGGAGCAGGGGGAGGAGACTTTGAGGGAGGAGGAGGAAGCTTAGATTGAGCAGACTTCCCAGGTGCACCACTTCCTGGTTGGTCCTTTATCAACTCCATCAAACTTTTCTGGGGCTTTCTTTGGATACCCATTTCTTCTGGTAGGCTCTCGGGAGATAGTGGCCGGTTGAATACTTCGAACTCGTCCAAAGAATCTGTTAAGTCCACGAAACCTTTTTCTTCTTCTTCTTCTTCTTCTTCTTCCTCTTCCTGAGGAACGGGTTGGGATGAGGATGTTCCTACCGAAGGGGTGACCACAGAAAGTGGTTGGGGGCGAGAAGTATCTTTGGAGAATGGGATACCCTCTGGAACAACGAACCCTTAGTAGGTAACACTGATACGACGGAGCTGAAGGTCGCGAGCTTTGATTACGCACTTGGGGGCTTGGAAGGTGAGTGAGAGGGGAGTATATCCAAGGATCAAATGAGCTGCTCGGAGTTAACCGTCAATCTCCTTCACATACACCTCTGCTTGCAGGATCCTATCTAAGCTCACCTTGTTAACTAAGCTGAGTTTGGGTTTGGTAGCACGCTTATCTGCAAATTCATTGAAATAGAAGGGGGTTTCATTAGAAACAAGGACATTTAGACCCGAAAAAGAAATGTAAACCAAAATTCGAGATCTATGGCTATACCCCCACCTGGTTCTCCCTCCTCAGTTAGACAGGGTAAGCCATCATGCCATGCCCTAGAAAAGATCAGGAAATCCTCCTTTATATTTTTGTTTGAAGTGGGAAGGCACTGGATCAGCCTTACTTCGGGATGCCTCGACTTGAGATAATATCCCTGCCCCTTCAAATGGTGAAGATTGTATACCCAATTCACATCGTGGTGGGTCAGGTTTAGGTTCATTCTGTCGTTCAAAACCTCTATACTTCCCAGGACCCTGAACATGTTTGGGGCGCACTGTGTGGGAGATAACCTAAAAAACCTAAGGTAATTCCTAGTGATGGTACCCATGAGAATGGTCATCCCTCCCTCTATGAAGGCAATCATGGGAATGACCACCTCTCCAGTTTTCTTATCATCGAACCACTCCCCCTGAGCAGCGTACCTCATGCCCACTATTGGTGGGATCCTATACTTAACCCTGAAACTTCTCATACCCTCCTCGGACTCAACTAAACATTTGAACTTACCCATTTTCCTAAGAGGTTTTGAAGAAAAATTAATAAGTTTAAAATGAAAGCCAAAAAGGGTTTAAGAAGACTTACAGGTTCGAAAGAGGGTCCTCAAACAAATTTCTAATATTTGTAGACGCACAGGGAGACGAAAGAGAGAGAGGCAGGTTCAGTGTATGAGTTCTAGAACTATGTAATCGTTGAAAGTAGAAAAAGGAATTGACTTGAGAAGCTATTTATAGTGGCGCAGAAGGTATAAGCGGGAAAATTCCCGCTCGCAAAACAAAAAAACCCTTCACCGTTTGATTTACATCTTACCGTTGAACGTGGGCGACAGGGGCGTCGCCAAAATTTAATGCTGGAACGCTTCGTATATCGAAGCACTAGGAGCGTGCCTTGGACAGGTGAAAAGACTCTGGCGCTGACGGAGGACAAGACTTGACAAGCCGTGGTGAAGGCCCGAGGACATCAAAACCCTCCTCTTCATCCGAGGAGCCGGACAGCAGGATTTTGAGGGGCTATTGTGGGGTCAAAGAATTTGGCCACCCCGGCCCACTTTATACTAAGCCCAAGGCCCACGCTGAAGAAGAAGAAATATCTGAGGACGAACGAAGAAAGTCCTAATTACCAAGAAGCATCGCCGAGGACAACCCTGTCCTCGGTGAACCGAGATCATAGAGAGGGAGAGCCACACGCCATCAGGGGAAACCTCGTAGAGCATCCCAAGAAAAAGGACAAGTACAGTGGGTCAGCCATAGGAGCCTGGTGGAGGAGCAATTCAAGGAGAAACTGTCACCTCCACATTAAATGCCCACAACTACGTCCTGGCCGCATTAATGAGGAAGTGACCCCTGAACAGTGCTGCTTTGGTTGCTGCAACTCACAAAAGGTTGAGGACGGCGGCTGATGGGACAAGCACTCAAGTAGTGACCTGCACGATCGACAAATGGAGGGCCAAGATCAACTAAAAGGGAGTATATAATGTAAGAAGTCCTCCAGAAAAGGGATCGAAAGTTGGGAGCAGAAAACACTGTAGCTACTAATATCATCCTGATAACCTTTGTAACCAAGCACTGAAGAAGCAATAAGAACAAATAGCTCCTCGGACTAGTGCCTAGGATAGAATTTCATACGTAAAGCCCATTTCCTTATTATTTAGTGCACCTATAACCATGTTTATTCGTTGTTATCCTCACTAAAGCCTAGTTCTTAAACTCATTCTCTACAAATTTATTGTATTGGGCTAGTTGGGCCTGAGTCCACTCTTCCAATAGAAGAAGTGCTCAAACCCAATCCCTACAGTTCGCATATGGGCACATCATTTACGTCATTTTTTTACTTACTAGTAACCATTTATTACATAAGTAATTTATAAAAAAAACTTGCAGCTCTAGTATTTTCCCCATTTTAGTGACCATAAAAAAATTTATAGATGTAAAATCTAAAACAAAATATTCAAGCCAATAAAAAAAAAAAAAAAAAAATTAGCTCAGCAACAAAAATTACCAGTAAAACTAAAAACAAAATTAAGCTTAATGAACTAATTTTATCCAAAATAAATAACCCTGCCCTTTAAAAAAATTCTAAACAAAAATAAATTTGTTCTTAACTACAAAAAAAAAAATAAAAATAAAAATAAAAATCTCAGCAACTAAGTAATAGAATTAGAGGTTGAAATCACTGCACATAACAAACAGTAAAACCATCTCCCCTAACTCAAAGTTCTGGCTCCGCCCCTGTTTTTACCTCACAGAAACAGCATAAAATCTGATGAAAGAACAACTTTGAAGTTTGACTAAAGTTGGAGCTAATTAAGGCCTTGCTGATAGAAAGCTTGAAACTTTCAAGATCAAGTACTACCAGGACCTTTATAATGTTATGGGAACATGATTCTAATTGCAACATCTATCTAATTGGACGCGTCCACTTGAAAGAGGAATGTAGCGTTGGCCACTAAAGATTTTTGTTATGATTGACTTTTTATTTTACTTTTAGGCTCTCCCATCTTGCATTCAATGATGTATTTATTTTTACCATATGTAATTTCTAGTACTAGTATTTTTCCTTTGAGGTAGAGGCCTTTCGAAAGTATCTTTCATTCAACGGTAAACGTTAAGGAAAATTCTTTAGGAATGTATCTTAGATTTTCTAATAAATTTAATCATATAATTGTATTGACCCATCAGGCCGTAAGGATGGTGCGGGATATCGAATCCTAGCGAGCTTAGACCAGAACCGAAACCAACACGATAGTCGGGTATAACACAAAATGACAAAACTTAAGTATAGTACTTAGATGCGCTGTTCCTTAAATTCCTCACTTAAAATTCAGTCATGTAGCTTTTTTCTCTTGACCACGTCAATCTCACCTAGAAAATCCAATTTGCAAACCCACAACCATGCCGTGTGTTAGGAGCATTATGTGTTGTTGATGATGGCATGAGGAATGAGGGTGCTTGGGCAGCATTGAGTCAATCACTTGGCTTTATGTTTTCTCAACACACTCATAGCTCCTCATGCCTGACTAGTGATGCTTCTAAGGGCTCTTTGAGGGGGACCAGCCCAGTCTCCCTACTCAAGTTGGATCGATGAGCAGTGATGAGGGGCAGCATGTGGAGGCACCTTGCTTCACATGATGCCCCAAGGCCATGGTAGAGATGGGTGGGATGATGGGCAGCAGCAAGTGGTGCTAACCCTACGTAGTGGTGCATGGCATTGGTGGCTTGGTTGTTGGTTCCTTGTGTGTGGGCTTGGTGGCTAGAGTGCAAGGTAGGGCTGGGCTGCTGTAATGATAAAATGTTGTGTGCAAGGCATTGGGCTAGTTGGGGCTGGCTGAATGCATGGACAAGTGCTAGTGGGCTAATGGCAGTTACGTTGTGTGCTGCATATGGGTATGCTGTGTGGGCTATAGTGCTGTTGGAAGGCCTTGAGCATAGGCCAAACCTCTCCAAAACGTGTGGGAACATGTTGTGTGGGCTGCTAGAGGATGGGCAGAGGCCCCATGGTCTGCTGAGACATGGGTTGTGCATGTGCAGCATGTGCAGTGGCAGTTACTAAGCAGTTACAAAGAAGTTCCTAAATTTCCTAATGATCAGACCTACTGTGTAGGGGCTGGAAACGTGGAGAGCAAGCCAAGACAGCATCAGTTGAAGGTGTCCTAAATCAGACCACAAGTAACAGATTGTCCAAGACCCAGGCAGTTATTAGGCAGTAACTGCCATAGCAGTTGATTCTGTATATTTAACCCTAAGGCTGCTGGGGGTGTCAGCAACAGAGTGTATTTGGCCTTGAGAACGTTTTGTGTAATTCTCTAGATTTTGTAAAAGAGTTTCCTTTGTACTTGAGGTTTAGTAATAAAGGTTAGGGGTGGGTTCCTTGTAAATATTGTGTGTGCTGTGTGTTTGAACGTCCCTAGATAATCTATTCTAAGTGTTATTGCAGTATGTGTGTGGTGTTGGCTGAGACTAAGTCAGGGACTTAGAGCCATCACAGGCAGAAAATTTGAGTGAAAAATTGACCATGTGACACCGTGAGAGGGGGGGTGATGAGAAAATGGGTAGAGGGACTGTGGCTAGAGTGCTAGGTTGAGCGGCATGGGGAAAGAAAGGGTCATCAGCAGAGGCATGGGAGAGAAAGAGAGAGCATATGGTGACTGGTGAGATGAGCTCTGTGAGAGAGAGAGAGAGGAGTGACTGGTGATATGAGCTCTGTAAGAGAGAGAGAGAGAGAGAGAGAGAACAAAAGGTAAAATATATCACAATTGCAAATTTTTTGATTCCAAAAGAAAAAAGATGTTTTGTACTGTTGTAATATCTGCAATCTCAGTTGTCACTTAATAATCATCAAAAGGTGTATCAAGCTTGGTTACTTGAAAATCTAGCTAAATTCATGGTGTTTAGTCTGTTAGAATAATGGTTAAATGATTAAATTCTGCATTTCCTAATAGCTTGAGCTTTTTGGGACAATCGGTATGTATTTCAGCGCTTGGGGTTATCATATACTTGGAGATGGTCTTTGGTTGTTGTGTCCTCTGTTGTAATTTTTTGTGCTGTGTGATTCTGCAGGCTCTTCCGTACATACGTTGTATAGGGGAATCATGGCCGATGACTAAGGAAAGGGCATATTTTGAGGCGGTGGCACTGAGAGAGCAAGCTCGCTTGAGTCCTGAGCATGTCCCTGAAGTTTATCATTTTGATCGTACTATGTCTTTGATTGGCATGCGTTACTTAGAGCCTCCGCATATAATTCTGAGGAAAGGGTTGATTGCTGGAATTGAATACCCCTTACTGGCAGAACACATTTCAGAATTCATGGCAAGGACACTTTATTTCACATCCCTCCTTCATCGTTCCACCACGGAGCACAAACGCGCTGGTGTGTGATATTTCCTATTGAAGTGTGAGCCTTTTATATTGTAATTTTGTATTATTATTGGTTTCAGCATGTTTTATATAATCTTCTACATTATGAGTCTGTTTTCACAATATATATATATATATATATATATATATATATATATAAAATTTAATGTTACAACACCTGAGTTGCAACACTGTGTTGTAACACCAAAAGGGAAAGATAGTGCAAGCAAGACTATTCTCACTCCAATCAATTCTAAAGCAAACTAAGACCAACATATGCATCAGCACCTTCAAACATACTATCTTCCCCTTTTGGTGTTACAACACAGTGTTGCAACTCAGGTGTTGTAACACTAAATCAGCTATGGCTAAGCCTGAACATTAGTCTGGAAAATTGACCACAACTTGTTTTGATTTGTTTATTTATGATTTACCTATTTTCCATTACTATGAATTTATTTTCCACAATTTTTTATGTTTGGTGTTTGATGAGTTTATTCAGAGCATGATTGTCATATATGGTCATTATTGTAGTCTAACTCATGCTTGTTCTATGCAGTTGCCGAATTTTGTGGGAATGTGGAATTATGCAGGCTCACTGAGCAGGTTGTTTTTTCTGACCCTTACAAAGTTTCTGAGTATAACCGTTGGACTTCCCCTTTTCTTGATCTTGAAGCTGAGGCTATTCGAAAGGACAATATTTTGAAGCTTGAGGTTGCGGAATTGAAATCTAAGTATAGCACCTTCATTATGGTTATTTGCTTTTTATAACATGTGGCAGCAGTTCTATTGTTTGTAGTGTTTTATGATATTAAAGAGTTGCCTTCCCTTTAGGTTCTGTGATAGAGCCCAGGCTCTTATACATGGTGATCTCCACACTGGTTCTGTAATGGTTACTCGTGAGTCAACTCAAGTTATAGATCCAGAATTTGCATTTTATGGGCCTATGGGTTTTGACATTGGAGCATTTCTTGGAAACTTGATTTTGGCTTTCTTTGCACAAGATGGACATGCTGATCAAGCGAATGACAGAAAAGTATGTCCTGTTTTATAGTAACTGCCTCTTTGTCTTTATTTTTTCTTTTGAAAAGTAATTTTATTGAAAAAATGCGTGAGCCTCTCTGTCTTTAATTTAATGTTTGTTATTTCTACAAACCATTTATTTTCCTGTAAAATAAACAGTGCAGAAGCTAATGCCAGTATTTATCAGAAAAAGAAGAAAAATCTAACGCCAGTAAATAATAAACATGTTACATTCAGATTTTCCACCTGAATTTTCTTTTCTTGCTTGGACTTCGAAACTATGTTGAAATTTCACTAATTTATCTCAAAATATGGGAAAAGAGAGAAGGATATATGGGAATATGGAAAAAGATTCCCCTTAATAGGGGTGAGCCCTTTCCTTTACAACACCACTGCCCAAAAGAACAAAAAAGTGTTAGTGCCAAAAAGCCCTTTCCTTTACTTGGCATAATTTTTTTTTTCACCCAAATTATCCATAAGCCATTTTACTCCGAAATGGCAGTGTAAGGAAGAGTAAAATTTGAAAATGAATTTACACTCAAGCAAACAAACAGAAGAAAATGTTATTATATGAGAAAACATTGTCCATTGACGATTTTATGTCAAAAGAAATAAAGTCTAGTAGTAGTATGTTAGAGTTTATATGGCCTGGTTTTTTCATCATCGCAGTGTTTGTATTTGGATATGTTTTGGAGCCATTCGTGGTTGAATACAGTATTTTTATGCTCTTTCTTGTTTCTTTTAAATAATGTCATTTACATGCTATGTATGTGGGTGTATGCTTTTTGTTGTGTTATGTACTCAGTTTTAATTGTGGCATGTAATTTTAATTTTTTTCCCTGGATCCGCATGTGCTTTTTAGTGCATGTTACTTCTCCTGCTGGATTACTATCTGAAATTTTGTCTATCCACAGTAATATTCTTTATTTCTATGCTTTGAAGACCTTACTGCTTCTCTAAATAATTTTATCCTATATATCTTAGGTTCTGTTGCAGTTCCATCATTGAATATGCTGCCATTAATTTCTGTTAATTTTGGAGAAAATTGTGTTAGGGTCTTTCATTAACCCTAGCACTGGTTTTATTATACTTGCTTAGATATTAATATGCAAATTACGAGTATTCCCTCTTAAGTGGCAAGAAAAAGAAAAGAAAGAAAGAGTGTGCTTTAACTATGTGTCCCAAATTTCTACAACTAGAGTTATGCCAGCATGAAATAATCATGTGAAGTTCATTGATGGATTTGTAAGAAATATGAAAGATGTTTAATCCGATTATAGTGAAGATAAAGTACTTAAGCTCAAAGTTACTATGGTTTATAGTCAAATATTGTATACAGAACTTGTGATCATGAGTTCATTATGAAGTGCTGGACAGTTGGAAAGAGATGAAGCCTGATTTGTATAATGCTTCTACTCTATTGATATAACATCTTTTTCTTTTGGTGAAGTTCTTTGCTGTTGGTTGTTTTTAAGGAAACTATCTATTACAGTTTCCTTATGTAAAAAGGATGACTTGTAGCCCTGCTTGTAGGTGTTTACTTATTAGTTCTGTAACTCTCTATCATTCTTAAGGGTCATATCTGATATTTAAAATAATTGTGCAGACATATAAGGAGTGGATTTTGAGGACAATTGAAGAGACTTGGAATCTTTTCCGCAAGAAATTCATTGCACTTTGGGATGAGCACAAGGATGGTTCTGGTGAGGCATATCTTCCTGCAATATATAACAATCCTGAGCTTCAGCAGCTTGTACAAGAGAAATTTATGGATGATCTGTTCCATGACACCCTTGGATTTGGTGCTGCCAAAATGATAAGGTAACAAAACTGACTACAGATTTTTGGTTTCACTCTATTTTCTGTGTTCTGTGTGTAGAATTTTTCAATGTTGATTCCCTGCTTTTGAAGGTTTAACCATATTACTTTCAAATATTAGAGCTTTCTCTATTTTAGAGTTTAACCGATGGGCTATAACTCAAATGTCACTACCTTCTCTCATAATAATGGGATGAAGTGTAAGGTTGTGGGTTCAAGACCCATTGGGTGCAAGTATAGCTTATCAATTTATTATTATTATTATTTTTTGTTTTTATAGAAATTACTATCCTCAAGGCAGAGGGTTTTGTGCATCTCTAACAGAACTTAACCTCAGAAGCTAACTAACTCATTGTTGGAAGATTTCCAAATTTCAAAGAATTAAGAGTACATTTTTATTCCATAATTGAAGTTATTTGTTTATAATCATTAATAATCAATAAAGCCTTGTCCACACACTAACAAATCTTTTTTGCATTATGGATTGCTTGGAGTTTGTTGTAAAGCCAATCATGGACGCATTTTTTAAGCATGGAAATATGTTACATAGATTAGCTTCTAACAATAAGGAGTCATTCGTAATTCACTTTTCTTTCATATTATCTATTGAGTGAAAATATTATCCCTATGTAGTTTCTATGGAAGAGGGTTAACTAACAGAAAAAAGGCAATGGCACTGCATATTTCATATTCTGCTAATGTTCATCCTTTTAAAATCTCTAGTGAAATTCTTCTAATAACGTGTTGATTTTATCTCCTATAGCTGATTCTGTTTGGGCATCTTCTGATTGACAGGAGAATTGTTGGTGTGGCACATGTTGAGGATTTTGAATTAATTACTGATGCTAGTAGACGAGCAGATTGTGAACTCCGGGCCCTTGAAGTGGCAAAGTTGCTTCTCAAGGAAAGGAGAAAATTCCATGCCATTACTGAAGTTATTTCAGCCATTCAAAAATTCCAGTCATAACTAAGTTTTTGGTAAATGATAGTTTGCTTGAATGTTGGGGTTTTCCAGACAAGAATTTCCAGATATTTGTAGAATGAACTGTTACTATGTGTATTGTAATGTCAACATTAAGACAAAGTAATAAGATTTCCTTTTTTTGCTGTTATTTTGGTTGCTTCGTTGCTGTGAACTGTGATTGCCGAAGGTGCTTGCTTGTTATTAATATGATTCTATCATTTAAGTGATGGGCGGGCCTGATAATTAATATTTTGAATGGTTCTTTAAAATGCTTTTTGTAGCACCCAGAGAGCTTTTGTATTCAATGGCTATTAAAGGCTTTATACACGATTGATATTTGGTTAAATGTGTTGGGGGCTATCATTGTCAGAAGAAATATGCTAGGCCTCAGTTATTGTATTGGGACCAAACAGGAATATTGTTGTGGATTTTATCCTTGAAGTTACTCCTCAGAGCCGCAGGTATGCAGGATTATGAAGACATTCACATGTTAATTATTTCCAGAATGAGCTCCCTGGATGTTTGAGTAGCATTCCTCCAAACAGAAATAAAAAGATGTTTCGAGTGTCTTCTGTTAAAAAAATTACTGTTCTAAGATGTTGATTGACTTGGCTTCCATGTGTGTGTGCATGCTCTTATTATGTTGAAGTAAAACTTATTCACCTCAAAGTTCTCCATTAGGTTTGTATACGGGTTTTCCAATTTTTATGGCTTGGCAGCTCTTACTTAAGACCCTGATCTACTCAATTTGTTGAAGCTTAATTGTATGCTTTTGCCCTAGCATCAGATTGGTCAAGACAGGTGACACTTGGCCCTGAAATTAACCTTTCAAAGATGGTCAGATGAGAATTATATAGGACCTATTTGGATTTGTAGGGAAATTCAAGACCTTGTCCTTGTGTCAGATATCTTGCACATGCTTTAAGCTAAATCAGATGTCTCCTTTGATGTCATTGATATCCTAGTTAGCAAAGCCCTTTAGGTTATTTGGATATAATGCTGTACATGTTATGTTTTACTTAGAGAACAGAACAAGATGGTAGGTTCTGGACTAGGATGTCTCTGTTATGCGAGTTGCAGCCATGAAATGAAAAGAAAATGCTTTTCGCGACTTTAGCTCCAGGCTTTGCTTCTGTACTTAACCTTAATAGTCACTCTATAGCTGATCTACTCTCTTAAGTCCTACCTAGCAGCTCAACAAAAAATGTTAAAGATGTGTAGTACCTTCTCTTCTTGTGGTTGAGCTCCACCACAAACCCATTCCTGAAACTGTTACAGCAGTTGAGAAACGTGGCTGTTGCCTCTGATCCCAATTATGATATCTGTCATAGACCCAATGTGGTGTTGCATACCCTGCCTCGATCCTCACAAAACTTTCAATCCCTTTAATTGATCCTCAAGGAGTTTGCCTATTCTCTTTTATCACTAGACTAGCCAGTAATATAGTTTGCGCTAACATGAATTTTGTTGTTGCTAGTTTATGCTACACAACAGACAAAGCTCATTCGCTGCACATTCTTTTCTGCTGATATTCTCTGTTGGAAGAGTCTGCAAATGATTTCTGTGGCAGATTTCAGCGGTCGGTTGCTGTATCCAACTCCAAACTCATTAGCAGTCTCTCCAATCTCATTATAAAAGCGCATCCACCAGGGACTGAAGTGAAGCCACCTTGTTGGTCACTACATATTGCACTGCTTCAAATGCTTGCATGGTTGCAATGATTATCAAAGAAGTCAACAAATACTTAATCTGAGCCATGGTGCTATTTTTGTGTGAGTAAAGGAAGAGTCTGCAATTGAGAGGATCAAGACTCCACTTCTCTTTTTTCTGCTCACGTATGTGGTTCGACCCCCTTTCCCCTATCATCGGCTCCAATATATGGATGTTTTTTTGGAACTGTGTTTTGTAAGTATTCATTAGTGTAGTATAAAGAAACATTGAATTAAAATTTAAGTATATAATCTTGCTGTTTAGTTAATAAAAAAAAACTTTTTGAAATGATTCAAATTCAACATGATTTGGGTGAAAGTCTATGAACTTTGGAGCTTTAAGATTTAAGGTGGGTTTGTGTAGAGTGCCTTTTTTTGGGCTGGTCCATGGCACTGTTCATGGACCAGCCCAGTGATAAAAATGGGTGAATAGTAATTTTGGCGATAAAAAATGTTTTGCTATAGTGTTTTTAACAATAAGTTTTCAGCAAAATAAGCGGTATCCAAATGCACACTTAATCTCACTGTTTAAAACATAAACAGAAGAAAAAAAAAATTTAATCTATCAAATTCTTGTATTGCATATCAAAATTTATAATTTATTGGTGTATATCCAATGGTCCTAATTTTCAATTTTCTATTTGAATAATGCTTATTGTTGAAAACTGAAAATACTGTAGCAAAATAATTTTTAAATGTATAAATAATATCATGGGACCTAATTTTAAAGTTAAAATTGTTAAATTTTAAAGTTAAAATTGTTAAATTTTAAACTTGTGGGTCCCGTAAGTAAATAGTACACGGAATAGTAGATATTAAACGCAAACACGCAATGCGCACTGAAAAACGCTATGCAAACATATACTTTTAAGGCGAGAAAGAATTTCCTTTTGGGTAGCTATGTATGTAAGTTCAAACTTCAAAGAACATGCTAAAAACATTTTAATTTTTCTGTAGTTTTCCAAATGGAGAATCCGGTTCCTCCCACCTTCTTTGAACAAGAAAAAACCCGCATAATTTTATGTAGCCAATTACCAACTTTGTCTCTCCTTTGGACTAGTCTTACTCTTACAATCGACCAGATTCAATGTACCCAACTATTTGCTTATTCTCTTTTCTTAATAAAAGCCCTCCCACTCACTCTCACCATCCAGGTGGTTCACGGGTTTTGTGGATGTCTTATGAGTATGAGTAGGGAATGGAATAGACGGATGAGACACCATATCAAAAGAAGTCGTCCTACTCTCATTAGTGACTAGTCTCATCTCACTCTTCATTTGATTCATTTTGCGTTTTCACCAATAGTGATTCAACCTCTTCTTTTTTATATCATATTCATTGCTGCTCAAAATGGCTTTCACCGAGTTCAGGCCTCTGGATGAAAAGTCCCTGATTGAGTACATAAAGGCCGTGCCCTCTCTCTACTCTAAGCTCGGCAGTGACCTCAAGGTTAAAGAGGTCGGAGATGGCAACCTCAATTTTGTCTACATCGTAGTCAGCCATGCCGGATCTTTCGTCATCAAGCAGGTTTGTTCCTTTTCAAAACCTTAATAGTCTACATTTTGTTTGTAATGCTGTGTTTGGGCCTATTTGCATTTTAATTTTTATTGGCTGGGTGTTAGAGAAATGAATAGGTAGGGGTGGTTGGTTAGATGAGTTCTGTATTTATATGTTTACCCATTTGAATATATATAAATATATATATATATATATATTTTAGAGAGTATCAACTTATGGCGTTCACTCTTGATGATAGCTCTTTATCATTGGACCAAGACACCAATCAGTTTTTGGTGTAGGCGGGAGATTTAACCCAGATCTCTTATACAACCATCAAAGACTTTATCAGTTGAGCTAACTAGAACCCACCATTTAAATATATATTAAATATTCATTATTCACCTAAGCCATTTAATTTAATTTAAGCAGGAATCAACTCAACTATTTATCTATTTATAAAAACCAACACACCCTTTTAACCAATTATTATCATTAAATTCACGTGCATATATAAACACAATATATATTATATATAAATATAATTATAATTATAATTATTTTAAAACTCCCAAAATTTAAAATGACCAAAATATTTTAGGACTCTCTAGAAAAGCCAAAATACACTAAATCACCAAAATACTACTAGAACCTTAAAAATGACTAAAATACCCTTTAAAACTTAATCACCTACTGCATATACTACTTGAAATTATCTTTCAATGTTTTAGAGCATTAAGCTCTTCCATTGAGATTTATTTGTATAAATACAAAAGAAGACAAATCATACGAAAAATAAGAAATCAAAGTACCTATTGGAGTTTCTCAAAAAAAAAAAAGTACCTATTGGAGGCCTTTTGTCAACCACTTATGTAACGATAAGTATATTAAATTAGTTTTTCAATTATGGACTAACACCAAACAATGGAACCTATGATGAACGCTATTGTGTGTTTGCACAAAACCTAGGCACAAATAATTGAAGCAGCATGCCCCTCGAAACTAGAAGACTGCAATTTTCAAAGACATAGTTAGTCTGCAAAACATCAACCTGTTTACAATTGCATGAGTGTATATATATACACACACGCATAACATAATTACATGTGAATTTGCATTTTTTTTTTTCTGCAATTTAATTGTTACTACAAGTGGAGAGGGAAATTTGAACCTTTACTCTCCTTGTAAAGGATAAAGAAGAAAAAAGTCAGCAGTACACAAAAGGCAAGAATAACATAGCAAAAAAAATCTGGAAATCATTCATTCCTAGATAAATCTCACAAAATTCTCTGCCATTATTCATCATCAGCACCATATTTGGCTCTCCTACAGTTACTGAAGATTAGCAAATGATTTGGCTCCAAAAGAGAAAATCACTCCTCTCTTTTTAGAGATTATTTCAATGGAAAACTTTGTATAAAGATAGTTTTTTATATTTTTCAGTATTTGGTAGTATCAGAAAAAATGAGTCAAAGGAAAATTATTTTTGGTCAATAGAAAAAGTATAACTTACTTTTTAAGATTGTTTTCCACTAAATTTATTTGGAAAATAACACTATCTCACAGTAAGCTAAATAAGGGAAGTTAGAAGATTATTCTTCAACTCATTTAAGGTTGCTACCAAGCATTGAAAAATAAGATAGTTTTAGGCTGCGTTTGTTTCGATGGTAAACTGAAATCAAAAAACATTTTACACTCAGGTCCATGTTTGGCAACACATGAAAATAAAGTCAAATTGAAAATAGAATTCAGTTTGACCGTAAAAGACCCTTGCCAACCCGTAAAATCATTTCCGTTCCCATTTTACCTTCAAATGCTTTTCGGAATTTACTCACTCCTCACACACTCCTCTCACACACGCACCAACCTCATTTCAGCTCCAGCCCACGCACCAACCTCAACTCAACCCACAGTCCGACACCAAGCTCTGGCCGCCCAGCCAAGCCAAGGCCAGCCCAGATCATGCCGCCCCCACTGCCGCCCAGATCACGTTGCCCCACCGCCCATATTGCGCCACCCAGCCAAGCTAAGGCCAGCCCAGATCGCGCCGCCCCACTGCCTTCCTCTTTTTTCTCTCTTCTTCCTCAACTCTTCTTCTCCCTCTTACTCAACGTCACCGATCTGGCCGCCACCGACCACCAGCCCACTCCACTCCACCCCCAAACCCACCTGATCTAGCCGCCGCCGTCCTCCATCCACGCCGATCTCTCTCTTTCCCGATCTATCTCTCGTTCCCTCAATCTCTCCCTCTTTCTTGCTCCTTCTCCCACTGATATATCATGTATATGTTTTGAATATGTTTTTATTTTGATTTTTGGTTGTGTTAAAAGTGTATATTTTGAAATTTTCTGATATAAAATTTGTTTGGAAGCTGAGAAAATGGCTGAGAAAATGTGAAAAATTTGTAGAAAAATAGCATTTTCAGAATGTTACTAAACACTAAAAATCGTTTTCCGGACTATTTTTCATTACAAAACCAAACGCCCGGATTTTAATTTCTTTACGGAAATTCATTTTACACTCGGAATTCGATTTACATCGAACCAAACGCAGCTTTATAGAAAACACTTTTTTAGAAAATGACTCATTTTCTAGAAAATATTATCGTCAAAACAAAACAAAGCATATTATGAATTATACACTTTGAATTATTTTGAAATTCTTCTCTGTACAAACACTTAACATTGGTATATAAATATACATATGTACAACCTCTCTCCTTGTATTGAGAGTAGGCCTTTGAATAATACAATTGCCCAATTTCTTCTTTAAAAGAATCTTAAAAATAATACTGTACTACAAGATCTTCTTAGCAACTACTTTAGAATTTGAATTACAAATTTCGTATAGTAGTTTTTAACCTAGCTTAATTGATAAATATTTAATAATTATACAAAAAACTTGGGATTGTCAGAAGTTTGCAATAGAAAAAAAAATATTGTTTGAAATTATGGGAAAGGATCACATCTTATTATATAATCCACAGCACAATAATAGACTTTACAATATTGATTTCAACTCATCCTGGCCATTTTGCACAATGTTGCATCTTTTAAATCCCAACCAGGTTTACTCAATTGGAAGACAAGGTTTGTATAAAAAAATTTCAACATCATTTGCTCCACAATCCCTTCTTTCTGCCATGTAGTGCATTTTTTTTAGAATTCTTTCATATAGCCTTTCACCTCATACAACATTCAACCTTAACAAAACTTTTAAAAATCTGTTTGATTATTTTTAGTGTTCTTTTTTATTCTGCAAAAAATAACAGTGTTTCCTTTTATGACAAAATATTAATTTATTATCATGAATTTTAGGAGGTGGTGCTCTAATTATTAAGCTTTTTTTTTTCTCACAATAAGTGGGGAGAGAGGATTTAAGGACAAAGTTTAACTACAAAATTAGTTGCAACCTTAAACTACGATCTTACTCAATAAAATAAATATTACTACATATTTTAAAAATCTAACCGTTGAGTTGCATGTTCTTTATGCTCTTAATACACATGTCAAAATTTGTGTTAATCGGATATTATTTACTATATGATCTATAACCTTATATTTTATGCATTATTTTAAACTATAAAAACATGCAATTTAAATAATTTATTGACTAACAAAAACACATGTATATGACTAGCAAAAAATTAAAAAATAGATATAAACAACTATATATAAATGAGAAACCTTCAACATTTTTTTAAAACAAAATTTATGAAACTATCAACAAATTATGAAATGTATAAAAACGGAAGTTTTGAGAACTCACCGTCCAAACTGTAAAGAAATGAGAAGATGTATCATTTTATAAAAAATGTTGTAAAATAGTTTGTTGCTCAAGCATTTTTCTTGTATAAAACTGGACACATATTTGAAGCAATGCATATTAATATTTTAAGAATGTTATCCAAAAATAAAATAAATGGTTACCATGTACGTTTATACAAGTCTAGTTTAAAACCTATGAAAAATGTAATTACATATATAAAGTTTATATAATATATGATTACGTAGTATTTTTTTTTTTTTTTGAGAGAGAGTTTTCAATCTATAGCATCTGCTTCTGATGATAACTATTTATCATAGACCAAGACACCAATTAGTTTTTGGTGTAGGCAAACATTATGTGACATCTAAGTGTCAAGGTTATTTATCACATTGTTCCATTTATAGCTGATTGTCAACTAATAATCCTTTCTTTTTAACTAAGAAAAAAATATCGATAGTATATAGTTTCGTACTATCAGTGCATCCTGAGGGAGGGGAGCCTTTATTTTGATAGGGGAAGAGGATATATGTATGTACTAAATGTTTTATATATTATTTACCAAAAAAAAAGTTCTATATATTGATATCAATTTTTTTTTTTTTTTTTTTTTTGAGGAAAGTATCAAATTGTGTATTGTTAACGTGTATAGTATTATGGGCTTTAGGCCCAAACTAGATTTCTTGTACTACACTCTTACTTGTACTGCACTCATATGCCTCTTATATAAAGGCACTTATGTGTATTCTTTTATTGTGAAATACAATACAATAATTCAGTATTTCTAACATGGTATCAGAGCCATCGCTCTGACTTTTTCTTTGCAGTCTTGTCTCTCATTGGTGTTATTCCAGACTCACAATTGCTTCCGCCGTTACAACTGCTGCTGCAGCCATTCGCCGTTAAACCTTTGACGCATTTCAGTCATCGTCTCTGGTTCCGGACCTGTAGCCGCCGTTGTTTAGAGTCTCGAGACCACTGCCATACCGTCGCCGCCGTGATCCTTGCCCCGATTGTGTTTTCGCAAGTACCACTAAGATCGTCCTCCGCCGATCTACTCATTCGTGAAAACCTGACCATCATCGGAGCTCACACGCGCCCTCACGCGCCACCAAAATATTCTGCGCCAAATCTCACGCGCTCCACGCGCCAACTCTCTTCTCCACGCGCCAGATCTGCACCTGCTGACGTCAGCCCTAGGTGACGTCATCACTGCCACGTCATCTGCTGACATCATCATCCATTCTTCTACTGACATCACCCGCCACGTCAGCTGACGTCATCGTTGACCAGCCCGATTGACCCGCGTTGACCTTACCGTTGACTTGCGTTGACTTGGACCGTGGTTGACTTTGACCGTTGACTTTTCTTCAAAGTTGACTTTTTGCAGTCCAGGTGCTTCTTACCCAGTTTTTCGCGTAGATTTCATTTTTGTAGTCCGTTTTTTGCATATATTGCTTCTAAATGAAGAATAAGGACAGGTCTTCTTCTTGTTGCAACAATCGTCGCCAACAATCCAGCAAACGTTTTGGCCACAATATTGAGACTTGCTATCATCGCAACAATTCAACTGTTTCAATTTCTGTTGCTACTGTTGCTAACAATGAGAGTGTCCAACCAACGGCTCCCGTCTCTACACAGTCTAAGTCTTCAGGTCACACTTTCACCATGTCCATAGATGACCTTAAAAATATTATCGCTAATGTCATTCGTATGGTTGATAATGCATCTTATTCCTCTTCTCTCTCAGCTTTATCTGGTATGTCTCCTTCCTCTTGGCTTATGGATTCTGCTTGTTGCAATCACATGACACCTGCTCACTCGTCCTTATTTTCTGAACTTAAACCTGCACCACACCCTCTTAATATTCGCACAGCAAATGGTTCTACAATGTCTGGTCATAATATAGGTTCCGTTTCGACCTCCAACCTTTTAGTTCCTGGGGTCTTTAATGTTCCTGACCTTTCTTACAATTTATTTTCTGTGGGACAATTAGCTGAGTTAGGTTATCGCATTATCTTTGATTATTCTGGATGTATTGTGCAGGATCCAAGGACGGGACAGGAGCTTGGGACCGGTCCCAGAGTTGGGCGTATGTTTCCCGTGGACAACCTTCGTCTTCCACTTGTTGCTCCTGTTTCTATTGCTGCAGCTGCTGCAGTTTCTTCTATTCCTTCCCTTGCACTTTGGCATGCTCGACTTGGTCACGCATCTTCTTCTCGGGTACAACAATTGGCTTCTAGAGGTTTGTTAGGTTCAGTGTCTACAGAAAATTTTGATTGTGTTTCATGTCAGTTAGGAAAACAACCAGCTTTGCCCTTCAACACTAGTGAATCAATATCCACTGATATCTTTGACCTTATTCATTCTGATGTTTGGGGGCCTTCCTCTGTCTCTAGTATTGGTGGATCTCGATATTTTGTTGTCTTTGTTGATGATTACTCTCGCTATAGCTGGATTTTTAATATGAAACATCGTTCTGAATTATTGCAAGTATATTCTAATTTTGCAAAAATGGTTGAAACTCAATTTTCCAAACGTATCAAAATTTTTCGATCTGATAATGCTCTTGAGTACACTCAATATGCTTTCCAAGCTATTTTGCATTCCTATGGCACTGTTCATCAACTAACTTGTCCAGGTACCTCTCAGCAAAATGGTAGAGCCGAACGGAAACTTCGTCATATTCTTGACACTGTTCGTGCTCTCCTTCTCTCTGCCAAAGTTCCTGCTCCTTTTTGGGGCGAAGCTGCTCTTCATGCTGTTCATGCTATTAATCGCATTCCAAGTCCTGTCATCCAAAATCAAACTTCATATGAATGCCTTTTTGGGTCACTTCCAGACTATCACCACCTTCGCTCCTTCGATTCTGCTTGTTTCGTTCTTCTTCAGCCACATGAGCATAACAAACTTGAGCCTCGATCAAGGCTTTGTTGTTTTCTTGGCTATGGCGAAACTCAAAAGGGATATCGGTGTTATGATCCTGTTTCTCATCGTCTTCGTATCTCCCGCAATGTTGTCTTTTGGGAACATCGCCTCTTTGTTGAGCTCTCTCACTTCCGTGCCTCCCTATCTTCCTCCTCTGTCTTAGATCTTTTTCCAGATGAGGCACATATTCCTCCTGTAGCTACTCCTGATCCTCCTGTAGTTACTCCTGATTCTCCTGTAGACTTCTCTGTCCAACCACCAGATATCCTTGATCCCTTTCCTAGTTCACCCTTTAATGAACAGGTGGAAGATGAACAGGTTGAAGACAAACTACCCAACCCTGAGCTTGGGTCCCCTGCTCCTGTTCCGCCTGAAGATCTTGCACAAGACATTCCACCTCGTCACTCAACTCGAGTAAGATCCATTCCTACACATTTACTTGACTATCATTGTTACACTACCCTTGCTACACTGCACGAGCCTCACACTTATCGTGAGGCTTCCACTAACCCTTTATGGCAGATTGCAATGAAAGAGGAACTTGATGCATTATCTAAAAACCATACTTGGGACTTGGTGACTCTCCCTCTTGGGAAATCTGTGGTTGGTTGTAAGTGGATCTACAAGATTAAGACTCGCTCTGATGGGTCCATTGAGCGCTACAAAGCTCGTCTTGTTGCAAAAGGTTTTACACAGGAGTATGGGATTGATTATGAAGAGACCTTTGCTCCGGTTGCTCGTATCTCATCTGTTCGTGCCCTCTTAGCTGTTTCTGCTGCCAGTAAATGGGACATTTTTCAAATGGATGTCAAAAATGCATTCCTTAATGGGGATTTAAGTGAAAAAGTTTATATGCAACCTCCTCCTGGTCTCTCTGTTGAATCAAACAAGGTTTGTTACCTTCGACGTGCACTTTATGGCCTTAAACAAGCTCCACGAGCTTGGTTTGCCAAATTCAGTTCTACCATCTCTCGCTTGGGTTACATGGCCAATCATTATGATTCTGCCTTATTTCTTCGTCGCACTGACAAAGGCACTATTTTACTTCTCCTATATGTAGATGATATGATCATAACTGGTGATGACCTTAGTGGCATTCAAGAACTCAAGGATTTTCTCAGTCAGCAGTTTGAGATGAAAGATCTTGGACATCTCAGCTACTTCTTGGGTCTTGAAATCACTCATTCTACAGATGGACTTTACATTACTCAAGCCAAGTATGCCTCTGCACTCTTGTCTCGAGCTGGACTCACTGATAACAAGACTGTTGACACTCCAGTTGAGCTTAATGCGCATCTGACTCCCTCAGGGGGGAAACCATTGTCTAATCCCTCTCTTTACAGACGCTTGGTTGGCAGCCTAGTTTATCTCACTGTTACTCGTCCAAACATTTCCTATGCTGTTTACCAGGTGAGCCAGTATCTGTCTGCTCCACGATCGACTCACTATGCTGCTGTTCTGCGCATTCTTCGATACCTAAAGGGCACTCTCTTCCATGGTCTTTTCTACTCTGCTCAGTCTCCTCTTATTCTCCGTGCATTTTCTGATGCTGATTGGGCAGGAGATCCCACTGATCGCAGGTCCACCACTGGTTATTGCTTTCTTCTTGGTTCTTCTTTGATTTCTTAGCGAAGCAAGAAACAAACTCATGTGGCCCGCTCCAGTACTGAAGCAGAATATCGTGCCCTTGCTGATACCACATCTGAGCTCCTTTGGCTACGATGGCTTCTCAAAGACTTAGGTGTGTCTACATCCTCTGCTACTCCTCTTTATTGTGACAACCAGAGTGCTATTCATATTGCTCACAATGATGTCTTCCATGAATGGACTAAACACATCGAGATCGATTGTCATTTTATCCGTTACTATCTTGTCCATGGTGCTCTCAAGCTGATCTCAGTCTCCTCTAAAGATCAACTTGCAGATATCTTCACCAAGTCACATCCTAAGGGACGCCTTCGTACTTTGGTTGACAACCTCAAGCTGGTCTCACATCCACCTTGAGTTTGAGGGGGGCTGTTAACGTGTATAGTATTATGGGCTTTAGGCCCAAACTAGATTTCTTGTACTACACTCTTACTTGTACTGCACTCATATGCCTCTTATATAAAGGCACTTATGTGTATTCTTTTACTGTGAAATACAATACAATAATTCAGTATTTCTAACATGTATATTGAACGTGTTTAGTTGAAATCAAATTTTTTCTACTAGATATTTTTTTACATGAGCTTACGTTTATCGCATATCTTATGTTGTGAGTTAAAGCTTTATGTAACTTCTTGTTATTGCTGCTTTTATTCTATTTCTACATGCATTTAATGGGTTTGTTCATGATTTCAGGATAAGACATACTATTTAGTATTATTTTCTAGTATTAGGTATTAATTTCCAATTTTTGGTCTGCAGTTTCTCAAAACTAATAATACTATTGGAGTTTATGATGGGGTTTTGAGAAGTCTACGGTCACCATACAAAACACGTTCTATACCGGCGTTTTGCCCCCAACGGTTTCCAAAACTTCCGGTATAGGTGTATAGCCACTATACACCTAGGTCTATAACGGCAGTTCTACAACAGAGGTATATTAGGTTCTTGATGTCATTTTCGTGAATGTATTCGTAGAAACTATGTGAGGCGAATAAACGTTTTTCAAACCAAGAAGAAATACATATACTGTTGGATCCAGAAGTCATGTTCAAAATGCTGATAACGTCGTAAAAACTCTACTTCTTAAATGTTAAATGATTTAAATTTGTTCTATAGTTTTAGCTATATAGCTTGTAGTTACATGATGTCATAGATATTGCTTTCATCCATAGATATTGCTTTTATCCGCATGAACTTTATGGGTAGCTATACTACAAAGATGATGGCAACTAAACTTAAACGCGTCTTCACCATATAACTATTTTAATAAATTTAATGACTATGTTGTTGGAAAAAGAGAAAAGGGCGCCGATAGAGTGTGCGGAGTTTTATAAAGTAGTATATACCCACAAAGATAGGACTCCTGTCACCCAAAAAGCGACAAAATATTGTAAGTATTATCTACAGTTTACATGTATCCTTGTTGATTCACTTATCCTGACAAACAAAAGTATCATTGTTGATTATAAATAAATGGATTGTAAGTATTATCTAGATTTCTAATATATTATTTTGTTTGTGAATATTAGGAAGGGATGGAAGAACTTTTGAATGTTCCTGGAACACAATTGTATGGAGAGACCAATGGTGGAGGAATCCTATGGACAAGTGATGATGCATTTGGTCAAGCGATGGGCCCAGAGTGCCCTGAAGATGTACGTGGGAGTGGGTTTTGGAAAAACCCCATCTTGTAAAATTAGAAGGAACCTTGAAGAGTCTAGTTCTTCTCCACCCCATCCAATGAAATGCAACAAAATTTAAGGAGATGGAGACTGAGATAGCATCTCTGAAGGAGAAACTATGCAATTACGAAGAAATAAGGTCTGAAATGTGGCAATTAAAAAAAATAATCTCAAATTAGCCAACAATCATCACGATTTACTCAAGTCAAAATTTTAATGTTTTGCAAATGTATTTAATGTATTCAATTGGTAATAGATTAGTCTTATTGTGTTATTTCATTAGTAACGTTGTTGTTAAATTAACTTTTAACCTTGACTTTATTATATTTAGGATGGTGATGATGCGAATGGCCATTCTCTTGCTACACAGAATCAATCATTATTCATCATGGGAATCTCATTAGGAAATATGTCGCTTGTGGTTTTTTTTGGGTTTACGGACTATTTAGTTATCTTGTTGTATTGAATGTATAAAATAGTTTGCAACTTTGATACAACATTTGGGATGTCTTCTTTTGGGCATAAAAATTATTATAGCATGTTATTTTATTATTGTATTGTATTAATTTGATAGTTTGAAACAATGTTATGAATACCGTTTCGGTGCTCATTTCGGTTTGTCTATTGGAATGAAATATTTCGGTACCGGATTGGTATTGGGTTGTTTCAGCATACTATTTCGGAGTTACCTTTTTTATACTTTTATTTATTTATAATTTTATATACTTATATTTCCTTATATATAATTGGTCAAAATCAATATAATTTATTGAGTCTTAAAACTATAAGTCCATATTTCAGCTAATATATCAATTTCAAGTCTAAAAATCTACCAAATAAATATAATAATACTATTGATTCTCAAAAAAAATATATATATATATATATATTAAAACAATTTTACTATTAAAATATTCTAAAAAAAACTACTATTAAAAAACCAAAATATAAAAGCTAAAGTTAAATATTAAAATAGTTTTATTATTTATATGTTACGTGTGAACCCACGTAAACAAAGCAACTTTTTGTCAAGTCTCTTTGTCATTTCCAACACCTAGTCACGTGCTAGGTTCACAAAACAAGGAAGAAAAAAACAAAACTAGGCAATGAAAATTCAAAATAGAATTGAAGAAGGACCAGCGGACGAAAAGAAAGAAGAAAAAGAAGAAAAAGAAGATGAAGCAGCAGTAGCAGCAGCTGCCTCTGCCATGGCCTGGGTTCATTCCGGCAATTGTCGACATGGTGGAAACCTGCTGTAAAGGGATGAATATGTGAGCCATTCAACTTGTAAGGATTGAAAGTAAGATGAATTGCGATGGGTGGCTCTATTCAGGTAATAGCCATTAAAACTTGAAAAGGCAAATTTTTTTTGCATATATCAGTCGATTCAGTACCGGCCGAAATATGTCTACCGGCCGAAATTCACCGAAACAGGCCGAAATGGCCGGAATGAACCGAAATTTGGTCCGAGGTGGAACAAGAGGGTGATTCGTACCGGTTTAAGGACTGGTACGAAATTTTCCGGCCGGAACAGAATGGTATTAATAACAATGGTTTGAAATGTCCAATCCTTTATTTAGTATTGATTTTTGTTTAGCTATAAATAGTTTGACAAAACAAAATGCAGGGAAAATATTTATGCCTAGGAAAAAAAAAACTATAGTGACGGTTTTAAACCACCACTAAAGTCTAAATTAAAAAAAAAGGACCTATTTGTGGCGTTTTCAAACCGCCGCTAAAGCCTATATTAAACAAAAAAATACCTATAGCGGCAGTTTCAAACTGCTGAGATAGCTTGCTTGGGCTATTTCAACAGTTTGTCAAAATTGATGGTATAGGTTCCCAAAACTATCGAAACCTGTACGGGCGGTTTGAAAAGCACCAGTATATATATAGCCCATCCGGGTCTATTGTGTCACTTCTTGACCAATACTAAAAAGTGTAGATTATACCTATTGCGGCGGTTTCGAAACACCAATATAGATCAATTTTTTGTAGTGGGTATCTTAGAGTCTAGTCAAAAGTGTTGCAAGTATGTGGTTTTCATCTTAAAAAAAAGTGTTATGAGTAGGTGTAAACTCATTCTTCTTGAGTCAATTGCTTTGGGGCATGTTACTCCATAGTAGTTTTTCTTTTAAAGACGTTATCTATGGATATTTCCACTTCCTTATGAATTACCTTTTTTTTTTTATCGTTTTATTACATTGATTGAGAATTAGAAGTAATTCCCTGCATGACTAAATGCATATATCGGGTCAATATTGATTTCTATAGTTTGGATGATATCTTGACCAGCCAAGGAAAAAAGAGAGAATGATTTCCCAAGTAAGAGTGAAGTTTTTCATCATTGATATGCTTATCATCTATCGAAATGTCTAGAACCACCGATTTTCACACAGAAATTTTCACATTTTCTCACAACTTTTTTTATTTATTTTTTATTGTTGTGGACTTAAGTGAAATAAATTGTGAGAGTGGTGTGGAATATTTTGTATAAGTTTTTGGTATCCCTAACAAATTAAGCTCATCATTTATTGTAATTCATGATTGGAGAATTTTCCAATAATTTTGTAATATTTTGCTTCAGAGAGGCTCCTCTTAACTCTTAAGGGTATTATGCATGGTTAATACAAAATAATTTTTATATTGAACAGAAAGGAATTGCAACAAATTTGCAGCAGAAAGAAGAAAATTCCAAGGCTTGGGTTATCAATTTTATGTAGGACATTCTTACATCCATGGATCGGGGCTAAGGTTGTTGTTCTGTCAAGTGCAAAGAAAATTCTAAGAATTATATATCGAATCAGGCAACAATGGCCTCCAAGTCCTATATAAAAATTTATTTCGGTCCTGGCTTGTGCAAGTTTCTCTCTTTTGTACCCCAAAAAAAAAAAAAAAATCACAAAATCACAACATTGTTCCAGAATAATAAGCTAAGGGTAGTACTAATATTTGTTGCACATAAGCTATTGAGAATGAGAAATGCTATGTTCACAATAATTTTACAACAAATTATAAGTGTCAAGTTGTTATTGGTTATTACTGGTAAGGTAAAAAAAATTTCCATGGTAGGTTTAAATAGAACCAATAATAATTAACCACTTATGATTTGTTGTGAAAGTGTTGTAAAAATGTTGTGGATGTAACACTTCTCTAAGCTATTACATACAATTTTACATACACCTCATTTTTTAACTAAAACCATGATTTGAAGTCACAATTTCCAAGTTCAAAATCGTGACTTAATTTAAATCACTGTTTCGGTTAAAAAATGAAGTAGGTAAAACTGTATATAATAGTTTGAATGTAATAATTACATGCTAGGGGTAATATTAATACATGAACTATAAGATTCTAGTGATGTGATTTTCTCATTTATATATATATTTCAACTAATTCCCTTGGCTTGAATGCATGACCCCCCATTCACCTAATACATACCTTGCATACATGCGCAAGCCATTGTGTATTCTTGATTCGCAGTAGTCCAATGTTTATGTCAAATATCAAGAGGTTGTAAGTACGGAAGAAGAGGAAGCCTAACATGAGAAAAAAGAGTCTGTCAGTTAAGCCAAGGTTGACTTGCCTGGGAACCAAAGAAGGATTCTAGACTATGTCAAACACTAGAAATCTCTCCAAGGAATTAGGCAAGTCATCCTTGGCTACCAAACAAGACTCTTATCTTCATGTAAGATCTCCCTTCCTCTTAAGCTCGAAGCAATCTTCAATGTACGGGGCATATAATACTATCAAAATTAAGCTTAACTGGGGAAGAAGAAAAAGCCTAGCATGAGAGAGAAGAGACTTTCAGTTTAGCCATGGTGACTTGCGTTGGAACCAAACGAGATTATAGCTAGCTAGGCAATGCTGAAAGCTAGCTTGAACCTCTTGAAAGTAGCAGGCAAGTCATCCTTGGCTATCAAACAAGACTCTTATCTTCATGTTAGACCTCACTTCTGTTAGGCTTTGTAGAGCCTAGTTGTGTTTGATCTAGTTGACGACCCAAATAATGTTGCATGGTTTTTTAATGGGAGATTTTCTGAGGCTTAGTCCATTTGGCCCAAGCCAGAGCGAAAATTTTTTGGCTCGTTTTGTAGCCCATTGTGAATCCTGTGCTAGGATGTAAAAACCGTTTTTGGTGATTAGGGTTTTATTGTGTTGTTGTCGTCTTGAGAGAGTGTGAAAAACTGTAGCCGCACTTTGTATTTTTCCAGATAATAGTAAAATCCCTGCAACTCCGTGGACATAGGCAAATTGCTGAATCACGTAAATATTGTCTTGTGTATGTGATTGTTTTCTTTGACGTGTGTTTTCTCTATTTTTTGTTTCTCACAGGTTGGGAATTTTGGGTTAATTCCTTACAACTTCCTCTCAAATATTCTTGCTCCAATGACAAGTCCTGGAGTTTCAATTTATAGGCAATGAAAGAATAGAAGACTAGATTCCAATCGCTTCAATTAGCAAGTTCCTCACCAATTTGCCCCATGTAGAAGGTTTCTTTTATCTTTGCATAATCTTTTCCTCTAATCAAGTGCAGTATTTGGCTGCCCATAACAGAATATATTCCCCCCAGTTGAGGAGACCCAAATCAATGTATTATTTTCATGTAGCTCAACCGTGAAGAAAGAATTTCCACTATAAGAAAACTATGCACCTGCTGATCGAATATGGTACTTGTCACATGGCTTCTTGACCAGGCTACTTGTAGTGAATCCTGACTGAGCTGACCTTAAGTTCCTTCGAAGGACACATAGCAAAAAGAGATAAGATATGCCAGACAGGCTTGGCCAAATTTGGCATATCATTGCTATCAAGAATTAAAAATAAAAATGACATATCATTCAGCTTATAATTAAGGAAAGAAAAAGCATATTAATTCACGAAAAGGTGAGGGTTTTATTAATGGCATAAATCTTGTTAATTTATTTCCACATTTTCAGAATATCTCAATATTCCTCGAGGAATGTTTAAATCTCAGTAGTCAGCATATCCTTTTCTCTAAAAATGTAGTTTTCTTTTCTTTCTTTTTTGATAACCGGTCAGAAAAAAATGTAATTTTCCAATGACCAGTAATTTGTAACACCGAATTTATTGTAGAAATCTAACATGCATCAATGTAATTCTGGATCACAATCCACATCTTAAACCATTCGATTGGCTGTTGAAAGTGGAAAATAAAAAGATAAAGAAAATTATGTAGTTAAAGATGAAAATTGAAATGTGTAAAAGAACTTAATTTATAGTAATACCTTAACATGTACCATTCATGTATATCGAAGTATGCAATAAAGTCGAGCTTGCTCGTCTTCGAGCGTTGGTCATGATGTATGTCTTATCTCTGCACACATCTCTGTTGGCCTGTTGCTCATGTATTTGTTGGGTGCACGTGACACCCTCAGATTCCATCACACATGTTGGAAAATTTAGACCCCGGTTGATAGAATTAACAAGTTTTAAACCCAAGTTGTTAATTAGATTAATTATGAATAAACCTTGTTAAAACAAACAAACATCAATATCATGTCAATAATGAATGCAGCAGAAAAGTAAATAAGACAAGATATGATGACCTAGGAAAACCAATAAAACAAACTAGTTTCATAGTAAAAAACCTGGGGAGAAACCTTCCTGAAAAGCAATCCACTATAATGAAAAGAAGTTTCAGATCTAGTACAAAACCTTTGTCCCTAGACTCTATAATCCCCGTAGATAAACTCATAGCAGAAACCTTTTACCGCTTCAGAAGCTTTGAACTCTTCAATATATGAACGCCACCCTTTGATGCACGAATCCCAGTAAGTGACTAACCAATTGTGCAGATCCCAGTACGCGAATTCAATCACCAACTAGAAGAAGATTGTTGGCTGCAAAGTTCTTCACTTCATCAACAATGAAGATCAAGAAGCACTTGGTTACAAAACTCTAAGGTGCAAAGACGCAGTAGCTTCTTTTAGAGAGAATAAAGCATCGGTCACCTTTTGTATATGTTCTCCTTGTATTCTCTTATGTGACGGCCTCTAAAATAAGCCTTATATAGGTCTAAGGTTATGAGAAAAGAAACCCTACACATACATGTCATTATGGGCAAAAAATCAAATCTAGAAATCTGAATTTCGTAAGGCTCAGTAATTCTCGATCGATCGAGGAGGTGTCGAGAAGGTGTCGAGAAACATCTCGATCGATCCACCAGGTGTCGAGGAGCTATCGAGGAGACAGAAGATTTCTCTATCGATCGATCAGTTATCGAGAATGTGTCGAGATTGTGATAAGAAACACCTTAAGAGCTCGACAGATAGCCAGGTGTCGAGGAGGTGTCGAGCAACTATCAAGCAGCTATCAAGTTTTAAAATTCAGCACTTTCTCACTTGATTCTTGGACAGACTTGCATGTCTTTAACACTTGAACTTGAAACAAAGTTTCTTGAAGCATCAAACACATCCTAGATCTACCTAAATACAAGTAAAGTACTTTTTGTCAAAGGATAAGCCAATTACATAAAATATGTCCTTAACAATTTCCCCCTTTGGCAATCTGTGACAAAACCACAACAAACAAATGAACACATGAAAGAAGTCATAAATCACTCAACTCATATTCACTTGTTGAATACAATAAAATCTATCCTAACACAAACTCTTGAAAAACTTTGCAAGAAGAGAGTTTATGGCAAGAAGACTTTGACAACCTGTATTTCTGAAACATTTTAAACAAAACTCATCACGGCATCTTAGTGTGAAACAGAAATAATAGATTGCATACAAGAAATAAGAAACATGTGTATAAAGATAGAAAAGAAACAACACATGTAGAGATAGGTGAAGAAGAACATACATCATCATATATATATCAAAGATATGCACAATGTATGTAAACATGGTCATAAGACCGGTGTACAAAAAGAAGGAAGTAAGCACTCCCCCTAACAAGATGAAACATATCTCCCCCTTACAAAGGAATGTATTTCTCCCCCTAACATGTAGAATCTAAAAAGAAACCACAAAGTCTCCACAATTTCTCCCCCTTTTTATCATGATTGACAAAGGGTACAAGAAGTTAGAAAACTTCACCCGAGAACCATAAAGATGATCAAGGAGACACAAGAAATCCATATAAATGCATGAATGTAACGAAACAAGATGCTATGGATGACAAGATAATAGAAGGATGCAAAACATGTGAAAAACAAATCTCTCAACAAGAAAAATGTGAAGCACATAGATCCTAAAACACACACACACACACACTAAACAAGTCTAACCAATTTTATATTTTCAAAAACAAGTCAAGACAGTTTAGTGAGCATACATTAACATATGTAAACCTTTGTGATGGCCAAATCACATTGTACCTGCACATGTATCAAGAGTAGTAAAGAATATTGCGTGTTGTGTGTGAAAAACATTGCAAGATTGCATAAGTGTATACATGTTATGATGATTTGAGATATGAGAAAATCACTTTAACTCACAAACAATCATAACTGCTTGATGGAGACTATCACCTTCGAGGTACATCCTATAACTCCCACATCTCCTAGAATACACGCTTGCAATCATATTTAAAGCATTTTTGATCCTTTTGCTTTTCATTTTTCTTTACATATTTTATTTAAGTAAATCATGCATAGGCATATAAGAGAGAGAAAAGAAAATACCCAATGATGGTAAGCATTTGACATTCCAATTTTTTTATGCCGAAGCACACAAATGTCATTGACACTACACTTTTGCTATGCCGAAGCATACAGGTGTCATATTATGATTGGCGGGCAACAGTGGTGAGATGGTTATTTATTTCTTTCTCTTAAGATTTTCTAATCATTCCCGTCAAAAAGAGTGATACGAGTGTTAAGTATAAGAGATAACTTAATCTTACTCATCACAAACAAGAGCCACAAAGCTCACTTGCTTAGTTGTGCATAGAGATGCTCATCTAAGTTACAAGAGATACAAGGTTTAGAAAACTTTGTTTCATTGGCCATCCAAGGTACACAAGTACCAATGTACACAAAACACACTATTTTTGTATTTTTCTAATTTTTCCTTTTTTTATTTATTTTGAAAAAAAAAAAAAAAAAAAAAAAAAAACTAAACAACCAGACAAAAACAGACAAACAACATGATAGCATGAAAGAAAGATGCATATGCATGAAGGCATGATAGAAAGATGCAGATGCATGAAAGCATAATTCCAAAACAGATAAGAAATCAAGCAAAGAGAGTCCTACTTTAGATAGAAAGAATTAAAGCAGAGGACAAACACAAAAGACAATTAAGTCTTAGGCTCCTTTCTCACCCACACAGCACGAGTCTTTGGCCATAAAGATGAAAAGACACGTGTCCTAGTATGTCTACTAAAGGACATAGAAGAATTAAAATTCTCCTGAAATTGAGTTAAAAAGCTCAAGACTTTTAATAACTCTCCAAACAAAAGTGTAGGTCCTTGAGAGGAAACCTGTGACCGTTTGGACAATTGCTTATGAGGATACAACTTAAAACAATTAGGACGAATGTGTCCAGAAGCACCACAATGGTGACAAACATGAGGTCTAACAAAGGATTTAGAATTAGCCAAAATAGTTTTGGATTTCATACCTTTATCACCTTTCTCAGATTAGGGCACACAGACAGTCCTTGATCCAGAAGCCGTGGAAGAGGAGGGACCGGAGGAGACAGCATATCCTAAGCCAGTCTTATCAGAACTAGGCTTTTGAGCATTCAATACCTCATCAAGCTTTGCAATAGACATCCTCTCTATTTAAGTTCTAGCTTGACTAAGCTCAACCTCAAAATTCTTGACCTTCTCTTTTAATGAGGTGTTCTCTCCCCAACAAGAGTCTCAACTAATCTTGTAGTCTCATCTAGTTTGACTAACAGATCAGCATTTTCAGTTTTTACCTCATTAAGCTCTTTTCTACAAAGATGAGAAGTCTTTTCATATTTTATGAATTCAATGCATAGCTTATCATAGGCTTCCTGAAGGGTCATCTTCTTAGGTACTTCATCATCAGAAGAATCCTCACTGTCACTAGCACTCTCCACAATCACCTTATCGGTTGAGGCAGCAAAGGCCATAATGTGACGACATTCATCCACATACTCATCGGAAGAGTCATCCTCAGTATCACTCCAGGTGGCAACCAACCCTTTATCTTTTGACTCCTTGATCTTTTCCTTCATGAGGTAGTTTGGGCACTCTATCCTCATATGACCAAAATCTTTGCACTCATGGCATTGGATGAGGGGTTTCTCATTCTTGCCCTTCCTTAAGGATTTAGATTTCCTAGGAGGTTTGCCCTTATCTTTTTTCCTGAATTGAAGAAGTTTGATAATCTCATCAGTTATGAAGGTTAGATCCTCATCCTTATCATCATCTTCATCTTTATCTTCGCTTTCATCTTCATCTTCAGAGCCCTCAATCTCTTCCTCTATACCCTTAAGAGCCAAGTTTCTACTCTTTCCACATTTTCCCATTAAACCTAATCTTATCTCATAGGTTTGAAGGTTCCATACAAGCTCAGTCAAAGGAATTTGATCAATGTCCTTTACTTCTTCAATGGCAGTGATCTTAGCATGGAATCTTTTAGGTAAGGACCTAAGGATTTTCCTAACAATTTTGGATTCTGCAATAGATTCTCCAAGATTGAAGGCAGAATTCACAATATCCATGAGTTTAGCATAAAACTCATCAAAGGTCTCATCCTCCTCCATCCTTATTTCTTCAAAACTACTAGTGAATCTTTGAAGCTTCACAGTCTTTACTGCCTGGGTACCTTCATAGGTGGTTTCAAGAATGGTCCATGCTTCCTTAGCAACTTCCGTGGATGATATTTTCTTGAATTCCTCATTGGTCACCCCACAAAACAAAGCATTCAAGGCCCTACTGTTGAAATTTGCCGCTATGATTGTTGCATCATCCCAATCCACCGGCGCTTCCTTTGGCTTAATCCAGCCAACTTCAACAGCTTGCCATACCTGTTCACCTAGAGCCTACAAAAAAACTTTCATACGAACTTTCCAGTACGCATAATTAGTTCCATCAAATAAAGGAAGAATCAAAAGAGATTGTCCACGATCCATGACAATAGGGGTCAAGGATCACACTCAGGAAATTAATCCAATCAGAGTGTACCCGCTCTGATACCACTTGTTACGAAATTTAGACCCCGGTTGATAGAATTAACAAGTTTTAAACCCAAGTTGTTAATTAGATTAATTATGAATAAACCTTGTTAAAATAAACAAATATCAATATCATGTCAATAATGAATGCAGCGGAAAAGTAAATAAGACAAGATATGATGACTCAGGAAAACCAATGAAACAAACTAGTTTCATAGTAAAAAACCTGGGGGAAAACCTTCCCGAAAAGTGATCCACTATAATGCAAAGAAGTTTCAAATCTAGTACAAAACCTTTGTCCTTAGACTCTACAATCCCCGTAAATAAATTCACAGCAAAAACCTTCTACCGTTTCAGAACTTATGAACTCTTCAATATATGAACGCCACCCTTTGATGCACGAATCCTAGTACGTGACTAACCAATTGCGCGGATCCCAGTACGCGACTTTAATCACCAACTAGAAGAAGATTGTTGGCTGCAAAGTTCTTCACTTCATCAACAATGAAGATCAAGAAGCACTTGGTTACAAAACCCTAAGGCGCAAAGACGCAGTAGCTTCTTTTAGAAAGAATAAGGCATCGGTCACCTTTTGCATATGTTCTCCTTGTATTCTCTTATGTGACGACCTCTAAAATAAGCCTTATATAGGTCTATGGTTGTGAGAAAAGAAACCCTACACATATATGTCATCATAGGCAAAAAATCAGATCTGGAAATCTGAATTTCGTAAGGCTCAGTAATTCTCGATCGATCGAAGAGGTGTCGAGAAGGTGTCGAGGAACATCTCGATCGATCCACCAAGTGTCGAGGAGCTATCGAGGAGACAGAAGATTTCTCGATCGATCGACCAGCTATCGAGAAGGTGTTGAGATTGCGATAAGAAACACCTTAAGAGCTCGACAGATAGCCAGGTGTCGAGGAGGTGTCGAGCAGCTATCAAGCTTTAAAATTCAGCACTTTCTCACTTGATTCTTGGACAGACTTGCATGTCTTTAACACTTGAACTTGAAACAAGGTTTCTTGAAGCATCAAAAACATCCTAGATCTACCCAAATACAAGTAAAGTGTGTTTTGTCAAAGGATAAGCCAATTACATAAAATATGTCATTAACAACACATATTTGTCAAAGCTCATTTATGAGCTTGTTCCAAAAAGTCTTCATAGCTAGCTTTTCCATTTATTAAGAAATGACCAAAACTTGGGAGGTTTGACTTCTCTTAATGAGAAGTGATCCAAAGCGTGTTGGACACGCTGAAGAAAAAGAAAAGAAAAAAGCAAAGGGTCATTCGGCCTAGAATGAAGAGCTGAAGCAAGAGAGCCATTATGAGAAAAACACATGTGAGAGCTTTAGGAGGTGCAGTCCGAAAAGATAGAGAGAAACACAGTGAGAGTGTGAGAGAGTGAAAAAGAAAAATGAGACTTTTTTCTTTGCTCAAGTTACACACAAGGAAGATAAATTGGTGGGGTTCTCATGGAGTTTTTGAGTGCTACAACCATGGAGAGTTGGAGTATTCAGAGGAAGATTTTGCTACTAGCTTTGTGGTGAGATTGTATTTACTCCTTGAGATTTATTTGTTATATATCCAATTTATTGTGGACACAAGTTTAGCATAAACTTGATAGTTGTAATCTCTATTTCATAATGGATATTTTTCGGAGCTGCCCCATGGTTTTTCCCTCTACACTAGAGGTTTTTCACATAAGATTTGGTGTTATTGTGTGGTTGTGTTTATGTGGTGCTTGTTGAAATTTTTGTTTCCATAATATTGCTATTGCTTGGTAGTTATATATTTTAATTCACACATAGACATTGAGGGGATTAGGATTTTTCCCCAACAGTATTGTGTATGAGCTCCTCTCTCTTTCTCTTATGCCTTTTTTGTTCCTCTTTTTTTCTTTTTCTTTTTTCTTTTTTTTTCAAATCTAAGAGCATCCACAGCAATGAAGCTAAAAATTTAGCTATTTAACTCCACCAAAAGTTACTTTATCTATTTTACCTACACACATGCTGCAGTAGTATATCTATTTTAGCTTTCAACACAATAAAATAATATAAATATCGCAATAAAATAATATATCCCCTACAATAAAATTATATATCCCACTACCCAAAAAACATCCACAGCACCAACCACAACCACCTCTACCATCAGCCACACCCACAACCACCACCACCACCACCACCACCAATCCACAGTAGGAAAAAAAAAAAAAAAAAAAAAAAACCATCAATCGAAATCTCTAATCTTTTTCCTCAACCCAGACCAAACAAAATAAAAAATCACCAATCACAGAGCTAGGCTTCAGTGAGGAGAACAGTGTCGGCATGGGTCTGATCGACGGAAGAGAAGTGGGTCTGAGGCGGATGGGTCTGATCGGCGGAAAACCAAAGCAATGGGCTGAGGAAGGCAGCGACGGCTTTGACGATGAAACCCAGGGAAACCCAGAGCTTGGATCGACGATGAAACCCACGAAATCCAGAGAAACACAGGATTGTCGGCGTTGGGTGAGTGTTGAGATGGAGGACTGGGTAGAGGCGTGGATTGGCGACTTGGGGCTTGGGTCGGCTTGGGCCGGTGACGTTGAGGCCGGCGGAGGCGTGGGTTGGAGACTTTGAGACAAAGAGGTGAGAGTGACTAAGAGAGAGAGAGGCACGAAGTGACTGAGAGAGAGAGAACCACTTTTTATTATTTTAATCTGGCCAGGAGTAAAATATTATTTTTTTTGTTTAGCTCTCAGCTACAGTGCACATCTATCTATAGATGTGCACTGTAGCAATGGAGCTAAAACAAATAAATTAGCTCCACTGCTAGAGCATGGTTTTTAGGTGTTTGAGGAGCTAAAAATACCAATATGGCTTTTTAGCACCACTGCTGTGAATGCTCTAATATGCTATTTTATTTTCAGGAAATGTTTCTTACCCACACCTTGTTGCACACAGTATATATAAATTATTTTTTGAACTAAAATCTTGACTTGAAGTCACAAATTTTAGTTCAAAAGATTTTTTTGGATGGACAGTTCAAAAGCTTAAATGTGTGTAATTTGTGTGTAATAGGGCAGTGTATATATAATAAACATTGTCATTTATTTTACTTCTTAGTAACTTGACTACTTGCCAAAAAAAAGAATGAAACTACCTTGACTGACCTTCTAGATACTATAAAACGAGGAGTAGTATTTGTTACTCACACTCATACCCTATTAGTATATTACACACATTGTTACACATCTATTTTTTGAATTGAAATCATTAGTTGAAGACACGTTTCAAAATTCAAATCATGATTCTAATTCAAAAAATGTGTATAACAGAATGGTCATAACAATTTTTATCCTAAAACAGATGGTTTTTACAAAGGAAGAACTACCCTTGGACCGAGGGGGCAATGGCCCCCCCTAAATTTAAAAAAAAATATATTATAAATATATATATGTGTGTATTAATTTTAGCAATTTTATTCTATAAAATTACATTTTATTTCCCTTTAACAATATCATTAGTTCTTTTAAGAGTAATGCTATACTCACAAACTTTTATAATATTTTTACAAACTTTTTTTGTAGCAAATTTTTATTAGTTCGTGTGGGGTCAAAGAATTTGGCCACCCCGGCCCACTTTATACTAAGCCCAAGGCCCACACTGAGGAAGAAGAAATATCCAAGGACGAACGAAAAAAGTCCTAATTATCAAGAAGCATCGTCGAGGACAACCCTGTCCTCGGCAAACCGAGATCATAGAGAGGGAGAGCCGCACGCCATCAGGGGCAACTTCGTAGAGCATCCCAAGAAAAAGGACAAGTACAGTGGGTCAGCCATAGGAGCCTGGTAGAGGAGCAATTCATGGAGAAACTGTCACCTCTACATTAAATGCCCACAACTACGTCCTGGCCGCATTAATGAGGAAGTGACCCTTGAACATTGCAGCTTTGGTTGCTGCAACTCACAAAAGGTTGAGGACGGCGGCTGATGGGACAAGCACTCAAGTAGTGACCTGCACGATCGACAAATGGAGGGCCAAGATCAACTAAAAGGGAGTATATAATGTAAGAAGTCCTCCAGAAAAGGGATCGGAAGTTGGGAGCAGAAAACACTGTAGCTACTAGTATCATCCTGGTAACCTTTGTAACCAAGCACTGAAGAAGCAATAAGAACAAATAGCTCCTCAAACTAGTGCCCAGGATAGAATTTCATACGTAAAGCCCATTTCCTTAATATTTAGTGCACCTATAACCATGTTTATTCGTTGTTATCTTCACTAAAGCCTAGTTCTTAAACCCATTCTCTTCAAATTTATTGTATTGGGCTAGTTGGGCCTAAGTCCACTCTTCCAATAGAAGAAGTGCTCAAACCCAGTCCCTACAATTGGCGTCGTTTGTGGGAAGAGCTTGTGTGTTAGTGAGTGCAACGGTTAATCATGGTAGGATCAAGCTCCCATCAGCAAGAGTCCCTGGAGAAGACCATTTTAGCGGTGGTGTATGCTACACGAAAGCTTCCCCATAATTTCCAAGAACACACACAATTGTTGTCATAACTCAGCTTCCGCTCAGGTCTACACTTCGAAGTACTGATTACGCGGGGAGGATTGCTAAATGGAGCACAATTCTAGGGGCTTATGACATAAAGTATATGCCCCGTACCTCTGTCAAGGGGCTAGTTCTCGCGGGTCTAGTAGCCCGGTTCGCTGAATTCCCATTGAAGAAAGAAGCCGAGAATCAAGGCATGGATGTAAAATCGGTTGGCACAATCTCCCAGCAAAAACTTCTGTTCTGGAAGGAATATATTGATATCTTTTAATCTCTTGAAGCGGTTAAACAGAACCTTAGCTATGTCGGGTCCTCGAACCTCCTGCTTTAGGGAAATTAACACGCACTGGAATCTCTTGAAGCGGTTAAACAGAACCTTAGCTATGTCGGGTCCTCGGACCTCCTGCTTTAGGAAAATTAACACGCACTGGAATCTTTTGAAGCGGTTAAACAGAACCTTAGCTATGCCGGGTCCTCGAACCTCCTGCTTTAGGGAAATTAACATGCACTGAAATCTCTTGAAGCGGTTAAACAGAACCTTAGCTATGCCGGGTCCTCGGACCTCTTGCTTTGGGGAAATTAACACGCACTGAAATCTCTTGAAGCGGTTAAACAAAACCTTAGCTATGCCGGGTCCTCGGACCTCCTGCTTTAGGGAAATTAACAAGCACTGAAATCTCTTGAAGCGGTTAAACAGAACCTTAGCTATGCCGGGTCCTCGGACCTCCTACTTTGGGGAAATTAACACGCACTGAAATCTCTTGAAGCGGTTAAACAGAACCTTAGCTATGCCGAGTCCTCGGACCTCCTGCTTTGGGGAAATTAACATGCACTGAAATCTCTTGAAGTGGTTAAACAGAACCTTAACTATGCCGGGTCCTCGGACCTCTTGCTTTGAGGAAATTAACACGCAGTGGCAACTTTCTAAGTGTTTAAACTGAATTCAATCATGCCTCGGTCCTCGGACCAGATGATATGGGAATGATAACACTCCATGACAACTTTTCAAGTACTAGACAGAACTAAGGTCTTGCACGGTCCTCAGACTCAAACCTATAGGGAAACTAGCTACTTCTAGAGGATCTAAGTGTTAGACAGAACCAAGGTCTTGCATGGTCCTCGGACTCAAACCTATGGGGAAACTAACTACTTTAATGAAGGTCTAAGTATTAAATAGAAACTAAGCTATGTTAGGTCCTCAGACCACAAACTTAGTAGAAATTAATACCTTGTAAAATCTATTGAAGTATTAAACAAAAACTAAGTTATGTCAGGTCCTCGAACCACAAACTTAGTGGAAGTTAATACCTTGTGAAATCTATTGAAGTATTAAACAGAAACTAAGTTATGTCAGGTCCTCGAACCACAAACTTAGTGGAAATTATTACCTTGTGAAATATATTGAAGTATTAAACAGAAACTAAGTTATGTCAGGTTCCTCGGACCACAAGCTTATTGGAAATTAATACCTTTCGAACTGCATTATGATCCAATTTATAAGTCAAAGTAAATAAATTACATGAGCATCACTTAAAGCATTTTAAGGTACTCAGGACTTGCCTATTATTTAAACGCCTAAGTAATGCCTTAGACTTGAAAGCTTGTTAAGAATTGATAGGTTATAAGTATACCTTGATAATGTTGTGAGTTGACAGTCATAATTTACTTGAATTTTTAGTTAAGAGGTAGAAAACTGTGCCTTCCCTTATATCAGCAAACTTTGCTCTTTTATGGCATATGGTTATGTATGAACAAATAACAGTCAAGATGAGAAACACACAAATGAACGATAAAGTAATAATAACTTATATCAATTTAAAGAAAGGCAAAGTACACATCTCGATCGAACTTGTCTTTAGAAAAAAAAAAAAAAAATCCTCATTACATTAACTTTAACTATTCTGCAAAAGTAAAAGAACTACGGCTTCAATTTTATCTAGAGCTTGACCTTGGGGGCTTTGTCAGCTGCTTCAGGGGGAGCCTCCTTGTCTTTTTCTTTAGAAGCTCCTCCAGCGGGCAAGGTAATTAAGGCTAAAGCTTGCTCAAAACTTTGAGAAGCTGCCCCACCCTTAGGCACCTCTACTGCCTTGTCCGAGGAGGTATCTTATGGAGCTTCAGGCTCTTTGGCTTGCTCCTGTTGACTAGGAGGTGGAGGATTCTGAATTTGGGCTTCCTCGACTAGCTTGGCAACTGCAGGAGTCACTTCCTTTTGATTGGAAGAAAGGTCTGGCACTCGTATGGCTGGAGAGAAGAAGACATTTTCTGGCCTTCTCAGCTCAGAAGAAGCCTCCACCCCAGCTCGGTTGAGGGCTTCTTCCCAAGTTTGAGCACAGTAGGCTCGACATACGGCGGGGACCTCTGCCCGTAGGGCATCTTCCATCTCGGCTACGCCAACGTCGTAGCCATGTTGTTCGGTCTCGTCCCTTTCCTTCTCGGCCTTGTCCTTTGCCTTCTCCGCCTCAGCCTTCGCCTTTTCGGCCTGATCCTTAAGCCTTTGGGCCCCCTCCAACTGCGCCCTGAGGGCTGCCATCTCTTCCTTTGAAGCCTTCAATTGGTCAGTTTTCTCGCGTAGACGCTTCCTCTGGTCCTCGACTTGCCTCTGTACACCCTCCAAGGCCGAGTCAGCACTACGGCGAGCATGTTCTTCGTTGGCCAACTTTTTCTTCAACTTGGCGTTGTTATTTTCAGCAATGGTCAACGTTTGCACAGCTGTTAACCGCCTTTTCCTCTCATCTTCCAATTGTTGATAAACCGTTATTTGTAATTTCCTCAAGCCTGAAAGTGGCTTGGACCGTCTAAAAGAAAGGGATTAGTATCATAGCCCACAAATAGTATATGTCTATAAGAAATAAGTATAAGTAAAAAGAAAAGGGGGTTTAATAGTGTACCATGCCCAGATATCTTTTACAATTGAGGAAGACTTCATTCTTCCTCATACTCCGCAGGTTGATCGTGTCCCTTGGGAGCAGCAAGGCCTCCTCCACGGAAAAGGCAACATGGCACCCATTGCCCCCGTTGAAGTCCCTGAGTGATGCATCATCCCTTAGGGGCGCCCCGCCATGCATAGGCGCTGGGAGCCAGGCTCGTGGCTCTAGAGGCTGAATGTTTACTCACTCCAAGCCTCATTGTGGTGCATGGATGACCTTTTGCTGCTTCGCAGCTCGTTGGGCCTCGTCTTCACGAGTCGGGCGGAGCCTTCCAGCCTCTATCACATCCTTCCCTGTTTGCTCCCTTTTCCTTTTTGGATCAGCAGGTTTAGGTCTCGTCGGTTGAGGAGCAGGGGGAGGAGACTTTGAGGGAGGAGGAGGAAGCTTAGATTGAGCAGACTTCCCAGGTGCACCACTTCCTGGTTGGTCCTTTATCAACTCCATCAAACTTTTCTGGGGCTTTCTTTGGATACCCATTTCTTCTGGTAGGCTCTCGGGAGATAGTGGCCGGTTGAATACTTCGAACTCGTCCAAAGAATCTGTTAAGTCCACGAAACCTTTTTCTTCTTCTTCTTCTTCTTCTTCTTCCTCTTCCTGAGGAACGGGTTGGGATGAGGATGTTCCTACCGAAGGGGTGACCACAGAAAGTGGTTGGGGGCGAGAAGTATCTTTGGAGAATGGGATACCCTCTGGAACAACGAACCCTTAGTAGGTAACACTGATACGACGGAGCTGAAGGTCGCGAGCTTTGATTACGCACTTGGGGGCTTGGAAGGTGAGTGAGAGGGGAGTATATCCAAGGATCAAATGAGCTGCTCGGAGTTAACCGTCAATCTCCTTCACATACACCTCTGCTTGCAGGATCCTATCTAAGCTCACCTTGTTAACTAAGCTGAGTTTGGGTTTGGTAGCACGCTTATCTGCAAATTCATTGAAATAGAAGGGGGTTTCATTAGAAACAAGGACATTTAGACCCGAAAAAGAAATGTAAACCAAAATTCGAGATCTATGGCTATACCCCCACCTGGTTCTCCCTCCTCAGTTAGACAGGGTAAGCCATCATGCCATGCCCTAGAAAAGATCAGGAAATCCTCCTTTATATTTTTGTTTGAAGTGGGAAGGCACTGGATCAGCCTTACTTCGGGATGCCTCGACTTGAGATAATATCCCTGCCCCTTCAAATGGTGAAGATTGTATACCCAATTCACATCGTGGTGGGTCAGGTTTAGGTTCATTCTGTCGTTCAAAACCTCTATACTTCCCAGGACCCTGAACATGTTTGGGGCGCACTGTGTGGGAGATAACCTAAAAAACCTAAGGTAATTCCTAGTGATGGTACCCATGAGAATGGTCATCCCTCCCTCTATGAAGGCAATCATGGGAATGACCACCTCTCCAGTTTTCTTATCATCGAACCACTCCCCCTGAGCAGCGTACCTCATGCCCACTATTGGTGGGATCCTATACTTAACCCTGAAACTTCTCATACCCTCCTCGGACTCAACTAAACATTTGAACTTACCCATTTTCCTAAGAGGTTTTGAAGAAAAATTAATAAGTTTAAAATGAAAGCCAAAAAGGGTTTAAGAAGACTTACAGGTTCGAAAGAGGGTCCTCAAACAAATTTCTAATATTTGTAGACGCACAGGGAGACGAAAGAGAGAGAGGCAGGTTCAGTGTATGAGTTCTAGAACTATGTAATCGTTGAAAGTAGAAAAAGGAATTGACTTGAGAAGCTATTTATAGTGGCGCAGAAGGTATAAGCGGGAAAATTCCCGCTCGCAAAACAAAAAAACCCTTCACCGTTTGATTTACATCTTACCGTTGAACGTGGGCGACAGGGGCGTCGCCAAAATTTAATGCTGGAACGCTTCGTATATCGAAGCACTAGGAGCGTGCCTTGGACAGGTGAAAAGACTCTGGCGCTGACGGAGGACAAGACTTGACAAGCCGTGGTGAAGGCCCGAGGACATCAAAACCCTCCTCTTCATCCGAGGAGCCGGACAGCAGGATTTTGAGGGGCTATTGTGGGGTCAAAGAATTTGGCCACCCCGGCCCACTTTATACTAAGCCCAAGGCCCACGCTGAAGAAGAAGAAATATCTGAGGACGAACGAAGAAAGTCCTAATTACCAAGAAGCATCGCCGAGGACAACCCTGTCCTCGGTGAACCGAGATCATAGAGAGGGAGAGCCACACGCCATCAGGGGAAACCTCGTAGAGCATCCCAAGAAAAAGGACAAGTACAGTGGGTCAGCCATAGGAGCCTGGTGGAGGAGCAATTCAAGGAGAAACTGTCACCTCCACATTAAATGCCCACAACTACGTCCTGGCCGCATTAATGAGGAAGTGACCCCTGAACAGTGCTGCTTTGGTTGCTGCAACTCACAAAAGGTTGAGGACGGCGGCTGATGGGACAAGCACTCAAGTAGTGACCTGCACGATCGACAAATGGAGGGCCAAGATCAACTAAAAGGGAGTATATAATGTAAGAAGTCCTCCAGAAAAGGGATCGAAAGTTGGGAGCAGAAAACACTGTAGCTACTAATATCATCCTGATAACCTTTGTAACCAAGCACTGAAGAAGCAATAAGAACAAATAGCTCCTCGGACTAGTGCCTAGGATAGAATTTCATACGTAAAGCCCATTTCCTTATTATTTAGTGCACCTATAACCATGTTTATTCGTTGTTATCCTCACTAAAGCCTAGTTCTTAAACTCATTCTCTACAAATTTATTGTATTGGGCTAGTTGGGCCTGAGTCCACTCTTCCAATAGAAGAAGTGCTCAAACCCAATCCCTACAGTTCGCATATGGGCACATCATTTACGTCATTTTTTTACTTACTAGTAACCATTTATTACATAAGTAATTTATAAAAAAAACTTGCAGCTCTAGTATTTTCCCCATTTTAGTGACCATAAAAAAATTTATAGATGTAAAATCTAAAACAAAATATTCAAGCCAATAAAAAAAAAAAAAAAAAAATTAGCTCAGCAACAAAAATTACCAGTAAAACTAAAAACAAAATTAAGCTTAATGAACTAATTTTATCCAAAATAAATAACCCTGCCCTTTAAAAAAATTCTAAACAAAAATAAATTTGTTCTTAACTACAAAAAAAAAAATAAAAATAAAAATAAAAATCTCAGCAACTAAGTAATAGAATTAGAGGTTGAAATCACTGCACATAACAAACAGTAAAACCATCTCCCCTAACTCAAAGTTCTGGCTCCGCCCCTGTTTTTACCTCACAGAAACAGCATAAAATCTGATGAAAGAACAACTTTGAAGTTTGACTAAAGTTGGAGCTAATTAAGGCCTTGCTGATAGAAAGCTTGAAACTTTCAAGATCAAGTACTACCAGGACCTTTATAATGTTATGGGAACATGATTCTAATTGCAACATCTATCTAATTGGACGCGTCCACTTGAAAGAGGAATGTAGCGTTGGCCACTAAAGATTTTTGTTATGATTGACTTTTTATTTTACTTTTAGGCTCTCCCATCTTGCATTCAATGATGTATTTATTTTTACCATATGTAATTTCTAGTACTAGTATTTTTCCTTTGAGGTAGAGGCCTTTCGAAAGTATCTTTCATTCAACGGTAAACGTTAAGGAAAATTCTTTAGGAATGTATCTTAGATTTTCTAATAAATTTAATCATATAATTGTATTGACCCATCAGGCCGTAAGGATGGTGCGGGATATCGAATCCTAGCGAGCTTAGACCAGAACCGAAACCAACACGATAGTCGGGTATAACACAAAATGACAAAACTTAAGTATAGTACTTAGATGCGCTGTTCCTTAAATTCCTCACTTAAAATTCAGTCATGTAGCTTTTTTCTCTTGACCACGTCAATCTCACCTAGAAAATCCAATTTGCAAACCCACAACCATGCCGTGTGTTAGGAGCATTATGTGTTGTTGATGATGGCATGAGGAATGAGGGTGCTTGGGCAGCATTGAGTCAATCACTTGGCTTTATGTTTTCTCAACACACTCATAGCTCCTCATGCCTGACTAGTGATGCTTCTAAGGGCTCTTTGAGGGGGACCAGCCCAGTCTCCCTACTCAAGTTGGATCGATGAGCAGTGATGAGGGGCAGCATGTGGAGGCACCTTGCTTCACATGATGCCCCAAGGCCATGGTAGAGATGGGTGGGATGATGGGCAGCAGCAAGTGGTGCTAACCCTACGTAGTGGTGCATGGCATTGGTGGCTTGGTTGTTGGTTCCTTGTGTGTGGGCTTGGTGGCTAGAGTGCAAGGTAGGGCTGGGCTGCTGTAATGATAAAATGTTGTGTGCAAGGCATTGGGCTAGTTGGGGCTGGCTGAATGCATGGACAAGTGCTAGTGGGCTAATGGCAGTTACGTTGTGTGCTGCATATGGGTATGCTGTGTGGGCTATAGTGCTGTTGGAAGGCCTTGAGCATAGGCCAAACCTCTCCAAAACGTGTGGGAACATGTTGTGTGGGCTGCTAGAGGATGGGCAGAGGCCCCATGGTCTGCTGAGACATGGGTTGTGCATGTGCAGCATGTGCAGTGGCAGTTACTAAGCAGTTACAAAGAAGTTCCTAAATTTCCTAATGATCAGACCTACTGTGTAGGGGCTGGAAACGTGGAGAGCAAGCCAAGACAGCATCAGTTGAAGGTGTCCTAAATCAGACCACAAGTAACAGATTGTCCAAGACCCAGGCAGTTATTAGGCAGTAACTGCCATAGCAGTTGATTCTGTATATTTAACCCTAAGGCTGCTGGGGGTGTCAGCAACAGAGTGTATTTGGCCTTGAGAACGTTTTGTGTAATTCTCTAGATTTTGTAAAAGAGTTTCCTTTGTACTTGAGGTTTAGTAATAAAGGTTAGGGGTGGGTTCCTTGTAAATATTGTGTGTGCTGTGTGTTTGAACGTCCCTAGATAATCTATTCTAAGTGTTATTGCAGTATGTGTGTGGTGTTGGCTGAGACTAAGTCAGGGACTTAGAGCCATCACAGGCAGAAAATTTGAGTGAAAAATTGACCATGTGACACCGTGAGAGGGGGGGTGATGAGAAAATGGGTAGAGGGACTGTGGCTAGAGTGCTAGGTTGAGCGGCATGGGGAAAGAAAGGGTCATCAGCAGAGGCATGGGAGAGAAAGAGAGAGCATATGGTGACTGGTGAGATGAGCTCTGTGAGAGAGAGAGAGAGGAGTGACTGGTGATATGAGCTCTGTAAGAGAGAGAGAGAGAGAGAGAGAGAACAAAAGGTAAAATATATCACAATTGCAAATTTTTTTAGAATTGCAAGACCGGGCCTTTTTGGTGCTTTGATTCTAAAATATATCAACATATACCATTTGAGAGACTGGGTAATGATGCTCTTAGCAGTCCTACTCAATAGAGAAATGGTAAAGTTCATGTTGTGCAATGAATAAATATTAATATTGTTGTAATTTTATTTTGTTGTAGCTCAAGTGCTGGTAAAATTTATTAAACATCATAGGTTGAAAACTATCTCTAAAAAAAGTTTGTTGTGATTTGTAAGATTTGTTTATTTGGCTTTTTGTTTAGGACTAACCTAATTTTTGTGAGGCATGTTGTGGATTCAAGTGTGTAGTTGGATGTATCCCTAGCATTATTCATAAGCTAATATTGATGATTTATTGTTGCTAACCTTTAATGTTGATGTCATAATTTATAAAAATCTTTAAATTAAAATTTTGAAAAATCACCAAAATTAGTATTAGTTTATTGCAAATCTCAAATTGCGTCTACAAATATAAGATTACGATGTTAATGAATGTGATGAAATTTTATGAGCTTTATGTTAAGCTTTGCTCCCCCTAGGTTTGTACCCTGACTCCGTCCCTGGTTCCCACTTCACACTCCATTTTTACTTCTTCAATGTTTTCCCTCCATTCCACTATCATCTTTTGTGGAATTTCTTGTCATCAACCCAAACCAAGCCAAACCTTCAGTTCCTCATATTTGCGCATCCACTACAAGAGAAAGATGTTTATATCTATATTCTCTGCAAAAAATTTAATGTTAGATGCATGGGATTTTATGTGCATACCTACCATTCGTGAGCCATCACGTGATTCTTTGCTCAAACATTTTTTACAATCTTATAATTCTATTTACATTTTTACTCGGTTTCAAAGTTCACATATAACTTGCATTAAAAATAAATACTGTAAATGAATAATTCATGTTTCACTATGTTAGACAGCATGTTGACATAGCTAAGGAAAATTTTATATTTTCCATAGAATATTCATATTTTAACAAATATATTAACTATATTCAATCACTTTCATGATTGCCACTCCCCTTCTCCTTCATCTTACCTTCCTCGTCCAAAGTTTCCACCCCCACTCTGCACAGGTTTTCCTCGCCCTAAGTCAAGGATGGAACACCCTTGATCTGTAATGTTGGACATGCATAGCTAGGACTAGACAAAACCAATATAGATGATTTTAGTGATGTCTGTTGCATATGATATTTGCTTTGTTGTACAAAGTTACAAGAATAGTTTCATTTGAATCACATGACAAACAGTAATTGTGGAACACGTAAATCATTACATTGGTCACACTCACATATAATGTAAATTAATCATCTCTTGTAAAGCCATAAGGGTATGAAAGGGTGGATTTTATGTTGTTTTGCTTTTGTCATTTCATTTGGCATTATGTATAAATTATGTTACTTATTGTAATTTTGTAAATAATATATTTAAGTAGATATTACTAATGCAAATACTTATGGTAGTAGCATCATTCGAATCTTGCAATGGGAAGTGCTTGAGAAAAAAAATTTTATATTCTTGGCTCATGCTTACTAGCGTTATCGATGGTATTGGGTGCATAAATATGACTCATTTGGATCCCTTGCTCATGCCCAGGTAAAAGACGTCAATTCAAGTCGCCCCCTACACATTTTTTATTTATAAAAAAAAATTGCAAGTACTTATGGAAATTGTATAATATTGTTGGAATCGTTTTTTATTACGTCTAATTTGGTTTTGGACTTAAACATTATCATATAATTAATTGTTTAGTTAAAAAATATTTATATAAACCCATCCCATATAATTTCCTTCTTATTGCCCCCGAAAATGCATTCCGCAAGAATTCAAACAAAATGATAATAGCAAACACAATTTCATTCAACAAAATTACAAACAAAATTTTTTTTATACCAAACACAATTCATTCAACAAAATTACTTTTCAAAAAAAGTTTCAGTATAATACCAAATTAACACAATTTTAAATAAAAGATACATGCTATCATAATGCATTTTTTTAGAATGTACTATATATACTCCCATAGTAGAGAATCCAAAGCAGCCTATCTGTTCGATCCTCTCCCAATAATCAGTCTAATACGACATGCATTCGAGACACAGCCAAAAATGATAATGCCACACGACGTAGAACCATGCACACACAAAGTACATTGAAATAATGAAACATTCAGTGTCCACGACCTACAGAATTTGAACATCTATATTAATTGTACATTTCTCATCTCCTCCTTTTCCTCTATAAAAGTGAGGAGCCTTGTAACTGAAAAAATAATAATAATAATAATAATTGTGGGGCACAAGAATTCAGATAAGGTACCTGTACCACGTGTCGTATCCATGGCTGAGAAGCCCCTTATCGTGCCGAGGAGGACACACACTTGGACAGTAAGGCCACGTCAGTGGCACATTGTCAAAGGAGGTCCTGCTATTGAGAAAGAGCTTCAGAGGGGGGGTTAGCCCAGACATGACTGGAGGGATGGTGGCTGCCTCCACATTCAATGCATCCCACCAAACCTCCTGGCTGCATTTATGTGGAGAAGACCCCTGAACAGTGCTACCTTGGCCGCCGCAACTCACAAGGGGTTTGGAAAGGTATCTGATGGGACAAGCACTCAAGTGGTGGACTGGTCAACAAATGGAGGGCTAAGATTGCCTGAAGGGAGCTATATAATGTGAGAGACCCTCCAAAGGGCAGGGAACACAAAATCTGTAGAGAAAACAATGTAGTATTAAGAAAAGTAACTGTAATAAAAGCTAAGAGAAATATATTCAAGAACTACTCTCCTCGGACATTGCCGAGGAAGAATTTATGTGCATCACATTTGTCTATTTATTACTTTTCCTTGCTCTCTTACCATCCTTAGCCCATTAAGGGCATCGTCCACTTTGTTGAAACCTAGCTTTTTAGCCCACACTCTACAAATTTATTGTACTTGGCTCTTTAGGCCTTAGTCCATTCATCTTTTGGACCTAAGAGCTAAAGCCCGCCCCTACAATTGGCGCCGTCTATGGGAAAGCTTAAGCTTCAGTGAGTTCGACGTCCAACCATAGCAGGATCAGGGCAGGACCGGGAGGAGTCTATCGGCTCCCAACATTAGGATCGATTCCTCAACCTTGAGTGGAGGAGGGACTGTGAGGTTAGTGTGCACACCACGCATACTAGCAGGAGCCAGTCTCGAGGGGGGAGTCATATCTCCCACGAGGAGAATACCAGAAGCTTGCAGCTGGAGATTGACCGTCTTCACAGGAGGCTGTGTCGCGAGCAATGAAGAATGACTCCCTCATATTCTGACCCTTCCTCTGAGGACAAAGAGGATAGTAGCTACAGGCCTAGGTCTAGAACTCCTCTTAGTGAGTCTTTTTCGTACGACAAAGACCGTCACTACGAGCGGAGGAGTAAGAGTCCACCATACAAAGGTCTGGGCAATGACACTATGAGCAGGGCACTTAACCAAATCTCCAAATCACCGTTTACGTGTAGAATCAAAAGGGGAAAACTCACCGGCGTTTTACTCATCCAACTTTCACCATATACAATGGAAGGACGGATCTCGTGGAGCATGTAAGCCACTTTAATCAGAGAATGGTTGTGCACTCCAAGAGCGAGGCCCTAATGTGCAAGGTGTTCCCATCCAACTTGGGGCCTGTGGCGATAAGGTGGTTTGACGGCTTGAAGGAAGGCTCTATCAACTCCTTTAAAGAGCTTAGTCGGGCGTTTGGGGCCTGTTTTGTGACTTACAGTAAGGTTCCTCGGCCTTGAACTCTTTGATGTCCATGGCAATGCGGGAGGGGGAGACCTTGAAAACGTACTCCAACAGGTACTGGAAGATGTTCAACGAGATAGATGAGGACTTTGATGACGTGGCTATAAAAACCTTCAAGGTCGGCCTGCCAGCGGAGCATATTCTGAGAAATTATTTGACCAGGAAACCGGTCAAAAGTGTGCGTAGGCTCATGGATCACATTGATAAGTATAAGCGGGTCAAGGAGGACCAGCAACAGGGAAAGGGGAAGGCTAAGGTGGTCCCTTAAGACAGAAGAGATCTTAGGTCGGACACTCTAGATCAACTACTACTCAGGTAGTTAGTACTGTGTTCCGAGAGCCAGTACACCAAATCTTGGAAAAAATCAAGAACAATCCATATTTTCAATGGCCAAACAGGATGGGGGGAAACCCCGCGAAGCGCAACCAAAATCTTCATTGCTAGTACCACCAGGAACGAAGGCACACTACCGAGGATTGCATGACTTTGTGGAGCCACTTAGAGCAATTAGTTAAGGCGGGAAAGTTGAAGCAATTCCTGCATCAGCCCAACGGACAGGACGGTTAGGCAGGGTCAAGGGCTCAGATAGACGCTTCCACAAGGCCGCCTTTGGGTACAATCAGCGTCATCTTGGTTACCTTGGGAAGGACTGGTTCTCAGCCATCCAGGGTGATGTCATTGGCTCGGCCACCTGCAGATGGCTCGTCCCCTGATTTGAAAAGGAGTAGAGTGGAGGTCCAACCAGCATTGAGCTTTTCCGACGAAGACAAAGTGGGGACCTTGCAGCCACACTATGATGCCCTAGTAGTTACCCTCAAGATAGGAGGGTATGATGTGAAGAGGGTGCTAATGGATCAAGGCAGCAACGCGGAGATCATGTACCCTGACCTATTTAAGGGACTGAAGCTGAGGTCCGAGGACCTGACACACTACGATTCCCCTCTAATAGGGTTTGACGGCAAGATTGTCTTCCTAAAAGGCTAAATCCGACTACCCGTTCAGACAGGGACAGAGGTTATGGAAGTGAACTTTATCGTGGTAGAAGCCTATTCCCCCTACACTGCCATTGTGGCAAGGCCTTGGCTTCACACCATGGGGCCTGTGCCTTCCACCCTGCACCTGAAGGTGAAACATCCGTTTGGAGGACGGGTTGAGGAACTAGTGGGAAGCCAATCCATGGCCAGACAATTCATGGTGGCCGCAATTAGACATAAGACTAGGGGTGAGTCCTCGGCCTTCGCGGCAAGGGACCTATAGCAATCAAGGGTGCCAAAGTTATCTTCGGGGGCAGCGGCAGAAGGGGCTAAGTGTGAGCAACTAGAGAAAATTGTTATTAGGAGGAGAAATTCTTCCAGGTCGAAGTTTAGCTGCCTCCTCGGGAGAAGGAAGAGCTAATAGGTTTTCTCAGAAAAATATTGACATATTTTCATGGAGTGCTTACGAGGCCCCGAGGTGGATCCGAACTTCATTTGTCACCTTTTAAATGTCAATCCATTTGTCCTCTCCAAAAAGCAACCACCTCGACGCTCATCCAAAGAACATTTTGATGCTGTCAAGGAAGAAGTGCTCGAACTTAAGCGGGCTGGGGCCATAAAGGAAGTGTTTTACCTTGAGTGATTAGCTAACACGGTGGTGGTGAAGAAGAAAAGTGGGAAATGACGGGTGTGTGTAGACTTCACGGACTTAAATAAGGCTTACCCAAAGGATCCTTTCCCCCTGCCTCTGATAGATTAGCTGGTGGATGCAACCGCGGGCCATCCTTAGATGAGCTTCTTAGATGCTTTCCAGGGATACCACCAGATACCCTTGGCTCGAGGTGATCAGGAGAAGACTTCTTTCGTTACACCCACAGGGAATTATCATTACAAAGTGATGCCTTTTGGGCTGAAGAATGCGAGGTCTACTTATCAGAGAATAGTGACCAGAATGTTCAAACCACAATTGGAAAAGAACATTGAGGTCTACATAGACGATATGGTGGTAAAGAGTGAGGTGGAGTCCGATCACATAAATAATCTCAAGAATATTTTCAAGATACTGAGGAGACCCAAACTGCGCCTCAATGCCGCTAAGTGCTCTTTTAGAGTGGGCTTTGGCAAGTTTCTGGGTTATATGGTTACCTACAGCGGAATTGAGGTCGACCCAGATCAAATTAGAGCAATCCACAATCTACAGCCCCCTCAGAATCCTAAAGAGGTCCAAAAGTTAACAGGAATGACTGCCGCTTTGAATTGATTCATTTCTCGATTAGCGGACAAGTGCAGGCCTTTCTTCCAGCTGTTGCATAAGTGGAAGGGATTCAAATGGACAGAGGAGTGTTCCTCGGCCTTCCAACAACTAAAGGAATATCTTTCTCGGCCACCTATTATGTCCAAGCTTGAGGCGGATGAGGTTTTGTTCGCTTGCATTGTTGTAGCCTCACATGCGGTGAGTCTGGTACTGGTGCGAGATGAGAATGGGGTGCAGAGACCGGTCTATTACGTGAGCAAGTCATTACATGAGGCAAAGGTTCGTTACTTACCACTGGAGAGGGCTATCTTGGCAGTAGTGCATGCTACGCGGAAGCTCCTGCATTACTTCCAGGCTCATACTGTTGTGGTTCTAACCCAACTCCTTTTCCAATCACTACTTAGGAAAGCTGACTACACGGGAAGGGTTGCAAAATGGGTAACGATCTTAGGAGTCTTCGATATTAAATACATGCCTCGCACCTCTATAAAGGGCCAGGTCCTCACCGATTTAACGGCTGAGTTTGCTGAGCCATCATTCGAAGAAAATGGCGAGGGGCCGAGCATGGATGGAAAATCAGTTGGGATGATCTCTTTACAGGAATCTCTACCTTGGAAGGTGTATGTTGATGGCGCGGAAAACCAGAAGGGATCAGGAGTGGGGCTAGTTGTGGTATCTCCTAAAAGGATCATCATTGAGAAATCCTTAAAACTGGGCTTCTCGGCCACAAATAATGAAGCTGAGTACAAGACTTTGTTGGTGGGGAGGGCCATGGTTCAAAAAATGGGAGGAAGGACAGTGAAGATGTTCTCAGATTCGAGGTTGGTCGTAGGCCAAGTAAAGGGAGAACTGGAAGCCAGGGATGTGAGAATGCAGGAGTATCTAAACCAGGCTAGGCATTTACAGTAAGGATTTGACTCTTTTTCCTTGCACCAAATCCTTAGAAGCAGGAAAACACATGCTGATTCCCTTGCCACTCTTGCGACATCCTCAGCGCAGAGCCTACCTCGGGTCATCTTGGTCGAGGATCTATGCAGCCTTACCGAGGTAAAGAAGGAGAAGGTCCAGATTCATCAACTAAGGGTGGGGCCTAGTTGGATGGATCGTATTGTCCTATTCCTTAAGGATAACATCTTGCCGAGGATAAGGGGGAGGCTGACAAGGTGCAGAGAAAGGCTCCTCGATTTTGGCTGTCCGAAGACCAAAAGCTGTATAAGCGCTCTTTTTTAAATCCATATTTGCTGTGCATTCACCCCAAAGCTGTGGAGCTACTCCTGGAAGAGTTGCACGAAGGAATTTGTGGGAGCCATATAGGAGGCAGATCCTTATCTCACCGGGCCCTTACTTGGGGATATTGGTGGCCTAATATGCAAAGAGAGGCACAAGAGTACATGAAGAAGTGTGACCAATGTCAGAGATTTGCTCCTAACATCCATCAGCCCGGGGGCATTCTTAACCCTCTGTCTAGCCCTTGCCTTTTGTTCAGTAGGGCTTGGACATTGTGAGACCCTTCCCTAAAGCAGCAGGAAACAGGAGATGGCTTTTGGTTGGCACTGATTACTTTACCAAATGGGTTGAAGCTGAGCCACTGGCAAACATCAGGGACGTGGATGCCAAAAAGTTTGTGTGGAAGAACATTGTCACTCGGTTTGGGATCCCCCATACCCTCATCTCAGACAACATACTTCAGTTTGATAGTAAGGCTTTCAGAAGGTACTGCTGTGATATGGATATCACGAATAGGTATTCCACTCCAGCCTACCCCCAGGAGAATGGGCAAGCCGAGGCTGTCAATAAGATTATAGTGAATGGACTCAAGAAACAGTTGGATGATGCAAAGGGCAGATGGGTGGACGAGCTTCCACATGTCCTCTGGACATATCGGACTACCCCTCGTAGGTCGACGGGGGAGACCCCCTTTTCAATGACCTATGGGGCAGAGGCTATGATTTTTCTAGAGACTGTATTCCCAACGTTGAGAACTAGCTTATTCACTCTAGACAGCAATGACAACCTACTAGAAAAGAGCCTGGACCTAGTTGAGAAGCGGAGAGAAAACGCCATGGTTCAATTAGCATATTACCAGCAAAAACTCAAACAAATGTATGACTCCGATGTGAAGTTAAGACCGTTGAACCCAGGAGACTTAGTATTGAGGAAGGTGATGGGCACTTCAAAAAACCCAACATGGGGAAAGTTAGGACCCAATTGGGAAGGGCCGTACCGTATCACCTCGGTAGCAGGCGTATGAGCATACTTCCTAGAAGATCTAGACGAAAAAGTTGTGCCGCAGCCTTGGGATGTAAATAACCTACAAAGGTACTATTATTAATAAAAGGCAACTCTGCCATGTTTTTTTTGTATTAAATGACTGTTAAAGGTATTACCATTGAATGAATTAGCCTCTCATTTTTCTTTATACACAAATTATATTTGCTTAAACCTGTTGGGGGCTATAATTGTCAGAAGAAATATGCTAGTCCTCAGATATTATCTTGGGTTTAACAAGAAACTTGTAGATTTTTGTTTATCCTTGAGGTGACCATTTATAGTAGTGGCTATATATGTGGGATTATGAAGACACTCACATGCTTATTGCTAGAATGGGCTCCCTGGAATTTCGAGTAGCATTCCTCCAAACAGAAATAAAAAAAATGTTTCAAGTGTCTTCTGGGGGGGGCTCATTATATAGAGTTCCACGGTTAGTCTTTCAAGTGTTGGAGTATCTCTTTTTGGAAGTTTGGGTTTTGGCATTTTGTCATGACTTATGAGATGTTGATTGACTTCGCTCCCATGTGTGCGTGCATGCTCTTATTATGTGAAGTAAAACTGATTCACCTTGAATTTATCCATTAGGTTTGTATAAAGGTTTTCCAAATTTTATGGCTTAAATGTATGGTTTTGCCCTAGCATTAGATACAGATGTGATACTTGACCCTGAAATTAATATTTCAAAGATGGTCAGATGAGAGTTATATAGGACATATTTTGATTTGTTGGGAAATTCAAGACCTTGTCCTTGTGTGAGATCTCTTGCACATGCTTTGCTGATGTCATTGATATCCTATTCAATAACGTATGATGAGCTAGTGCTCGATTTTATTTTTCCTTGCGATGGTCTTGGTTTTGTGTTAATGGCAATAATAGTTCTAAAGATAATGACTGTGTTTGGCTGCATGATCCTTTACGTTATTTGGATATAATGCTTTACATTTTAAGTTATACTTAGCATACAGAACCAGATGGTAGGTTTGCTGGACTAGGATGTCTCGTTGCAGTTATGAAAATGAAATTAAATTGCTTTTTGTGACTTTAGCTGGAGTAGAAGGAATCCTCCCTATGAATATTTTCCTTCTTTATTCAATCATGATTCATGATTCTCCTCATTTATTCTATTGTTATTTTTCAGGGAACTGCAATTCAACATATTATATGACATGTATTAGCAGATGCATATCTAGGCTTTGCTTGTGTACTTAGTTTTGTCATCACTCCATAGCTGATCCACTCTCTTAAGTCTTACCCAGCAGCTCAACAAAAATGTTTAGACTGTAGAAGATTCTCATATTTCGGTTGAGTTTCACCACAAAACCATTCCTCAAACTGTTACAGCAGTTTAGTGTGGGGGCCTTTTCACGTTAATGGGCCAAAGCCCGTCTGTTACACCAAGGCTTGTAAGTTAGTGGGTAAGGGAGTTGGGATTGGCCTCGTGGGGTTATACACTTATATTGTAGGCCAGCTTGTGTGCAAGCCAGGCATGCCCAATACTTGAATGGCACGTAGATGGTACGGCAGGCTGGATGCGACAGACATAGTTACAACAGAATAACTGTCATAGCAGGCATAACAAAAAATACTACGGCAACACAACTTTTATAATGAAGTATAACAAAAGAAACTACTACAGGACAACTATTACCGCGAATAAAATAAAAGATAATACAACAGAACAACTGATACAGCAAATAGAGTAAGGGATGTCACAGCAGAATAATTAATAATTTGAAAACACTGCAGCAGAATGAATAACAATGGGAATATCCAATAAGCTAAAATATGTCGTAACAAGGGAATAACTACAATTCTAAACAAGTGCAGTAGCATTAGCTCGCTCTCCCAATCTTAGGCCAAGTCATTCAGCAGGAACGAGTCCAAGAAGGGAACCAAACGGCAACACGAGTAACCTCGTTGCAAGTTTTTGCCATTAAAGTTACTCGTGCTGGAGAAAGGGCCTAAATGGTCTTGGGTTCCAATTCACAAAGTTTCAGAGGGTGGGAATGTCAAGAGGAAGAGAAAAGATGGTCTATCGATGCATGCTTCTTTTTCTACTGTGTTTTCTCTCTTCATTTTTTTTTTACCACTCTGTTTTCTTTTCTTTTCTTCTCTGATTCTTTTTTTTTTCTCTTACTCTTCTCTCCGTGGGTTCCTCTTCTTATTCATGGCTACCTCCCTTCCTTTTATATTGCTTGATTCCATGGGATTTCTCCCTTTTGTCCCTAAGGTTTCATCAACCATTTTTAGTTTCTTGTGGGCATCTCTCCAGGATTACCCACTAATCCGTCAGTTGCCCGGCCACTACCTCTACTCAGAGTGTGCTTGCTGCACCACTTTTCATTCCAGGACAAAACTCTTTATTTTGTTTCTCCCCCTCCCCCTCTCTGTCTTACCTGCATGGATAAGAATTGGAGACTCTTTCTCTACTTACTCTTATGGCATGCATCAAGTGGCCCCGGCCCTTTGCTTGCCTCTTTTGGGAGAAATGTCATCTCAACAAGGCATTTTCCCCAAAAGAAACCTCGACAGGAACTCCAAAATAGACCACTTTTCTCCCTACCACTAAACGACACCCTCCAAGTCCCTTAACCAATGGCCCACTTCTCCTGTATTGGCTAGATACAAGTAAGTGGTGCTCCGGCCCTTGTGTGAGTTCCACTATCCTCTGTGTTTGTCTTCCTTTACTCCCACATCATTTCTACCATTCTTGCCTTGTCTCAATCTGCTGCGTGTCCTGGATTCATGCTTATCCCCCACGGTGTGAAGGGCGTGGGCTCTTGGGCTTGTACTACCTCCTTTTATTCCCTTCGTGGGCCTGGACATTGTCTTGGTAGAAGCTCTTGCCCGTCTAGCTCGTTGGGCTTCCATTTTTGTTGCTCATTTTCTTGCCATGCCTATGGACCTGCCATGTTGGCCCATTGGATTTATTACCTCTTCCTTTGGGCTTCCATGGTCCATTTACTTTACTTTTACTTCTTGTTGGGCCCATGGACCTGCTAGTTGTCATTTCTGCCATGCTGGACCATTGGATTTATTACCTCTTTTCTTGGGCTTCCACGGCCATCTACTTTACTTTTACCTCTTCCATTTCCCTTTTTCTCTCACCTTTTCCTATTGTTGGGCTTCTTCTGCCATTGGGCTTTTTGTCAAAAATGGGCATCAACATTAAGAAAGGTGGTTGTATACCTCTGGTCATTATCATGTCTATCTTGGACCTAATGTGCTGGCACATACCCTACCTTCAACCTCACAAAACTTACAATACCTTTACTTGATCCTCAAGGAATCTGCCTGTTCTCTTTATATCACTAGACTTGCCAGCAATGTTGTTAGTTGCTAGCATATGCTACTCTGTCCAAGTTTCCACCAGACAAGCACATTTGATGCACATTCTTTGTTTCTACTGATGTTCTCAGTTGGAAGAGTCTGCCAATGACTTCTTTGGAAAATTTCAGTGGTTTTTCAGCTGCAATCTCATTAGCAATCTCTTTAATCTCTCTCTCTCTCTCTCTCTCTCTCTCTATATATATATATATATATATATAAACTGAAGCGTAGCAATTATTGTTACTACACTCTTATTGAGCCACCTTATTTGCCACATCATTAGTCTTTTCATATTTATTTTTTAAATTTAATTTTTTTACAATATTAACTATATAAATATATTGACTTTACAAATTTATTTTAGCAGTTTTAGCTTTACAAATTTATTTTAGGCGGTTTTAACTTTACATATTCATTTACTTTAATTTTGATGTTATAACTAAATAATAAATCAATGGAAAATCAAAACAAAAGGGTTGTCTACATGTATTCCTCTCAGGCGGTTTTAAATTTAAATATTTGTTAGGGTACATTTTTTTACACCTAATATTATTTAAATAACACATTTATTTTCAAACATCGCCCACAAATTATTGGGCTTCCCTAAATATTTTTTGACTATTATCATGTTACCCCACAACCATTCTTATTTCCATCACAAAATTGGGTTACAAATATAAAACACTATAAGACCCAATATTTTTGTAAAGCCTAATCCCAAATTATTTATTTTATTGAGCAAGTTAAAATCTCATTCTTTTCTAAAGCCCAAGAATTTTTATACCTAACAATATTTGAAAAGCCCATGATTCAAATACATGGCAAAACTATTTTATCAATGGAATTCAAATCCATAATTAAAGCCCATGATTCAAATACATGGAAAACAATTTTATCAATGAAATTCAAATCCATAATCAAAGCCCATGATTCAATCTCATGGAAAATTATTTATCAAAAAAGCCTAGTTCTCACTGGCAATATCAAAGAAAAGCTTAATTCTCACTGGCAACATCCAAAAGCCTAGTTCTCATTGGCAATATATAAAAAAGCCCAGTTCTTACTGACAACATCAAAAATATCAAAAAAGCCCAGTTCTCACTGGCAATATCAAAAGCCCAATTTATGTTGGCACTACTTAATCAGAAGCCCAAGATTATTAGCACTTGGCAAAAAATACTATTTCACTTAAAAGTCCAATGATCAACAATGTTTTAATTTCTTAAACATTATTATAATCTATGGCAATTACCTCAAAAATCATGGCAATCATTCTATAAAAGCTCATGGAAAGTTATTTATCTTAAGATTATGATGTTTATCTACCATATTATAAACCCATGAAATTTATATAGTAAGAGCCCATGGTCACTATTTACATCACAACATTTATAATTTTTATTTTCAAGGCTCATGGTAACTATTCATCCTACAAGCTCACCATTTAAATTATGATGCGATTATCGGGAACCATAAACATTACTTATGATATGGAATTTATCATTTCAAAAAATAGTAAATGTCATTTACAAAAGCATTTTGAAGTAATTAAGCTTATGCTGTTATTTTAACTCATTGCCCAAAGACCTATTGTAAATATCTATCAAAACCCAAGATATTCACTAATAATAAGAGTCCATGAGGGACGAAAACCTATGGCAATATATGTCTATTTTGTAGGTCCAAATATGCTATGAAAGGAGAACAAGCCCGAGTGAAAAAGAGGATGAATGTAGCCTAGCCCAAAGGATCCAGCCCACGTAAGCAAGCCCGATCCAAATAACTCCAGCAAAGGCAGAGGACTGAAATAGACAACTAGCTTCCCTCTTGTTCATCCTTGACCAAGGTCTAGCTGGAGGCCTCTACAAGAGAACCAAGTCTTTGAGGATGAACTAAGGGCTATCCCATCAACTTTCTATCACTCTCTACCTGACGTGAATAGTGACCAGAGGTTGTAATAGCAGCTGAAGTCTAATGGGTGATGGAACTTCATCATTTTCCTTAAAACTATATCTCCAGCGGAAGGGGAGTTGTAACCAAGTTACTCAAATCTCAACAAATCAATGCTATAAATATCAAAAACGTTCAAGAAATGGTTCATGTGCCAAGCCTATGAATCCTAAAGGGGAAACTTTGAGAACATGTGGTTTGGAGGGCATGAAGGGATCTCTAGTAGAACCCTCTGAAGTGGGCTTAAACTTTGACACCTGGCTTGGGGTGTTGAAATCATACTTCCTAAGGTCCAAATCTCAGTTGCAGCACTAGCATCCTTCCTCAATGTATGTCTTAACCTCATTGGCTGAATATAACCTCAGAGATCCAGGCATTTAATGCAAGATTTATCTTGATTTCACTCATGTGTGACATTGCCCAAAGAGGCAAGACAGCCCAAAAGAGAATCCACCATTTATAGCCAAATCCTAGGATAATTAAGTTTGCTATTCAGCCTCCTGATCAGTCCTATGTTTTGGACTTTTGCTAATTAATACCCCCCTAAACTCCACTATAAAAGGATAAGCACATCAGCCCACATAACACATACCAACCCCTCTGAAATTTCTGTTATTCTTGTCACTTTGTTTGTAGTCTAACTCTCCCCAGCTCATAAATCATTTCCCTTAGCCCACACTCACTTAGCCTTAGACATTCCCTTTCCTTTTCTGCATATTCTAAGCTCGTAAATGCTTCCTAATCAGTCATAAACAACCCTTTGCCCATTAAAGACTTGGCTTCAACATTAACTCCATCATACCACCACAAGCTTACATACCCACTCACTCAAAATGGCATACACTACCCCATTCATGCTCCATATAAATATATATATATTTATATATTTATATCTCCCAAGAATCCTAGTTCAACATCTACTGCACTGAGCTAGAATCTTTCTCTCCCTTCATACCATGCCAAATAACCCCTTCCTTCTCACCATGAAACCATTAATTTTTACTTTATGTTTTACTATTAAAGGATATAATGTATTTGTAACAATGGAATTCTTCCCTCATATTGATGTAATGATGGCTGAAAGTACAATAGACCCCCCAACCAAGATACACAAGGACTTCCAAAAGTGAACACTTTCTTAAATCTATTTAATAACTGACTACTGGACTCTAAGTTTAATTTTACCCTATTGCTGGAGAATTTATTTTTCTTGTATTATCAAAATAGGACCACTAATGTACTAATTAATTATTGTGAAGTATTTTTATTGGACTTTGTTGCTGTTTTGTCAAGGTGCAGCCTTTATTTCTTGCTTGGATAAGCTTGTCACCACACCGAAAGCCTTTGGGCACTATCTCAAGAGTCCATCATTGAGTTTCGGCTTGGCTTCCCCATATTTTATTCAGAGGCATCAATTTCTCCCTCAACAATATTATTTTGCCATTTTATCTTCCTTATTTTGGCTCTTCTTATTCTCATCATCTTATTATAAATTTGCCACTCAATCTCTTCCATTCTATGCATATTTTTCCTATACAAAAAAGGCTCTCTCCCTTTCTCTCAATTTTTTTTTTTCATTTTTTGTTGGATTTTTTAAAATTATTTTTCTTGTATTTCTACCTTTGATTGATGAATGTTTGTGTTTTTTAGAATTCTACTTTTAATTGCTTATAACTGAAAAATAAAATCAATGAAGAATAAAAAATATTTTTTAAAAATTGTCTGTAAAAAATGTATTCACAGGTCTTGCTTAATCATTGACAGTAGAAAAGATACAACCTGATAGCTACCCATAGGAGGATCTCCAACTAGAGGTTTGTATCCTCATTGTCCTGTTATTGACTGATTCATATGCGTTTCTTGATGCAAATATATTTTTTTAATCATTTTATTTACAATACTAAATACTTTTAATGAATGGATTTTTGTTGTTGATCTAATATGGGAAAAAAATCATATTATAATATGTTATATTTTCTATTGTTGTCAGGTTTTAGCTTATTTGGAAAATTACAAGATAGTTTGAACAAGCTGATGAAGAACAGTTAGTTCAGTTGAAGATAATGGTTTTTGTGCAATTTCCTTTCACTATTTAAAAATATTTTGTAAATTAGTAGTAAATTGTTATGTATTTTTTATATGATGTTCTTAGATGCTTGGGTAATTGTTTTAAGTGCTTACAAATATTTTATGTTATTTTTCATCTTCCTTATCTTATTAGTGTATTCTTTGAGATTTTTAAGAAAACAAATTCAATTTTGTGTTTAAAATTATTTATTTATCTATTTATTTTTCATATATTGGATTAGAAATCAGATTATATTATGACAGCATTAACACAATACTTCTTCTTTTTTCAAAAAATTTCTCTACTTTTTTCCCCTTTGGAATTGTATTCTTTGTTTTTTTTTTTTTAAAGGAAAAATGGATACAATCTTTTATTTTAACCTTTCTTTTATATTTTAAATTGTAGTTTTGATGAGTTTTATTAATTTTTTTAGTTACGTTTCTTGGTGTTTTTGATTATATGGTAGAAAAATTGGGTTTGAAAAAGTTTATATTTCCAAATTTTTATACTTTTTGATGATACACAAAATATTATAAAGAAATTTTATTAAAAAATTAATATTTTCACTAACTTACTTTTTGAATTCTTGAGAAAAATTGTATTGTTTTGATTTTGGTATGACATAAATTATATATATATATATATTACATTTGTGATTGTCGCTATAATAAATGAAAATATGATTTTGAATTACATTATTATTTATTAAATTAGTTCAAATTGAAATATATATATATATAATAATAAGACCACTCTAAAAATATTATCACACACAACGCCTGGAGTCCACGACTAGTTTCGTTATAAAAGCACATCCACCTGGGAATGAAGCCACCTTGTTGGTCACTACATAATGCACTGGTTCAAATGCTCTAGTATGGTTGCAAGGATTAAGTATCAAAGTCAACAAGAACTTCGGCTGAGCCATGGCTCTCTAAGTGGTACTATTTTTGTTGTGAGTTATGCTGGAATCTTTTTTATCTTTTCCTACAGCTAGAGGTTTAGTGACACTCATACTCCGTCAAAGTCAACATTGTTATGGAGAGCTGGTTTGAATGGAGATGTCGTAATGAAGTATGAGATAGACTAACTTGGCTTTGATATTGATTTGGGATTAGCTTTTCACTGTTGGTTGTCCTCTGATTCATTTATGATTTCAGTTACATTGATCCTTATGGATGTGTGTGTATGCACTAATGCACATTCAATTTGTTACCAATCAAGGTGCAACTGTATGCACTAAAGCACATTCAAGTTGTTACCAATCAAGGTGCATTAGTGCACTAGTGGGTGTGGGGTCAGTTGCCCATAGGAGTTTGATTAACACTGATGATTGTTTTATTGTCTTATACATGTGAACAAAAATATTTTCCAGTATCATCATTGCATAAATGATAAAATCACAAAAAATATAAATGCCAAAAATAAATAAATACAAGCATGTTTTTCTAGATGCATTGCTACTAACATACTTGCAAGAATTAAAGAAAAATATAGGTACTTACCTCAAGTGCAGAACAGGAGTCTATAGCAGAAAACTGAAGCCGGGAATTGGACCCGCTAGACCAAGACTCGCCTCAGCAGAAAATTTTTGAAGTGAGAAATGAGGATGAAATGACAAAAATGAAGCATTGGGGCCTATTTATCGGGGTTGTACATCTTGGGAAGGCCAGCGTACCCTTAGGGGCCGCCGTGTTAGCGTTGACCTTTAACCCAAAAAAAAAGAAAAAAAAGAAAAGAAGAGAGTCCAAAAGAATTTTCTCAAATCAGCTGTGGTGGCTCAACCTCATCCAGGTAAGACTGATTTCGACCCATGAACAGTGCAGTTTTCGCACTCAATTTAGGGGCAACAAAATGCGGAATTACGTTATTTATCCGACACCTCTCATTACAATTGAGATGTCAGATAAAGATAGGACAAGTGTAAATACCGTATTTTGTCCTCCCTCGATTTATGTGCCGAACTCCTAAAAATCCAAAAATATTAATTTCACCATGGGATCGTGGAAACATCTAGATTGACGTGGTGCAACCCGTTCGGGATCTGTGTCATGCAACTAATATGACAAAAGTTCTCCTGTATCATTTAAAAAGAAAAAGAAAAAAAAGAGGCGGGCTGTGGAAAGAAGAGAAAGAAAGAAGGGAAGGGGAGGGGGGGGGGGGGGGGGGTTTAGGGCCTTAATGCTTTTAACAGGTTTAAGCTTTGAGGTTTATATGTATGATTCCTATTGTAGAAATGGAGAGTGATGACTGATGACTACATTTGTGAGAAATGTAAAATGATATTCTGATGCTTGTTCGGATATTCATTTTGAAAATTTCTAATGTCATCTTCTATGTTCTATGATTCTGTTTGAATGCCCTTCAGCAATTCTGCTATAACCCAACATGTTATGACCTATAGATGCATTGCTTTATTGTTCTGTCATACCCTGCTAAATTAGAAGAAGTATGGAGTTCAAAACTCCTTGAGAGCATTAATGACACCACTCATTGTGGTACTCATTTTGCAATAAAGATTCATAAGGCCAAAACTATAATATCTTTGTTTCCATTTGATACATAGGCCTTCTACTAGATAATGCTATATTTTGAGGTTTTCTAGTAGGGATAGAGCATGCTATAGGAATGGTTACTTGAATTTGGAAAATATGTATAATGTAAGACTTTAAAAAATATTGAATAGTCAGTATACAGTAAATATTCCACTTATGGGTGGAGCAACGCAACTTGTTAATTTAATAATGAGTTTTTGTGCTTCTTGAGAGTTATCATTGCCATGATTTAAATTTATTTATTTATTGTGTGGCTAAGCCATCATGATGAATGGACTCCACTTCAAATGGATAAAAGCCTGCAGTTCTGAGTCAGAGAAACAAGCAGAATCGAACATTTGAAAGTTCTGGGTTGATTCCTATTCTTGATAATAATAGAGGTCCAATGAATGTCTCTGTTTGTGGCTATTGACTCAAATTGTGGAAAAAACAAAGTTAAGGTTGAAGATGAGGGCACTAGGCACCTTAGTGTGGGATCATCTAATTTTAGTTTTTAAATGGCGATGGATGGTTGATAATTTTTATTACGTGGGATCCTCTCATAGTTCCTAACGGCATAGTTTTATAATATTGGACATCACTTGGAAGGACTGCATAGCTTATTGTTGGGTTCCCTATCAAATTTGCTAAATCAGTTGAGTATTTGTATTCATATTGTATAGAACTCGTTAGAAACATGATTTCAGATTACAAACTCATGTTATACATAAATTACGTCTTAGAATTATACATATCAGTTTGAAAATTATACAATCAAACTTTTAAAGGGTTGGATATCTCTAAGGTGAAGGAAATATGGCTTATTTCATGTTATACATAAAATATGCCTTAAAAACACGATTTCAGTCATGCATAATAGACATCTAAACCTTCAGACATCTAAGGTTAATTTGGATATCTCTAAGGTAAGAATGTCTTATTTAAAAATGTTACACAAAAATCGTGTCTCAAAAACATGATTTTAGTTCTACATATCATTTTGCATATCAGATATCCAAATTTTTAAAGGCTTGGATATCTCTAAGGTAGGAATGACTTCTTTGAATAGTATTCATGTTATACAGAAATCATGTCTTATATAGGAACATGATTTTAGTTATATATATATATTTATATATATATATATATAAATTTGAATATTAGACATCCAAAGGTTTGGGTATCTCTAATTATTTTTTTTTTTTTTGATGAACGGTTAGGATATCTCTATTATGTGAAAGAATATGACTTATTTCATGTTATACAAAAATCGTGTCTTAGAAACACAATTTTAGTTGTTTCATGTTTGCATATTAGACATTTGGATATCTCTAAGGTAGGAATTGTTTCTTTGAATAGCATTCATGTTACACAAAAATCGTGTCTTAGGAACATGATTTTAGTTATGCATATGAATTTGAATATCAAATATCCAAATCTTAAATCTCTAAAGTGAAGGAATATGGTTTATTTCATGTTATACATAAATCATGTCTTAGAAACAAAATTTCAGTTGTTTGCATGTCAGACATCCAAATTTTTAATGGTATTATTGTTATACAAAAATAGAGATAACCAAACCTTTGGATGTCTGATATTCAAATTTGATATTCAAATAGAGATACTCAAAAATCAGGGTTTCTGGAACACGATTTCAGTTATACAAATCAATTTGGATGTCTCCAAGGAAACACGAGTCTAGTCTAACATCAAAACTTAAATCTTGTAAATTAGAGATATCTATTGTGGATGCTTGGGGGAAAGATAGGTTGAAGTTAGAAGATTGTTTCATAAGCCATGGATAATCTCTATATTTTATGGAATTCGATTTCCCATTAAAAAAACCCAAGATAACCCAATACCCAAATGTCTATAGTCAATTTTCTGAGTCCATTTCCATTGCGCTGCAAGCTTGGTTGGACCATAACCTATTGAAGAGTTCAGCCGGACCCTTGGGGGAAGGAGAAGGTTGTGTCTCTGGTTGAGCCCACCTCTTCCATTGCCACTGAAGCCTCTCTTCACTGTATATTACCTCTATTGTCCATGCTCTTCAAGAACTGATGTAGGACATAATATATTATTTAATTTTTGTAATTATTTAATTTTGGTATTTTTATGTAAAATTCGTTTTTTTAGGTTTAGGTTATTTATTTCCTTGTTTTTAGGTGCTTTTAATGTTTTTTAGGTCAAATTTGGTTCCTATTGTGGTTATGTAATAATTAGGAGTTACTTTAGAATATATTTTCTTGTCTGCCAAGTTTTATGGAGCCCTTAAATAGGCCTCTAAGTCTGTAAACGGTTTTTGAACATTTATTCAATCAATAAAATTCAGACTTTTGTCTTTCTATTTTTTGGTGGATTCCAGACCCTTTCTCCTCGTGGATTCGAGGTTATTTTAGAAGCAAGCGTGTTTTGTTTCTTGTTTTCTAGAAGTATGCGTGTTCTGCTTCTTGACGCTTCTGCATTGGTATCAAAGCCTTTGACTTATCCTAGTCTAGTGGCTAACATATGAGACGGTAGCAATTCCAGTGACAGAAAACTTATCAAGTATTACGTGACGTACAACTAGCACTCACAAATATCTTTGCAATGATGCCGTCGTTGGAGCATGGAAACCTATTGGCAAGCAAATCTCATATGGGCCTTATAAAAGAATGGCGTAAATGCACTTTTAGTCCCTACATTTTACACTTTTTCCATTTTGGTCCCTACATTTTATTTTTACCACTTTTAGTCCATAAACCAATTAACGCGTGACATTTAAGTCCTTACCGTCAGCCAACTAACTGGAAAAGCTGAGGTGGTAGACGGAACACCTTATTAGCTGACGTGGCGCTGATGTGGTGATTAAAATATTATTAAAATATATTATTTGGTATTTTTATATTGTCTGACATGGCTTTTTATAAAAAATTAAAATGCTGACGTGACATATTAAAATGCCAAATAATATTTTAATCGCTACATCAGCGCCACGTCAGCTATTAAGGTGTTCCGTCTGCCATCTCAAATTTTCTAGTTAGTTGGCTAACGGTAAGGACTTAAATGTCACGCGTTAATTGGTTTAGAGACTAAAAGTGGTAAAAATAAAATGTAGGGACCAAAATGGAAAAAGTGCAAAATGTAGGGACTAAAAGTGCATTTACGCCTAAAAGAATTGTAAGTTTTAATGGTTATTTTTATAAAGAAGATTTTTTTTATTGGTTTCTTGATCTAGAGGATTTATTTGACTTTGAGAATATTTATTATGAGAGAAAAGTTAAACTTGCTTTATATAAATTTAGTCGGTATACCATACGTTGATGGGAACGAATACAGTTTGAAGAATTAGACAAAGTAAAGACAAAATTCGTTTATGGCCAAGGATGAAAAAGATGGTTGCTTTCAACTTTTATCCTTTGGATTGTGAAGAACTTTTGTTGTATACAAAACAAGATTATTATTGGCCAAAAAGTTCATACTTGAATTATTTTGAAGAGGTGCCAAATATTCCACCATTAAAGGAAGAATTGCATGTTGAAGAAAATATTGTTCTTGAAGATTATGTAGAAGTCAAAGAAAAAAATATAGAGAACTCTGAAGAAATGAATGAAGACCTTGTTATGGAAAAAGATCCTAAAATCAAGATTATTGTTATAGAGAAAGATCTTGAAGTCGTGATTGTAGAGACCATTGAGGAAGAAAGTTTCAAGAATCTTAATGAAATCAAATCATATGATTGTGAATCTCAAGATACTTTTATTTTGGTGGTAAGCAATACACCAAAGTTAATTGAATTTATTGGGGTTGATAGATTTGATTCAATTGTCAATTCTTATTTGGTAAATCTCTATAATTACATGAGGTCCAAGGAAAAAGAAATTCAGATTGATTTGTTTATTCCATTGATGAGTTACAAGCATGGAAAGAAGATCAAGGGGCTCAAACATTCAAAGTATTTGTTTATTTGGAGCGGAAGATTTCAAATTTCAGAGATGAACTTGAGGACGAGTTTGTTTCAAGTGAAGCGGTTTGATGTAGGACATAATCTATTAATTAATTTTTGTAATTATTTAATTTTGGTATTTTAATGTAAAATTCATTATTTTAGGTTTAGATTATTTATTTCATTGTTTTTAGGTACTTTTAATGCTTTTAGGTCAAATTTGGTTACTATTATGGTTAGGTATTAATTAGGAGTTATTTTAGAATATATTTTCCAAGTCTGTAAACATTTTTTGAGCATATATTAAATTAATAAAATTCAGACTTTTGTCTTTCTATTTTCTAGTGGATTTTAGATCCTTTCTCTTTGTGGATTTAAGGACCCTTGTGGATTCAAAGAACCCTTATGAATTCGAGATTATTTTCAGAAGCAAACGTGTTTTGTTTCTTGTTTTCTAAAAATAGACGTATTCTACTTCTTGACGCTTCCACATCCCGCATCAAGAATACAACCAACCCTTCAGAGAAAATGTGAACTTAGAATTTGAAATGGAAGTATTTGGCTATGTAATTAGCTTAATCTTAGATAATACAAAGAATACTTATTTGGAATTAAAATAGCTTACTGAATCAATTTTTTAATGTTTTCTTTTGTCACGTGGCCGTTGTGTACTATTTGTGTAAGTGGGTGTGTGAAACTAATACCGCCCACACTAAGTAAACTTGCACTTCGGATACATATGATGACAAAGTAAATACTGGCAATGATTCCTTAACTTGTAAATGCCAGAATCCTAAATTACACCATACTACTATTTGAGTCTAGATTTTTATTACTTAATATAAGGTAACAAATTAGCCTAAATATAGATTTATATCTTACATATGTACTTGCCAATTTGTTTATTACAGAATGTTATTAGAAGCAGTCATCGAAGTAGAAATGATACAACTATAATTTATTCATTTCAATTCGGTAAGCTCTTAATCATAGCCCTTACTTAGTTGCCATACTTGGCCTTGTAGTCACTCCAGAGCTGATCAACAGTCTTCCCAAGCAGCTCAACAAAGTAATTAGCACTGTAACCAGTCCTCAATTTCTTGTTCAAATCGGCCACAAATCCATTTCTAAGACCATTTAAATAGTCCAAAAACCAAGCTGTAACATCGTATCCTTGGTCCCATCTATCACCTTTACCTGGCTGCACCCAATGGCTAGGCACATACCCTGACTTCAACCTCACAAAATCTGCAATTCCTTCAATCAATCCTCCTGGAGGACTTTGTCCATTACCATTCCACTGCCATATATGCGTCATTTCATGGAAAAGCACTCCTGTAATCTCCCTTTTCACATCACCGGAATAGCTAGCTATGTATCTAGCGCTGACATGAATCTCGTTGTTGACAGCATATGCGACACCATCAATGTCCTCAATGAACAAGCTCACTTTTGCTACCTTTTTTCTATCTGCAGTAGTTTTTTGCTGGAAGATTTTCCATGTGAAATTTGTAGCGTTTGTCAGTGTTTGCTTGCTGTATTTAGACCCTATTTCGTTATTGAAGCGCGACCCACCCGTAGTGTTTGCGGCGGTGTTGGTGACAACGTAATCAACTGCATGGATTCCTTGAATGGCTGCTAGAGTTATAACAAAAGAGAGGAGAAGAAACTTGTGGTGAACCATGACTATATAGTGTCTTTCCTTTCTTTCTTTTAGTTAGTTTTGAATAAGAAATATGGTGGTGCTCTATGGTTTATGTAGGAAGATATGTAGATCTTTGTAGCAACTTGTAAGGTGATTCATGCACTCAAATAATTTGCCTTATATTTTATTAGTGGCAGGATAATTATCCCAATGTAAATTTGCACAATAATTTGCATAATTAAATAAGTTTGGCCGGATGCTTTTTTTAATAAAATTTTCCAAAAGTTATGCTATTTGACAAAAAAAAGGCCAAGGGAGAGAGATATATGTGTGTGTTTGTGTAAAATGAAAAAGAAAAGAATAGAAAGAGAGGCCTATATCCGCCAAAGGGAGTGAGAGAGTGAAATGTGTGGAGTAAGTGGGGTAGGTTGGGGGTCACATATGGGTCTAAAAATTCTGACTACACACATATATATAAAAGAATTTATTAACTAAAGAAAAAGGTTATACAAAAGAACACTCGTCACTTTTGATAACAAACTCAAGAGTAATTCTGGTGCTACATAAAGTGGCACAACATTGGCCACAACTCGCCCATGTGGCAAGTTGTGGTTGGTGGAGGGGTGTCTCCACATGCGCTCACAGACACCTCTCTACCAATTCCACAACTCGCCATATGGGTGAGTTGTGGCTAATGTTGTGCCACTTTATGTGGCACAAGAATTTTTCCAAACTCAAAGCAAGAGGGACAATTATTCAAATCAATAGAGTTAAAAACATTACACTTAAGAGACTATTAGGCTAAAGTATGGGCTGCTACATTAGCAGGCCTAGATGCCCAAAAGATTAAAACATTACACTTTAGGGTGTAAGATTTTTTTAGCAACTTGCAACATTGTCCTTGTATTAATTACAAATTAGCAAGGGCACTTAGTCATGATTTAGAACATAGATACTTCCTCAATTTTATTTCCTCTGGTTACATTTTCATAAGGTTGACCTTTTTTTTTTTTTTTTTTTTTTTTTTGTACTCATACTATTCACTATAATAAACTGGGTCTATAATGGCATTCTTGAAACGCCACTAAAAGTCCTAAAAACACCACTATAAGTCCTTAATTTATTTATTTTTTTATATATTTTTCTGGTTGGGCTTTTTTTTGCTGGACTTATATTGGCGTTTTAAAATGCCGCTATAGGACTTTGAAGAGATTTTTTTTTAAAAGTTTTTTTTTTTAAAAGTTTTTTTTTAATTAATTAATTAATTAATTAATTAATTTATTCCCTTTCTCAATAGATTAGGCTAATTTGGATAATTAGAAATGCAGTGGTCTCTAGAAGATATTTAGGACAATTTCTTGGTGAAGTTCCTAATTTGTATCTATCTTTTGAAATAAGGAGTACGTAGTTGATTGATTTTTTTTTCAAATTAATATAATTTGGATTTTTTTTTTTTTTTTTGGTTGTTGTTTTTAAAACGATGTGGACATCTGTGGTGGATAACTTAATGTCTTTGCTTTGCGTAATGATAAAAAGACAATGCATGTATGAACATTTGAAAGTGCTGTCTTGACTAATTGTGGTGGGGCTTTTTTTTTTGCAACTCTAGGCTAGGCTGTCTCCTACCACGTTATGGCCCTTTGGTTCTGGGATAGGAGAGTGACTGGCTTGACTGCAACACACCCTAAGCCAGCTTGCGCACAAGCTAGAACCCCTTTGCTAGGACCTTGGACACGTGCCCACAACAAAGAATACTGTTACAAAAAAGGTTATGGCAAACAGGTGTAATATGATGAAAATAAGAAGAATATGCTTATTGTTAGCCAAAACACAAAAAAACTAAATCATTTTTTTTTTAGTAGAGGAGGAAATAAGGCAGTGATATAAATGCAGCAGAAATGAGTTAATAATAACAATAAAAAGAAAATGAAATAATATTAATGCTTGATCAACAAAAGGAGGAAAGGTTAGTCTGCCATGCTTGATTTCTCAACGGAGTTAAGTTCAGGAAGGGAACCACTCTTCAATGTGGACAATCTCACAGGGAAATCATGCCACAGAAATTGCCAACTTTGAGAGAATGGGCCTAAGTGGCTTATCCTCGAATTCCTTAATCCTCACTAAAGAGCAGGCTATTATAGGGAGAGAAGGGAATATCCTATTGGTCCATGCCCACCATCACACTCTTGCTCACTCTCTGTTTTTCCTTTATGATTCCTTTTTTCCTTTCTAAGTTTCCTATTTTCTCTCTTATCCTTCACTCCTTTTCTTCCTGATTTTTCTCTTGTTTTATCTCTCGTGTTTTCCTTCCCCTTTCTTCTATTCCCCTTCATTGCCTCCCACTATGCACAGCTAAGGCCCCTTTTTATACTGCCTGCTATGACGGGTTTTTACCGTTTTACTCCTTAACTGCTTTTGTCTTGGTATAGGTGTCCTTTCCAGACCACCCATTGGTCTGTCGGCTGCCCAGCCATCACCACTTACCTGTACTAGCTGTGCCACATTCCATTCTCAGACAAAAGAGTTTTATTTTGTTTTCTTGCTCTCCGTGGCATTCCTATCCGGATAAAGGTAGGCATTCTCTCTTACTAACCCCTATGGCATGCACCTAGTGATTCCAGCTTATCTTTCTCTCTTTTGGGTGGTATGTCATCCTAGTAGGACATTTCCCCCAAAAGAGCTTGAGCGGGAACCCCAGAATAGGCTTTCTCCTTCTCTCCACTGCTAGACCATACCCTCTCTTACCTCTGACCCATGGCCCACCACTCCTGTATTAGCTGGGTACAAGTGGGTGGTGCCTGAGCCTTGTGCGTGCTCCACTTCCATGTATGTCCATGGCTTGTCTGCTGTTCATGCGTTTGCCATGACCTGGGGGCTTGTTTGGTCTTTGCTGCACGTTCTGCTACTCATTCTTGACCTCTTGTGGCGTGGATGAGTCACTGGGTTTTCATTCTTTATATCTTGCTTCCTCCCTGGGCTGGGTCTTGCTTGGGCATGGGCCTTTCCTTCTTCAATCCAACCTTTACCCTCTTTGTGGGTCGGCTGACACCTTTGCCATGTCGCCCCGTTGTTTCTGCCATGTTATCATTTGACTTGTACTTGCTGGGCCTCTTTTGGGCCTGCTGTACACTTTCCTTCTGCTTAGTTCTAGTAGCCCAATACTATCGTTGGACTTGTACTCACGTTGTTTTGGGCTTCCTTGGCCCATTTCATCCCTTTGGGGTTTCCTTGGCCCATTTTATTCCTTTGGGCATCCTCGGCTTGTTTCATTTCCTCGAGCATCCCCGCCCATTCCAATCTTTCATTCCCATGGGCTTTTGCTAAGTTTTTTGGGCTTCCTAGGCCCAAATTACCATATTCTTTACTTTTAGGGCTTATAGGCTTTTCCACCAACCTCATTTACTTAGTTCTTTCCTTTGGGCTCCTTCGGCCCTTTTTTGCTTGCTTTCCATTTCTCATAATGCTCATGGGTTTACTACTTCTTTCTTTGGGCTCCTTTGGGCCCGCTTTTTTTCTTTGAGACATTTTTACTATTTTATAGGCCTATGGACCATTATTTCTGCTATTCGTGCTTAATGGTTTTCTTCTCAATTTGCTAATTCTTCTTCTTTATTCCCTCCCATATTGTTGGGCTTCTTCCTATTATTGGGTCTCCTTGCCAAAGTGGGCATCAACACTAATATTTGTGGAAAAATCGAAAGGTCCAATGGTAGGATTTGTGTTCGTGGTTGTGATTCTTGAATCAATATGTGAAAAACGAAGCATTAAAGGTAGAAATTCTTGTTGCTGGCATTGATTGAAGATTAGACACAATTAAAGATCGAAACTCTGTGTTCGTAGTTCTAGTAATGCTAGCTATATGCAATAAAATTTGGATACTGTATTAAACTATGAACTTCTAAACAAATTAGCTACTGTCCAGTTTGTTTAGACTTCCAAGTTTGATCCCCAAGTTGCATGAGAATTTAATTCTTTTCTTTTCTTTTTTAAGTTGTAATTAAGGAAGGTTGCATATGTGCATAGTTATATTGTCTTAAGAAGCTGCATGCATATGCATACTTCAAATTTCCAACTGGGCAAGCTGATAACATGCAATAAAAAGAAAGTATAAAGAGAAAAAAAAAAATTTTGACAACAACCAATAAATAATAATCTCAGCACATTTATTTATCTCATGAATTAACTGCATGACAGTATGATACAACATTTTATTCATATAAATTAGCTTTTAATCAGCACTCTTATTTTGCATACTGGGCTTTGTAGTCACTCCAGGGTTTTTTTTTTTTTTTACATTTTCTGGTTTTGGGGGTATTTTGGTAATTTTGAGAGTATATTGGCTAGTCTAGTGATTTCGTGGGTAATTTTTAGTCAAAAAATATTATTTTACCTGTGAGAATTACCAAAATATCCAAAAACCTATAAAGAGATGAACACCTCTAAAATGATCCTTTTAGAACTGCCAAAATGGCTAAAATGCAATACGAACGTTTTAAATATCCCAAATCCCTAGAAAATGACCAAAACGCCCCCAATTATCTGAAATAACTAGAATTACAAAAATATCAGAAAACCTATAAATAAGCTAAAACCTCTAAAACGACCCCCTTAAAACTGCCAAAATGACTAAAATGCACTACGAATGTCCTAATTATCTGAAATAACTAGAAAATGACCAGCACGCCCCAAAAACGACCACAACACCCTTGGAAACTTTTGAAATGAGTAAAATACCACTAAATCCCCAAAAATAAGCAAAATACCCTCGAAACCTCTAAAAATGACCAAATTCCACTAAACTAAGCCAAAATACACTCGACTTTTAGATTTTTGGGGTACGTTGGTTGGTTTCAAGTTGTTTTTCTCATTCTAGAGGATTTTAGGACATTTTGCTCGTTTTATCAATGTCGAAGGGTATTTTTTAATCAATTTTGATGTTTGAGGCATTTTGGTCGTTTATGAGGTATCATGATTTGACTTCTCATTCTAGCCATTTCAGGGGTATTTCGGTCATAGTAGAGGTTTTGCGGTTATTTTAGCCGTTTTATAGATTTGGAAACAATTTTGGTCAATTAAGAGGTTTCGGGAGGGTTTTTTTTTGGACATTTTTTGGTTTTGGGTATTTGGTAATTTTGGTAGTATATTGGCCATTTTAGTGATTTCAAGGGTATTTTTTTGCGAAAAAAAAATTTATTTGACTCGTGTGAATTACCAAAATACCAAAAAAATAATAAATACACCAAAACCTCTAAAATGATCCCCTTAAAATTGTCAAAATGACTAAAATCCACCATGAATGTCCAAAATATCCCAAAACTTTAGAAAATGACCAAAACGCCCCCAAATCGACCACAATACCCTTGGAAACTTTTAAAATGACCAAAATACCATTGAATCCTCAAAAATTGGCAAAATACCCTCGAAACCTCCGAAAATGACGAAAATACCCCCAAACTAAGCCAAAATACACTCAATTGTTTAGATTTATGGGGTATTTTGGTCGGTTTCAAGTTGTTTATCTCACTCTAGAGGATTGTGGGGGCATTTTACTCATTTTAGCATCGTCGAGGTGTATATTTAAATCATTTTAGATGCAAATACTCCATAACCTTCAACATTACCAAAATCTACACGCTACTTGTGTCAACTCGTGATTGGATTTCAACACTTTTACGAGATTTCACCACAGATATTTGAGCATTTTATGTCAATTTATGCACCAATCATGATTTAACACTTAAGTACGGTGTGGAAAATGGTGTCCCTAGCATTATTTTTTTGGACATTTCAAAGTTATTTTGGTCATTTTAGAAATTCAAGGATATTTAGTCAGTTTGGACAGTTAGGAGTATTTGGGTCATTTTGGGCATTCCAAGGGTATTTTGGAGGTTTAGAGGTATTTTAATTTTTGGTCATTTTGGAGTCTTAATGGATATTTGGATCATTTGGGCATTTCAAAGTTTTAAAGGATATTTTGTTCATTTTTAAGGTTCTAGTAGTATTTTGGTGATTTAGGGTATTTTGGCTTTTCTAAAGAGTCCTAAAATATTTTGGTCATTTTAAATTTTGAGAGTTTTAAAATAATTATAACTAGTCACTAACCCGTGCGATTCACAGGATGCACGGGATAGTTAAATAAAAAATAAAAAAATTTATTTTGCTACTATAACTTGGCTTAAAAAAAAAAAAAAAAATGCTATGGTGATGTCTTCATACAATGCTCAACTGCAATTAAATCTATTATTCACTACCAATATAATCTATGTTATCCTGCACATTTGTTTGCATAACAAACGGGTCATTTTCACTTTTATAATAAAACAATCTATGGTTGATGAGAGAGATAAAACTGTTCAGTGTTCAGCCCAAAGGATTGTGCAGAACTTCTAATCACAGATGTTTTGGTTGTAAACCTATGCACATATCATAAAGAGTAAATCCTACTTTGGATAAATATATTATACAATTATTCAAATGGTTAAATTAAAAAGGAAATAAAGAAGAAAAGTTGCACCAGCCACAAACTCAATTAGATTAGATTTCTTTTGAATAAAATGGTGTTATAAAAATTAAAAAAAAAAAAAAAAACCTGAAAAAGGGGAAGGAATACTTACACTTGAAAATCCACAAATTCAGTGCTTGATAATAGATCTACAAATTGCATTCTCATATCCTCCATTTTCTGCAAGTTAATTGGATATAATTAAAAAAATTTCCTAATAGAAACGCTCCTTCCTTTCCATTAGGCTTTGCATATTTTCATCCTAATAAAGTTTAAGAAGTGCTCTGTGGTCACTGCATAAAGAATGTATGCACAAGTTTAAAATCAGTAATAGAATTAACATTAATCATTAAAAAAAACCAACAAATTCTATATAAAGGATCAGTATGGATTAGCTTAATAATCAACCTGCAAGAATCACCAATAAAGGATCTTCTTCATCAGCTTCCTCTTTCCAATTACTGGAAGCACAAATGGGTCACTATGTGCAAGAAAACCAGCAATTGTTAAGGCTGGATTGAGGCATTAAAAGATAGACTCCATAAGAAGCATCTTTCCAATATTTGGGTCCCAATGGTACAGTGCAAAGACGGTGACCGGTTACACAAAATGTTTTTTTTTTTTTTTTTTAATTACAGTGAACATCCTAAAGCTATTAACCAATACAGAAACTTGTATCCAATGATATATACCAAGTGAGGTAAATGCCTCTATATCATCTAGAGCCCAATTGTTTTAAAGCATTTTGAATTGCAAGAGCATCTGATGGCTAAAGTGCTTTTGCCAAAAATGATCAAATAGTTCGAAGCAACAAACTTTTAATATGCAATCATAGTTCTTGTAAATCTGAAAATTTTAGGTAACTGATACTGAATCAATGCAGTATGGATCATCTTTGCATAAAATCTATAATAAATAAACAGGAAAAAAAAAGGAAAAAAGAAAAGGGTTTAAATTAATCAATAAACAAATTAGGCTAACTAAGTTGGAGAAACATGTTTCATAGAAAGAGAATCTTGTATTTGCTAATTAACCTTTCATGGTGCTACCTCAATACACAACAAAGATATGGAATTTTCATTAATCTAAATGCTCAAAGAAATAGAGAGAGTTGAGAACTATTATATCATTTAATTATGTGCGTCTCAAATAACTTCGTTTCTATAAGGTTTTGATCTTCACTACTTACATCAACAGTAGAATTGCTAAGCATGAACAACCATTAAATTTTGGCATCAAAAAGATTTATATGCTTATATAATAGTGGCTGTGAACATTAGAGAGTGCTGACCATTATAATAGTGCATTCTTCTGCTTCTCTCTACTTCTCTAGTTCCATCAATAGACTCAATCCCTATTTCATGCAATTCAGCCTCAACATTGCAAAACATTACTGTGTCTGCATAGACTCAATTCATCTTTATTCTGCAATTAGAAGAGTCACCATTTCAAGTTCTTTTTTCGTCAACAATATTAATACCACCACACCCAAAGTAATTAGAAGCCTAGAACAAAGCTCTATTGAGTTTAATTCATAACATTTTCATCAATCATATAAGCAATTTACCAGAGTATGAGGAATAAAATCATTAAAAAGGTTTCCACGAAATTAAAGCCAAAACAAATAAATTATTAGTAAGGCAGTTATCCCTTTATTAACAGTGTGACTAAAAGTGAAATTCAAAGTGGAAAAGTCTTTCAAAAAAAAAAAAAAAAAAAAATATATATATATATATATATATATCAACGCGGAAAAGGAACATTATATATAAAACTGTCTATGTTGCGAGAAAATAGCCTTACCAACCAAACATGAGATGTTTGTCTTCTTGTCCTCATTTCCTCCATGAAAGCAGATTATAATTGAATGGAGTTATCTACTTTTTGTCTATTCTAAACCAAGCCTTTCATACCTCTAGAAAATATCAGCAACCCCTTCAATTAGAACAACAATTCCAATTATTTAAAGCAAATCACCAACACCCTTTTAAAATGACTGGAATGTGCAAACCGCTTTTAAATTAGAATCTATATATTTTTAAATTAGAATCTATATTTTCTTAAAAGATCAGACAACGGTGTTTTTTCTCCAAGAGTTTGTTATATATTTTCAAAGTCAAATTGGAGCTTTCCCAATGCCTATGATGTTGTCAAGAATAACCACATATGGTAAATTATTGAAGGCCTTGGGACCCAAGTGAAGAATACAAATGCTTGATTTTTGTTTATTCTTAGTGCATTTGTGGCCCAAAATTCTGAGGGATGATTGGTACGGTTTGTATTGGTCTTAGTCTGGGTTTCATCTAGATTTAGTAAGTGTTTATACTTAGTGAGCACCAAATTTTCAATCTCGAAATCAAAAGCTAGTTTTGATATGACAAAAAAGTTTCCTTATCTGTGCAACTGAAACAGCAATTTTATATGAGTAAAAGCTCACCTCAGGGTAGCAATCTTGGTGGACAATTGTCTGGTTGTTCATATTTACATACACCTCACAGGATACTCTTGCCTGATGAAAATGTTGGAACGCAGTTTAAACACATGGAGAAAGAAGATGCATCATGTAACAGAATAAAGCTTGTAAGAGAATACTATGGAATTGTCAGAACAAAACTAAAATTTTCTTAACATACCGTTTCTTAATGCAGTGAGTGCACTGTTGCTGTTTTGCAACATACTTAGTTATTGCAAAAAGCCACGCAATCACATACAAATATTTCCAAATAATCGCTCTATAGATTCAGAGCTCAAGATTGTTTCTTTACTTATGTGAGCTGATGACTGGTTTATGTCAAGTAAAGCAAATAATGATAGTACATAAAAGGGTCAAAGGGTAAATTTGCCAACTTATTTGATGCACATATCTAAATCAATTGTTATTGTGACATTATTTGAGCTTTGCCTTAAAGATTTTGAAATTGCAGCATGGGCATATATAATTGAGACATACGAGCTTGTGAAAAATCACAAAATATGAAAGAGAAAGCAATGCAGCCAATAATTGAAATTAACAAACTCCACTACCGACTCCAAACTCATCAATCTAATCTAATCATTTAAAAGAAACACTCCCAATTGTAACCCTAAATCATACTTAACAGTCAAAAACAATAGAACAAAATTAAAAACTTACCGGTAATGTTTTCGGAGAAGTTCTGGTCTGATTATAAAGTCCCTCAGATTTTTCTCTCCCTCTCTGACTCTCTCTATCCCTTATTGACGCTCTCAATGAACAATAATAATGTAAGGCTCTTTTGGTTTTTTTTTTTTTTTTTTTAACAACCACAAATTTACTCCAAATTAAGAGAACAGGTATGGGGGAAAACCTAAAATTAAAATAAAAACATCACTAACCATTCTTTAAAACTCCAAGAGACGAAGCCCATGTAGAATTTGATCTTCTATAAGGTTTCCCCAGGTTCAACGAAACCAACATCGTTTAAATCCGTAGTTGAATAGCAAACTCTGATCTTAGACAATTTAAAAACAAATTAGAATCTTTACTTTGATGAAATTTGGAACTGAGGGTGAGAGAGGGGGAGAAACTATTATGAGTGAGAGATGGGTAGCGCCAACAAATGTAGAGCTAGAGAAGGGTGGTGCCAGAGAAGGTGGAGCCGTTGAGTTGTGGGAGAGAAGGGCTGATGGTGGCCTGCATTTTGGACTGAAGGTGGAGCCGTTGAGCTGCGTTTTGCATGTGGGGGAACAGCAGAGCGTGGGTATTGTAATTCAGATGAACATCTGTATTGTAATTCAGAACCACCTGGTTTGATCCATTTAGGTGGTCGTAAATTCTGCCTCCTCTTGCACTCCTCCTCCCGTGGTAGTTACTACCTTAATTGTCTTGTACTTCACCTTGAAGAAGACGACTCCGACTCCGACTACTACTACGACTCCCGGTTTTTGACCATCTCCATTCTGTCCAACCAAAAGTGTGCCTTGCCGCACTACATAGACTTGTGGGATAACGTCTTGCTGTAAGCTTCCTAATTCTATTTCCCCTTAATCTAGCACTATATAGGATCCGTTTGGATAGAACTTATTTTGCTGAAACTGAAAACATTATAGCAAAATAATTTTTAAATTTGTAAATAGTACTGTGAGACCAATTTTTAATGAAAAAGTTATTGAAAAGTGATGTTTGTGGGTCCGTAAACAGTATACGGTACACTGTTCATTGTTGAGAAGTCAACAAAATTGGCTTACAAAAAAAAAAAAAAAAAAAAAAAAACTGAAAACGCAAAATGCAGGAAACGCCAACGCAGGAAACGCAATCCAAACCGCACCATAGTATACAATCATCTTTTCTTTTATTTTTTTTATTTTTTTATTTTTTTAATTTGTACCCCTCTAACTTGCAGGGATGAGGATGACAACTTCTATATATATCAAAGAACAAGAAACCAAAGTTAGCAAGTTTAATTATCAAAGATCATTAGGGGTAGTAGGTTGCTTCCTTGCATTATCAAACAGGTATACTCTTTTCCCCCTTTTCCTGTTCAAATATAATCCTATTTCAGACAAAGACACGTGGAGTGGGTTCCATATCTTCAAAAGATGTAGTCATATGGGTTCAAATAATTTACCTTTTGATGATTTTGTCATTTCCTTTTTATTTTATTTAATATGGGTTCAAAAGATCAACTTAGTAGACATAACCAACTATGACTATGAATGTCATTTGCTTTGTTCTTTATTTTTCTTTTCTTTTTGTGTGGGTGAGGAGGGGAGAGGAGGGTTGTAAAGTTGGATGATTGATTCAGATAAGATAAAATGTGAATCTTTTGGTCATCCCCTAATCAAATAGCTAGGGTTTATGGTGTTACGAGTAAACCAATATGATCTTGGTAGTCCATTTTATCACTAATTAGGTCCCTTTATCTCACAGTTCAGGGAAAAAATGGAGAAAAATTATAGTAGCAAATGTTTTGTATTGAGGTTCTGTTTTGACACTAGTACTGGAGTTGTTGATTACACTGCATATCGTTGCTTGATAAACAGAATTGTTTACGGGTTAAAGTTAAACCAAAATTAAGATAACAGCAATAATAACAAACAATTAGAACCAAGTCATATTCTTGATATTTCCCCCCCTAAAAGAAAAGACAGAACCAGAACTTTATTTTACTTCATAGTTCCTAGGCCCTTCACACTTTAGGATAGGATTTTTTTTGAAAATTGTAATCATTATGGAGGAATACTGAATGGACACCAACATACTTGTTGGTAACTAGAAAACTTTGAGAGGTTAAAGAGTGTTATTTGTCACAATTAGTAAGAGCCTGAGAGGTTTTATAGCCTCTGGAGTGGCACTTAAAGCACGCTTCATGTTTTTCAGCCCTTCTGGATGTAACCGCAGAATATGTTTAGCAATTCTTTTTCAACATGTTTCAGCGCGATTAAGAGATGTTGGGTTACATGAGTGAAATTGTTTGTATAGATTAGCCTAACTAACAATGGATGAACATGTAGCTCGATTGGTTGGCACCTTGGAAAAACCAAGAGTTGCGATCCGGTACAAGGCTTGTGGCATAAAAAAATGGTCTTATAATAGCTATTTCCACCAATCTAATTTATACCAACTATTTTCTTTATAGGGTAGTCTTAAATCTTTGTTACATGTATGGTGGATCATTTCTATTCGTATAACCTCTCTAATATGCAAAAGTACCTTTAAAACTTCCTAATGTACTTAAACTTAGTTAACACTTATAGTTGTTATGTTTAAAGACATTGCATACTCTAAGAGGTAATTCATTCCTTTGATTTATCTCAAAATTTTGGTTATCTGCTGTACGCATAAGGATGCACTTATGGTATTAGTTGAAGCATTTAATTCATTAGATGTTTATATTATGCAGATATCCTAGTAGCACTACATATGTTTTAGACTTACTCTTCTATAAACTAAGGGTCAAACCATAAGACGTAAAACAATAAAATTCAGAAATTGGATTCTGAGGGACTTGATTTAATTTACTTTAGCCAAGACAATGATTTCAAGTAAAATATATGCTTTGTGTTTGTACTTTTCATCCTGTAGATTGTTTTTCCAATAAAATTGCCATCATGATTCTGTAGCATCCCTTGATATCATAGGCTAAAAGCCTTGTAGATCACTGGCATTTCGGATCCTTTCAATTGAGAGAAATTGGGTTCAAATCACCCCCCTCCACTGGTTGTAAGGTGGAAAAAAAAGTTTGATATCATAAACAACTTGAATGGTAGCGGTTGAATTATTAAAAGTATTTCGATTCATGTTGGCCACAGCATCATTTGATAGAAAATTTGAATGTTATATGAAGGACCAACCTGCATCAGATGCTTCCATCTTAACTCACCTATTCATATAGATGCAGTTCACAGACTTAATGTATTGACCTCGATAACAATTAAGTAGACATATTGTGATGAACATGCTATAATTTTAGTTCTTAAGTTTCACTAGTACATTTCTACTTTGAATAAGCTTTAGTGAACAAATTAACTGGATTGGTGGTCATCCTCATCAGATCTTGTTTAGAGTGCCTCATCAGAACTTGTTTAGAGGGAAATCAAAGAATCTTCTCCATTTGTAATTTTATATCAATTTTTTTGCAACCCAAATTTTCCTGGTTTTTTTTTTTTTTTGAATTAGTCCATGTGATTCTCTTGAAAAGAAGCCTTGAGGTACGGAAAATGAGCAATAAATATAGGGGTATCACACACATTCCAAATGAATAAGTGAGTCACATGACATTATAACATGCTAAATACACAATAATATAAATAATATATAACATACCCTAATAAAAGACTAGTCTTATTTACCTAGAAAAAAAAAAAAAGACTTGTCTTGTTTACTTTTTCAGTACATCAATAGTTGGGGGTGGGGGGAAATTGAACTCTGGATCTTTCCATTGGAAAGACCAGGATGTTCCAACCAGAGAACCATAACTTTATTTTACTTCCTAGGCCCTTCACACTTTAGGATAGGATTTGTCATGACATTGTAATCATTTTTTTTTTTTTGGATAGGTGTCATGACTCATGACATTGTAATCGTTATGGAGGAATACTGAATGGACACCAACATACTTGTTGATAACATGATTGATTAGGGTTGCGTTTGGGATAGCTTATATTGAACAACTTCTTTTACTATTTAACTTTTTTTTGTGCTATTCATGGATCCCATTGCACTTTTTGGTATTATTTATGGGTCTCACTATATTATTTCAGTTAACTTTTAGCTTTATCTATAGTAATTTCAGTAAAAAGTTTACAGTTTCAGCTAAATAAGCTGTTTCCGAATGGACCCTAAGATAGATAAATTGAGTATCTTCTGGTCCTCTCCTAAGCAAATAACTAGGGTTTATGGTATTACAGGATTAAATACATATATAGAGGTACAACACGAGAACATGAAGATCAGTTGAGAAGTAACAAACCAAGCAATAATGAAGGTTTTTTTTTTTCCTCGAATAAAAAAAAAAAAAATTGAGACCTAGTGTAGATCTAAAATGAATTGCCCAAAAGATGTATCTATAAAGCAAATTGATGCTTACAAAGGTTCTAAGAATAAAACAAGATCACAGTGAAAGGAAGATAATAAGATAGAATTGAAGATGTTATTCTTGAATTTTTTTTTAATTATTTATTTTGATGCTTCTTTTTCTCATTTTATTTTCTATTTCTCTCTTGAAAAAAGTGATTACTCTCTCTCTCTCTCTCTCTCTATATATATATATATAATTTATTCTTTTTTGCAACTTTACTTTAGATTGATGAATTATTGTATTTTTTTTTTTATATAATACTATTTTAGGTTAATATGATTTGGTGGTGTGTCTGATTTTTTAAGTTTTCAGTCACAAGTCTTGTCTTTTCCTCTTTTAGTTTTTGTTTGATTTTTTTTTTTTTTTTTGACATTATACGTAGTTATTTTGGAAGTGAGATTTTGAATTTATATCAAAATACAATGTTGGCGATGTATTTGAATGTGTCTATCAACTATTAAAATTAAACTACTTAAGATGAATATGTATAGACAATATTTTTATTTTTATTTTTCATTGATTTATTATTTAGTTATAACATCAAAATTAAAGTAAATGAATATGTAAAGCTAAAACTGCCTAAGATGAATTTGTAAAACTAATATATTTTTATATTTAATATTGTCAAAAAATTAAAAGTAAAAAATAAATAATAAAAAGAATAATGATGTGGCCATTGATGTGATGGCTGAGAAGGCTTAACAGGAGTGTAGTAACAAAAATGCGATATGAAGATCTAGTTAAAGACAATTAAATCTTAATAAATAAAAGTGTATGTAGTCCCAAAAAAAAAAAAAAAAAAAAAAATTCATGTTCTCTTTATTTTTTATACATATTATTTTCTTTCATTTTGATAGGTGAAATGTTCAATTTTAAACGTAAAGTCTACTTTTTTCCTATATATTATTTTAAATATTAAATTTATAATATAGTATAGTCTCTTAGGAATGTCTAAGAAATATATAGTTCCAATCTCATATATTTATATTAGTAAACAAAACTCAATTAATAGTTCGAAACTACTCCTACGATAAGAAAAATTATAAATATAATAATCTCTTTCTAAGAGAATGAAAATTTTGAATAATATATTTGAAACTCAAACAGTTTAGTTGTACAGGAAAAATATGGACCGCCTAAAAAATGGTTAATATCAATCAAATAAATCCAAATAATAAAATAAAGATATATATTTTTGAGATAGATAAATGAAAAATAATTTTAGAAATTGTTTAAGTTTTTGAGAGAACAAATTATTTTCCACAAAATTTATAGAACAAATTATATATTATACCATAACTGAAATATAATTATCTATTCCCACACATCGCATAAGTCTGCGACTAGTAGTTTTATAATATTGGACATCACCTGGAAGGACTGCATAGCTTATTGTTGGGTTCCCTATCAAATTTGCTAAAATCAGTTGGAGTATTTGTATTCATATGGTATAGAACTCGTTAAAAGCATGATTTCAGATTACAAATTCATGTTATTAATAAATTACGTCTTAGAATTATACATATTAGTTTGAATATTATACATCCAAACCTTTAAAGGGTTGAATATCTCTAACGTGAAGGAAATATGGCTTATTTCATGTTATACATAAAATATGCCTTAAAAACACCATTTCAGTTATGCATAATAGACATCCAAACCTTCAGACATCTAAGGTTAATTTGGATATCTCTAAGGTAGAAATGTCTTATTTGAAAATGTTACACAAAAATCGTGTCTCAAAAACATGATTTTAGTTCTACATATCATTTTGCATATTAGATCTCCAAATTTTTAAAGACTTGGATATCTCTGAGGTAGGAATGACTTCTTTGAATAGTATTCATGTTACACAAAAATTGTTTCTTATATAGGAACATGATTTTAGTTATATATATCAATTTGAATATCAGACATCTAAAGGTTTGGGTATCTCTATTTTTTTTTTTTGATGAATGGTTTGGATATCTCTATTATGTGAAGGAATATGACGTATTTCATGTTATACAAAAATCGTGTCTTAGAAACACAATTTTAGTTGTTTCATGTTTGCATATTAGACATTTGGATATCTCTAAGGTAGGAATTGTTTCTTTGAATAGCATTCATGTTACACAAAAATCGTGTCTTAGGAACATGATTTTAGTTATGCATATCAATTTGAAAATCAAACATCCAAACCTTTAATCTCTAAAATGAAGGAATATGGTTTATTTCATGTTATACAAAAATTGTGTCTTAGAAACAAAATTGTGTCTGACATCCAAATTTCTAATAGTATTATTGTTATACAAAAATAGATACCCAAACCTTTGCATGTCTGATATTCAAATAGAGATACCCAAAAATCATGATTTTTGGAACACGATTTCAGTTATACAAATCAATTTGGATGTCTCCAAGGAAACACGAGTCTAGTCTAACATCCAAACTTAAATCTTGTAAATTAGAGATATCCATTGTGGATGCTTGGGAGAAAGATAGGTTGAAGGAAGAAGATTGTTTCATAAACCATGGATAATCTATATATTTTTTGGCATTCGATTTCCCATTAAAAAAACCAAGATAACCCAATACCCAAATGTCTATCGTCAATTTTCTGAGTTCATTTCCCTTGCACTGCAAGCTTGGCTGGACCATAACCTATTGAAGAGTTCAGTTGGACCCTTCGGGGAAGGAGAAGGTTGTGTCTCTGGTTGAGCCCACCTCTTCCCTTGCCACTGAAGCCTCTCTTGACCGTATATTGCCTCCATTGTCCATGCTCTTCAAGTCCTGATATAGGACATAATCTATTATTTAATTTTTGTAATTATTTAATTTTGGTATTTTTATGTAAAATTCGTGATTTTATGTTTAGGTTGTTTATTTCCTTATATTTAGGTGCTTTTAATGCTTTTTAGGTCAAATTTGGTTTCTGTTATGGTTAGGTAATAATTAAGAGTTATTTTAAAATATATTTTCTTGTCTATCAAGGTTTATGGAGCCCTTAAATAGGCCTCTAAGTCTGTAAACGTTTTTTGAACATTTATTCAATCAATAAAATTCAGACTTTTGTCTTTCTATTTTCTGGTAGATTCCAGGCTCTTTCTCCTTGTGGATTCAAGGACCCTTGTGGATTCAAGGAACTCTCGTGAATTCAAGAAACCCTCATGGATTTGAGGTTATTTTCAGAAGTAAACGTGTTTTATTTATTGTTTTCTAAAAATAGGCGTGTTCTGTTTCTTGACACTTCCGCATCCTGTATCAGTTGGTATTAGAGCCATGAATTATCCTGGTCTTGTGGCTAACATATGAGACGGTAGCAATTCCGATGATAGAAAACTTAGCACAAATATCTTTGCGAGGATGTTGTCGTTGGAGCATGGAAATAATAGAGATAACTGTCGCAGAGACATAACTCACGGGCAACCTATTGGCAAGCAAATTTCATATAGACCTTATAAAAGAATTTTAAGTTTTAATGGTTATTTTTATAAAGAAGATTTTCTTTATTGGTTTCTTGATCTAGAGGATTTATTTGACTTTGAGAATATTTATTATGGGAGAAAAGTTAAACTTGTTTGTATAAACTTAGTGGGTATACCTTACGTTAGTGGGAATGAATACAGTCTAATAGGATTAGACAAGGTAAAGACAAAATTCGTTCATGGCCAAGGATAAAAAAAATACTTGCTATCAACTTTTATCCTTTGGATTGTAAAAAACTTTTGTCGTATGCAAAACAAGATTATTATTGGCCAAAAAGTTCATATTTGAATTATTTTGAAGAGCCAAATATTCCATCATTAAAGGAAGAATTGCATGTTGAAGAAAATATTGTTCTTGAAGATTGTGTAGAAGTCAAAGAACAAAATATAGAAAACTCTGAAGAAATTAATTATGAAGGCCTTATTATGGAAGAATATCCTAAAATCAAGATTATTGTGGAGGAGAGTAATGAAGATCCTATTATAGAGAAAGATCTTGAAGTCGAGATAGTAGAGACCATTGAGGAAGAAATTGAAGATGAAAGTTTCAAGAATCTTAATGAAATCAAATCATATGATTGTCAATCTCAAGATTCTTTTATTTTAGTGGTAAGCAATACACCAAAGTTAATTGAGTTTATTGGGATTGATAGATTTGATTTAATTGTCAATTCTTATTTAGTAAATCTCTGCAATTACATGAAGTCCTAGGAAAAAGAAATACAAGTTGATTTGTTTATTCCATTGATGAGTTGCAAGTATGGAAAGAAGATCAAGGGGCTCAAGCATTTAGAGTATTTGTTTATTTGGAGCGGAAAATTTCAAATTTCAAAGATGAACTCGAGGACGAGTTTGTTTCAAGTGGAGGGATTTGATGTAGGACATAATCTATTATTTAATTTTTGGTTTTTTAATGTAAAATTCGTTATTTTAGGTTTAGGTTATTTATTTCCTTGTTTTTAGGTGCTTTTAACGTTTTTTAGGTCAAATTTGGTTTGTGTTATGGTTAGGTATTAATTAGGAGTTATTTTAGAATATATTTTCTTGTCTGTCAAGTTTTATGGAGCCCTTAAATAAGTCTCTAAGTCTATATACATTTTTTTGAATATTTATTCAATCAATAAAATTTAGATTTTTGTCTTTCTATTTTTTAGTAGATTCTAGACCCTTTCTCCTTGTGGATTCAAGGACCATTGTGGATTCAAAGAACTCTCATGAATTCGAGGTTATTTTCAGAAGCAAACATGTTTTGTTTATTGCTTTCTAGAAGTAGACGTGTTCTGCTTCTTGACGCTTTCACATTTCGCATTAAGAACACAGCCAACCCTTTAGAGAAAGTGTGAACTTAGAATCTGAAATCAAAGTATTTGGCTATGTAATTGGCTTAATCTTGGATAATACAAAGAATACTTGGAATTAAAATAGCTCATTGAATCAATTTTTAAATGTTTGCTTTTGTCACATGGCCGTTGTGTGTACTATTTGTGTAAGTGAGTGTGTGAAACTAATACCGCCCACACTAAGGGCACGTTTGGTAGACTGTAATAGACACTGTAATTTAATAGATATTCTTATGGCATAACTATTCGGTTGTTTGGTTATGTTTTTATTACAATGAATAGTTATTCCTTATGAATAGCTATTCTTCAAAATGAGGAATAACTATTCTTTATCAAAAGTACTGAATATCTATTCATTCACCTTATGTAATAACTTTTTAAAAAAATTTCCTAAAAAACCATTAGTTGCCACATCTTCAAAAGGAAAGAAAATAAATTTTTCTTCTTGTTAATTATTAGCTCTATTTTGAACACCCTAAAATAAGTGTGTTTTAGGAAATTTGACTTAAAAATGATTTAATTACACATTCTTTTTATACTCTATTAAATTATGGATGCATATTCAGGATTCTATTCCTAAATGGTCACCAAACTAATGAATAGTAATACTCATTACATTCCAACTTAATGTATTCATTGTAATACTTATTCCTATTTCCATGTAATAATTATTACAGTGTACCACGCGTGCCTTAAGTAAACTTGCACTTTGGGTACATATGATGACAGTACAGTCAGCCATTCATCATGCTTTAGCCTCAAGGCAAAGTTCCGGCAATGATGCCTTAACCTGTAAATACCAGAATCCTAAATTACACCATACTATTTGAGTCTAGATATTTATCGCTTAATATAAGGTAATAGATTAGCCTAAATATAGATTTATATCTTGCATATGTATTTGCAAATTTGTTTATTATAGAATGTTATTAAAAGCATTCATCGGAGTACAAAGAATACAACTATAATTTATTCATTTTAATTTGGTAAGCTGTTAATCATGGCCCTTACTTAATTGCCATACTTGGCCTTGTAGTTACTCTAGAGCTGATCAACCGTCTTCCCAAGCAGCTCAACAAAGTAATTAGCACGTAACCAGTCCTCAATTTCTTGTTCAAATCGGCCACAAATCCATTTCTAAGACCATTTAAATAGTCCAAAAACCAAGCTGTAACATCGTATATATCCTTGGTCCCATCTATCACCTTTACCTGGCTGCACCCAATGGCTAGGCACATACCCTGACTTCAACCTCACAAAATCTGGAATTCCTTCAATCAATCCTCCTGGAGGACTTTGTCCATTACCATTCCACTGCCATATATGCGTCATTTCATGAATCTCGTTGTTGACAGCATATGCCACTCCATCAATGTCCTCAATGAACAAGCTCACTTTTGCTACGTTTTTTCTACCTGCAGTAGTTTTTTGCTGGAAGATTTTCCATGTGAAATTTGTAGCGTTTTTCAGTGTTTGCTTGCTGTATGTAGACCCTATTTCGTTATTGAAGCGTGACCCACCCTTTGCGGCGGTGTCGGTAACATCGTAATCAACTGCATGGATTCCTTGAATGGCTGCTAGAGTCATAACAAAAGAGAGGAGAAGAAACTTGTGGTGAACCATGACTATATAGTCCTTCCTTTCTTTCTTTTAGTTGGTTTTGAATAAGAAATATGGTGGTGCTCTATGGTTTATATAGGAAGGTATGTAGATCTTCGTAGCAATTTGTAAGGTGATTCATGCACTCAAATAATTATATATGGTCATGGAAGTTCTTGTAGTTTGTTTCTGACTGTCCAACCTATTAATTTGCCTTATATTTTATTAGTAGCAGGATAATTATCCCAATGTAGATTTGCACGATAATTTGTATAAATAAATAAGTTTGGTAGGATGCTTTTTTATTAAATTTTTTCAGAAATTATGTTATTTGACAAAAAAGGCCAAGGGGGAGAGATATATAAGTGTGTTTGTGTAAAATGAAAAAGAAAAGTAGAGAAAGAGAGAGCTATAGCCGGCCAAAGAGAGTATGAGAGTGAGATGTACGTGTGAAGTGGGGTAGGTTGGGGATCACATATGGGTCTAAAAATTCAGAATTCTAACTAACTAACTAATTAATATATATATATATATATATGTAAAACTTTATTAACTAAAGAAAATAAGTTATACAAAAGAACATGCGTCACTCTTGATAACAGACTCAAAGCAAGAGGGACAATTATTCAAATCAAAGGAGCAAAAAACATTACACTTAAGAGACCATTAGTATAAAGTATGGGCTGCTACGTTAGCAGGCCTAGATGCCCAAAAACTTAAAACATTACACTTAACTTTAGGGCATAAAATTTTTAAGCAACTTGCAACGTTGTCCTCGTATTAATTACAAATTAGCAAGGGCATGCCCTTGTTAAATGTGCATTTAGTCATAATTTAGAACATAGATACTTCCTCAATTTTATTTCCTTTGATTACATTTTCATAAGGCTGACCTTTTTTTTTTTTACTCGTACTTAGACATGGCAAAACGGGCGGGTCGGGTCGGGTTCAGGTCGAGTCAATTGGGTTGCGGGTCAAAAACAGGTTCGGGTCAATCAGGTTGCCGGTTGGGTCGGGTTGACCTGTATTTTTCACATGATTTAAAAAAAAAAATTTTAATAAAGAAAACAACATGTATTTGCCATTTGGAAAGTCATGCAACAAATTACTTGATGTAAAATGCATTACTTTGAATTCAATACTTATATCAAGAATGAACTACACTTATTAATACTTATTCAATAATTTTAAAATTATACAAATCCTAACATTGCTATCTAAAACAAAATAACACAAAGATAAGTAAAACAAATATACAAGTTTTATTTCTACACAATATCAACATCCCAAAATATAAAACAAAATTACAAATAACTTATTGGATAATTCATTTGACAAAGAATAAAAACATATAAGAAATTTACAATCTTGAAAATTAATATTATAATCTATTGTCAATTATGGTTGACACTCTATTTTAATTTGAGATATACATTAACGTTTGATTGTTTACTTATTTATACATGGTCTCTTTTATGAATATCATATCATTATTAAGCAATACATACTCTAGGAAATATTATAATTTACTTTGAAAAGCCGTTTATTTTACTTTGAAAAGCCGTTTATTTTGGACATATGTTGTTAAAAAATAAGTCTAAGCATTCATAATTTATGTTAATTTGATACTTTGTCTTCACTATTTTCACATTTGTGAATGTTTCTCAAACATGTCTAAAATTTTAAATTTATGTTTTTAACTGTACTGTAATAAGATTATCTTGGCATATATTTTGCTATTTGATATCTAAAAATCTTTACTCATTATAGAATGCTCAATCATTCATCTTTCAATTAATTTGCATGCAATTATGTAAATGTCTCAATTGTTTCCTTAAAGCTCACAACAAACAATTAAACCAATAGTCTTAATTTTATTATTTTTTTTTACAAAAAAAAAAAAGGTTTTAAAAAATGGTTCGGGTTTGGATTGAGTCACGAGTTGGGTCACGGGTCAACCCGTTTTTGTTTCGGGTCAAAAAAATCGAGTTCGAATCAGGTATTTTTCGAGTTGGGTCGGGTCGGGTCAGAATTTTCTGACCCGTTTTGCCATGTCTACTCGTACTATATCTCCATAATTTCTATCTAAGTTGCAACTTTCACCCAAAAAAAAAGAAAAAAAAAAAGAAAAGAAAACATTGACTTTGACCAATTTATCCGATAAAGCATTGACTTCCAACCGAAGGCTATATTTTGCAGTTGCAAACCGCAACCGCATGTATCTTGAAGAGTTTTTTTTTTTTAAGTTTTTTTTTTTGAAGTTTTTTTTTTTTTTTTTTTTTTTTAATTTTTATTTCCTTTCTCAATAGATTAGGCTAATTTGGATAATTAGGATAATTAGAAATGCAGTGGTCTCTAGAAGATATTTAGGATAATTTCTTGGTGAAGTTCCTAAATTTGTATCTATCTGTTTTGAAATTAGAAGTACATAGTTGATTGATTTTTTTTTTCAAATTAATATAATATGGATTTTTTTTTTTAAAAATACGATGTGGGACATTTGTGGCGGCCGGATAACTACTTGCTCACTCCCAAGTGTAGGAGATCGTAACAATATAATTCTCGGAGTACTGAGGTCAAACCACAAGGAGCAGGATAGATTCAAAGACAATATAATTAAACAAAAATTTGGGGAAAGAAGAAAAATACTTTTGCGTGGTGATTGTTAACAAGAATAATAATAAAAATTGATTTAAATCAATAATGTAAATACTAGGGCATCGGGGTGTTTCCCTATATCGATATGAAATTCTTTGTGATCTAAGAAAATATCTATTTCATAATTGATTGTTCTTATACAATTAAAAACTTATGATTTGGTTGAACTGAGACAATTCAAGAACGCATGATAACCTCGATTAATAATGCGGTTAGAAAAGTTTTCAGAAAAACCCATTCACTTTAAAATTTGATTTTTATTTGAAACTATTAGAAATTCATCTAAACAATAAGAAAAACATGATTGAACTTATTGAAAGCATGGAAGAACTAATACATCAAAAGAAATCTAATTGAACAATCAAATATGTTGTTGATAAAATCCTAGAAAGAATCACATTGAATATTCATACCGTATAGAAGAAACATAACCCCTAGCCCTAGCAAAGAGTTTAGGCTGCCATTAGAGAAAGAAAAAGACAAGGTTTGCTCTGCCCAAAATTCATTCTACACAGCCTCCCTTCCAAACCCTAATGTCTAAGTGTCCAAAGAAAATAAAACTTTTTCTATTTTAATTTCCGCCCAGGTTTACAGCAGTAAGTTGTGAGTTAATTTCGGTCTTTAAAAATTGAGAATTTCGGAAAACTCAAAACTGGAAAGTTGTAGATATTTAAGTCACGGTTCCAACCCATTTGGTCTTGTGTCAATTGGATTTTTGAGGAGAGAGATATACCCAAAATACTGATCAGTGCTCAAATCAGATTTTTCCTTTTCAGATTCTGCCTCTTTGATTTCTTTCCTTATTTGAAGCTTCCAATCATGGTAGACGATCTAAGCACTCCAGCTGCACCTCCTTAGACATTTAAGCATGGTCCTTTGGCCTCCATTCTCTCACAAATTCCTGTAAACTCATCTTTCTCACATGATTTCATGAAAGTAGAAAATTACACACAATGAATAGCATCTTATTTAAGAAATTATGTAAAAATAAATAATAGGGACTAATGCAAATCATGGCTTAATTATACAAATTAAGCATAGTAATAAGGAGATAACACCCACATAAATATATAACAAGTATACATTTTAAGGCGTTATCAATAACTTAGGGCCTGTTTGGTACTGCATTTTAAACAACAGTTTTTAGTGTTTAAATACTGAAAATTGTTGTTTAAAAAAAAAACATGTTTGGTAGACAGTTTTTTTTTAGGAGTGTTTGAGTTATGTTATTCAAAATATGGTGTTTAAACACTGATTTTAGAAAGCTCCTCATACCAATTTTCAAGATGCAAACAATGTTGTTCAATGACATTTTTGTAAATAAGTTAAAAATTGTGAGACCCACTGATTTGACAAATATTAATTGAATCTCTCTCTTTCACGTTTTTGTTGGAAAAAACTGATTTTGCATCTCATACAAAACCCACAGTAGAAGCAATACAAAAATCTACTTCATTCATGATAGATAACATGTGACATTGAATTCTAGAACAAAGAAAAGAAAGCGTATCTTGGTGCAATAAAATTCAAAAACAAGACTTGAGAATACCTTCAATCTTCATACAAATTCCACATGGTGCCCAAGATGAGTGGTCTCTCAATCAGTTCTTATGTATGTTAATTTTCCTTTTTGGAAAAGTGTATTTCCAAGATTCTGTAGAGAAAAACTGTTTTCTCTTCCTTTTAATCAAACGTACGTTTTAACTGTCTTGGCAGTTACTTTATTTAATAACTCTTATTAAATAAATAACTGATTATTTAATTGGGTTAGCCTTTTAGGCCAACCCAATTGGGCTTAAGTGTGTGGCTTGAGATGGGACCAAAAGGACTAATAAGGCTCTACCTCCAATGGGCCTCAGACTTATCTGTCAACTCTTGACAAGCCCAAAGTTACCATTAATTATATAACAAGTACTAATATGGAAATATAATTGCACTCTAGGTCTTATTAATAAATTATATCCCAAGACTCTAATATGATATCATTTGACCCCTTCATGAAATATTCATAGTGAACAAAGTCATAATAAACTGTCACTTTGTAAACAACTATTTTATTCCTTGAGTACCCAGTTTAATCTTTTAGTTATTCATATTTATGAAATCTAACTATTTTATTCCTTGAGTACCCAATTTAATCTTTTAGTTATTCATATTTATGAAATCTAATTTCATAAATATAAACTTTAGTAACTCTTTACAAAAGTGGCTAGTCCTACTGGAGAAGTTCTAAGTGCAAGGGGTTTAAACCTCAACTCGATATGCACCATGTGCCATAAAAGCAACGAATCAATTGACCATCTTTTCCGAGGATGCGACATAGCTCAAAGGTTTTGGCAAAGCCTTAAGAAACTTCAAAGCCTCAGAAGCTCCTTTAACCTCTCTGTTAGGGAATGGATAGAGACAAACTGCAAATCCGAAACAACCTCCAGCCAACTGGGCATACCGTGGAAAATTCTTTTCCCCATGGGCCTTTGGCACCTCTGGCTTGGTCAAAATAACTTCATCTTCAGAACTGGAGTTGTGGATAATATGGTTCTTACAAAATGCATTAGAGATAGTGCTAAAATCTTCTCCATCGGAACTAAATCAAGGCTGAACAGAATAAAGGCAGTGATACCAGTTGCATGGGAAAAGCCCTCTACGGGCTGGATGAAACTCAACTCCAATGGGTGTATACTTGTTATATATTTTTGTGGGCGTTATCTCTTTATTACCATGCTTAATTTGTATAATTAAGCCATGATTTGCATTAGTCCTTATTATTTATCTTTACATAATTTCTTGAATAAGATGCCGTTCATTGTGTGTAATTTTCTACTTTTAGGAAATCATGTGAGAAAGATGAGTTTACAGGAATTTGTGAGAGAATGAAGGCCAAACTAGAATTAAAGTGGAGCTAAAGGACCATGCTTAAATGTCTAAGGAGGTGCAGCTGGAGTGCTTGGATCGTCTACCATGATTGGAAGCTTCAAATAAGGAAAGAAATCAAAGAGGTAGAATCTTAAAAGGAAAAATCTGATTTGAGCACCGATCAGTATTTTGGGCGTATCTCTCTCCTCAAAAATCCAATTGACACAAAATTGGATGGATTGGAACCGTGACTTAAATATCTACAACTTTTCAGTTTTGAGTTTTTCAAAAATTCTCAATTTTTGAACGCCGAAATTAACTCACAAGTTACTGCTGTAAACTTGGACGGAAGTTAAAATAGTAAAAGTTTTATTTTCTTTGGACACTTAGACATTAGGGTTTTGAAGGGAGGTTGGTAGAACGAATTTTGGCAGAAAAAACCTTGTATTTTCCTTTCTCTAATGGCAGCCTAAACTATTTACTAGGGCTAGGAGTTATGTTTCTTCTATACGGTATGAATATTCAATGTGATTTTTTCTAAGATTTTATCAACAACATATTTGATTGTTCAATTAGATTTCTTTTGATGTATTAGTTCTTCCATGCTTTCAATAAGTTCAATCATGTTTTTTCTTATTGTTTAGATGAATTTCTAATAGTTTCAAATAGAAATCAGGTTCTAAAGTGAATGGGTTTTTTTGAAAACTTTTCTAATGCATTATTAATCTAGGTTATCATGCGTTCTTGAATTGTCTCAGTTCAACCGAATCATAAGTATTTAATTGTATAAGAACAATCATTTATGAAATATAATTTCTTAGATCACAAAGAATTTCATATTGATATAGGGAAATACCCCGATGCCCTAGTATTTACATTATTGATTTAAATCAGTTTTTATTATTATTCTTGTTAACAATCACCAAACAAAAGTATTTTTCTTCTTTACTCAAATTTTTGTTTAATTATATTGTCTTTGAATCTATCCTGCTCCTTGTGATTCGACCTCGATACTCTGAGAATTATATTGTTACGATCTCCTGCACTTGGGAGTGAGCAAGCAATTTTGGCGCCGTTGCTGGGGAACTGTTGTGTGTTCAGAGGCAATTTTTGGGAGCAAAGCACAACCGGTGGAAATTCTTCTATTGGTAACTTCGTTCCATTTTTTTTCCCTTTATTTTATTTTATTTTATTTTATTGTTTTTAATTTATTTTATTTGATTGGCATTCATTGTTGCATTAGCACTTGGGTTAGAAACAAGAGAGGCAGATTAGAAAATTTTGAAACTTACTTTGGTAATCTTTTTGACACACGATCACCTTCACCTTCTTCATCAATCATGGGTGATGAAACACGTAATAATCATGAGGATAATAGAAGAACTATGTATGAACTGTTGCATCCCACACAAAATTCTGTTCCTTCATGCATCATGTTTCTACCTAATGCACCACATGTTGAACTAAAACAAGGTTTATTAGCAATACTTCCTGACTTTAGGGGACAAGAAAATGAAAATCCTTATGTCCATGTTAGAGCTTTTGAAGAGGTAATTAGTAGTTTCTATGCACAAAATGTTATTGAGACTGCTAAGTTACGTTTCTTTCCTTTTTCTCTTAAGGATAAGGCAAGAAGTTGGCTTTACACCTTGAAACCTAGGTCTATAGGTAGTTGGGGGGAGATGGCCCAAGAGTTTTTTAAGAAACATTTTCCTCCCCACAAAGTCCAGCAAGTAAAAAGAAGGATAGCTAGTTTTGTCTAAGGAGAAAATGAGACCTTTTACCAAGCTTGGGAAAGGTACAAAGATCTTTTCAATTTATGCCCAACTCATGGGTATGAAGATTGGAGGTTGGTTAGCTATTTTTATGAAGGACTTACACCTAGGGACCGACAGTTTGTTCAACTCTCATGCGGAGGGAACTTTTTACAAAAAGAACCAGAAGATGCAATGGATTATCTTGATGATATAGCTGAAAACTCTAACACATGGACTGGACCTAGCCCTATGGACTCCACTGATAGGACTAGAACTAACGCTACCACTTCTAGTGAAAGTGTTTTCAAGTCGAGAGAAGATGATAACATGAGTGCAAAAATCAGCATGTTAACTAAAGAAATTGAGGTACTCAAAATGAAAGGAAGTAAGAGTGTTAGTGCTACCTTTAGAGAGGACCCAATGGAGGTGTGTAAAATCTGTCATGAGATAAACCATGCTACAAATGAATGTGCATCACTTTCATCATTCTTAAATGTGCCAGAAGAACAAGTACATGCATTTAATTCATATTGGCCAAATAATTCTTCATATTCTAACAATTATAACCCAAATATGCGAAACCATCCGTATTTGAGTTATAAGAGTGACAATGTGTTGAATCCTCCTGCTCCAAGGAATTTTAATTCACCACATGAATCATCATCATCTAGACCTTCCTTGGAGGATGCACTTAGTACTTTCATTCAAAGGCAAAGTGAGCAAAATCAAAAGTTTGAATCCATGCTCACTAGGCTAGATGAAGAGGTAAGAGAGACCAAGAGTCATATAACTAGGCTTACAAATTCATTGAGTGGGATAGAGAGAGGGAAGCTTCCTTCCCAAACTCAACCCAATCCCATCAATCAAAATCTAAAAATTGGCTCTAAGGATAAACATGAGGAAGTTAAAGCTGTGACCATTTTGAGGAGTGGTAAAGAGATTGATAAAAGTTCTCCATTAGTAACTAAGAAATTTAAGGAGACCCCAGTTGAAAAAGAAAAGGATGAAACTGAGTCACTTGGATTTGGTGAAATTGAACAATGCCCAGTCCCTCCACCATTTCCACAAGCCTTAAAATTACCTAGGAAATTGGACACCGCATCTGAGATATTAGAGCATTTGCATCAAGTCAAGATAAATTTGCCATTATTGCATGTTATCAAGCAAGTGCCTGCATATGCCAAGGTAATTAAGGACCTATGCACCATCAAGAGAAAGCATCATGTGAAGAAGACCGCATTCCTAACAGAACAGGTAAGTGTAGTTATCCAACATAAGACCCCACCAAAGTATAAGGATCCAGGTTGTCCTACGATCTCTTGTACTATTGGAGATTACATCATGGAGCATGCATTGCTAGATCTTGGGGCAAGTGTTAATTTGATCCCTTTCAGTGTATATCAAAAACTTGGACTTGGTGAGTTGAAACCTACTTCAATAACTTTACAATTGGCTAATCGCTCTGTAAGGGAACCGAGAGGGATTGTTGAGGATGTGTTGGTGAAAATTGAACAATTTTATCCTATTGATTTTATTGTTCTAGATTACCAACCTGTTTTACATCCTAGTGTTCATACCCCTATTATTTTGGGTAGACCTTTTCTTACCACAGCTAATGCTTTAATTAATTGCAGGAATGGAAGGATGCAACTCACTTTTGGTTCCATGACTTTGGAGCTAAACATATTTCACGTGGCTAAACAACCACATGAGGATGATGACTGTGCTCATGTGAACCTCATTGGGGCGGTGGTTCAAGAAGAGTTTAATAAGAATTGTTTTTATGATCCTCTTGAAACTCTTCTTAATAATTCTGTTGGTTCTTATGATTTAGAATGTGATATTCATGTATCTAAAATTTTTCTTTGTTGGATTCCTCACAGGTTTTGGAAGAACAACAGATGATGGCAATTAATAAAGGATGGAAGCCTTGCTTTGAGGAGCTACTAGAAAATGAAAAAAAGCTCGTGCATTCAAGTGAAGAGGCACCATAGCTGGAGCTTAAGCCGCTGCCCGGTGGTCTTAAATATGCATATTTAGGCCCAAGTAAGTTAAAACCTAGGTGGGATGGCCCTTTCATTGTAAGATAAATGTTTAACCATGGAGCTGTAGTAGTTAAGGACCCTAGAGATGGTAGGATTTTGAAAATAATTGGACAAAGGTTAAAACCATTCTTAGGGGCAATTATACCAGAGGAGGAGACTATGTCAATGGAGATCCCTACCTATTGGGATGCTACGTGAACTCTGAAAGAGCCTTATGAAGTTGTACCATATTTGTTTTAATTTTATTTTCTTTCTGTTTTTTTTTTCCTTTTTCTTTTTGCCTTTTGTTTTTGTTTTTGTTTTTTGTTTTTTGTTTTGTTATTTTTTTTTTTTTTTGTGAGCTAACATTTGCAGGTGTGAAAGAAATTTCAAAAAAAAAAAAAAAAAAACAATATGCTTAAGGTAACTTCTTCCCTTTATACTTGAATTTATTTTGGCTTTGATACATTGAGGACAATGCAATATTTTCGTTGGGGGGAGAGGTCTACACATTTTGCTGCACCTTGCATGATTTTTTTTTTCTTTCTTTTTGGTTGCAAATTTTCAATTCTAAAAAAAAAAAAAAAAAAAAAAAAAAAAAAAACCCTTGAATTTGAATGCATAAGAGTTATAAGCTTTATTTTTATATCATGTGATGAAATGAATAATGTTGAGTTGGTTATACTATTTGCTATATTAAGACTCTTTCATGAAGAGCACAATTGGAAACTTTTGAGCACAATAGCCGGGTTAGCGGATGGTAAGATGTTGGATATGCATGGATCATGAACAAGCTAGATATAAGCTGAAACTCAACCCATATGGAGAGTTCTTGAGCCTTACTTTTCTTTGTGAGAGTATATCTTTGTTTGAACTCTTAAATTTCTCTCATATGCTTCAATTTTTGTAAAAGATCTCTATATTTTTTGGTTGACTATTGGAAACATTATGGGGAGATATACCATGATCCTACTTATTTTTGTCCTTAGGCATGCTGGTTTATGTGGAATTTTAGGAGATGAGAGCCTAAGGCCATCAATCTTTTGTCACTAGCTAAACAAATATTCAGCCTACCTTGACATTAACCATTGTCACCATCATTTGAGCCATGAGAAATATTTCCACAATACCAAAAAAACATTTTCATTTATGGGTGTTCTCTTGGGGGTTTAAGTTTTGAGCTATTGAAGCATTTAGATACCACCATTGTCTCTCTTTTCTTCCAAAAAAAAAAAAAAAAAAATCCAAAACAAGAAGAAAAAAAAAAAAAAAAAAAAAAAAAAAGAGAAAAGAAAGAAAAAAAGAAAAAAGAAAAGAAAGAGAAGACATACATATAAATCATTGGTGTCTTACACATCTTTCATGTATTTCAGAAGGGTTATATGGTTGAGCAAATGTTATATTGATTCAAGTTGGTTGTTACTACTATGAGTTAGGTTTGGCTTAAATTTTCTGCATTTAATTCATATACTTCATATTTCAAAGAGAGCAGTTTTGCCTTTACCTAGCCATAAGATTATACTACCACTGAGCTTAAAGTCCTACTTGATCCTAAAGGTGCATGGTTGGTATGTGTTTGGGATAAAAACTAGGGATGAGAATGGTATTAACCTCATGTTTCCAGGACTTCAACATCCTTTCTAAGAGATCTTTTTCCGTTGTTTTAGCGGCTGTTTTTGTATACACATGTGATATTCTTAAAACTTCTTCTTTCCTTTTTGTTCACATGTGATTTGAAGAGAGAAACCATTACTTCTATGTGTGTTCTTTCAGAGTGTTGATGACTTAAGAGAGGTTTTGGAGTAGAGGCTCTAATCTAGATTATTCTTGGTCTATGCATGTTTGGAAAAGCCAGTTTGATTGGATGGGCTATGCACACACACGCCCCAAAAGTGAAGCTAGTGAATACTCTTTAATATGATGAATAGTATCCCAACTCAAAAATTGAAAGTTCATTTGTATGATATAATGATAAAGCAGACTAACATTTGCTGCAGGAATTTTCAGGAAACCTTTGACTTTTGTGGGTAGAGTCACTGCAAACCCTCATGAGAGTAAACTCGTCCACTAGGGTGACCTAGGGGTTCAAAGACTTGCTGCACATGGGAAGTGCAGTTGTGTAGCCTACAAAAGTGGCTTGTATTTTAGTTTTAATTTTTCACTTTTAGTAGACATGGGTGCTTTGTGGATTGCTAGGGACTAGCAAGATTTAAGTTGGGGGGTGTGATAACGCCTTAAAATGTATATTTGTTATATATTTTTGTGGGCGTTATCTCTTTATTACTATGCTTAATTTGTATAATTAAGCCATGATTTGCATTAGTCCCTATTATTTATCTTTACATAATTTCTTGAAAAAGATTCCGTTCATTGTGTGTAATTTTTTACTTTTAGGAAATCATGTGAGAAATATGAGTTTACAGGAATTTCTGAGAGAATGGAGGCCAAACTAGAATTAAAGTGGAGCTAAAGGACCATGCTTAAATATCTAAGGAGGTGCAGCTGGAGTGCTTGGATCGTCTACCATGATTGGAAGCTTCAAATAAGGAAAGAAATCAAAGAGGCAGAATCTTAAAAGGAAAAATCTGATTTGAGCACCGATCAGTATTTTGGGCATATCTCTCTCCTTAAAAATCCAATTGACACAAAACTAGATGGATTGGAATCGTGACTTAAATATCTACAACTTTCCAGTTTTGAGTTTTTCAAAAATTCTCAATTTTTGAATGCCGAAATTAACTCACAAGTTACTGCTGTAAACTTGGACGAAAATTAAAATAGTAAAAGTTTTATTTTCTTTGGACACTTAGACATTAGGGTTTTGAAGGGAGGTTGGTAGAATGAATTTTGGCAGAAAAAACCTTGTATTTTCCTTTCTCTAATGGCAGCCTAAACTCTTTGTTAGGGCTAGGGGTTATGTTTCTTCTATACGGTATGAATATTCAATGTGATTCTTTCTAAGATTTTATCAACAACATATTTGATTGTTCAATTAGATTTCTTTTGATGTATTAGTTCTTCCATGCTTTCAATAAGTTCAATCATGTTTTTCTTATTGTTTAGATGAATTTCTAATAGTTTCAAATAGAAATTAGGTTCTAAAGTGAATAGGTTTTTCTGAAAACTTTGCTAACCGCATTATTAATCTAGGTTATCATGTGTTCTTGAATTGTCTCAGTTCAATTGAGTCATAAGTATTTAATTGTATAAGAACAATCATTTATGAAATATATAATTTCTTAGATCACAAAGAATTTCATATCGATATAGGGAAACACCTCGATGCCCTAGTATTTACATTATTGATTTAAATCAGTTTTTATTATTATTCTTGTTAACAATCACCAAGCAAAAGTATTTTTCTTCTTTACCCAAATTTTTGTTTAATTATATTGTCTTTGAATCTATCCTGCTCCTTGTGGTTCGACCTCGGTACTCTAAGAATTATATTGTTACGATCTCCTGCACTTAGGAGTGAGCAAGCAATGTCTGCTCTGGGTAACCCGAGGAAAGCAAGGGGAGGGGGTCTCATCCGTGACCACTAGGGCAATTGGATTAAAGGCTATGCAAGGCCCCTCGGCAATACCAACAGTTCCATAACTGAACTTTGGGCTCTTAGGGACGGTCTGACCAAAGAGCTTGGAATTAATAACTTGATAGTCAAGATGGATGCACTAAGTGTGGTTATGCTTATGAATAATAGCTCGGCTAATCTATTAATGGAACCTCTACTATCTGACTGCAGGAACCTGTTGAAGGACATACCCAACAAGAGGATAGTCCACACATTCCGGGAGGCGAACCAATGCACGGATGCGCTTGCTAGACTTGGAGGAAGCTCCGTATCCTCTTTTGTTGTTTTTTTGTATCCATTGCCTGTGGTGGTTGAGCCTCTCTTTGTCGATAAGGAGGCTGTTTGTTGTAACAGACTTGTGTTCTCTTATTTTTATTAATATAATTCAAGTTTACCAAAAAAGAAAAGTGGCTAGCCCTTAATAACCAGTTCCCATTAAACTTATCTCAAGGGGATATTTCGTGTCTCTATAGAAAGAGATTATGGATTCCATCTTGAGAATATGTGTTCCCTCAACACTACGTGTGGTTACCCAACATACTGAGGTTTTCACTGTTAAACTAAATCTCACTCCTGATATATCAAAGTAACCTACATTTCATGATTGGGTTCACTATCCTCCCAGGATTGAGAGTCTGTGAAATTAGAAGTCGTGAGATTAATTATTCAAGTGACAGTTGTTAATTGAATAATTAATCTCACAACGGTCTAGTTCAATATGTCTTACACACTTAAGACATATCAACACATCAACTAGAAGTCTCCACTTCCATGATCAAGACAAAACATCTTAGTTGATAAATTATAGTCTTCGCAGATTAAATGCCCAATTTCATCACCGACTACAAACTATATTTTGAGTTTACAAGGAACTTATGATTTATATCTTCTGTAACTAAATCACATAAATCACATACAATGCATCTCAAGGATTCTGATAATGTCACATTAGTTCATTTATAAATAGTCTCATATAATTAAACAATTTAATTATTTATAACATGCCAATAAATTGGATTTTAGGACACAAACCTTAACCGTTTTCTCTTCATCTCTCTCTCTCCAATTCGTCATCCTTTGACTCTCACAGAGGAGCAAAAACTCAAAAACTGTCAAGATCATCGTAGCAAAAGAAAAAGAAAAAAGAAAAAATTGCCAACCTAGAAAAAAAAAAAAAAAAAAAAAAACCCAAACCCATGGGGTTCTCTCTCATTCTCATGTGGGTACTAGTTTTGGTTGAATGATTTGGGTGTAATTTTATGACTTGCAAAATAGGCCTTTGGGAATCGGTGGAAAGAAAAGGAAGAAGAAGATGGGAAGAAAATGAAGAAAGAGATGGGTAGAAGACGTGGGAAAAAGAGGAAGAAGAAGATAGGAAGAACAGGAAGTGTCAGAATGTGTGTGGCTGTGGGCAAAAAATTAAAAAACTTAAAAGTACTGATATTGTCAAGAAAAAGTAAATACTTTACCACTTAAAAAAAAAAAAAAAAAAAAACACATACACATATTAAACACATTTTTTGCATTATGAGTACTATAAACATGTGTTTTCACAATATTTTTTAAATCACAATTTTCACATTATTTTGAACAACAATATTTGAACATCGCTACCAAACATGCCCTTAACGTCCAGTAGCGACTCCAGGAATTTTTCCCAGGGTGTTCCTTAAGAAGCATAATTTTTCCCAGTTGCGGTTCCAGGAATTTTTCCCAAATGTATTGTTGTTTAGTTATCTCATTAATTTTTTTGTCTTTTATAAATTATAATTTGTTATATTGTTGTTTCATTAATTATAAAATTATTAATTGTTGTTTAGCCTAACATAATTTAAGGGGAGGCGTTGCTCTGTTTTTAGGTTTGCTTTAGCTTTAGGGTCCGCTTGGCAAAATTTGTAGAAGTGTGATTTTCAATTGTTGTTTTAACTAGAAATTACCAAAAAGACCTACATACACCAACATTTTTAAATTCAATCTTATATATAAAACTAAAGTATTTAGTTCTCAAAAAAAAAAAAAAAAAAATTAAAGTATTCCATTTATTAAAAAAAAAAAAAAACTACACGTGGAGGGTGAAGACACCACTCCACATGAAGTACTTCACCAAACAAAGATTCCCTATCACCTGCACACCTTTCACTTTACCAATTTCATTTTACTCTTACAGTCCTACTTCTGCACTTATCCTCCAGTAACACTAGCAGCTATCCTCACTGATCAAATACTCGTCCTTTTGTTGTCCATGATACTTTCCATTTGAGTCTTGAAGAAAAGAAAGAAGATGAATATGAGTGCTCCAGCTTATTGAGGATTTAGCAGGCTATGGTGAGAGTAAGAGAAGGGCGAAAAAAAAAAAAAGGAATGTGAAGCAGAGGTGAAGGTATGATGGAGGAAAAAAATAGAACAAATACTCGTCCTTTTTTTTTGCTTGAAAGTAGAACAAATATATATATTTTTTTTAATTTGAAGGTGTTCCTAATTTTGATTGAGGGTGTTCCTATTTTTTTTTTAAGGGTAAACAAATAAAAAAATTTTAATTATTATATATAAAAAAAAAAAAATTTCAACTCAGGGTGTTCCTGGGAACACCCTGAGCATAACGTGGCGCTGCCACTGTTAAATTCTTTGCTTATCTTTTGCTATTGATTTTTAAGGTTGCTTATAGTTAGTTTATGCCAAAAATTCCCTTTCTTTCTTTGAATGAATAAACCTGAAGTGGGTGAGCTTTGAACAAGAAAATTTTGTACTTTGAAATATTTGCTAAGGCCGAAACTTTATGGTTATAACTATAAAGGCAAGGGAAAATGATGATTTTTCTCTTTGTACTAGGGATGACATTGATGGGTCTAAATAAACTATAAATAACTGAATAGGGAATGGGATGAGGAATTTCCCAATGTGAAATTAGTAGTTCTAATGGGTTAGGAAATCTGAAACTTTTTTGAGTTATCTACACTTTCCCAGACATTTACTTGTTAATTGTATTTGGGTAATATTGGTTTGGAATTATGTAAGGTGAAAATTGAAGGTTATGGTTGTAGTGAGAAGTGGGTGGGTGATCTTTCAGTGACTTTGTGCTTGAATTTGGAGTTTGGACGCCATGGCAATGGGGAAGGGAGGAGCTGATATTTTAGATTGTTATGGGTTTAATTTTGAGGATATTGGGAGTGGGTGTAAGGAATTTAAGGGCTGTCTAAGAGCTTGGATGAGGAGACATGATGCCCTTATATATTTAATTATCAAATAATTTTATCTTTATTGCTCATCTTTGTTTAATCTCACAATAGTTTCAGATTTTGATTCCCATATTGTGGTCAGATATAATTCTGCTAACTTTAGGTCCCTTCTTTTGCAACATACCAGCGGAATGGTTTTGAAAGAATTTTGTATTCATAAAAAAATGTGCATTTAGTCTACCTTCATTGGTCATTTGAATTGGATCAATGTTTAAATTAACTATACTGTTCTTCTTCTCATTTTTTATAATTTTTTCCTCAGAATTTTTTATTATCAATTTATCACTAGAGAGTAGAGAGCTTGAGTTGTGTCAGTTTCAACTTTCAAGAATACCCTTTTGTCTATTCTCTTTCTTTAACCCCCACACACTAACTCTCTTTCTCTCTCTATCTCTCTCTGCAGGTATTGGTTGAGGGCAAAGCTTGGTCTAGAACAACAATTCTGAACAGGCCTTCGGTTCTCAATTGTCTTAGTACTGCAATGGTGTGTGTCTTTTACTAGATACTCTTTGTTACTCTGTGTGCGTGTTTGTGTTTTTGGCTATTGGGTTGGCACCCAATTTGTAAAGATTGGCTCAGTTGAAAGATTTGTTTTCTGGGTCTTTGTTTTTAACTTTTTATGGTGTTTGGTTGAGAATCATTATGTTTAATTGGGTTTACTCCAATTGTGTAATATCCTGTATCTGTGTTGTTATATACCCTCCATTTGGTTCAATTGAAAACATTACTTGGGTTATTGTTTTTATGGTGTTTAAATTGACAATTATTATCATGCATAGTTATATGGCTTGAGTTTGCTCCGAGTAAAGCTAGAGACACAACCAAATTCACAACTGGTTGAGGTGGCAAATTATGATTTGTACATTACAACTTGCAAACTCAACTGTTGTGAAAAAAGTTGTAGACTTATTGTTTCTCTCTCTACTTACTAGTGATAATTTGTAGTAATTTTTTTTGTATATATATATATATTTGTGCATGATTATGGTTTTTTTTTTTAAATAAATAAAATCTTATTTTGAGGCTCAAGAGACCCCTTAAATAACCTTATTTATCAAGGGTTGTAAATGTAAATTTTTTAAACCTTGGTAAAATGTTATTTAAGGGTCTCTTGACCTCAAAATAAGATAGAGCACTTGTTTTAAGGGCTATGAAGGCCTTCAAAATTTCTTTTTCGACGGTATAAGTTTCGAAGGTTATCAAGGGTCAATTGGACTCTTAAAATAATTTTTCTCAAGGTTTGTAAATACCTTTTTCAAGGGTTTTGACCCTTGAAAAAAGTTAGATTTGTTGTAGTGAGAGTCTATGTTCGTGGTTTTGATTCTTGAATCAATATGTGAAAAACGAAGCATTAAAGGTAGAAACTCTTGTTGCTGGCATTGATTGAAGATTAGACACAATTAAAGATCAAAACTCTGTGTTCGTGGTTCTAGTAATGCTATATGCTATAAAATTTGGATTCTTAATTAAACTATGAAAACCTCAACAGATTGTTTAGACTTACAAGTTTTAAGTTACAAACAGATTAGCCCAAATCTAAGATCCCCAAGTTGCATGAGGATTTTTTTCTTTCTTTTTTAAATTGTAAAAATGGTTGCATATGTGCTTGGTTGTATATTGTCTTCAAATTTCAAACTGGGAAAGCTGAAAACAACCATTAAAAAGAAAGTAGAAAGAGAAAGAAAAAAAAAAAATCTGATAAACAATCAATAAATAATAATCTCAGCACATTTATTTATCTCATGAATTAAGTAATTGCATGACAGTATGATACAACATTTTATTCATATAAATTAGCTCTTAATCAGCACTCTTATTTTGCATACTGGGCTTTGTAGTCACTCCAGAGCTGATCAACAGTCTTCCCTAGCAGTTCAACAAAGAAATTAGCACTATAACCATCCCTCAATTTCTTATTCAATTCAGCCACAAACCCATCGCTAAGGTTATTGCAGTAGTCCAAAAATCGAGCTGTAACATCATAGCCTTGGTCCCAGCTATTTCCTTGCCCAGGCTGCACCCAATGGCTAGGCGCATACCCTGCCTTCAACCTCACATAATCAGCAATTCCTTCAATCAATCCTCCTGGAGTGTTTTGTCCATTACCATTCCACTGCCATATGTGTGCGCTTTCATGGTATAACACTCCAGTGATTTCGGTTTTCACGTCGCCAGAGAAGCCATTGATGTACCTTGCACTAACATGAATCTCGTTGTTGCTAGCATATGCAACTCCATCCATGTCATCGATGAACAAGCTCACTTTGGGCACGTTCTTTCTGTCCGCATCAGTGCTTTGTTTGAAGAGACTCCATATGAAATCTGTGGCAGAAATCAGTGTTTGCTTACTGTAGTCAGACCCAATCTCATTGTTGAAACGAACTCCGCCAGGAGTGTTCCCAGCGTTGTTGGTGACTTCATATTCAACAGCATGGATGCCATGAATGGCTAAGCTACCCTTACTAAAGTAAGGTATTTACAATCACTGCCATCACTCTGAAAAACACAACCTAACACACAGGGAAAAAGCTTCTACTTCTTTGCCTTCCTCGCCGGAGCTTTCTTCTTTGCCGCCGGAGACTTCACGCTCTTCGGCTTCGGTGCTTTCTTTGCCGGCGCCGCCTTCTTCGACGGAGTTGTTCTTGTTGAAGTCCTCGCCACCTTCGCCTTTGGCTTCGCAACTGGTTTTGCCTTCGCTGCAACCTTCGTCTTTGGCTTTGGCTTCGCAGCCACGGACTTTGCCTTAGGCTTCACAGCCGCTGCGGCTTTTGCCCTTGGCTTTGGCTTGGTTGAAACTTTCTTTGCCTTGGGAGCCACTTTGGTTGCTTTCGGCTTTGCAACGGACTTAGGCTTCGCCGGAGCAGAAACGGTTGAGGACTTCTTCACCGGAGCGGTAGGAGCGAGCTTGAACGAGTTTTTCACCTTGACGAGCTTTCCGGAAGCGACGAGTTTCTTCAAATGGAAGAGCAAGAGCTTGCGAAAACTCGTCGGCAAGTGCTTGTGCTTTTCCTCGGAGTACTTCGTGATCGCGTACTGGCTTGAACCTGTCTTCTCCTTCAGAGTCACAATCGCCTCTGTAATCATCTGCAAAAAACCAAAATCAAACACACAAAAATCAGTTTCAGATCTTAAAATTTTGAAAAAGAAACAGCTTTTTAGAGAGAGAAAGTTAGGGTTTCTAGAGAGAGAAAGAAAAACCATACATCGAGGAAAGGAGGGTGAGAGGGTGCGGATTTGGGCTTTTTAGGGCCGGACGATTTTCTCGACTCAGTAGTAGCGGCCATGGTGAGTTAACTCGGACGAGTTGAATGGAGATTTGATTCAGAAGCCGAGCAGAGAGGAATTGGAATCGAAGAGAGTGCTTTGGTTTTTGGAGAGAGAGATGTGGCTGTGAGATGAAACGGTTAAGGAGAGAGATTAATATAGTGAGAATGTGAAAGAAATGTTGAGCAGTGATTGGTGGAAAGTAGTGAGACGCGGATTGAGGCGAATTTGAAATTTTGAATGTGGGCCATTGGATTAAGGGGTTATCTACGGCTTGGGGTGGAAGTTAGGGTGGGGTTTGGATTGAGGATTTTGGGGGATAAAGGTTTTGGGGGTTGAGATGAGTTTTGGGTGTGTTTTTCACTTGATTTGTGAGGGGTGTAATTTGGGTTGTGGGTCATGGATTTTATTGAGGTTTCGATGGTTTTTTAGAGGAGGACGTAAGCTTTGTAATGAGTGTTTATTTGGGCCTTTTGGGTTGGAGAATTGGGAGAATTTTGGGTTTGAAGGTGAATTGGTCAGAACTAGGGTTTTTGAAGAGTTTGGTTGGGTTTGGATGAATTTTGAGGCAATGCTTGGTGTTAAATTGTGATTTTTCAATTGTATATGATTGAAAGGTTGTGAAGGAGTCAATTGGTTCAAGAATCATGGAATTTGGACAAATATTGGTACTTGAAATATTAATCAGAATGTCATTTAAGTTGAACATATCAAACCCATGTTCACTATCTCACAATTTAGGGATTATCATTCCTTAGTCAACAATTATCTCCAATTAATCAAATTATTATCCACTTGTTCATGACTAAGGATACTTTTCAAGCATAGTTGATGGTATATAAATAGCTTATTCTCCAAGGTAAGCTTGTTTATGATAATGGCTAGATATAATTGAATGTCTTGTAGGGTAGTTGTTTTAGTCTATATGCAATTTAAGGAATTGGCATTCTCTACATTGTTGTGTTTTGCGCCATAAACATTAAACGGGAACAAATCTTATCATTCATTCTCCTAGGAGAATCGTATATATATCCAATATTCTTTTTTAGAGAAGTTTCAACTTTCATTCACCATATAAATATATGGCATCCACTTAGGTTATGTCTTGAAACATATTCATGCTTTTTATCAAGCTCATTTGACTAATGTTCATCTATTAGAGATGTCTAGTTAGATCAACTATCTCGAATCGATTCATTCAAATAGAATGAATCACAGTTATTTATAAATTAATCATTCATAACAAGCACTTACAATAGAGCATAGAAATTCTTGTTCTACTCACTAAATGATGAGAAAAGCATTTTTATATTGCTCCCATCCTAAAAGTTGAAATTTGTTCTTATAACTTTGTCTAAAGGTTGCCGAGAATAATGAAAGTATACCACTAAAAGAAATAATTCTCAAAAGTTGTATTTTTAGATCTTTAATCAATAGCCTATACTTATACAAATGTTTAATTCCCCACCCTTGCCAAGAACATGGGTGATTTCCTCAATTCAACCAATTTTTAAAGATTAGATCCATTTTTCAATCATGCTTGGAAAATTATCTTCCAGCCATTAGTGATAGTTCAATGAAATAAGAATGCTTCCTATTGCATCTACTCAAGGTGCAAATTACATTTTTAACTATTGAAGGCTAACTTTAGAAATTAATTTCTTCCTTAGCATCTCTCAATTTTGAGAGGTAATAACAATTTTAAACTTAAAAATAAATTGTTCATCATAAAATCTCAACAAGAAAAATGGAAGAATTTTATTATGCCACTGCTATGTGAAAATAGTTAGTGAATAATAAGTATTTTTTTTTTAAAAACATTTTTCTTGTTTGCTCCAACAAAAATTCCACAATAAAATTTTAATTTTTTTTTCTTAAAAAGTCAAAATATTGAAGTTGTATCGCATTTATATGACTAGACAATTTAATGTATCACTTAGTTTTATTAGAGTGCCATTGTAGGATTTGTTTAATAAACTCAAAAGATACTCATATTGCCTCATATGAGCTAAATTGACTTCACAAAAATAATGGGGATGGGTACTTTAGATAATCCTAAACATTTAAGCTTTCTTATCCATCTCCTAGTGAGAATCATTATTAAAAATCAATTTTTAATCACCTACTTATTGGGAAAAAAATGTTAATCATCTAGCTTCTAAACCTTTTGAAATTATTACTACCCGACACTGAAGGCCACAATTTCTCAATAATAAGTTTTGCACTAACTTTTGGTGCCAACTTTACTAATATCCAATTATTTTTTGAAAGAGTTTCAACCTATGACACACACTCCTAATGATAGCTATTTATCATTAGACCAAGATACCAATTGGTTTTTTGGCGTAGCCACGAATTAAACCTCAAATCTCTTATTTAGTCATCATAGACTTTATCAATTGAACTAACTGGAACTCACACTAATATCCAGTTATTAAAGTGCTTGAACAATTTTATAATTATTGAGTCAAGCGACTTGTAACTCAATTGGTACTTTATGATATTTTCAATGGAAACATACATGATTCAAATCCTCCTCCTTTAACCATCAAATTATAAAAAAATGAAGAAAAAAATATAAATAATGACAAATGAAGAAAAAAATATAAATAATGATATTTGTCTATTCCTTGCTCATCTAATGATTTTCATAATCCACAATCTACTATAGGAAAGATAAGAAAAAAATTTGGGGCAAGAAATTTATCATCTTCAAATCTTCCAACATCAACGCAACCACGATAAAATGTTTAGACTGATTTAGCTTTATCTAGTTGTCTTGGGGGCATTTGATATTTGGCATGTCTGCTTGTATTACAACATGAATCACTTTTATGAACCCATTTAAGTTAGTCAACAGTTGCCCAGGCTTATTGGAGTAATTATTCAATAATCTGGGAGTATGATGACATGAGATTCTTATTCTCACATAATAGTTGGTTCCACTAATAAAATTTATAATGGAATCCACCATTCATGTGAAGAGAGTCTTAGGTCGATGTACCAAATATTTTCCTACTTATTGTATTCTCCTTCACAAAGATTCTAATTTTACTTGTTTTATCATGGTCACACTCACACATGTGTTATGTTCTAGATTTTGTTCAAGTGTACAGGGCTATACTTTTCTACTGGTTATTTTATTTTTCCACATTTAGCATCATTTTAACAACAATTTCGTTAGTTGGTATATTTTTAAAACATTTTAGCAAACTAACATCTTGAGTTTGTTAGATTCAATTTCAATGAAGAAAATTAAGTCTAATACACTTGATTTATGCTCTAATAGAGGCTGATGTGTGAAAACTCACTTAGTGTGTAAAACACTTGTGAGTGTTTAGACCCCCAAATTCAAATTTTCCAATACAAGCTTATATTCAAACAATATATGTGTGGAATATGAAATATAAGCAATACCCAAATTGACAAAACACTCTAAACCATAATTAATCACAAACACAGCAGCAATTAAAAGGAATAGAGTAGGGAAGAAAGAAGCAACAACAAAGATAACACCGAGACGTGTTATTAAAGAGGAAACCGAAGAACTCGGCGAAAAACCTCTCTGCCGTCCTCCAAGCGGTAAATGATCCACTAGAAAATCAGTTGGGATACATGAATAACAATAGACCCTCCAAGCCTAATCTACCTGATGCACCTAAGCCCTCCAAGCTTCTTGCTCCCACAAGGTTACGCCGAACCGTGTCTTCTCTAACTTTCTGGATCCTGCAATAAGCTCCATATTGCATCTGCCATCCTTGGCATCTTCCAATGCTTCCCAAGCTCCAAAAACACTCTCAACACTCTAAATGGGGTGTGGGTTGTGTTTGGGTACAAATCTCCTCTTAATGGGAGTAGAAGAGACTACAAAGATTTCTCTCTAAGAATGAGTAGCTCTCTCTCTAATAAGGTGGGTGTGTTGTAGAAACCTCTCTTAGGGTTTTTCTCTCAATAGGCTCCTCACAATTTCTATGGGTAATGAGGGTATATATAGTATGAGTGATGGGCAAATAAGTCACACTAAAAAATCTTCTAGCCAGTGAAATTCGTAGGTCACTCGCGGGTTGCCTGAGTAGCGAATTCCAGCTAGCACATGACTCTTCAACTTCCACAGCTGGCACTTAACTCTTCAGCTTCTAGCATGTGCTCCTCATGTGACTTTTAGCTGTCTTGATCAAATCTTCACCACTTAATATTAAACCCATTACAAATAAATCCCACAAAAATACAAGGAAATAAATTATGCAATTACAACATTTTTTATCATGGAATAAGCCAACACTAATGTTATGAGAAAAATCATAACTTAACAACGTGGATCTTTTGTACACGTGGACCTCAAGTCTAATACACTTGATTTATGCTTTGGAGAAGAAATATCAAATATTACACATATGGAGAACACGGAGAAGAAGAAAGAAAGAGTTTTTTGTAGGTGGGTTTGGTTTTGCCGTGGGTCTCTTCTTCTTTTTCCTCATTTTTTTTTTCTTCTTCTTCTCGTTCTTTCTTCTTCGTTCTTCTTCTTCGTTTCTCAAATCAATAAAACTAAATCGAGTGCGTGAGACTCGAGTTCTACGTGTATAAAAAATTTCCACATCAACCTTCCAAAGCATCAAACTCGAGTGCATAAGACTCGATTTCGTTTGATGAAGTCAACTCTAACAAACTCGAGATATTAGTTTGCTAAAATGTTTCAAAAACATGCCAACTAACAAAATTGTTGCTAAAATGATGCTAAATGGCAAAACAATCCCTTTTCTACCCTGATAGAGGTTTTAGGTTTGGGCTATAAGATAGTAGTAATACTAATATTAGGCCCACACATTTTTTAAAAAATAATTATAGTCACACAATTTTCACCGAAAAATTCATACCTTCTCCTTTTGTGTTGTTTTAGCCTAAGTGAGGTGCCATATGAGTGAGGGTGCGAGTTTTTTTAGAGAAAATTTTTTTGCATGCAATAAGGTTGTTTTTAAAATAATACATGGAAATAGAGATTAAAAAAAAATTAGATTCCAGTTAACTTAACTACAAACTCAAAGATCAGTTGTGGAGGCCAGAAGAGAATTCGGTTAGGTCTGGGAATTGCAGGGAGGTAGCTCGCCTCAAATCTGAATTGGTGATTTTATATGACAGGGAAGAGAAGATGTGGCATCAGAGGTCTTGGATTCAATGGTTGCAAAGTGGGGATCAGAACACAAATTTTTCCATGGGTCAGCTACTCAACAGAAGAGGACAATTTTCATAAAGGGTTTGAAGGATGATAATGTTGTTTGGCATGAGGATGAGGAGTTTTTTTTTTTTTTTTTTTTTTCGAGTTTGTTAAATGACTATTACTCTCAGCTATTTTCATCCTCAAATCCTCATGATTTTGATCGTATTTTGGATAGGGTTGATGAAGTAGTGACTGATGAAATGAGAGCAGATCTAGCCTGGCCTTACACAACTAAGGAAGTGGATGCAGCTATCAAGGAAATGGCACCATTAAAGGCCCCTGGTCCAGATGGGATGCCGCCATTATTTTATCAGACCTATTGGACTGATGTTGGAATGGATGTTCATTAAGCTGTCTTGTCAAGTTTAAACTCAGGTGCTATCTTGAAATCTATAATCATACTTTCATCACTTTGATCCCTAAAGTGAATAACCCGGAAAAAGTTTCTGATTTTTGTCCTATTAGTCTTTGCAATGTGATTTATAAGATTGTGAGTAAGGTGATTGCAAACCATCTTAAGCCCTTGCTTAATTCTATTATTTCAGAAACTCAGAGTGCTTTTAGTGCTGATAGTTTGATTACAGATAACATCTTAATAGCTTTTGAATCTTTGCATCACATGAAGACTAATTGTACAGGGAAGAAAGGCTTTATGGCATTTAAGTTGGATATAAGTAAGGCCTATGATAGGGTGGAGTGGATTTTCCTTGAAAAAATCCTTTTGAAGTTGGGTTTTCAAGCTCCTTGGGTGGCTTTGATTATGGAGTGTATTACCACTGTTTCTTATTCCATTCTGGTAAATGGAGAGCCAAAGGGTATGATTTCCCTCTCTAGGGGTTTGAGGCAGGGCGATCCCCTCTCGCCTTATTTATTTCTATTTTGTGTGAAAGGGTTAAATGCTATTTTCAGAAAAGCAGCAATGAAGGGTGACATAGAGGGATTTTCTCTGTGTAGGAATGTGCCAAAAGTCACTCACCTATTTTTTGCAGATGATTGTCTTTTACTTTGCAAATCTACCTAGGAGGAATGTCAGAAAATTTAGGAGCTATTGGCCTATTATGAGGTGGCATCAGGCCAAATGATAAGTAAGGAGAAAACCACTCTATTCTTTAGCAAGAACACCGATGAACAAACACAGGAAACTATAAAAGTTTCTCTTAATGTACTTGCAATACAAAATTATGAGAAATATTTGGGCCTTCCTTCCTTTATTGGTAGAGAGAAGAAAGCTTGCTTCACCAATGTGAAAAAGCGGATCTGGGCAAGAATGCAAGGGTGGAAAGAGAAGCTTCTGTCACAAGCTGGTAAGGAAGTGATGATAAAGGCAGTCATCCAGTCTATTCCTACTTACTCGATGAGTGTATTTAAATTGTCAGTCAGTTTGTGTAAGGAAATAGAAACAATGATTCGACAGTTTTGGTGGGGACAAGGTGACTCAAAAAAGATTCACTGGGTTAAATGGAGTTCTTTGTGCTCATCAAAATCTGTTGGAGGGATGGGTTTTCGAGATATCCAAAAGTTCAATAATGCCTTACTAGCCAAACAGGTGTGGAGATTAATTCACCAGAAAGATACGCTTCTCTATAAGGTTTTTAGTGCGAAGTTTTTTCCCAATGGGAGTATTTTTTATGCCCCTATTCATCCAAAGTGCTCTTATGCATGGAGGAGTATATTGCAAGCACAGGAGGTTATAGAGAATGGAGAGCAATTTTTACCCTTGGGAAGCTGATATGGTGAGTAGAATTTAGGTGAGTGGGGCGTGTGATGAGGATTTGCTGGTATGGCCTTTGACTGCGGATGGAAGCTATAGTGTTAGGAGTGCGTATCGCTTGTTAGCTTCAGCAGAGGCAAGCACTGCACCGAGCTCTTCCACACCAACAGAGTAGTGGAGCTTATGGAAGAGTATTTGGAAGATTTGGACTCCCAATAAAATCAGACATTTCCTTTGGTGTGCAGTGAAAGATTCACTTCCAACGAAACAAAATCTAAGAGCTCGACATATTCTGATAGATAAGACATGCGATCTGTGTGATGATCATCAAGAAACTCTGCTACATAGCCTCTGGTTGTGCGATCATGCACAATTTGTTTGGAAATCAGACCCGGGTTTTGCTCCTATGTATCAGAAACAATATAGGGAGTTTGAGGATTGGTGGAGGAGGTGATGCATAGGGGCTCAGCTTATCGGGTTGCACTTTTCTCCACCATAGCTTAGTGCTTGTGGCAGCGCCGGAACAGGCTTAGAGATAACCAACCAACTTGGCAGCTTCATGAACTAGGGAATCGTGCTAAGGAGCTAGTCTCGGAGCATCTCGATGTGAAGAAACAGCCTACTCGGGGTGTAACTCGGCCTATTGGGGTTCGTTGGACTCCTCCAATGAAGCAGAATTATAAGGGTAACTTTGATGTTGCATTTTTTGATGCTTCGGGTTGTGCAGATATTGGAGTTGTCTTTCGAGATCACATTAGAAATATTATCGCTGCTGTGAGTCAAAAGATCCCATTGGTTCAGTCTGTGGAGTTGGCAGAGGCTTTGGCGGCAAGACGTGCAGTAGTGTTTGCCAAGGAGTTGAGTTTGTTCAATATGAAAATAGAGGGAGACTGCTCACGGGTGATCAAAGCCTTGACTGATTCGAGAAGATGCAGCACTTTGTTTGGTCATGTGATAGATGAAAGTTGAAGTTTAGGAGCTACTCTTCGGTATTGCAAGTTCCAGCATGTTCGAAGTAAAGGAAATAGATTAGCTCACACCTTAGCTAGAAGAGCAGTTTTATTTGCAGACACAGATGTATGGGTAGAATCTCTACCTAGTGATTTGGATATTATTTTCCAATCGGATTTAGTTCAATAAATTTTACTTACTTTTATCTCAAAAAAAAAAAAAAACTACAAAAATTTCTTATCGTTGAAAAGAACTTGAGTTTAAACCCCGCCTACACCAAAATTTAATTAGTGTTTTGGCTTGATGATAAAATACAATCATTATAGAACAAACACCATCAGTTCAAGTCTATTATATTTATAATTTTAAAAAAATGAAAACAAATTTGTTAATTATTACTTTGGCCCTTATGCTCATATGATATCTCCATAAATCCTTAATAATCTCATCATCCTACGCGAACCACACATTTTGTTCCTTGAATATATAGACAAGAGTCAAGATTCTCACGGTCGAGAGCATAATTTAGATAATAATAGTAAAAAAACTTTTTGACCATTTGCACAAAAAATTAGGAGAATTTCTCTCTCTCCCTCTCTCTCTCTCTCTCTCTCTTTCTCTCTCTCTATCTATATATATAGGTTGGGTTCAAGTTACACCTGGTGTAAATCTAAGCAATGTTACACCCATCAATATTTTTTAATTGGATGTGAATTTTGACAAATCGACCATTGGATTACATTATCTTTGTATATTCTCCATGCTTGCAAAATTTCAAAGTGATCAAAGATCAATAGTCATGTCATCTATCAATTATATAAATTCGAGTTTTTGTAGTTTAAAATAATGTATAAAAGATGAGTTTATGGATGGAATGGTTACCACATCCGATTGGTATGAAATTTGGTGTGCATGTTTAGAACATATAGAACATGTAATTCAACGGTGGAATTTTCAAAATATATATTCATTAAAAAGTTATTGGGTGGTGTAATATTACTTAGAGTTATACCAGGTGTAACTTGAACCCAACCCTATATATATATATATATATTTATATATAATTGGATTCAAGTTACACCTAGTGTAATTTTAAGCAATGTTACATCACTCAATATTTTTTAATTGGATGTGAATTTTGACAAATCCACCTTTAGATTATATTATCTTCATATATTCTTCACGCTTGCAAAATTTCAAGGTGATAAAAAATTAATAGTTATGTCATTAATCAATTGTTTAAATTCAAGTTTTTGTAATTTAAAATAATGCATAAAAGATAAGTTTATGGATCGAATGATAAATAACATTCAATTGACATAAAAATTGGCATGAATGTTAAGAACATATAGAACATGTAATTCAACGGTGAGATTTTCAAAATATGAATTCTATAACAAGTTATTAGGTGGTGTAATATTGCTTAAAGTTACATCAGGCGTAACTTGTACTCAACCTATATATATATATATATATATATATATAGGTGGAGTTACACTTGGTGTAACTCTATAAGTGTTACACTTTTTTTTAAACCATTGATTTTCATTAGATCTAATGGTTAAAAAAAGACTAGGGCGATGTCATTAAGTCATTAAATTCTCTTCTAAAAATAGGGTTTGGCTTACCTCCAGTACTTTTTAAACTGGACATGTCATTTTATTTTAAATATACACTGGCAAGTGGTAGTGGATTTTAATCTCCACTTTTTATTTAGTTAGTGGATGACATGGCAGTCTCTCGTTCAAACAAAAGGAGATTCCAGTTAAAAAAGTACTAGAGATAAGCTAGACTTTCATAAATAAACAAAAAGTCATTAAACTCTCTCTCTCTCTCTCTCTCTCTCATCTGCCCAGACCTCCATGAACTCCATCAATGGACGCCCATAACTCACAGTCCCAAATAGAAGCTCTTCCTCCCATAACCCAAAATTAAAAAGGTGTTCCAAGGTTTCATATATACATTGTAATGGTGTTCCTGTGAGAACTAGATAACACCTTAACCTTTTCAGCCTAAAAACCTGAACACTAGCATCTAATTCCTTGTTATTTCTTAAATTTACTCTAATTTTCCTACCAAGTGGCGTTTATTGAAGATCCAAAAGAGCATGGAAAGGAACCGTATCAATTTCTTAAAGGCAGCCGCTCTATAAATATGAAGGAATTTAGACAAACAAGATGGTCCACAAATACAATTTTTATAACCATCATGATGAAGAGGCTAATTACGTTCTAACTAATTACATATACAATGATTATTCAGAATCATTTGGCAAAAATTTGAAGGCCAATTGTTTATTTGGCGAACCACCTAATGGATTACAACATTGAAAAAGACTAGGAAAAGTAGAGTAAATTTAAGAAATTAAAAAAGCCAATTGGATGGCTTTTTTTTTTTTTTTTTTTTTTTTTTTTTTTTTTTTCGTTTTTTATTTGCATTATAGGAGGGGCTTCTATTTGGGACTGATTCATGTGTGTCCATTGGAGGAGTTCATGGGGTCTAGGCAAATGAGAGAGAGAGAGAGAGAGAGAGAGAGAGAGAGAGAGAGAGAGAAAAGAGAACGGTGGAGGGAGAAAGAATTTAATGACTTTTTATTTATTTTTAGAAGAGAATTTAATGACTTAATGACACGATGCTAGTCTTTTTTTGACCATTAGATCTAATGGAAACCAATAATTTAAAAAATGTGTAGGTGTAACTTGAACCCATCTCTCTCTCTCTCTCTCTCTCTCTCTCTATATATATATGTATGTATGTATGTATGTATAGAGTTCGAATTTGGTAAGGATGGAGTGTAAAACTCATGTTTTACACCATTCGATAAGAGAATGACACATCAACTTTTTACATAAAACTCAATAGATCCTACCACACATAATAACATCTCAATAAACTCAAAGTTAAGTTGGATTTTCAAATAGGTATTAAAATTGATTGAGTGTGGTTGTGCCTATTCTTTAATATGTAATATGATGATGTGACATGTTGAGATTAGAGGGGTAAAACTTGAGTTTTATATCACATCCTTATAGAATTAATCTCATATATATATATATATATATATATATATATATATATATATATACTACTACTACTACTACTACTACTACTACTACTACTACTACTACTATTTAAGGGGCTTCTCCTGTTTGGACCAGATTTTTTTTTGGTTCCAAAATACCCCTACAGCCTACGTTTAAGTAGGGGCAAAACTTGGTAAAAATGCTTCTTTAACTTTCATGTAAAATACTATCTACAAAATAGGACCATACTCCTAGTACACTCACGTTGGTTTTCAAACTCAAATTGCTTCTTCTTCAGTTCTCAAATTCTCTCAATTCTGTGTTAATTTTCTTTTCACCATTATCATCATTGTTAAGAAACTCTCACTCTCACCCACCTCTTTACTTCAGATTTCACTACAAACAACAACAACAACAACAACAACAACAACAACAACAACAGATGGATTTGAGGTAAGCTCTTTCTCATATCAAATCTCAACCCTCTATCTCTCTCTCTTTCTCTGATCTTTTTTTTTTATTTCTACATTTCTCACTTCAATTTCTCTCTCTGTTTGGCCATGTTTTGCTTATTGTTATTTTGAGAATTACTGGATATTTTCTGGTCTATTGTTTTACAGGCCTTCACAATAAAACTCCACTAAAAAATGTTTCATTTTTTATGACTCTTGATGAATGTGTAGGCGTTAAGGTCAATACTATTATGTATTTAATTTTAATTTTTTGAAATGTATTTAATTTTTACGAAATTATATATTCACACGATGTCAGTTAAACAATAATAATGTTTGTATAAGAAAGGTGTTGGGAACTCAGTTTCACTTGATCTTTGGGTTCCTACGTAGTATTGTGTGACTCTTCTTTGTTATTATATTTTGTCATTGTGTGGGTTCTTTTTTTTTTGGTAAAACAGCACACAGGCCCAAGTAGAAAGCAAGGATCTTGGGCCCAATGCTTTATGTTTAAGGGACTGAGCTTGATTCACCGCAGCTAAGTTGGGCTAATTTCGAACCAAGTTGTGCACAAAGCGTGGATCTTACAACACATACATACTAACATATAGAAAACATATACGTATTGTACAGCAAGGAAATAGTAAAGAAGTGATATAAGAGAAAAAATGGAATAAACATTAGAGATCCTTAGGATAATATGGAATGTTTCATTATTTTCTTAAGTTTTTAATACATTATGCTCACTAGGATATGTTACAAGGTCCAAATAAGTTCAAAAATCACAGACTTAGATAACTCCTCAGGCCTCTAAGACTTGCAAAGTTTGAATCCCTTTGAATCCAAGTGTATTATCTAGTGGCTATTTCAGGATCCCGGATGTTGTTTTCCCTCTCTTTTCTCTTTTTGAATTCTAACAGACTTTTCTCAAGAATCTTTTTCTCTGATTCACTGTTGTTGAATACCCTTCACTGTTGGCTGCCCATCCTTTTATAGTGCCATCCTAGGGTTTCTGGGGTACCATTGATTCCCTCCATTTGCTGCCCTGGGTACCAGAACTAATGTTGTGTAAGCAACATTGGTGGATGGTCCATTCCTTATTCTTTACTATTTTCCCCTTTTGAGGTTCCTTCTTCAAAAGCCCCTAGCTAACTTTCCCGTTCTAGGGGGTCCTAGAGGGCTGACCTTTGATCTTTCTTTTTCCAAGGCTTTTAGACTCCACCTTTTCAGATCCACCTTTTGGCTGCTTTTCTTTTTGTCATTTTTCCTAAATGGGCTAATTCCTTTCTATCAAGCTGAAAGATCCTCAGCCTCATTCCTTCATGGCCATCTTCCTGGGTTCCCTGAGGTACCAGACCCCTATTCATGAGTTGTTGGTTCCCAAGTCTTCTGATCATTTTCTGCATCATTGGGTGGCTGATGGGACATATCTACCCTTGTTCTTTGTGTTTCTGGGCATGCCCCCTTGAACTATCTCAATCCTAACCTGGCCTTGCTGCACATCCTGAGGATCCTAGGCCTCTGGGAATCCCCAGGTATCCTGGTTTAGTTTTCTCCCTGGGCTTCTCAGTGATTTTCTTACCTTTAAGGGCTGGGTTGGACCTTTTTTTTCCTTTGTTTCGTGAGGTCCAAAGCTTGCCCATTCATGGGCTTGGGTCCCTTCCTATGGACTCTTAATGGATTTGGGCCTTCCTTTTTTTTATTGAAAGCCCGAATGTTTTCTGGATTTGAATCCTTTGTATTGTTTTGGGCTTTGATACATCATTGTGATATTTTGGACCTCAACAGTCATTTAGTTTGATTTAGGTTCATTAACCAAGTCAGTCATAAACAGAAGCTCGGTTAGAGTGAGATTTCGTCAAACGCAGATCTAAGACTCCATTTTTTAAAAAATTTGTTAGTGATTGAATTAGTATCAATTGATTCATTCTGTGTTTTTTTTTTGTACATGTTGTGAATTTGAATTTCAGATCTGAGATTGATGGTGCATAGATCTCTTAAATATGTGGTTTTTTTTTAAGCCTTTTGAGTTATAGTTTAGTCGTCATTGAATTCTATGGAGTTACAGTTTAGTCGTCATTGAATTCTATTAAGTCGTCATTGATATTCTTTTGGAGTTATAGTTCAGTGTGTAAAATAGCCCTTATATTTCAACCTCACTTTTAATTTCTTTCACATATTTCTTTAAGAAATGTGCACTGGGGTGTCTATCTTCAAGATTTAGTATCTAAACTTCAAGGAACGTGCATTGGAGTGTTGATCTTCAAGATTTCTGTGTGCTTTGTCCTCCAACTCCAACGGACTATTTGGATTTTAGACTTGAAGTGTATTCAACGACAAAAATGTAAGTATCTTTCATGACCTCTATTTAGAATGCTTCATGCGTGTTGGGTTATCTGTATTACGTTTGCTTTTATGAGTTCCCATTTAGTATTTTCTTTCCTCTATTTGGTTTATATTTGGTTTTTGTAGTTTGTTATCATTATCCTTTCCATATCATTATCTTATCTTAAAAAATAAAAAAACTCTCAGGTTTTCTTATATTCCTGTTATATTTTCACGTTTCTTATATTCCTTTTTTTTTTATGACCACGTTTCTTATATTCATGTGTTTTGTTCAAATATGAGTTCTTATATATGAGTTCTCTAATATACGAGTTCTGGGGTATGAAACAGAGGGTTAGTGTTCTCTAATTTCATATTTGTAGCATTGTTTGTGGATTTATAACTTATCTAGACCTTATTTTGCTTGCTGTGAATCATTAATGCTTTAAAATTTTGAGTTCTATTTTGTGAACTTATATTTTCACGTTTTCAAATATGAGATCTCATCACATGCATGTGGTTTTCTTATATTCACGTTTTCATATATGAGTTCTATTTGAACTCAAATTAGTTTTTTACAACTCAAATTGATATTTGTAGCATTGTTTATGGATCTGGAACTTATTTTGCTTGCTGTGAATCATTAATACTTTAAAATTATGAGTTCTATTTTGTGAATCATTAATGCACTTGGTTTTCTTATATTCACGTTTTCATATATGAGTTCTATTTGAACTCAAATTAGTTTTTTAAAACTCAAATTGATATATATTTTTTTAAATTTAGTTGAATGTTAACTTAGAGTTTAGGAAAAAAAAAACTTATTATTTTATCGTGATTTAGAGTCTAAAAGGAAAAAATAAATAAATTCTTTTAACTCCCACGTAAAATACTGCCTACAAAATAGGACCACACATTGTTATCATTATCATTTCCATATCATTATCTTATATTATCTTTTCTTTTCTTTTCTTTTATTTGGTCAGTTTGATGGGTGTTTAATATTTTATCTAATTAATGAGTATTTTTTTAAAGAGTGGGAATGATATATATTGATTTGTCTTTTTTTTTTTTTTTTTTTTTTTTTTTTGTGGTTATCGGGTTTGACTCATTATTTTAGTGTATGTGTTTTAAGTGGTGCTCTCTTTTCCTCCTATTATTTTTGTCTGTTGTTTTTCTTACATGTAAGTCTTACTCTCTATTTTTTTGTATTTTTTTTTAGGAAAACATTTCAACAATTTTGTTAGATTGCATGGCAGACACATTGGATGAATTCGGGTGAGCAAAGTGGTAATCAATCTATCAAGTAGTTGTTAAAGACCATTTTTTTGTAAATATCCTACCTATATATGCCTATATTTATTAATTTGTGTAACACTACGTTTTCAATTAATTGAAACTGTTACGCTTAGCTTCATTTTTCTCAATCACATCTCTTCCATATGAAATTTAATATTTTCCTTTGTTATGCCATTCATCGCACATTTATATAGAAAAAGAGAATACATTTCTTTTTTAAAATTGAAGGAATGGTAATGTTGACAACCCTTCTTAGTTTTTTTTTTTATAGCTTTTTTGAGTGCCTATCTTTTACATCGTGAGAGTCTTTAGCATTTGAAATTTTTGTTATGGTTATGGATGTGTAATAACTAGCTACCTTTTAGGACTAAGTGGCTGCCTTTTATGATTTAAAAAAAAATGATAACTCCCATTTAAAAAAAATGATAATTGTGACACTTTATGATCAGTATATCTTCTTCTGCCATTACAAAGTTCATAATCCAAAAGGAATAATTTTCATTCATTAAAATTTTGGCCTTGGGTTCAAAAAAATAATAGATGCTCCAAAAAAATTACATCGCTTAATATTAAACTTAGAGAATATGTGGACTTCTCAAATGGTATTCTTCGTGTTTTAAGAAATTAATACTATTTAAATTATCTTTTACTTCAATTGAGCCTTAATCCTATTTCCAGCTTTGTTAAAATTAAATCTAAGGGTGTGACCGAAATTCAAAATTAGCTACCAATCAATTTTAATCCAACCTAACAATTAAATAAATTGCTATACAAATTAAATCAAACAAAAAACTATATGCACAACGAAAAATACACAAATGTATATATCCAAAACCAAGGTACTACACAAATGTATTCAAAAGCTAATAACCTTTCCATATTCAAGGTGTTTTAAAAAATTTAATAATTTATTTTTTTAGTTATTGTTATGGATTTTTTTACTAAGTGACTATCTTTTAAGATTACTAGTCTCTGAGCACGTGCGTGCTCAGAGGCTCTTCTATTTTTTTGGGTTAAGGTAAATAATTTGTATTCATTATAATTTGGGATTGCTACATTTTCTAATCATAAAATAACTACGGGTGTGATGAAAAAAATACCTAGGGGTGTGATTAGTGTTATGCGTTTGTGGATGAAATATTTTTTTCATCACACCCCTAGGTATTTTATGATTAAAAAATGCAGTAATCATAAATTATAATGAATACAAATTATTAACCTTTAACCAAAAAAAATAGAAGAGCCTTTCACGTGCGTGCTCAGAAGCTAGTATATATATATAAAGGTTGTACTGAATACACAAATCTCCCACTTTTGCTAGGTTTAGGAGAGATCATGATTAATAAAAAAGTACGCATAAAAGTACGCATCATAGAGTAACCCATAAAAAATTTACAAATCGGCATAACAATAAATGTGATTGGTACTATTTCAAAACATAATAATATTTTTTTAATTTTGTATTTACAACTTAACATCAATTTATAATCATTATATAATAAAATTTATAATATTTCCAACATCATTAAATAAAAAGTAAAAAGATAGAAATTGTGGTTTTGGAATGCCACATTTTGGCATGTATTTTAATATTAGACCATTTAGTGATTGAGTAGTGTTACATGTATTACAAGTTTTATTACATTGATCTTACAAATTAATGTATCAACAATTAGAAAAAAGGCAATTCAAAATTAAGTTATAAGATAGTTGAAACCCATCAATCACAATCATTGTCACATCAATTTGTAAAATTCATATAGTAATAACTATAGAAAGTTGTTTGATTGCTATTCCTATTTAAGCATTATATTGATGGAAAAATGCATGTTTGTATCTTATACTAAACATACGCAGCGGAAAATTAACGGATCTACTTCATTCGCAATTATAACATGTACTATGTAAATTTCAGAATATAAGAACAAGAGAGTGTACTTTTGTGTGGTGAATTTCAAAACAAAGATTAGAAGTCCTTGGGAACACTTTTAATCTTCACTCCAATTCCACTAACGCCCAAGATGTGTGGTCTCTCAATCAGTTTCTTGGTGTTTGTTCAAGGGAGAATTAGAGAGTGTCCAACACTCACGTACAAACCATTTCATGTATCTTGTTGTTAGTTGTTTCAAAATTCTGTATATTTCTCTCCTTATAACTGATTATCTAATTGGACTAACCTTTTAGGCATTTCCAATTGGGCTATAATATATGTGGCTTGGAGTGGGACCAAAAGGGAACAAATAAGACACTAGCTTCAATGGGCCTGGGGCTTTTCTGTCAACTCTTGACAAGTCCAAAGTTACTATTAATTATATTTAATACCACTATATAAATATAATTGCACTCTAGGCCTCATTAATAAATTATATCCCAAGACTTTATTGTACATGCAACCCCTTCATAAAATATTTGTAGTAATACAAAGTCATAAATGTAGACTGCCACTTTGTAGATTACTACATCTTAATCCTTGAGTACCCGGTTTAATCCTTTAAGTTATTCATCATATATTTATGAAATCCAATTTCATAAATATATACTTTAGTAACTATTTACTAAAGTAGTTAGGCCTAACATTCTGAATAACAAACCCATTAAACTTATCTCAAGGGAATATTTTGTATCTCCGTTAAGAGACTATGAATTCCATCTTAAGAATATATGTTCCATCAACACTAAATGTGGCTGCCCAACATACTGAGGTTTTGATCGTTACTTTAGATCTCACTCCTGATATATCAAAGCAACCTACACTTCATGATCAGGTCCATTATTCTCTCAGGATTAAGAGTTCATGTAAATATAAGTCGTGAGATTTATTATTCAATTGATAGTCGTTAAGAGAATAATAAATCTCACAGCGGTCCAGTTCAATATATCTTAACTCTCAAAACATATCAACATATTAACTAGAAGTCACTACTTCTATGATCAAGACAAATCATCTTAGTTAATATGTTATAGTCTTCGCAGATGAAACGCCAAATTTCATCACTGACTACGAACTAAATTCTGAGTTTACAAAGAACTTGTGATTTATATCTTTTGTGACTTTTCACATAAATCACATACTATTCATCTCATGGACTATATGATAATGTCCGAATATTCATGTTACCATTATTTCAGATGATAATAAAACAACTTTATTAATTACAATATTAAGTCATACATAATGTCATACTTAATACCATACATAGTATCATACAATAGGATTTAAGGGCACTAATCCTAACAATCTCCCACTTGCCTTAAAGACTATTGTGCACTAATCTAACTCCCATTCCCTCCAAATGTGACTCGAAAGTCCTTTGAGGCAAGGCTTTGGTAAATGGATCTGCTTGCTAGATTATTTGCACTTTCAATTTTTGCTACCACCACATCTCCACGAGCAACAATATCTCGAATGATGTGGTACTTCCTCTTAATGTGCTTTCCTTTCTTGTGATTCCTTGGATCTTTAGATTGTGTAACTGCTCCACTATTGTCACAAAACAATGTAATTGGAACTTGCTTCATTCTCATTACACCAAGGTCAGAAAGGAATTTCTTGAGCCAAACAGCTTTTTTTGCCGCTTCATAAGCAGCAACATATTCTACCTCCATGGTGGAGTCTGCAATACAAGATTGCTTAATACTCCTCCAACTTATGGCTCCACCTCGCAAGGTGAATACACATCCTGATGTGGAATTTCTGAAATCTAGATCCAATTGAAAGTCTGAATCCGTATAGCCAATGGGAATCAAATCCTCACAATGGTAAACAAGCATATAATCTCTCGTTCTCCATAGATACTTGAGAATATGCTTTACAGCTTGCCAATGTTTTGGTCCTGGATTTGATTGATGTCGACTGACCATGCCAACTGAATAACAGATATCTGGTCTAGTACAAATCATGACATACATGAGACTTCCCACTACAGAAGCATAAGGAACTAGTCTCATCATATCTACTTCCTCTTGAGTCTTAGGCCTTTGGTCATCAGACAGAGGAACTCCATGTCTGAAAGGAAGTAATCTTTTCTTGGAGTTTTGCATGCTAAACTGTTATAGAACCTTATCTATGTACCCAGCTTGTGACAAGCCTAACATATTATTCTTGCGATCTCGCCAAAGCTTGATCCCTAGAATAAAGTTAGTCTCATCTAAGTCCTTCATATCAAATTGGCTTGACAATCAAACCTTTACTGATGACATTACCCTTACATCATTTCCAATGAGTAGAATATCATCAACATAAAGCACCAGGAACATTACTACTTTATCTTGATGTCTTTTGTACACACATGGTTCATCAAGATTTTGTTCAAAACTAAATGACTTGATTGCTTGATTAAATTTGGTGTTCCATGACCTAGATGCTTGCTTAAGTCCATAAATGGACCTTTTCAACTTGCATACCATATGCTCTTGATTCTTAGCTATGAAACCTTCCGGTTGCATCATATAGATTTCCTCTTCAAGATTGCCATTAAGAAATGCAGTCTTGACATCCATTTGCCAAATCTCATAATCATAATGAGCAGTAATGGATAAGAGGATTCTGATAGATTTAAGCATTGCTACTGGTGAAAATGTTTCTTCATAATCAATACCTTCTTTTTTAGTATACCATTTCGCCACTAGCCTTGCTTTAAAGGTTTCAACCTTTCCATCTATCCATCTTTTCCTCTTGTAAACCCATTTGCAACCAACAGGTTTAATGCCGTTAGACGCCTTTACAAGATCCCAAACTTGATTGGAATACATGGAATCTAATTCAGATTTCATAGCTTTGACCCAATGATGTGCATCTATATCATTCATTGCTTCTTTATAAGTGTAAGGATCAGTTTCAGCCTCTTCTGAGATAGCTTCATAAGTTTCTCCTAAACCTATAAATCTTATAGGAGGCCGAACAATTCTCCCACTACGATGTGACACCTGTGTACTAGACATCTCATCAGTAGTATCTTGTGGTGTATTTAATACAGCCACATCATCCCTAGTTTCATCCATTGGTTGTTCAATTATAGGTTCATTCATTTCAACTAACACAACTCTACTTCTAGGAGTAAAATTATTCATATAGTCATTTTTCAAGAATTTGCCATTTGTGCTAACAAACACTTTATTATCTTTATGACTATAGAAGAAACCCCCAACAGTTCCCTTTGGATACCCTACAAAGAAAATCACTTCTGTTTTAGGCTGTAACTTGTCAGACTTTCCTTTTAACACATGTGTTGGACAACCCCAAATATAGAGATGTCTCATACTAGGCTTACGCCCATTCCACAACTCTACAGGTATTTTAGGAACAGACTTCGAATGTACTAAATTCAGAAGATACATTGCAGTATTCAAGGCATATCCCAAAAAAAAAATTGGTAGAGTTGAATAATTCATCATGAACCTAACCATATCTAGAAGAGTCCTATTTCTTCTTTCTGCTACACAATTTTGTTATGGAGTTTTAGGTGCAGTCAATTGGGATATAATCCCATTTTCAGTTAAGTAATCCTTGAAATCCTCAAGAAGGTATTCGCCACCACGATTAGATCTAATGGCCTTTATGTGTTTACCTAATTGATTCTCAATTTCAGCCCTAAACTCTTTGAACTTTTCAAAGGTTTCGGACTTCCGTTTCATTAGGTACACATAACCAAATCTAGAGTAATCATCGGTGAAAGTAATGAAATACTCATAGCCACCTCTTGCCTGGATTGACATAGGACCACATACATCTGAATGTACTAGTTCTAGCAAATCTTGGGCTCTCCTATCTTTTGCATTAAAAGGTCGTTTGGTCATTTTACCTTCCAAACAAGATTCACAAACTAGAAATTCATCAAAGTCCACGGGCTCTAAGAGTCCATCTTTGATCAGTCTTTGAATTCTGTTTGAATTAATATGACCCAAACGCAAGTGCCAAAGATATGCATCACTAGTAGAAGGAAACTTTCTCTTTAATGATTTTACATGAGAGTCATTATCTAATTCAGAATTATCTAATTCATGCTTATCAGGAGTTAAAATATAAAGACTATCCACAATATTGCCAGAACAGATAAACATTTTACCCTTCTTTATTACAACATTGTCTTTAAGGATAACACAATATCCATGTTTACCTAAGTAAGTTGCAGAAATCAAATTCCTACGAATATTAGGTACATACAGACAGTCTTCCAATATTAAAACCCTAGACTCAAAACATAAATTAGAAACACCAACAGCTACAACCGGAATCCTGCTCCCATTAGCCAAAATAAGAAATAATTCCCCTTCATTAAGCTTTTTGGTCTCCTGGAACCCCTGCAAGGAATTGCAGATATGATTAGTACAGCCTGAATCCACACACCAGGAATCTGTAGGATTTTGTACTAAACATATTTCAAGGAGGAATGAACTATTCATACCCTTATTATTGGCAGCCTTGAATTTTGGACAATTCCTCTTCTAATGTCCTTTCTCACAATGGAAACATTTTCCTTTGATCTTCTTTCCTTTATTGGCAACCCCTAAGGCAATTTGTTTACCCTCTTGCTTGGTGAAGTCCTTCTTCTTCTTCTTCTTACCCCTGCCTTTCGACTTAGGTTGAGAAGTAGAAGCTTCAGCGATATTGGCATCAACACTAGAAGTACCAAGAATGCCTTCCGCCGCTACCAATTCATTCATTAATTCAGACAAAGAATAAATCTTTTTGTTTATATTGTAATTAAGTCTGAATTCCTTGAATGATTCTGGTAGTTACTGGAGTATCATATCTACTTGGGATTCTCCATCAATATCGGCACCCAAAACCTCTAGTGTATTCAGATTAGAGATCATTTTAAGACAATGCTCCCTAACTGAACTGTCATCTGTCATTTTGGTATTATAAATTTTCCTCATGGTTTCTTGCCTTGCAGAACGGCCTTGCTCACCAAACATCTCCTTCAGACTTAGCATTATGTCTGAAGCTAGTTCTATATCCTGCATTTAATGTTGTAGAACATTTGAGATAGATGCAAGGATGTAGCACTTGGCCATCTCATTAGATTCCTGCCAACAATCATATCGTTGTTTTTCCTCAGGAGGAGCATCTAATGAAGGAAAGCTAGGACATGGTTTAGTAAGCACATATTTGTGCTCTTCAGCTGTGAGAACAATGTCCAAATTTCTTTTCCAGTCAACATAGTTGGATCCAGTCAGTTTGTTTTGATTAAGAATGGTTACAAGTGGGCTAAATGATGCCATGTTCAAATCTGAAAATAATAAACATGAATACAATAAGTAAACTGGACATTATCAATTTAGCATATAAACATATAGTATGGAACCTTAATAAAACCATAATATAATATATGCAACGACAACCCAATCCCATATTCAATATCCCTTAGCATAGAGTGAACATTAAATACTATGATTGATTGAGAACTATTCTCATTATTAATGCTATCATGATAACTCTTATCAAACACTAATAATATGCCGTTATACATTTGGCCTCTAAATAATAATAGTAAGAACTCAGCATAGAGGATACTATAATATTTAGTCTAGTGTATATCATTGTCTAGAATCATGTGTAGTCACATTTCATCCCTTTAACAGGCTTATTTTGTAGTACCATGATACAAAACACCCTCCGCATGGAATGCAAAGCTCGAAGCTAAGACAAGGTGTGTTAAGGACATATTTTATGTAATTGGCTTATCCTTTGACAAAATGCACTTTACTTGTATTTGGGTAGATCTAGGATGTGTTTAATACTTCAAGAAACATGTTGTTTAAGTCTAGTATTAAAGCCATGAAGATTGGACCAAGAAACAAGTGAAGAAAAGCTGTTCATTAAAGCTGGACAGATAGCTCGATACCTGCGGACAGATAGCTCGACAATTACTCGACACCTCTCGACAGCTAGGCTATCTATCGAGCTTATTCAGCTTTTTCTTTTCGCAATCCTGACAGCTTCTCGACAGCTGGTGGATCGATCGAGAAAGCTCCTGTCTCCTCGACAACTCCTCGATAGCTTCTCGATAGCTATATCTGTCGAAGTTTAAATCTTGACACCTCCTCGACACCTTCCGATTGATCGAGGTTACGGGAATTCAGATTTTCAGATCTGATTTTCTGCCCATGATGACATGTATGTGTAGGGTTTCTTTTCTCACAACCCTAGACCTATATAAGGCTTATTTTAGAGGCCGTCACATAAGAGAAAATAAGGAGAACATATGCAAAAGGTGACTGGTGCCTTATTCTCTCTGAAAGAAGCTACTGCATCTTTGCGCTTTAGGGTTTTGTAACCCAGTGCTTCTTGATCTTCATTATTGATAAAGTGAAGAACTTTGCAGCCAACATCTTCTTCTAGTTGGTGATTTAAGTCACGTATTGGGATCCGCGCAATTGGTTAGTCACGTACTTAGGATTCATGCATCATCAAAGGGTGGCGTTCATATATTGAAGAGTTTAGAGGTTCTGAAGCGATAGAAGGTTTTTACTGTGAGTTCATCTACGGGGATTGTAGAGTCTAGGGAGAAAGGTTTTGTACTAGATCTGAAACCTCTTTTCACTATAGTGAATTGCTTTTCGGGAAGGTTTCCCTCCAGGTTTTTTACTGTGAAACTAGTTTGTTTCATTGGTTTTCCCAGGTCATCATATCTTGTCTTATTTACTTTTTCGCTGCATTTATTTGTGACAAGATATTGAAGTTTGTTTGTTTTAACAAGTTTTATTCATAATAAATCTAATTAACAATTTGGGTTTAAAACTTGTTAATTCTATCAACCGGGGTCTAAATTTCCCAACAAGTGGTATCAGAGCGGGTACACTCTGATTGGATTAATTTCCTTAGTGTGATCCTTGACCCTTGTTGTCATGGATCGTGGACAATCTCTTTTGATTCCTCCTTTATTTGATGGAACTAATTATGCGTACTGGAAAGTTCGTATGAAAGTTTTTTTGCAGGCTCTAGGTGAACAGGTATGACAAGTTATTGAAGTTGACTGGATTAAGCCAAAGGAAGCGCCTGTGGATTGGGATGATGCAACAATCATAGTGGCAATTTTCAACAGTAGGGCCCTGAATGCTTTGTTTTGTGGGGTGAATAATGAGGAATTCAAGAAAATATCATCCACGAAAATTGCCAAGGAAGCATGGACAATTCTTGAGACCACCTATGAAGGTACCAAGGCAGTAAAGACTGTGAAGTTTCAAAGACTCACTAGTAGTTTTGAAGAAATAAGGATAGAGGAGGATGAGACATTTGATGAGTTCTATGCTAAACTTATGGATATTGTGAATTCTACCTTCAACCTTGGAGAATCTATAGCAGAATCTAAGATTGTTAGGAAAATCCTTAGGTCCTTACCTGAAAGATTCCATGGCAAGATTACTGTCATTGAAGAAGTAAAGAACATTGATCACATTCCTTTGACTGAGCTTGTAGGAAACCTTCAAACCTATGAGATGGGATTAGGCTCAATGGGAAAAGGTGAAAAGAGTAAAAACTTGGCTCTTAAGGGTATAGAGGAAGAGATTGAGGACTCTGAAGATGAAGATGAAGATGAAGATGATGATGAGGATGAGGATCTAACCTTAATAACTGATGAGATTATCAAGCTTCTTCAGTTCAGGAAAAAGGATAAGGGCAAACCTCCTAGGAAATCTAAATCCTCTAGGAAGGGCAAGAATGAGAAACCCCTCATCCAATGCCATGAGTGCAAAGGTTTTGGTCATATGAGGATAGAGTGTCCAAACTACCTCATGAAGGAAAAAACCAAGGAGTCAAAAGATAAAGGGTTGATTGCGACTTGGAGTGAAACTGAGAATGACTCTTTTGATGAGTATGTGGATGAATGTCGTCACGTTATGGCCTTTGCTGCCTTAACCGATAAGGTGATTATGGAGAGTGCTAGTGACAGTGAGGATTATTCTGATGATGAAGTATCCAAGAAGATGACCCTTCAAGAAGCCTATGATAAGCTATGCACTGAATTTATAAAATCTGAAAAGACTTCTCATCTTTATAGAAAAGAGCTTAATGAGGTAAAAACTGAAAAAGCTGATCTGTTAGTCAAACTAGATGAGACTACAAGGTTAGTTGAGACTCTTGTTGTAGAGAACACCTCATTAGAAGAGAAGGTCAAGAATCTCGAGGTTGAGCTTAGTCAAGCTAGAACTCAAATAGAGAGGATGTCTAGTGCAAAGCTTGATGAGGTATTGAGTGCTCAAAAGCCTAGTTCTGATAAGACTAGCTTAGGATATGATGTTTCCTCCGGCCCCTCCTCTTCCACGGCTTCTGAATCAAGGACTGTCTTTGTGCCTCAATTTGAGAAAGGTAATAAAGGTATGAAATTCAAAACTGTTTTGGCTAATTCTAAATCCTTTGTTAGACCTCATGTTTGTCACCATTGTGGTGTTTCTGAACACATTCGTTCTAATTACTTTAAGCTGTATCCTCATAAGCAATTGTCCAAACGGTCACAGGTTTCCTCTCAAGGACCTATACCTTTTTTTGGAGAGTTATTAAAAGTTTTGAACTTTTTAACTCAATTTCAGGAGAATTTTAATTCTTCTATGTCCTTTAGTAGACATACTAGGACATGTGCCTTTTCATCTTCATGGCCAAAGACTCGTGCTGTGTGGGTGAGAAAGGAGCCTAAAACTTAATTGTCTTTTCTGTTTATCCTTTGCTTTAATTATTTCTATCTAAAGTAGGACTCTCTTTGCTTGATTTCTTATCTGCTTTTAGAATCATGCTTTCATACATCCGCACCCTTCTATCATGCCTTCATGCATATGCATCTTTCTTTCTGCTTTCATATTGTTTGTCTGTTTTTGTTTGGTTGTTTAGTTTTTATTTTGTTTTGTTTTCAAAAAAAAAAAAAAAAATCAGAAAAATACAAAAATAGTGTGTGTTTTGTGTACATTGGTACTTGTGTACCTTGGATGGCCATTGAAACAAATTTTTCTAAATTTTGTATCTCTTGTAGCTTAGATGAGTATCTTTATGCACAACTAAGCAAGTGAGCTTTGTGGCTCTTGTTTGTGATGAGTAAGATTAAGTTGTCTCTTATACTTAACACTTATATCACTCTTTTTGACGGGAAGGACTAGAAAATTCTAAGAGAAAGACATAAATGACTATCTCACCACTGTTTCCCGCCAATCATAATATGACATCTGTATGCTTCGGCATAGCAAAAGTGCAGTGTCAATGACATTTGTGTGCTTCGGCATAGCAAAATTGGAATGTCAAATGCTTACCATCATTGGGTATTTTCTTTTCTCTCTCTTATATGCCCATGTATGATTTGCTTAAATAAAATATGCAAAGAAAATGAAAAGCAAAAAGATAAAAAATGCTTTAAATATGATTGCAAGCGTGTTTTCTAGGAGATGTGGGAGTTATAGGATGTACCTCGAAGGTGATAGTCCCCATCAAACAGTTATGATTGTGTTTGAGTTACAGTAATTTTCTCATATCTCAAATCGTCATAACATGTATACACTTATGCAATCTTGCGATATTTTTCACACACAACACGAAATATTCTTTGCTACTCTTGATATATGTGCAGGTACAATGTGATTTGGCCATCACAAATGTTTACATGTGTTAATGTATGCTCACTAAATTGTCTTGATTTGTTTTTGAAAATATAAAATTGGTTAGATTTGTTTAGTGTGTGTATGTGTGTTTTGGGATCTATGTGCTTACATTTTTTTTTGAGAGATTTGTCTTTCACATGTTTTGCATCCTTCTATTATCTTGTCATCCACAGCATCTTGTTTCATTACATTCATGCATTTTTATGGATTCTTTGTACCCCTTTGATCATCTTTATATTTCTCGGGTGAAGCTTTCTAGCTTCTTGTACCCTTTGTCAATCATGACAAAAAGGGGGAGAAATTGTGGAGCCATTGTGGTTTCTTTTTTTAAGATTCTACATGTTAGGGGGAGAAATACATTCCTTTGTAAGGGGGAGTTGTGTTTCATCTTGTTAGGAGGAGTGCTTACTTCCTTCTTCGTGTACACTGGTCTTGTGACCATGTTTACATACATTGTGCTTATCTTTGATATATATAATGATGTATGTCTTCTTCACCTACCTCTACATGTGTTGTTTCTTTTCTTTCTTTATACACATGTTTCTTATTACTTGTATGCAATCTATTATTTCTGTTTCACACAAAGATGCCTTGATGAGTTTTGTTTAAAGTGTTTCAGAAATACAGGTTGTCAAAGTCTACTTGCCATAAACTCTCTTCTTGCAAAGTTTTTTCAAGAGTTTGTGTTAGGATAGATTTTATTGTATTCAACAAGTGAATATGAGTTGAGTGATTTATGACTTCTCTCATATGTTCATTTGTTTGTTGTGGTTTTGTCACGGATTGCCAAAAGGAGAGATTGTTAAGGACATATTTTATGTAATTGGCTTATCATTTGACAAAACGCACTTTACTTGTATTTGGGTAGATCTAGGATGTATTTAATACTTCAAGAAACATGTTGTTTAAGTCTAGTATTAAAGCCATAAAGATTGGACCAAGAAACAAGTGAAGAAAAGCTGTTCATTAAAGCTGGACAGATAACTCGACACCTGCAGACAGATAGCTAGACAGCTGCTCGACACCTCTCGACAACTAGGCTATCTATCGAGCTTATTCAGCTTTTTCTTATCGCAATCCCAGCAGCTTCTCGACAACTGGTGGATCGATCGAGAAAGCTCCTGTCTCCTCGACAGCTCCTCGATAGCTTCTCGATAGCTGTATCTGTCGAAGTTTAAATCTCGACACCTCCTCGACACCTCCCGATTGATCGAGGTTACGGGAATTCAGATTTTCAGATTTGATTTTCGGCCTATGATGACATGTATGTGTAGGGTTTCTTTTCTCACAACCCTAGACCTATATAAGACTTATTTTAGAGGCCATCACATAAGAGAAAACAAGGAGAACATATGCAAAAGGTGACCGGTGCCTTATTCTCTCTGAAAGAAGCTACTGCGTCTTTGTGCCTTAGGGTTTTGTAACCAAGTGCTTCTTGATCTTCATTATTGATGAAGTGAAGAACTTTGCAGCCAACATCTTCTTCTAGTTGGTGATTTAAGTCGCGTATTGAGATCCGCGTAATTGGTTAGTCACGTACTTGGGATTCGTGCATCATCAAAGGGTGGCGTTCATATATTGAAGAGTTCAGAGGTTCTAAAGCGGTAGAAGGTTTCTGTTGTGAGTTCATCTACGGGGATTGTAAAGTCTAGGGACAAATGTTTTGTATTAGATCTGAAACTTTTTTACTATAGTGAATTGCTTTTCGGGAAGGTTTCCCTCCAGGTTTTTTACTGTGAAACTAGTTTGTTTCATTGGTTTTCTTGGGTCATCATATCTTGTCTTATTTACTTTTCCACTGCATATATTTGTGACATGATATTGATGTTTGTTTGTTTTAACAAGTTTTATTCATAATAAATCTAATTAACAGCTTGGGTTTAAAACTTGTTAATTCTATCAACCGGGGTCTAAATTTCCTAACAAGGTGTTTGATCAAACCACTATAAACCAAGAAATTCAATCTTGTAGGACCATGAAATAAATACTCTCCACATGGAATGCTAAGCTCGAGGCAAATACAAAGTATATATTCCACATTACTATGAACCGACAATGGAGGCCGTGAGATCCAACCCTTGTATCTCTCTCCCACTAGATGTTTTAAAGGAAAGGCTTTTAGTTTTAAAACATGCATAATCTAATTACACATAGCCTTGCTCTTTATACATGTGAAAACACTTAGAAAAATTCTGAATTCCCAATTTTCGATCAATCGAACGTGCCCCTCAATTAGTCGAAAAAATTAAAAAATTTGAACCTGACAATCTGCCGGGCTCGATCGATACTCGATCGCTTCTCGATCGATTGAAAAAGAACATTCGATCAATCGACTAGCAATCAGGTATCAATCGAATCAAGTAGATTGTCCGCTGTTTCACTCGATCGATCGAAAGCAATTTTCAACCGATCGAAACTCGTGAAACTTGAATATCCAGAAATCTTCTAAGGTAGTTTTCTACGGTTTTTCTTGAACAAACAACCATCATATGAACATGATAGACAAAGATTGATATCAAAATTGAATTTCATTGATGCTATAGCCTTAAAGTTCAATTTAACATACTTAAATTAACAAATTTAAACAATATCATAACATCAATATCAGTTTTTATCAAAACATAATTTCAACAACCATGCAGAAAATTAAATGCATAATCTTCTAACAACATGAAACTATAATCTCTAATTCCAAAACTCACAAAATATGTTATACAGATTCAAAATTGAAGACTGCTCTGATACCATTTGAAGGAAAAATGCATGTTTGTATCGCATACTAAACATACGTAGCGGAAAATTAACGGATCTATTTCATTCGCAATTGATAACATGTACAATGTAAATTTCAGAATATAAGAACAAGAGAGTGTACCTTTGTGTGGTGAATTTCAAAACAAAGATTAGAAGTCCTTGGGAACACTTTTAATCTTCACTCCAATTCCTAAGCATGCCGTCCCTCACGGATGCCACACCTCCACATATTGCCGCCGAGATGCAAGCGATGAAGGAGCAGATGGAGGTTATGATGAATGCCCTCAAGGGGCGGGTGTCTAGTGATCTTGACGATCTGGTCAATCGTACCGACTCGCCATTCACTGCGGCGGTCAACTCTTTCCCTTTACCACATAAGTTCCGCATGCCACAGATCGACAGTTACGACGGAGTCAAGGACCCTCTAGATCACCTGGAGACCTTCAAAACCTTGATGCACCTTCAAGGAGTAGCGGATGAAATCATGTGTAGGGCCTTCCCCACAACGTTGAAGGGTGCGGTAAGGATTTGGTTCAGCCGGTTGATGCCCAACTCCATCAGCACATTCAAGGAGCTAAGCGCTCAATTTACTACGCACTTTATTGGGGGACATAGGTACAAAAAGTCTACGGCTTGCTTGATGAGCATCAGGCAGCGCGAGGACGAAACGCTAAGATCCTACATATCCCGTTTCAATAAGGAAGCCCTCTCGATCGACGAAGCCGACGACAAGATACTTGTGGCGGCCTTCACGAATGGACTGCGAAAGGGTAAGTTTTTGTTCTCCATATACAAAAACGACCTGAAGACCATGTCAGAAGTACTTTATAGGGCCACCAAGTATATGAATGCTGAAGATGCGTTTCTGGCTCGCGAAGAAAAGCTAAAGAAAAGGGAGAGACAAGAAGATACGCGGCAGGATAAAGGACGTAAGATGGCGAGGACAGGGGAACGAAAGGATGATAGACGTTCCAAACCCCTTTTGGGTAGGTTCACAAGCTTTACCCCATTAACTGCCCCAGTCAACCAGGTCCTAATGCAAATTAAAGATGAAGAATCCCTGACTTTCCCAGGCAAGCTAAAGTCAGATCCTAACAAGAGGACTAGAGACAAGTATTGCCGATTTCACCGGGATTACGGCCACGACACGGCCGACTGTTATGACCTGAAGCAGCAGATTGAAGCTCTTATCCGACAAGGAAAATTGCAAAGGTTCATCCGTAAGGAAAGGACGGACCCCCCCCCCCCCCCAAGGAACAGGCTCCCAGACGAGAGAATGAACGTCCAAGGCAACCTATAGGAGATATACGAATGATCGTAAGGGGCACGGCAGCCGCCGGGTCGTCCAAGAAGGCTAGAAAAACTTACCTCAGGATGGTACATAGCGTCCAATTAACAGGATCCGTACCAAAGATAGCACGAATCGACAATCCAATCATTGGGTTCTCAGAAGAGGATGCCCGGAGGTTACACCATCCACATGACGATGCGATTGTGGTCAGCTTGCAAGTGGGAGACTACAACATACACCGGGTTCTGGTCGACAATGGCAGCTCGGTAGATATCATGTATTACCCGGCCTTCCAGCAGATGAGAATCGACAGAGAACAGCTGATCCCGGTGAATGCCCCTCTCGTAGGTTTCGGAGGGACGAGAGTGTTCCCCCTTGGTGCTATCACATTGGTAGTAACCATAGGCGATTACCCCCAACAAATTACTAAGGACGTGACATTCCTCGTAGTCGATTGCTCGTCCGCTTACAATGCTATTATAGGACGACTTACTCTTAACTCTTGGAAGGCGGCAACTTCGACCTACCACTTAATGATCAAGTTCCCTATAGAGTACGGAGTAGGAGAACTGCGTGGAAATCAGGTGGCAGCGCGAGAGTGTTACGTTGCCATGTTAGAAATGGAGGACCAACAACAAGCAATGTGCATAAGAGAACAACGGGTGGTAGCAGAGCCAATTGAGGAACTAGAAGAGCTAATCCTTGACGAATCAAGACTCGAACGGATGACAAGAATGGGGACGATGGCCAGCCAGCCGATACGTCAAGCCCTAGCAGCGTTCCTCCGAATGAACCAAGACGTGTTCGCCTGGAGCCACGAGGACATGCCAGGGATTGATCCCTCAGTCATAGTCCACAGGTTGAACGTGAACCCCGCATCCTCACCTGTCCGACAGAAAAAGCTAGTGTTCGCTCAGGAGCGGGACAAAGCAATAGCAGAAGAGGTACGGAAGCTAATGGAGGCAGATTTCATTCGAGAAGTCTACTATCCAGATTGGTTAGCAAACGTGGTCATGGTTAAAAAGGCAAATGGAAAGTGGTGAATGTGTGTCGACTTCACGGACCTCAATAAGGCGAGCCCGAAAGACAGCTACCCGCTCCCTCGGATAGATACCTTGGTGGATTCTACAGCAAGGCACCAGCTCCTGAGCTTCATGGACGCCTTTTTGGGGTATAATCAAATCAAGATGGAGGAGGCCGATCAAGAGAAAACCTCCTTTATCAGAAGCCAAGGACTTTTTTGCTACAAGGTGATGCCGTTTGGGCTCAAGAATGCAGGAGCGACGTACCAGAGATTGATGAACAAAATGTTCGCGCACCAGATTGGAAGGAACGTACAAGTTTATGTTGATGACATGTTGGTGAAGAGCCTGCACGAAGTTGATCACTTAGACGACCTCCGGGAGACGTTCGACACACTTCGATCATATAACATGAAGCTGAATCCGAATAAATGCGCTTTCGGAGTGACGGTAGGGAAATTCTTGGGCTTCATGGTGTCCCAAAGAGGTATAGAAGTAAACCCAGAGAAAATACGGGCCATAATGGAGTTGAAACCCCCGAGGACGGTCAAGGAGGTTCAAAGCTTAAATGGCAAAATTGCAGCCCTGAACAGGTTCGTCTCGAAGGCAACGGACAAATGTCTACCTTTCTTTCGCACTCTAAGAAAATCCTTCGAGTGGACGGACGAATGCTAGACAGCCTTCGAAAATTTGAAGGAATACATTTCATCCCCGCCATTGCTCAGCCCGTCCAAACCAGGAGATGAGCTTTACCTCTATTTGGCAGTCTTGCAAGCAGCGGTGAGTGCGGCCTTAGTACGGGAAGAAGATGGGTCTCAAAAGCTCGTTTATTTTATAAGCCGCGCGTTCCGAGGGGCAGAAGAAAGGTACCCCAAAATGGAGAAAATGGCCTTCGCACTGGTAACTGCCGCACGTAAACTTAAGCCATACTTTCAGGCACATACTATCATAGTCTTGACGGATCGGCCCCTAAAAAAAGCAATGAGTAGCCCCGAGGCTGCAGGACGGATGGCTTTATGGGCGGTAGAGCTGAGTGAATACGATATACAGTACCGCCCGCGAACTGCAATGAAAGGACAAGCCGTGGCTGATTTCATCGCCGAATTTACCTACCCGGAAGACTAGGGGGCAGAAATCATGGCACAATGGAGCATCCACACGGATGGATCTTCCAACAGGCGAGCCGGAGGGGCTGGTGTGGACATCCAAACCCCGGAGGGAGACAAGATTGAGTGCATGATCCGACTAGATTTCCCCACAACCAATAACGAGGCTGAATATGAAGCACTGGTGGCTGGCCTAGACCTCGCGAAGGCAGCAGGAGCTGAAAACGTAGTCTTGTACTGCGACTCCCAGGTGATAACAAGTCAGATTAATGGCGGCTATGAATGTAAGAACGAAAGGATGAAGAGGTACCTAGAAGAGGTGAAGTGTCGGATCAACAACCTCGAAGTCAGATTCGTTCAAGTCCCAAGGGAGGAAAACGAATGTGCGGATCGTCTAGCAAAAGCTGCCTCAGCAGAATTTATGCATGTCCCCGAACAGGTATTATCTTTTGTTCAAGTCTCCTCACTTATTGATGACGGAACAAGTGTGCAGGAAGTGAATTCTGAGAATAATTGGACTACGCCACTGATATCCTATCTGAGAACTGGCACGTTACCAAACGAAAAAGATGCTTTTAGGAAGTTGAAGGTCCAAGTCTCGCGATTTGTGCTAATAAAAGATGTATTGTACAAAAGAGGATTCTCTTGACCGTACCTAAGGTGTTTAAGCCATGAGGAAGCATCGTACGTAATGAGAGAAATCCACGAAGGAATGTGCGGCAACCACTCGGGGGCACGATCATTAGTACACAAGTTGATCCGGGCGGGTTACTACTGGCCCACAATGCTGAGGGATGCGCTGGCTTATGTCAAGATCTGCGACAAGTGCCAGAGGTTCAGCAATCTCATCCGACAACCGTCCGAAGAATTAACTCCTATAACGGCTCCTTGGCCATTTGCGCAGTGGGGACTGGATATCATGGGCCCATTCCCAATGGCAATTAGGCAATTGAAATTCATGGTAGTTGGTATCGACTATTTTACCAAGTGGGTAGAGGCAGAAGCTCTTGCCACCATCACGGAAAAGAACATTCGAAGCTTTGTTTGGAGAAATATCATCTGCAGGTACGGGATACCAAGAGTGCTCGTCTCGGACAACGGAAAACAGTTCGATAACAGCAGATTCAGGGAATTCTGCTCGGAGCTAGGGATCAAGAATCACTATTCTTCGCCGGCACACCCACAGGCCAATGGGCAAGTTGAGGTCACGAACCGATCCTTGCTCAAGATTATCAAGACCCGGCTCGAGGGGGCAAAAGGCATCTGGCCAGAAGAGCTACCGAGCGTTTTATGGGCATACCGAACTACAGTAAGAACCCCCACAGGGGAAATGCCCTTTCGACTAGCATATGGAAGCGACGCTGTTATCCCAGCAGAAGTAGGACTCATAATTTTTTTCTCGCACTACATACAAATTAGCTCGTGCATTGAGGACAAATTGCTGAACGACAAAAACAACAGGACACCAGTTTCTAGCTCGGATCAACGAATTGAATATAATCTAGAGCTTTTACCAGATGCTTTGATAGCTATAAGTTTAGAGATTTCTCTTACTAAATAAAAGCTACCTTTAATAAGAGTAAGCTTTCAACTTATATTTAAGGGGGGAGGGGGGAATCTTTTAATTTATGCTAAGTAACATAAAATGATGATGCGTTTTTATTTTTACAAAGACAGTTACGATACTTTGTAGATCAATGATATTAGTGATATTATTTGATCTCCTTTATTAAGACCATGATTCAAAACTCTCATCCCCATGTAGATCAATGACATTAGTGATATTGTTTGATCTCCTTTATTAGGACCATGATTCAAAACTCTTATCCCCATTAGTTGTAACAATTGTACCATATATAAAAAAAATTGTGTAATACAAATTATGATATTTTCAAATATAGGTAGAGTCAAGGGGAATACTAGAACCTTTTTTTTTTTTGGGTGAATTTTTTTATGCATTTTTATTTATAGGTCATTGAAGTAATAAACTTTCTTCTTCTAATATGTCAAGCTTTATTGAAAAAGGGGAGAAAATACTTACTATTTTCTCAATGTCCTTGAATATTCAAAATATATAAAAGGAAAACAAAGGTACGTAGGAAAAAAAATAAGAAGAATTAAGCAAGAGTTTCAGTCAAATATATAGGAGAAAAAAACATTAGTGTTTGCTTTCAAAGGTAATAAAAAAGAATAATAATAGGATGTCAAATTGTTTTTAAGAAAAATATTTTTCCTTCATATATGATATAGGCATTTGTGTATAAGTAAACAAATAAAAGTATAATTACATAACCAAAGTTTGATATTCTTTTCAAGTGAAACTTAATTTAGTACATAAATGTTTACATTTTTCTCCAAAAAAAAAAAAAAAAAAGAGTACATAAATGTTTACCGAGTGTGATTTAACAAGTTTGTTTTTATTAACCTATTTTGTTTAAAAACAAATTGTATAAAACTACATATCAGCTAGAGCTAAAAAGTAGTAAAAACAAGCTGGTATATTAAGCTACAATAAATTACAGGCCTATAGTACAGATTTACGGAAATAATAGAATTTATGTTAGTTATACTTAATATTCATCTAAACATTAGAAACCTGCCAAAAGCCTTGTAGGTGAATTGGCACCTCCTCATGCACAGAGTGCTTTGGGGTCTAGGGGGGAAAGAGTTCGAGCTGCGGGCTTAGCAGCATGTTGTAATCATTTCTAAAAAAAAAACATTAGAAACCTTTGCGCTCCTAAATAGAAGGGTAAATTGCAAATTACACCCCTAAAGTTTGAGGATGTTTGGATTTTACACCCTGTAATTTCAAAATTTAGATTTTATCCTCTGAAGTTTTGGGTGTTTGTATTTTACATTCTGACGTTTTAGAATTTGAATTTTACCCTCTAAATTTTGGAAGTTTGTGGATTTTACACCCCAAATTCTAAAATTTAGGGTGTAAAATCAAATCACTCCCAAACTTTAGTGAGTAAAATTCAAACACACCTAAAATTTAAGGAGTAAAATTTGAATTCTAAAATTACAGGGTGTAAAATCCAAACACCTCCAAACTTTAGGAAGTAAAATCTGAATTCTGAAATTTCAGGGTGTAAAATCTAAACATCTCCAAATTTTAGGGGTGTAATTTGCAATTTACCCTAAATAGAATTTGTCAAAGGTTAGCCACATATATTAATTTCTGACACATGTATTGGGAATAAAAAATCTAGATATGGATTAGTTATGTGAAATAACCACAAATAGATAAATATAGTATAATTAATGAATACACGATTTTATTGTGAATTTTCTATATTTCTTAGAATTCTTATGAATGACTTTTTATTTTTTGATGAATTGGCCTCAATGCTATATGTATTAGATTTTGCCACATCAGTACTTAAATGGAAACTAGCAAATAATTATATTAGTCAATGTTTTATTTAAAATTTAAATATTCATCATGTGATAATATCCCAAAGACCCATATAATATACTATCATGTAATAATACCTTAATAGTCCTGCTCACATTATGATAATTAATAAATAAATGAAAAGGTCCAAGCCCCAACCCAAAAAAAAAAAAAAAAAAGGTGCCAGCCGTCTTATTATATATAAATTGGAAAGTGAGGACTTCTCAAGTTTTCTCATTCCCAGAACATATATAAAATAACAAAAAGAAAACCTGGGTTTTCCACATAAAAAACATGCCCAACTTAGGTGACTTGAGGACTCCTCTCAAAAAATAAAAAATAAAATGACTTGAGGACAAATTGCCGAAGGACAAAAACAACAGGAAACCAGGTTCTAGGGCAGTCCAACGAATTGAATAACAGATATTTTGAGTTTCTATTTATGTTTAACGTGATTTAATTGTTTGAATATGTGTCGTACTTTGATACATTAATATATAGTTTGAATCCGTATTTTGGGGTTAGTCATATGCGAACCTCTTGCCAATGGGTCACCAAACGATTACTGTTGTGCTTCCCCTTAAACAATAAATTAATAGTTAAAATAAATAAGAAAGTTTAGTATCTACCAAAGAGAGTTAAGAACATTAAGATTAGTTTCGAAATAGTAATCTCAAAGTATTTGAGCTTGTCCACTCCTGTAGCGATTTAATTATATTGGTGTAAATATAAATAAATATACATGCAAAATCTGTCAAGAAAAATGAACGATTACATGTCTTTGGCTCTTTGCTTCTAACAGCAACAATAGGAGTTTTTTATGGTGAATAAAGACATGAATCCAGTAAAGTGATAAAAAGTCTAGTAATCTTAAACCAACATATTTAGAAAATTAATGTGAAAAGAGTTTTAACAATGTTAAGTGCACACGTTCAAAAGTGACAAAATATAATAGTTTTTGATAATGCTGAGATTGTCAGTCAAGTAGGTTCGTCCAGATGAATCAACATGAGCTTCATCTCTGTATCTGCAAGGTCGAAAAAGGGAACTTCTCTGGGTGGTCATCGGTGTGGTGCTGGCCACGGAGTCTCCGATGGTAAAGTTAGTGAATGGAATGAAAGAGAGGCTATGAGAACTAGAAAATATCAGTGCTTCAGCGTGTGTGTCTATCAAAATGTACCTTGTTTAGTTCTGAAAGGTGTATATATATCTCCCTTACTTCTAGCCGTTGTGGCTTTTATTGTGGCTTTAGTGTTTCTTTTGTAACGCCTTTGGGCTCATTAATGTGGGTTTTGATGAGCTTCCAACGGCCTGACAGCTGGTTTGTAACTGTCTGAGATATTGAATTCCCCTCTTTATGGTTTACCTTCCCTCATCCATGCGGTTGAGGAGTGGATGATGGTGCTTGATGGGTTTGTCTGGGCAAGGGTGTTCGTTGGGCCTATTAGTTGCACCCCCCCCCCCCCCCCAGGTTCTGTGGTCGTCCTTACGTGTCATGACGATCACTAGAAGATGAGAGGTTTTTTGTTCAGACGTGACCCTTGGGGTTCTGTTCCAGCCACATTTAATGCGTAGTGGCGGTGCCGTACACGTCGTGGCCACGTGGCACGTTATGACTGGTGGAATTTAATGCTCCATTCATGTGTCCTTTGAGTTTCCCGCTAATTTTCAGTTTTTCGAGCCCAGCCTTTTTAAACTGCCTTTCTTTTCTCTTTCCTCCTTACTTTCTTTCTTTTTGCGCCATTGTTACTCTGTGTTTCTCTTCTCCGAGCTTCTTTACTTGTATTTTCCTTTTCTTGTTTTGGGATTTGGAGTTTTCCCCCTTTTTCCTCCTTTTGGGTTCCATGGTAGATAGCTCTGAGATTAGGAGACTCTGTCATTCCCTTTCGTTTTTCTTTACACGCTTAGGGGCTTCTCTAGGTTCTTCTCATTCTTTTGGCTCTTTAGTTGAAAGTTTTATGTTTGGGGGTAGTGGCTTAGGTCTAGTGTTGGCTGATCTGCTTCCTTTGCTTCGTGAGTCAATGGATTGGTTTGAGGGAATAGTGGGTGAGCGAAGAGTGTTATGTTGGAAGTGAGGTTCAGTGAGCTAGAAACGAGGTTGTCGTCTAGTGACGATCCCGTTGAGGTGGAGGAGGATACCGTTGCTTCTGGCCTAAGAGAGGTTAGGGCTTTTCATGCCCTCGGGGAGGTGTGTGGTCTAGACTTTGACACCCTTTCCAAGTTTAGGGATAGGTTCCAATTCCCTGAGAGGGTTCGGATTCGTCTACCTCATGGAGAGGAACGAGCCTATCATTTTTCGCCCGGGGAAGTGTGCTTCTATGAGGTCGCTTTCTAGTATGGCCTTAGGTTTCCCGTCCACCCGTTCATCATGGAACTTCTAAATCATTTCAACATCGCTCCTGGGCAACTTATGCCAAATTCGTGGAAGATTGTGATTAGTTGTATGGGGATATTGGTGGCCGTCACTGAAGGGGACATGATTAGGGACGAGTTCACATATTTGTATTGTCTGAAGGAGTCAAAGGAGTATGGGTACTATGAACTTGTGCCCTAGGTTAGAAAGGCTAGGATCATCACTGATCTACCATCGTCCTTCCGATATTGGAAATCGAGGTTCCTTTTTGTGTCTGGGGACGGATGGGAGACTCCTTCCGATGAATTCTGGGGTGATATTCCTAGGTTGCTTCGTCGTTGGAGAGCCCCGAGTTTAAGTGCGTTGTCCTTCTGCAAGTCCTTTTTTTTTTTGTTTTTTTTGTTCATTGCTAATATTTCTGTTTGTTGTGTTTGCGCAGTTAAGAAGCGTCCAAAGCTCAAGAGCAGGTACAAGAGGCACATCGAAGCAGCTACTGAAATTGATGACTTCGACGACCCGACCTGGTTGATCCGAGAACTTTGGCTCGTCACTGCCTAGGTCCAGAGCCTTCCCCCTTCGTCTTGCGCGCCATTGAAATCGAGGAGAAGAGTAAGTGTTTATTTCAGATCGTCACTGCCTTGAATTTTCCTTTTTCTTATTTTATTTTATTTATTTATTTATTTTAACAAGTATTTCTTTTTTGCAGAGATGACGAAAAAATTCAATCAGGAGATGTACGCCAATATGAGGGCCAAGAAGAACGAGCCTCTCTCTAACCTCGGGAAGAGGGTGGTGCACGTCGTGGAGAAGGGGACTCCCGTCACTCCTACTACCTCCGTCCCTAAAACTACGAGGACCGTTTCTCCCACCACCTCGGTGGAAAAGATTACTCCACTCTCGAAGAAGCAGTGCGTGGCGGACAAGGGCAAAGAGAAGGCCGACTCACGCTCGTCAAGCATCTGGGAAGATGTTAGCCTGACACTGACGAGGGCACAGGATGCCTTCACTGTTGAGAAGCTCAAGGTCTTCTTTGGCATGCCTTCCAACGAGATCGTGGGTCGTCACATCCACAAGCTCGTCTAGGTGAAGTACTTGTATCACTTACTTTTCCCTTTTTTTTTTGCATGGATCTGAAAGTTGGATGCTCTATGTGATCTTCTTTTCAGCTGCTGGGGGAAACCATTCATATTACGTTGGAGTACCTGAGCCAGGAGGCGAAGGCCTCGTCAGTGGGTTTAAGGTGGAGGCTTTATAGGCTGAGAATTCAAAGTTGAGGAAGGACCTCATTTCTGCCATGGATGAGGCCAACACTGCCAAGGAAAAGGCTAAGGTTCTGGCTGATGACCTTAGGGATGAGAGGCAGCTGACATTGGAGAAGGATGAAAAACTCCAGGCTGTAAAAGAGAGGGTCAAGCCCGTTGCTGCCAAGTCCGTTGAAGCCTTTCAACAAACTGATGAGTACAACACTATACTCTTCAGTTGGTACTACAAGGGTTTCGAGCTCCTTCGACGGTATCTCATCAAGCACCCTACTGGTGTGGACTTGGAAAGCCTGGACCTAGAGGAGGTAGATAAGGAGATGGCAATGGACGAGGCTTCTCAGTCTGTTGCTGCTACTCCCAAGGGGAATGCTCTAGAGCCCACTCCTGCTGGTGGTGATGAAGCTGCTGCGTGAACTTCTCCAGTACACATATATACATGTTTTCCTTTTTTTTTTGGGTGCCTAGTGTGTTTTTGGGCCTTTTATTATAATTCCAAAAAAATGCTCCTTGCCCAGTGTTTTTCGGGCTTTTAATTCCTGTTTATAGACAAGATATATTTATGCTATTGCTTATTTTCATACCTTTGATGGTTCATTCCTTGTTAAGTTTGATTTTTTTGGCCTGTATGTGACTTGCACTTTTGCTAGAATCTGTCTGTTTACCCCCGTCTGTAGGTACTTAGTCACTTTTAGTTGACTTACATCATGCTTAGGAGTTTCGCCATTTAGGTTTCGTTAGTGACTTACATCCGTCTAGCGGAATCTTGTCACTTAGTCATTTTTAGGTGACTTACATTCAACTAAGGAATTTTGTCACTTAGGCTTGTCAGTGATTTACATCCGTCTAGCGGAATCTTATCACTTAGCCATTTTTAGGTGACTTACATCCAACTAAGGAATCTTGTCACTTAGGCTCGCTAGTGATTTACATTTGTCTGGCGGAATCTTATCACTTGGCCTTTTTTAGGTGACTTACATCCAACTAAGGAGTCTTGTCACTTAGGCTCGTTAGTGATTTACACCCGTCTAGCAGAATCTTATCACTTAGCATTTTTTTAGGTGACTTACATTCAACTAAGGAATCTTGTCACTTAGGCTCGTCAGTGATTTACATCCGTCTAGCGGAATCTTATCACTTAGCCTTTTTTTTTTTTTTTTGGGTGTTCTAGGCTTGCATATAATAAGCTGGAATATTGGCTGAATAGTGCTTTTATTGCTTTATTTCAAATATGGATTCAATTGTCTTTTACATTTATTGATGATACTTCTTCAAATGCTCAATGTTCCATGGCCGTGGCAGTTTCCTCCCGTCTATCGTTTCCAGGTGATAGCTGCCTTGTCTTGAGTAATGGATGATCTTGTAAGGTCCTTCCCAGGTTGGACCTAGCTTCCCCTGGGTTGGATCCTTAGTAGCTGGTGTGACTTTGCGTAGGACGAAGTCTCCTATGTTGAGTTTTTGAGCTTCACTCTCTTGTTGTAGTATTTGGCCATCTTCTATTGGTATTTCGTCATCTTCTGGGATGCTCCGTCTCTCACTTCGTCCAGGCAATCCAGGTTGACTCTCAACTGGTCGTCATTGCTGTCTCCACTAAAAACTTCTCTTCTTATGCTGGTGACTTCTACTTCGATTGGAATTACTGCCTTGGTGCCATAAGTGAGCCTGAAGGGAGTTTCTCCTATCGGGGTTCTTGTCGTAGTTCTGTATGCCCACAAGATACTAGGCAATTCTTCTGGCCATACGCCCTTTGCTTCCTTCATCTGAGTGTTGATGATCTTCAGCAGCGTTAGGTTTGTCACTTCCGTCTACCTGTTGGCTTGTGGATGTCTTGGAGACGAGAGTTGGTTCTTGATCCCAATCTTGAGCAAAAGTCTCTGAAGTCTTGGCTGTCGAACTGTCGTCCGTTATCTAATATGATCGTCTGTGATATCCCAAATCTGTAGAGTATGTTCTTCCACATGAAGTTCTGGATCTTTTCCTTCCTGATAGTTGGTTGTGCTTCTGCTTCAACCCATTTTGTGAAGTAATCAATTGTGACCAGTAAGAATTTTACCTGTCTCTTACCTTGGGGTAGTAGGCCCACGATGTCAATTCCCCACTAGGCAAATGGCCACGGGGAGGTTATTGGCGTCAACTTCTCCACTGGGATACGCTGAACATTTCTAAACCTCTGACACTTGTCGCATCGCTCGACAAACTCTTTTCCGTCTTTCTGCATAGTAGGCCAGAAGTAACCTGTTCTAATGATCTTACTTACTAGGGATCTTGGGCCTGCGTGGTCTCTGCATATTCCTTCCTGGATCTCCTCTAGGATGTACTTAGCCTCACCTTCATCGACGCACTTTAGGTAGGGCATGGAGAAGCCTCTTTTGTACAGGGCATCGTTCAAGATAGTGAACTTGACTGTTCTCTTCCTGACTTTCATGGCCTCCTTGACGTCCTGTGGAAGTCGTCCATCTTGAAGGAAAGAGAGAATTGGGGTCATCCAGCTATTTTTGCTCTGAATTGCGAAGGTGTGGATCTCTTCAATGCTAGGATGTTTCTAGACTTCCATCTTTGGATCTGTGCTCGTCGATCCTGCTTCTGACGACGCTTGCTTCGCTATCTTGTTTGCCCCCATATTATGGCTCCTAGGGACCCCTATGAACTCTACCCGATCAAATTCTCGGGCCAGATGCCTCGTCAGCCTTAGGTATTTCTGCATCCTCTCCTCCTTTGTCTCATACTCTTCCTTTATCTATCCCACGACCAGCTTAGAATCACTTTGGAGGAGCAAGATTTTAGCGCCCAACGCCTTTCCGACCCTTAATCCTGTCAGTATTGCCTCGTACTCCGCTTCATTGTTGGTGGCGGGGAATTGAAGCTAAACTCCATATCTGAGTATATCTCCTTCTGGGTGGTGATAATAACCCCTACTTCGCCCATTTTTTGGGCTGACGACCCGTTAGCTTGGATCGTCCAGCTCTCCGCTTCGTCTGGTGCCCCGTCTTCGTCAGGGATTGTGAACTCGGCGATAAAGTCTACTAGTGCTTGTGCTTTGATAGCTGTTCTGGGGTGGTACTCAATGTCGAACTGACTAAGTTCGATTGCCCATTGAACCATTCTTCCTACAGCCTTGGGCTTGTTCATTGACTTCTTTAAGGGTTGATCCGTCATTACCAGGATAGGATTCGCCTGGAAGTAGGGGCGTAGCTTTCGAGAAGCTACAATCAAGGCGAATGCAATCTTCTCAATCCATGGGTACTTTGCTTTAGCTCCTTGGAATGCTTGACTGACATAGTAGACCGGGAGTTATGTTCCATTCTCTTCCCGAATTAAGGTTGCACTCACGGCTGTAGCCGATACTACTAAGTATAAATATAGGTCTTCCCCTTCCTTTGACGGGCTCAGGAGAGGTGGATTGCTTAAGTAGTGTTTAAGCTTTTAGAAGGCCTTTTTGCACTCCTCTGTCCAGGTGAAGGCTTGCTTTAGAGTTTTGAAGAAGGGCAGGCATTTGTCTGTTGCTTTAGAGACGAACCTGTTAAATGCTGCTATCATTCTTATTAGTTTCTGGACTTCTTTCACTGTCTTGGGTGATGCCATCTCTAATATGACTCACACCTTTTCTAGGTTTGCTTCTATCCCCCTCTAGGACACCATGAACCCTAGAAACTTAATAGACGCTACCCCGAAGGTGCACTTGCTAGGGTTCAGTTTCATCTGATATTGCTTGAGAGTAGTGAATGTCTCTTTGAGGTTGTCAAGGTGTGTAGATTCTTCCTTGCTCTTGACGAGCATGTCATCTACGTACACGTCCATGTTTCTCCCGATCTACCTGTTGAACATTCTGTTCACTAACCTCTGGTAGGTTGCTTCTGCATTTTTCAGTCCGAAGGGCATTACCTTGTAGCAGTAGAGCCCTTGGCTTATGATGAAGGCAGTCTTCTCCTGGTCTTCTTCTGACATCTTGATCTGGTTATATCCCGAGAACGCGTCCATGAATGTAAAGAGCTTGTGTCTTGCCATGGAATCCACCAGCTAATCTATTCTTAGCAAGGGGAAGCTGTCTTTCGGGCAAGCCTTGTTTAGGTCCGTGAAGTCTACACACATCCTCCACTTCCCATTCGCCTTCTTGACCAGGGCGATGTTGGCTAGCTAGTTTGGGTAATTGACCTCGTGAATGAAGCCTACTGCCAGTAATTTGTTTACCTCGTCCATGATTACCTGGTTTCGTTCAGGAGCAAAGACTCGTTGCCTCTGCTGGATGGGCTTTTTCTTGGGATCTACATTTAGTTGGTGTTGGATGACCTCAGTAGCTATGCTGGGCATATCCTTGTGACTCCATACAAAAACGTCCAAGTTACCTTTAAGGAATTGGACTAGTTTCTTCCTCATCTCTTCACTCAGAGTCGTCCTTATCCTTGTAGTCTTCATTGGTTCCCCGTCTACCAGCTCCACGGTTTCCAGGGCTTCCACATTTTTTTCCTCTTTCTCCTCGATCATCCACGTATGGTTCTCCTTTGCGGCTAATACCGCCTAGTAGCACTCCCTAGCCAGTACTTGATCTCCCTTGACTTCACCCAAGCCATTTTTCGTCGGGAACTTTACTTTCAGGTAATAGGTGGATGTGGCTGCCTTCCAGTGGTTGAGTGTAGGCCTTTCAATTATCACGTTGTACGAGGAATGATAGCCTACCACCAGGAAGTCAAGCTGGCGAGTCAATTGTCGGGGGTAAGATCCTACCGTGACCGTCAGTGTCATTATGCCTTTGGGATACACCCTATCTCCATTGAAGCTGACGAGAGGGGACTCAAAAGGCCGCAATCTTTAGGGATTTACCTTTAGCTGTTGAAAAGCATAAAGGTAGATAATGTCCGCAGAACTACCGTTGTCTATGAGGATTCTCCTGGTGTTGAACTCCTCTATCATGACCATTATAACCAGGGGGTCATCATGCGGCTGCTTCACCCCTCTGGCATCTTCTTCTGAAAATAAAATGTCCCTATCCATCCTTCTTTTCTTCAGGGATGGTATATTGTGGATGCTGTTTACTTGCCTCTATTGTGACTTCTTGAGGGATCTGAATGACCCACCTGTGGATGGTCCTCCTGTGATCGTCTTTATCTCCCATATTGCGCTCTGTGGACGGTTGAATATATGGTCTTCGTCCCTCGGAACAGCTTCATGCTTATCCTTGTTATCACCTCTGGATCTGCTGGAGTCCCCATTCTTCACAAACTTTTGCAGCTTCCCTTTCCGAATGAGCTCCTCTATTTGCTCATTCAGGTTTCTGCAATCTTCTGTGTAATGGCCGTGATCCTTATGAAAATGGCAGTACTTCTTCTTGTCACACACATTAGGTGATGAGTGCAATGGCCTTGGCCATTTGAGGTAATGTTTGTCCTTAATCTACGTCAAAATTTTGTCAACGAGCATAATTAAAGGGGTAAATTTTACTGTCCGAGGGGTTTTATTGTCTCTTTGCTTGTTCCCGTCAGTGCCCTGACGATCTCCCCTTTCTCTTTTTCGTCCCCTCCGGTCTTCTTCCTTTCCTTCCTTCTCCCTGGGCTTCTCTTCGTCCCTGATTGCTGCCAGGGCATCTTCGGCATACATATACTTTTGTGCTTTCAAGAGCATTTCCGCCATCATCCTAGGAGGGCTCTTCACGAGTGCGACCACAAACTCTCTGAACTTTAATCCGGCTTCGAAGTTCGTCAGCTGCACTTTGTCATCTGCTTCGTCTACCTCTAAGGTTTCTCCAGTGAAGCGTTTCACATAAGACCTTAGGGTCTCCTTCTCCCCTTGCCTGATGGTGAACAGGTGGTCTGCCGGCCTTTTCGGGCGCTGTCCACCGACGAAATGGCGTAAAAAGGAATTGCCCAATTGCTTGAAGTTGTCGATAGACGATGTTGGTAGCTTAGTGAACCATTCCCTTCCTGCTCCTTTAAGAGTGGTAGGGAAGGAACAACAAAGTATCTCGTCAGGGCGCTGTTGAAGACCTAGAGTTATCTTGAAGGTGTTGAGGTGGTCCAGAGGGTCCTTTAGACCGTCAAATGACTCGAGCTGTGGGAGACAAAACTTTGAAAGCACTGGGCATTTCAGGACCGCTGTTGTAAATGGCAAGTCTATCGTCCTGACCATCCTGTCTAAGCTCCGATCTGTTTTTTCCCTTATTGCACTTCTCAGCTCGTCCATTTCCCTTCTTATTTCCCCGAGGAGGTCTGAGTTTGCTCCCTCAAGGGTAGTTGGTTGTCGGTAGTCGTTCTTTCTTTGGCTGTCTCCATCGTCGTTCCAGTTGGTCCCAGAACGATTATCTTCTTGCTGAAGCTGCAACCTCATCTCTTGGTTTTGTCTCGTGAGTTCCACTACGCTGGCAGTGAGTGTTTGGATTTGCAGGGCTAGTGCTGCAGAATCTTAGGGTGTGCCGGACTCCATTTGGACTTTAGAGTTTGAATGGAACTATACTTTCGAACCTAAGTACGAAATTGTTGTCCCCACAGACGGCGCCAAACTGATAATGCTGAGATCGTCAGTCAAGTAGGTTTGTCTAGATGAATCAGCATGAGCTTCATCTTTATACCTGTAAAGTCGAAAAAGGGAACTTCTCTGGGTGGTCACCAGTGTGGTGCCCGGTGTGGTGCCAGCCACGGAGTCTCTGATGGTAAAGTTAGTGAACGGAATGAAAGAGAGGCTATAAGAACTAGAAAATATGAGTGCTTCAGCGTGTGTGTCTATCAAAATGTACCTTGTTTAGTTCTGAAAGGTGTATATATATCTCCCTTGCTTCTAGCCGTTGTGGTGTTTATTATGACTTTAGTGCTTCTTTTGTAATGCCTTTGGGCTCATTAATGTGGGTTTTGATGAGCTTCCAACGGCCTGACAACTAGTTTGTAACTATCCAAGATATTGAATTCCCCTCTTTATGGCTTACCTTCCCTTGTCCATGCGGTTGAGGAGTGGACAATGGTGCTTAATGGGTTCGTCTGGGCAAGGGTGTTCGTTGGGCCTATCAGTTTTCATAACCAAATAAGAATTGTCCACAATGTCAAGTAAAGATTAACATAATTGTACAAATATCTTCAGTACATTAACATGAGATTTATAATAAATTTTAAGTTGCTGGGTGGTGCATGCCAACAATAGTTAAGTTGTTCTCTTGCTAATCGTGAAGTTAAATATGGAGTTACTAAGACATTTCAATGGTGCTATTAGAAGCATGAGAAAATTTTCACCAGGTTAAAAGAAATTTAGGAAGCAGAGTGAAGAGGATTCAGAGAGTCGAGATTTGGTGGCTTTGATAATCATGTCTGATCCCCCCTTAATTTGTAGCAGGAATTTCTCCCCTTAATTTTACAATAGTAAAAGGGGATATTGTTGCTATTTGGAAGCTAGCTTGCTTTTGAGAATATGAATTATTAGTCTTTGTCTTGGGCAATAATCATGTAAGGGTGTGTATGATAGTTATGATATTTGCTAGCTTTAAAGGATTGGTTATATATATATATATATGTTTGTTCGTTTAGACCCCTTAAACTAGATTGTTTAACTTAATAAATTAACCAAGTGATTACTTAGATTAATTATTTAGATCTAGATTAAACACAAATAAATCATATTATGCAAAGATGCGGAAAAGTAAATAACACACGATATGATGACCTAGGAAAACCAATGAAACGAACTGTTTCAAGGTAAAAACCTGGAGAGGATTTAATATAGCTATTCTCAAGGTAAAACAAATCCACTATAAGAGAATTGGAGTTTTTACAATCAGATTTAACCCTAAATCTATTGCTACTTCTAGTAGTAACTTACTGACATAACCACGTGTAAGCTCCGAATTCACGAACTCCTTTTCTTCTTGGATTTACACCAACACAAGCCACCTTACTTGTGACTTTGAGATCCCACTCAAAGGTTTAGCAACACAAACTCTCCAGTTTGTGACTACAAGACTACCCTTGAAGGTTTAGATCATCAGCAGTGGTTAATCTTGTTGCAGCAACTTCAAATCTACCAGATCTAATGATATGAGAATGATTTCCGGTAGTGACTTTGATAGAGGAAGACACAATACCTTTTAGATCTCACAAGAGCACCTCCAAAGTCTCTCAAAAGCTCTCAAAACGTAGTTAGAGTTTTCCTTTATATACTAGAAGTGTTTTACTTGAAACCCAAAACGTTTAAGCAGAGTTTGGGCTGAAATAGAATTCTACAGAAATTTCATGTTTGCAATTTTCGATCATTCGGATCTAATTTTCGATCGGTCGGATTTCACTGAATTTGAACTCTTCTTTCTGCAGCTTGTATTTTCTTGTGTTTTGACTTGTAACATCTTGAGCATTGTCTAATAAACTCTATAGATTCTAAGATCTATACCTAGACAAGTTTGTACTCACGGTTTGCCAATATTATTCTAAACTTTTAGAACCTAATAATATATATATATATGTTGATTGGATTTTGTTTTTTCTTGGATAAGAAAAGCTATTGTTGGATAGGTACACCAGGCTTCACGTGATGTTCTGATAATTCAATAATCACTGCTATATTGAACAATGAAACAACTTGTAATTAAACAGATTAGCTACTGTACAGATTGATAAGACCTTCAAGTTGCATCGAGGTTTTTGTTTTTGTTTTTTTGTTTTTTGTTTTTTTCATTTTTCAAGTTGTAATGAAAGTTGCATATATGTTTGGTTGCATTGTCTTAAGAATCTGCATTGCATCTTGCATAGTTCAAATTTCAAACTGAGAAAGCTAAAAAAATAAAAAATAAAAATAAAAAAATAAAAACTGTTGTACATGAAGGCAATATAAGTAATAGTCCAAGCACATTTATTTATCTCATGATTTATGTAATTGCACGATACAACATTTTATTCATATACATTTGCTCTTAATATAATCAGCACCCTTATTTTGCATATTTGACTTTGTAGTCTTTCCAGAGCTGATTAGCATTCTTCCCTAGCAGTTCAACAAAAAAATTAGAACTATAACCATTCCTCAATTTCTTATTCAATTCAGCCACGAACCCATTTCTAAGACTATTGCAATAGTCCAAAAATCGAGCTGTAACATCGTAGCCTTGATCCCATCTATTACCTTGCCAAGGCTTCACCCAATGGCTAGGTGCATACCCTGCCTTCAACCTCACATAATCAGCAATTCCTTCAATCAATCCTAGTGGTGGAGTACTTCGCACATTTCCATTCCACTGCCATACGTGTGTAATTTCGTGGTATATAACTCCTGTGATTTCGGTTTTCGCATCTCCAGAATAGCCATTGTTGTACTGTGCACTAACACAGATGTCGCCGTTGAAAGTACTTGCAATTCCGTCCGTTACATTGATGAACAATCTCACTGTTGCCACGTTCTTTCTGTCCGCAATATTGTTTTGCTGGAAGAGACTCCATACGAAATCTGTGGCAGTTTTCATTGTTTGCTTACTATATTCAAACCCAATCTGATTTTTGAAACGAACTCCACCAGGAGTCCTCCAAGCGTTGTTGGTGACAACATATTGAACTGCATAGACGCCAATGCCATGCATGGCTACGTCTAGGGTTACTAGGAAAGAAAGGAAAAACATGTTGTGAGTCATAGTTGTCTTGTTCTTTTACTAGGTTTTGTACCAGGCATAGAACACCGCTCTAAGATTTATACTGGCAAAGTTTATGGACCAAAATAGTTTTAGGGACAAAAAATTAACTTTTTAAAGTTCAGGGATGATGAACAAGTTTTTAATAAAGTTTAGAGACTAAAATAATATTTTACAATTTATTTTTTCAATAGTTTATTTTTTCATGGCGTGTTCTCTATCTATTTTGATTTTTTGATAATTCAATCATTAGAATAAGTGGAGAAATTTGATTTGAACTTGCTCCTTATAAAGAAGACCAAACAATACCACTAAACTACAAGATTTTTAATTACTTCTTAATATTGAAAAACACATTAATTACAAGGCTACAGCTTACAGGCATACAAAATTGAATGCAGCAGTTGACCTCAACTCTTTCTCATTTCAATACTTGAAAAATATATATATCCTAGAAAAGATATGCCACTTCTGAAATTTTGGCCGATTGTAAAATTTAATGGAGAAAAATCTTGTATTATTTGAGGTAACACCTTTGATAGAAAATGACACCATTTTGCTGTTTTACAAATTTAAAACGACAACATTTTTGTCAATGATGTTAGGGAAATTAATGAAAGGTTTTATTCAAAACCTTTTGAAAAGGTATAGGATTCAAATTGAAAATTTTTAAAAGAGTATGATCAGTTTAATATTACTGCTATTCCATACTGTTTAAAATACCATTTATTAAAAAATTAAAAATTAGTGTTGGTAAGTCCAAGTTAAGCCATTATAATTTACTAGCCTCTTCATACGCGCTTTGTGCGTGCAATGAGGGTTTTTTTTTTTGGGGAGGAGGTATTTGGTATCAAATGATACCATGTCAGGGGTATCAAAATCCAATAAGTGTAAGACACGTCAGCAAAAAATAACTACCCCACTAACAAATTAAAGACATGTGTTAGTGGGTAGTTATTTTTACACACATGTCACTCATTTATTAGGTTTTGATATAGATAACATGGTATCATTTGATACAAAATATTTTTTTTTTCTTGAGAGAAATATCAAAGTAGAATGAGAAGTTTTTTTATTTTATTTTATTTTATTTTAATTTTGATTTTGGATAAATTTGTTTTGAAGACGAGGATTAGTAAGAGAATGTCTTATTTTGTAGGTATTTTACGTGAAGTTTGAGATATATTTTTAGCAGGTTGTCCTTAAATTTTGTCCGTATTAAACATAGGGTTTAGAGGTATTTCTGAACTACATAAAAATCCAGTCTAAAAAGGAAAATCCTCTTATATATAGTATATATAGATAATTATTTTGATATCTATTTAAAACTATTGATAACATATCAAGGGTTTGTATATTAGTGAGTAGTGACATTGTCTAGTCTTCTTTATAAAGGACTACATTTTGAATCTATAATAATTACTCATTGCAACAATTATTTAAAAAATAAATATTGATAACGTGACAAATCTAGTTAACATTTAAAATTGAATGAATATAGTATTTTAGAAAGTTGATAATAAAAGTATCTTAACAATTAGAGAGGATCTTAATCCTTATTTAATACCCTAATTTCCCATCTATTTTTCTAGCAATCTTCGATCACCTTTTCATTGTAAATTCGGAGCAAAATAATTTTAACAATTTTAATCTTGAATTAAAGGTCCGTTGAAGCGGTGGTTATAGTACGTACGTTCACGCTATGAATGAAAAGGTTGAAAATTGGGGTTTCATGATAAGGTTGAAACTTGGTATCTGTCAGGGAAAGCAAGCCCAACTTAGATGACCTGTGGACATTCTATCACAAAAAAAAAAAAAAAAAAAAAAAAAAAAACTTTTGTATGAAATGTTGAGCAGGACACCAGGTATTACCGTATTAGTCCAGATCAACGATTATTTAGGTTTTGCATACACTTACACACGACCATATACACGTCAGGGCAGCTCAAACATAGGTAAGTTAAGGCAATGGCCTAAGGCCCCATATAAAAGGCCTCCTCAACATTAATTAATATAATATTAATCTATCTGTCTTAATAATCTTTTAAGGTTATTTCACCAAATAAGAAAAAGAAAATTTCCCCTCTTAGCCAATATATAGGGACAAAATTGGCCTTTACCCTTTTAAAAAAACAATCCAGCATTTTGCCCAATTTCCCAAACTAATGAGGGAAATGCTACTCTTTTGAATCTCGACTTTTTCAAAATCGAGTTTAAAAAAAAAAAAAATTGGAAGCCTATAGTGGCGTTTTAAGAAACCTATAGTAACGTTTAAGAAGCCTATAGTAACGTTTTAAGGACCTATAGTGGCGTTTTGGAACTCAATCTTCATGAACTCGAGTTCAATGCAAGTTTTTCCTTTTTTTTTTACCTATAACTCAAGTTCATGGAGTTCGAGTTACAAAACGCCACTATAGGCTCATTAAAACGTCAGTATAGGCTTCTTAAAACGCCACTATAAGGCTTAATTTGATTTTGAGAAAATCGAGTTTCAAAAGAGGGACATCTCTCTAATTAATTTGGGAAAGGGGGCAAAATGCTGGATTGTTTTTTTAAAAAGCGCAGAGGCCAATTTTTTCCCAATATATAGAATGCATTCAACACATCATTTTAATAGATCAACAGGTTTAAACTTATCTCTTTATTTTCACTTTTTATCTTCTTTTTTAATTCCATGTCTACATGTTAGCATCTACTTTTATGGACCTATTAGAACATTAGCATTTGGTTTCTTAAAAAACTTGTCATTTTACATTCTAAAATGTTACTTTATCTATTTTAGCATGTCATTTCACAATTCACCCAACATCGCATTTCTTATTTTAAGATACAACCATTACAATAATATAAACTACCCAATTAAATAATATAAATCTATAAAGAATCTCTCTCTTCTCTCTCTCTCTGCCTCTCCATCTATTTCTTTCTCCCGCAACCTATCCCTTTCTCCCTCTAGCGACCTAGAATTAAAACCAGCAACTGAAACCAATCAGAACCCAACAATTGTGAGCAAAACCTAGCTACCAATGCCGATCCATCATCACAGTTGTCGTCTTCAAAGCTGCTGCCGTCTACCAAAGAGAGAGAGTGCGACATAGAGAGGAAGAGGTGTAAAGGAGAGAGAGAGATGAGTAAAATAAAAGAATTTAATTTTAGAAACAATGAATAGTAATTTCTATATGTAACAAATTACTGTAGCATAGTTGTTAAAATTTTTAGACATAAGAATCCGGTTGTTGGGTTTTTTATTTTATTTTATTATTTATTTATTTATTTATTTTTAATTTGGAGTTGTAAAATGCTAAAATATAGCTTTTAGTAAACCAAACACTAATGTTCTTAGGGTACGTTTGGTACACTGAATGGAGATTACGACATGAATTGTAATCTTTATTACTAGTAATAAAGTGTGTTGTAATGTAATAACTAAACATATTCATTAGTTTAGTTGAGTTATAACATTAGAATGAAACTTAACATTTATTTTAGGAAATATCTTACTCATATAATTATATCGCCTTAAAAATTGTTATTTTTAAATTTAAGAGAGATATGTGTTATTTTTTATGATTTTTTATTTTTATAATTGTTAGATGTATATGAAAAGTTTGTTTATATGGAAATATATTAAGTTTTGAAATTATTGCACTTACCAAGGAATAGTTAATACAACATTTTAAAAAGAAATAGTTATTCCTCATTTTGAAGAATAGCTATTCATAAGGAATGACTATTCCTTGTAATAAAAACATAACCAAACTAAAGAATAACTAAACCATAGGAATAACTATTACATTACAACGCTTATTACAGTCTACCAAACATGCCCTTAATTACACATCACCTCATTTTTAAAACTCTTTTAAGACATCAAATCATCAACCCACATGTTTCCTCTAATAGTTTTTTATACATTTTTTTAATAATTTAATTAATTTTTGACTTTTCCCAATTCTTATTTGTACCTAAACCCTAAACTATGCATAGTTCTTAAAATTTATATTGTTCCTAAGATCACACTAAAATTAAAGAAAATTGTTAAAGATATTATAAATTGTGTGACGCTAGAAATATTACAAATTTTATTATAAAGAATTTAGAAATAGAAGGGTGATCAATCACTTAAAAAAAATTTAAACATTCATTTATTTAATAGTTGAATGAAACCCACCAATCACATTTACTGTGATATTAGTTTTCCTACAAATGTAACAATAACATGTAGGGCAATTCTCTAAAAAAAAAAAATGTACAAGTGAATCACATGTACATTTATTCACATATACAAGTATGATAAATTCTGTAGGGGCATAATGTGAATGTTAATAAAATAATGGGGATTGACTTTAAAAGAGGGTTTAATTTTGGGACATTACAAAATGAGAATACATATGGAACAATTTGGGATGGAGGGAGTATGGAATACAAATCTGATAGCTTTTGCGGAAGCAATATAAAACAAAAAAAATTATATTTTCATTTAAAGATCGTTGTACCACACAACCATGGATTCTAAATAGAACAAAATTGCGTACCTCTCTTAGCAACCCAAGCATGTTGCCTCTCAAGGTATTCACGTCTCTCTCTCTATTTCTTTTTGAGTTTTCAGAAGACTGCAGTATCACTTAATAGTTCTGATGGCCAACCACTAATTATGATATTTTAAAATCTTATTTTATCTAAGACTTCTAAAACCCAAGAGAGAGATTGGACGTGGGATCCTTAGGGATCCTAATCTTCAGTTGTAGGATTTATCAATAACTTTTTGAACGTTATTGACTTATCTTGAAACTCTTTCAAAATTATTTCTTAATTTTCTCAACCATATCAAGAAAATATTTGAACTTCTACAGATTGAAATAATGTCTATCAACACATTGCAATTGACCCCTAAAGATTAGAGAATTACAAATGAGGTCCCATTTCATACAATTTTATATCTATGTCCTTCCACCATACTATATTCCCACAAACCACTAGGACTGGATAAATATCACTGTCATGTCCCTAGCTTATGTGACCCTTAATTTCTTGATTTCATAATTTCTATTGGACTCCAAAATATCTTTAAAAAAACTCTTTAAATATATATATATACAATATTATATAAATGAAAAAACATTTTTGAAAAATGTCACCGGCCGGTTTTGTTTTGAGTCCAACTTCAATATGAAAATCAACTGAATATACTATATTCTTTAGAGACTGGTGGATTCATTGTTGAGCATTTATATATTTTACTCATTACACACATAACCCAACGTGTCTGTATATAGCCTTTGAAATTGGCATCACCAGTTGACATTGTCAAAGTTATGTGCATAATAAATAAATATACACAAACCCCTCATATTTGAGGACAATAGAAAAATTGTGATAGAACAACCTTTTAATTAACAATGATCACTCCATAAGGTGTCCTTGATCGGATCCAATTCAGTGTATGTACTTGTTACATTACACCCACTTGTTTGCTTAAAGTCACTACTTCAATGATGGAGTAAATCATCCTATCATATAGCAGCACAACAAGTGTAGGCTTCAGTGGTAATATTCAATTAATATCCACAGCCTAGAAAAATTTAATAATCTATGAAAAATCATTACTCCCTATCTTTGGTTTCTTAACCATTAACATGATTTTTCCTACAGAGGTAACATCACATGCCCCATTTAAACAATGAAATATACCTATAAAAGTTATGAACGTGAAAATAAAATTTTATTATCAAATAAAAATGCATAGTATTGTTTTTGAGGACACATAATTCTAACAAAATCATCTGTACCACATTTTTTATTCCGCTTTATGTTCCACTTATCACAATTTGTCATGTGTATACTTTTTTTCATTTTAAACTTTGGCTATTTTATAAGAAAAATTAAACAAATACATGACAAGTTGTGATTGATGGAACATATAATAGAACACAAAAAAAGGGTACAAATGATTTGTATTCGGGAGTACGATATTAGTTTGTTTACAACTTATGTAACAATATATATGATTAGTTGACTTTAACAACATAACAAATAGTTGGTAGTTGAATGAAACCCACCAATCAAATTCATTATGATATTTGTTCGCTTAAAATTGATATAACAATAAATATGATTAGTTGACTTTAACAACATAACAAGTAGTTGGCAGTTGAATGAAACTTACCAATCACATTCATTATGATATTAGTTTGCTTACAACTGATATAACAATAAATATGATTAGTTGACTTTAACATCATTATAAGTGAATATCAAATATTTTTATGATTCATGGCACATCAGTTTAAGATTTATGTAATCAAATTTGTAGCGTTACGGCCATCACTCAATATTAAATGGAAAGGATGACCAGTCCTCTTATCTAGAAAATTAAGTTGGGTTTGAGATGCATGGGTAATCATGGCATGGCATGGGTATTCTTTCCCCTACATGTTTTTCACATGTGATTACCCCTCAAGTCCTTCTTCTTCTTCTTCTTCTTTTATTTATTTTTATTTAATTTTTAAAGAGATCGAATTCCACCACTGTTCGCAAAATTTGAAGGTAACTCGTTCGCAAAATTTGAAGGTAACTCTTATACATAATGCTTTTAAAATTCTAATCAAAATGGGAACTATTAAATAGTATTAGTCAATGTTTTGTTTAGAAATTCATCATGTGATAATATCCCAAAAGAGTCAAAGATCCATATAATAAACTAGGCCAAAATGTAAAACTCACCCTTTAAGTTTCATCACTTTTCATTTCAGTCTTGTAAGTTTGCATTTTGTCATTTCAGTCCTCTAAATTTTAATCCTCCTCAATTCAGTCATTTGTTAACATTTCATCCATTTCTGCCGTTAGCATGCTCAAAGCTACATCGTTTTGCCCTTAATTTAATATTTAATATATATTTTATTATTTATTTCTTAATTAAAAAAAAAAAACCGTTAGTTAAAAGAAATCAGAAATTAAAATAACACTCATCCTCATCCAAAGAACACGAATTGGACAAATGAACACAGATGGAACCTCAGATAAGTCCAGCTCTTCAATCATCTTCTTCAGTCTACACCAGCTCCAACAACCCTACCCAAAACCTCATCTTTGACAGCAGTGTCCAGATCTAGAACATGCCCATCTCCACCACCTTCATACCCAACAACCCCATCTGGCCATCCCTCCTATAGGGCTGAAACATAGGCATTTCAGAATCCCCTTGTGAAACTAAAAACCAAACCAAATATACAAAGCACCCACCCAAAATCACTGAACTAACAAGACCACTCTTCAAGGCACATTACACCTAGCTTGCACATGAGATGTGAAAAGATGGGATAAAAGAGAGAATATAAAGGTCGTGAGTGGGTGGGTTTCAAGTCGTGTTCTTCAGATGGAGAGGGCTGCCATGTTAATTAATTTCTGGGGTTTCTTTTTTTTTTTGTAATTAACGTTTTTATAAAAAAAGAAAAGAAAAGAAATAAATAATAAAATAAATATTAAATATTAAGTTAAGGCCAAAACGACGTAGTTTTGGATAGTTTAACGGCATGAATTGATAGAATGTTAACGGAGGACTGAATTGAGAATAATTAAAACTTAGAGGATTGAAATGACAAAATGCAAATTTAAAGGACTGAAATGAAAAGTGATGAAATTTAAAGGGTGAGTTTTGCATTTTGGCCAATAAACTTTCATATCACGTAATACCGTAATAGTCCTGCTCACAGTTTGATAGTTAATAAATAATAGAAAAGGGCGAAGCCCCATCCAAAAAAAAAAAAAAAAAAAAGTCCTAGGCTCCTTGCCATCTTATATATAAATTGGAAGGATTTTACCAACGTGTGCTCTAAGGGTACACAATAGTATACCATTTTAAAAAAAAGTTTTATTGGGAATTGAAAAAGTTTGACAACTTTTTCAATTTTCGATAAAATTTTTCTAAAAACGGATTTGTTAAATGTATGCCCTAAGACCCTTTAAAAGTAAGGTTTCTTAACTTTTCTCATTTCCACCATGTTAATTGTTTGGGCAAGGACTCATGATAATTTTTTTTGGGTATATAATTATAACTAAGGAACAATAAATCTGTTACAAACATGCTCAGTTTTGTCATTAGCCAACAAATCATCCACCCAGGCGGTGGGTCATTCAGAAAGAGGCAGTCTGATATAAGATCAGCTCCCATTTTAGCTAGTTTGTCAACACAACTATTAGCTTCCCTATACACATACACCACTGGGCAGTTAGTAAAAGTTTTCATCAGGTTCCTACAATCATTTAAGAGAGGTTCTAACATGAGGTTTACAATTGACAACTTGTCGTCTTTAATTGGCATTTGGCATGTCTAGCGTGGAAAAACTGAATATGACAATTACAACATCATAATCTAAAACCAGAACATATATAAAATAAAATAAAATAACAAATAGAAAACCTGGGTTTTCGACATAGAAACATGCCCAACTTAGGTGACTTGAGGACAAATTGCTGTAGGACAAAAACAACAGGACACCAGAATCAAGGGAAGACCAACGAATTGAATAACTGATATTTTGAGTTTTCGGGTGATTTAGTAGCATCTAGCAAGAGAGTAAGAACATTAAGATTAGTTGCAAAATAGTAATCTAAAAGTATTAGAGCTTGTCCTGTAGTGATTTATATATGGTGTAAAGATAAATAAATAAATGCAAATTATGTCAAGAAAAGTGAACGATTACATGTCTAGCTTTGCCTCTAACAGCAACAATAGGAGATTTTATGGTGAATAAAGACATGAATCCAGTAAAGTGATAAAAATTTCTAGTAATGTTCAACCAATATATTTAGAAAATTAATGTGAAAAGAGTATAACAAAAGTTAAGTGTAAATGTTCAAAAATGACAAAAAAAATATATATATATATTTATATATATAATAGTTTTCATTATCAATTAAGAAGAGTCCAACAATGTCAAATGAAGATTAACATAGTTGTACAAATATCTTCAGTACAATAACATGAGAGTTATAATAAAATTTTAAGTTGCTGGGTGGTGCAAGCCAACAATAGTTAAGTTTCTCTTTCGCTAATCGCAGAGACGGAGCTACCTTATTGCTTATTGGGGGACCGTCCCCCCCCCCCCCCCAAAAATATTCCTAAGATCTCAACTAGGGGTGTCCACGGGTCGGATCATCCGGTTTGGGTCCGTCGGTTTCGGGTAGGTTGTCGGTCAGTTTCGGGTTTTGAAGCCGGTGCCGATATTTCTCTAGATCGGTCAAGATCTGGCCGATATTTGGCCAGATCTGTCGAATCTGGACTAGATCTCAACGAGATCTCGCCGAATCTGGTGGATTTCATGTTGCTCTTCGTCGAAAAATAAAAAATATCGCCGGATCTGGTGGATTGCAGTGGATTTCAAGAAGCTCTTTGTCGGAAAACCTTTGGATCTCGTCGGTTTTTGTTGATTTTATGGTCGGGTCAGGTGGCTCGGGTTTTTGGGGAGAAAACCTGCCAGCCGACCCGAAGGGATCGGGTCCTGTGGGTGGCGACCCGCCAGCGACTGTCGGATTGATCGGTTCGGGTGGTGGCCGGTCGGTTTCGGGCGGGTCCGGCAGGTTGAGCAGGTCACCGGGTTGTGTGGACACCCCTAATCTCAACATAGTCCAATAAATATATGACACAAAGTCCACAAATCCTCAAATAATATACTAGCTAGCCCCCCAGTTGTCCAAATGATTCTTTGAATACCCAATGGATAATAACAACTATTTCAAAAGAGCATCATTTAGTCACTTCTTCAAACAAAAACTTACCCTTTTTTTTTTCTCAATCTCAAGAAGCTACCTTTAGTACTTCTCCCTATTGTTGCCAGCCTACACTGCCATCTCTCAAGTCAATACGTTAACTCACTTCTCAACACAACCAAATAAACTCAAGCATATAGGCATTTAGATTTAAGTTTTGTTATAGATATGATAATGGTCATATGGTTTTGTTTTGTTTTGTTTTTATTTTTTATTTTTTTTATGATATGAATCTAACCATATGAGTTTTTGCGTTTCTAATTAGATTAATGAATATGTTTTGTTTATCAAGATTTTGTTCTTCAATTTTTGTATTGCTTGCTATATTATAATATATTTTATCTCTCTATGTCATCATTTTTTTAAGTTGATTTTTTTTTTCGGTTTGAAATTAGGTGCTAAATAATTCATTAAAAAAAATTAAAATATAGGAAATTTTCAATATTACAAATAATAATGGGTTGATAGTTTTTTAAATAATAGTAAAATTTTTGTATATATCTGTAGTGAACTAAATAATTGTTGAGAATGTGATGATATATCAAAGTTGATAATTCTGTATTCAATAAATTTTTGAATTATGATTATTGTATTAATACTACAATTTTGTTTTGTGGAGATTCTAACAAAAATTACTACAAAACGGCCTCCCAAGTATAAATTCCTAACTACGCCCTGGGCTAATTGGGAAGTTAATTATCGAGTTACTAAGACATTTCAATGGTGCTATTAGAAGCATGAGAAAATTTTCACCTAGTTAAAAGAAATTTAGGAAACAGAGTGAAGAGGATTCAGAAGGCTAAAATGGGGATATACCCCTTCCGCTGAAACTTTCTAGTAAAATGCCCCAAGTCTGAAACTATTTAAGGATATGTCATTGTTTTAAATTCGATTTGGTGAAAATCGAGTTATATGCAATCAAACTTAAAAAAAAGAAAAAAGAAAAAAAAAAATCCTACATGGAACTCAAGTTCCATGCAAGATTTTTCAAGAAACTCGATTTTCTAAAAATCAAGTTTCAAAACAGAGGCATATCCCTAAATAGAACATTAAGATTAGTTGCAAAATAGTAATCTAAAAGTATTAGAGATTGTCCTGTAGTGATTTATATTGGTGTAAAGTTAAAAAAAATAAATGCAAATTATGTCAAGAAAAGTGAACGATTACATGTCTTTGCCTCTAACAGCAACAATAGGAGATTTTATGGTGAATAAAGACATGAATCCAGAAAAGTGATAAAATTTCTAGTAATGTTAAACCAATATATTTAGAAAATTAATGTGAAAAGAGTATAAGAAAAGTTAAGTGTACATGTTCAAAAATGACAAAAATATATATAATAGATTTCATTATCAATTAAGAAGAGTCCAACAATGTCAAATGAAGATTAACATGGGACCTAAGTAGTTCTCTCAAGTCCATCGAGAACGTTTCTCTTCTTCAAGTTTCCGACGGCGCCCCTTTACTTTGGCGCAGTAACCCAAAACCTTCTATACTTCCCCCAAAAAATGTCTCTTCTTTGTTCCCTTATACTACCCAATCAGTATCTTTGCTTTTAATTCTTACCTTCTCCTTCTTGTACTGTTAGAACCACTACTTTCAAACCTCGTAGTGGGTTTTCCCTAGACGTGGCAAAACGGGCGGGTTGGGTCAATCGAGTTTGCGGGTCAAATGGGTCGTGGGTTAAAACGGGTCATTTTTAAACGAGTCAAACGGGTTGCGGGTCAATCGAGTTGCGGGTCGGGTCGGGTCGGGTTGACCCGTATTTTTCAAACAAATTTTTTTTTTTTTTTTTTTCAATTACAAAAACAAATCAATGACAACCTGTTTAGAGAGAATGAATAAAATCAATTAATAAAATGAATTGCACTTAATGCCACTTGTTAATATCCTTCCAATTCTGACAGTTTTGACTTTTGAGCATGACAAAAATTATTTATAGTCATAAATTTATGATGTAAAAAGTCTTCAATGTTATTAGTTCACTGTCAAAATGCATATAATTACAAGTTTACAACTTCAAAAAGAGATAGATCTTAAAACAAACAAAACAAGTAAGCCAGCAAAGTAGCAAGTTATCGGTCTTCTAAGTGCACATGTTTCTGTTGCATTTAAAATAATAGTAAAGTTATATTACTTAGAAAGATAAACTAAATAAAAAAGATTTAAAAATAAACATAACATATTAAGTAAAGAAGAATAAGTAAATATTTTATAAGAATTACACCTCAATCTCAATCTACTCAACGTTGGTAGCAGATTCAGCAATGCAAATATTCATACTTGCAAAGTGTAGCTCAAGTTGGCCAACGCAAGCTTGAAACTGAAAAAGTGTGGAAGTAGAGAGGCGCAACGCAAGCTTAAAACTAAAAAAATGTGGAAGTGTGAAAAGAAAAGAAGGGCAGAGGAAGCTTTACCGCTTAGGCCCTTGTGGATGTGGTTGTCACGTTTTGTTTCACTCTTTCATGTTTGTGAATCACAATTTTGGCTTTGGACTATAGCTAAGCTAGTCAATTGAATTAGATTTTTTTTAATCTTTTTTTTAATGGTTTTGTTGTCTAAGTCTTGTCTCATTCTCATGTCATGTCTGTGGAGGCAAAGCTGAAGCTTTATTGGTTGTGATTCGTGAAGCCCTCAAATAGTCAAATTGCATGTGAAAAGCTATTGTCTTGTCTTGTAATTTATTGACTATTGTCTATTGGTTTGGTTCTGGTGCTTTGTGCTTTATGCACTTAGTATCAGGACGTAGTTTAAATATTTTTTTAGCGAATTTTTTTTAACGGGTCGGGTCACGGGTTATCCGGGTTGGGTCGGGTTGACTTGCAAAAAAATCGGGTCGGGTCACGGGTCAACCTGTTTTTGCTTCGGGTCAAAAAAATCGGGTTCGGGTCAGGTATTTTTCAGGTCAAGTCAGAAAATTCTGACTCGTTTTGCCATGTCTAGTTTTCCCATAACTTTCCTTCACCTTTGCTTTATACCTTTTACCCCTTCCTTTGACTTTTCCTTACTCCTTTACCAATACTTCTTTTGTTTGGCTTTTCTTTGTTTGCGTGTGATTTGCTTTTGGCGTGTCCTACTCTGAATCTTCCTCTGTTTGGAAACTTCTTTTCTTTTCTGCTGACTATGGGGGACCTATTTCCAGCAAGAGAATTTGGCTGGACTGAAAGTAGTGGGTCCGAAGTCAGTGGTGGACCCTTTGTTGAAGAATCTGATGCTTCATCCCAAGCCAATGAAGGAAATGAAGCTCCATTTGCGCGGCATGGGCCTGTTATTGAAGCTAATGCAGAAAATATCAACATGCAAAGGGATTTATGGAGCCATTGTGCCATCGGCTTCATTCTGGATTATAGGAAGTTCTCAGTGCATCATCTACAAATGGTAATTGAAGAGGGTAAAATTAGGGACGACGGGTCCATTCAAATGAACCTGACGGTTCTAGACCAGTTGGCTAATAGTGGACGGATCCACGATGCACGGGCGCAAGGTGGACGGATCTTGAGGCCACGTGACATCCACATGGTTTGAGTAACCTCCAAGGAATCCTAAATGGAAACAACTTGCGTCCCACAATCAACCTTAATTGATAGAGTCCCAATATGAATAGAATCCTAACGCAAGAAGGATCCTGTAATATACGCCCATTAATGATGATCTTCTCCAAAAGGAAACGCCTTCCTACGCAAGAAACGGAGGTCGGTTCTACACTACTATAAAAACCCAAAGGCTCTCAGAAAATAAGGTACGCATAATTCACCCCAGCTCTGGCACTCTAGAGTTGTAAAAAGGTTTTTTGACTTAACCTTCGGAGGGTCTTTGGCCGATACCACACCAGTATTCTTCTAGGGTTTTCTCTGTTGTTGTTTTACAGGCATCGTTTCAAGCACGTGAGTAGCATGTGGCTTACTGAGGATTTCCGGCATCATTAGTTGGCGCTGTCTGTGGGAAGCTGTGATTTGCAAGCGTATATCGCCTCCCAAACAAAGAGTTGCATGGTGCTTACTCGCTCGATGGAAACCACCAACGACGCTCAAGGAGACGAACCACGCGCGACCGCCCTCGAGAGACAGGTTCAAACTCTCGCCACTGCCGTGGAGTGCCTCACTAAACAAAATCGTGACCTGGAAGAATAGTTGTGCCAAAGAATGCAGATCTTAATACTCAAGATAAGGACCAAGAAGGCACCAGCGCTGAAAGGAGGAACCAAGAAGGGCCGGAAGGAAGCAATGCCCCAAGCAAACCAGAACGACAGGACACAAGCTGGCCATCCGCCACCGAAATGGTTCTACCTCACATAGTCGTCGAGATGCAGATGATGAAGGAACAGATGGACTTTATGATGAACGCCCTTAGAGGATGGGTGTCTAGCGACCTCGATGACTTGGTGCATCGGACTGATTCACCATTCACAGCATCTGTCACTTCATTCCCCCTTCCACCGAAGTTTCGTATGCCGCAGGTGGAAAATTACAATGGATCCAAGAACCCCTTAGATCACTTGGAATCTTTCAAGACTCTGATGCCCCTTCAAAGGGTGGTAGACGAGTTCATGTGCAGAGCCTTCCCCACCACACTGAAGGGATCCGCAAGGATCTGGTTTAGTAGGCTGACGCCCAACTCCATTGGTACCTTCAAGGAGTTAAGCGCCTAGCTCGCCTCGCACTTCATCGGGGGGCACAGGTATAAGAAGTCCACTGCATGCTTGATGAACATTAAGCAACGGGAGGACGAGACGCTGAGGTCCTACATCGCCTGCTTTAACAAAGAGGCTCTCTCGATTGATGAAGCAGATGAAAAGATACTCGTGGCTACCTTCACGAACGGACTGTGGAAGGGTAAGTTCCTGTTTTCCCTCTACAAGAACGACCCGAAAACTATGTTAGATGTGCTGTATAGGGCAACTAAATACATGAATGCAGAAGATGCGTTGCTGGCCTGAGAAGAGAAGCCTAAGAAGAGGGAATGACAGGAAGACGTACGGCAGGATAGGGGGTGAAAGATGGCTAGGACCGGAGAACGGCAAGAGGACAGGCGCTCCAAGCCCCCTGCAGGGAAATTCACGAGTTTCACCCCGCTGACTGCCCCGATCGACTAAGTCTTGATGCAAATCAAAGACGAAGGAGCTCTGACATTTCTCGGCAAGTTGAAGGGAGATCCTAGTAAGAGGCCTAGAGACAAGTACTACCGCTTCCACCGAGATCATGGACATGACACAGCCGACTGCTACGACTTAAAGCAATAAATCGAAGCTCTTATCAGGCAAGGAAAGCTGCAAAGGTTCGTCAGCAGGGAGAAAGCGGATCCACCTCAAGAGCAAGCTCCCCATAGGGAGAACGAGCGTCCTAGGCCACCCATGGGAGATATAAGAATGATTGTAGGGGGCACAACGGCTACTGGGTCATCTAAAAAAGCCGGTAAGACGTACCTCAGGATGGTTCAGAACGTCCAGCTGACGGGTTCGGTACCAAAGATGGCGCGGGTTGACAACCCAGTTATCGAATTCTTGGAAGATGATGCCCGACGTCTTCACCACCCACATGACGATGCGCTTGTCGTTAGCATACGGGTAAGGGATTACAATACGCACCAGGTTCTGGTTGACAATGGCAGCTTAGCTGACATCCTATACTACCCAGCATTCCAGCAGATGAGGATTGACAGAGAGCGACTAGTTCCGACGAACGCTCCGCTCGTTGGTTTTGGAGGAACAAGGGTATTCCCCCTGGGCGCAGTCACATAATCCGTGACCGTGGGTGACTACCCCCAGCAGATCACTAAGGACGTAACATTCCTTGTGGTCGACTGCCCGTTCGCTTACAATGCCATTCTAGAAACAACCCACCCTCAATTCATGGAAGGCTGTAACCTCAACCTACCACTTAATGATCAAGTTCCTTACAGATTATGGAGTAGGGGAATTGCGCGGAAATCAAGTGGCTGCACGCGAATGCTACATAGCTATGATGGAGATGGACGACCACCTCCAGGCCATGAACATAGAAGAACACCGGACGGTGATGGAGCCCATTGAAAGTTTTGAAGAGATACTTCTTGACAACTCCAAGCCGGATCGAATTACCAGGATTAGTATCATCGCTAGCCCGACGGTCCGCCAAGCACTTACAACTTTTCTCAAAGATAACCGGGATGTATTTGCCTAGAGCCATGAAGACATGCCGAGGATAGACCCTTCGGTCATGGTGCATAGATTGAACGTATCGCCCTCCTTTCCACCAATCCGTCAGAAAAAGTGGGTATTCGCCCCAAAACGAGACCAAGCTATAGTGGAAGAAGTTCACAAGCTATAGGAAGCGAACTTCATTAGGGAGGTTTACTACCCCGACTGGCTGGCAAACGTGGTAATGGTTAAGAAAGCTAGCAGAAAGTGGAGGATGTGCGTAGACTTCACCGACCTAAACAAGGCATGCCCCAAAGATAGCTACCCCCTCCCGCAGGTCGACGTCCTAGTTAACTCTACAGCTCAACACTAGTTATTAAGCTTCATGAATGCTTTTTCGGGTTACAACCAGATCAGAATGGACGAAGTAGATCAGGAGAAGGCTTCGTTCGTCACTAGCCAGGGCCTCTTCTGCTATAAAGTAATGTCGTTTGGCCTCAAAAATGCAGGCGCGACGTATCATAGGCTTATGAACAAGATGTTCACACAGCAGATTGGGCGAAATATCCAGGTCTATGTAGATGATATGCTGGTGAAAAGCCGAAGAGAGGAAGATCATTTAGAGGATCTTAAAGAAACATTCGACACCCTTCGTTCCTACAATATGAAGCTCAATCCGGGCAAGTGTGCCTTCGGAGTGACGGCAAGAAAGTTCCTAAGATTCATGGTGTCTCAGAGGGGTATCAAGGCCAACCCAGACAAGATCCGGGCCATAATAGAAATGACACCCCCAAGGAACGTGAAGGAAGTACAAAGCCTCAACGGCAAGGTAGCAGCGCTGAACAGGTTCGTGTCAAGGGCGACGGATAAGTGTCTACCCTTCTTTTGTACGCTAAAAAAATCTTTTGAATGGACGCCCGAGTGTCACCAGGCATTTGAGGACTTGAAGACTTACCTCTTGTCCCCTCCGTTGTTAAGTCCTTCCCAGCCTGGAGAAGAACTGTTCCTTTACTTAGCAGTATCCTCGGCGGCCGTTAGCGCAACCTTAGTCAAGAAAGAAGACAGGGTACAGAAGCCCGTGTACTACACAAGTTGAGTGCTCCGAGGCGCAGAGGGAAGATACCAACCAATGGAGAAGCTCGCCTTCGCTTTAGTTACAACAGCTCGAAAGCTCAAGCCATACTTCCAGGCCCACACTATCGTCATCCTGACTGACAAAGCTCTATGACGAGCAATGAGCAGTCCTAAAGCTGTCGGACGAAAGGCGCTATGGGCAATAGAACTAAGTGAATTTGACGTACAATACCGCCTGCGTACTGCCATAAAGGGACAAATGGTCGCCGACTTCATTGCGAAGTTCACTAATATGGAAGGCCAGGGGGCAGAAGAGCCTCCTCACTGGAGCATCCACACGGATGGGTCATCTAACAAGCACGCTGGCAGAATCGGTGTAGTGCTCCACTCCCTAAAGGGAGACGAGATCGAATGCATAGTTCGACTCGACTTCCCCACAACAAACAATGAAGCAGAGTATGAAGCATTATTGGCAGGACTAGACCTCGCCAAAGCTGCAGGAGCAACAAGTGTGATCGCATACTGCAACTCTCAAGTAGTCAATGGAAACTACGAGTGCAAAGGAGAAAGGATGAAGAAGTATCTAGATCAGGTGTGGAAATGTGTGAACAAGCTAGAAGCCAAGTTCTTCCAAATCCCAAGAGATGAAAACGAGCAAGCTGATCGCCTTGCCAAAGCTGCATCAGCCGAATACATGCTTCTCCCTGGTAAATTACTTTCCTTTGTTCAAATTTCACCTTTGATAGATGACGTCGGTGTGCAGGAAGTAAACTCGGAAAACAATTGGACTACACCAATAGTTTCCTATTTGAAAGACGGCACACTACCTAACGAAAAGGGGGCCGCAAGGAAGCTGAAGGTTCAGGCAGCACAGTTTGTCATGATGAAAGACGTCCTGTACAATAGGGGCTTCTCTTGACCATACCTGAGATGTTTAAGTCCCGAAGAAGCGGATTATGTCTTGAGAGAAGTACACGAAGGGATCTGCGGCAACCACTCAGGATCGCGGTCATTGGTACATAAACTAATTAGAGCTAGATACTACTGGCCTATTATGCAGAAGGATGCCCAGACTTATGTCAGAGCATGTGACAAATGTCAAAGGTTCAGCACGTCATCAGACAACCGACGGAAGAATTGACCCTGATAATAGCCCCCTGGCCATTCGCTTAATGGGGACTCAACATCATGGGTCCACTCTCAATAGCAACGCGACAGCTGAAGTTCCTTATGGTCGATATAGACTATTTTACTAAGTGGGTAGAAGCAGAAGCCTTAGCTACCATTACGAAGAAGAACGTAAGAAGCTTCATTTAGAGGAACATCGTCTCTAGGTATGGGATCCCTAGAGTCTTGATTTCAGATAACGGGAAACAGTTCGACAACTACTTCTTCAGAGATTTTTGCTCACAGTTGGGAATTAAGAACCACTACTCCTCCCCCGCCCACCTACAGGCCAATGGGCAAGTTGAGGTCACGAACCGATCCTTACTTAAAATCATTAAGACTCAACTCGAGAGGGCAAAGGGTGTATGGCCAGAAGAGCTGCCAAGCGTACTATGGGCATATAGGATGATAGCAAGGACACCTACGGGGGAAACACCGTTTTGATTAGCTTATGGAAGCGAGGCAATCATCCCAGCAAAGGTCAAACTCACTAGTTACAGGGTGGATAATCATAATGAAGGAACGAACGATGAAACTATGCGTCTACAGCTGGATCTACTAGACGAAGTCAGGGCAACAGCTAAATAGTGACTCGCACGATACCAAGACCTTATGGCCAAACACTACAACTCCCGAGTCAAACACCGACACTTTAAGGTCGGAGACCTCATCTTGAGGAAAGTAATGGGTGCAGCTAAAGATCCTACCCAAGGAAAGCTCGGCCCTAATTGGGTGGGACCTTATAGAATCACATCATGGCAAAGGAAAGGTACCTACCACTTGGAGAGGTTGGACGGACAGAAGTTACACCATCCATGGAACATCGAGCATCTCCGAAAGTACTACCAGTAGAAGATAGCATGAAGAACGACACTTCTCATTTCCAGTTTATTTCTTTTAGTTAAATTTTTGCTTACAGAACTTTTTAGGCCCAAAGGGCAGGTCTTTTTCTTTAAAGAACAGTTTTTTCTACATGCATTTACCATAATAAGTGGAGTTTATTCAGAAATGTCTAGCATATTTATCTATTTCTACATGTTTATTCTACATGTTTAACAAAGTCCACAAGTGGACGGATTCATGATAAAGTCCATAAGAGGACAAGTTCATCCCATGAGGCTGAATTAGCATTATTAAGCCCCTAACTGGACGACTCTAAAGTCCACAAGTGGACGGGTTTACTATTGAATCCATAAGTGGACTAGCCCACAAGTGGACAGATTCATGATTAAATCCACAAGTGGATGAGTTTAGTCCATAAGAATGAGTTGATATTGTCAAGTCCACAAGTGGACGGATTTTAGATTAAATCTATAAGTCTCCAAGTAAATTATTATAAAGTCCTCGAGTGGACAGATCCATGATCAAGCCCACAAGAAGACGGGGTCATCGGATAAGATGAACGGAAAATTATAGTCCATTATGTGGACAAATATAAGTCCATAACATGGACGGTCTCATTAGAAAGGCATGTTGGATTACAAGTCCATAAGAGGACGGGTTCATCTGAGAAGATGATAATTATTAAGTCCATAAAATGGACGGGTTCAACCATGCATTGAATTGAAAACACAAGTCCATAAAAAGACGGGTTCATCCGAGAAGATGACAATTATAAAGTCCACAAAGTGGACGGGTTCAACAACATGTTGCATTGACATTACAAGTCCATAAGAGGACAGATTCATCCTAAAGACGGTTATATTCATACATAGCCATAAACTAAACGGATCCATCCATAAGAATAAAAGTAGATGGATAATACAGAATGAGTAATCTAATATTGCTGAAGCCCATAAAGGAAGAAGTTTAGTTACAGAAGGAAACGGTTAAATTAAACATTAACTGTTCTTTAAAATCTTTACATTCAAAAAAAAAAAAAACTATTGCTGAACGGGGGTGTTTTCTTCTTTCTCCTTCTCCACTTGAACGTCATCAGAATGACGGATGCTATCCATGATGGATTTAGCTTGGCTTTCAGCAGCAGGGTCGTTGACAGGGGCATCATCAGCGAACAACTCATTCGTGCTCTCAGAGTGGACGGGCTGAACTGAAGTTTGGGCCTGGGCATCAATGTTAACACGAGATACGTCTAGGTCAAGATAAGAAGTCTTGACTTGACGAAGGGCGTCATCGAAGCCTTCAGCAAAGGACCCTCTGAGCTCTGCCAGAAGGGCGTCGGAGTCGCGATACTCACGTATCGCTTCATCCTTCACCTGACGGAGTTGGTCCTTGGCATCACTAATTTCCTTTTCCTTGTCTGCCAGGACCTGCCTCAACAGCTTCGTCTGCTTTTCTAGCTCACCCCTTGCTTCCTTTGACAGAGCGAGCTTCTTCTCCTAGACCGTCTTCCAGGCCTTCAACTCGTTCAGTTCATCCTCTGTCGAACTAGCCTTCGCCCGTATACGGTCTAACGTCGTCTCATGGTTTAGGCAACCGCCCATTAGCCCCTTCATCATTAGCATTGCCTGAAAACATAAGGGTTAGTATAAGGCAAGTTAAAGGGAAGAAACAAAGAAAGTAGACGGACGTAGTTACCTGAACAATGCAAAAGAGACCCGTCTCCCTCATGGCCTCCGTTGCGTGGTTGCTCAAGTCTTCATAATCATCAGCCATGATAATGGACGATAGCTATTCCAGCGCATACTTAGAGTCCTCACGGAGGAGGATGGGTGCTTTCTTAGTGGCAGGGACCGAGCCCGTCATAAGTCCCTTGCTCCTTCCTGGGCCAAGTTTCTTTGTTTCAGCCTTCAACCCCACGACGGTCTCGGGGACCGTCTTGGGTTTTTTTGGAAGACGGTCAGTCTTCTCCGGTTGCTTCCTCTTAGAAGACAGATTGGACGAACCCGTCCCTTTAGAAGGTTGGCCCTCTGCTTGTTTCTTCAAAGCAACTTGCTGCTTAATATAAGCCCTTCTCTTGGCAGCGTCTATTTCTGCACGAAGGTAGACGGACGTTTAGAAAGGGAAAATAAACAAAGAAACCAAAATACGAGGTGACAGACTTATGTTGACGAACTTGAGCGTCGTATCGGCTGTAGTTGGTTTTGGTCCGTCACAATACCAGTGTAGAGTATCTAAATTGACTAATTTTGCCCACGTCCTCTCCTCTAACTAGGTTTTGTTGAAAATTTTCTCCAAAAAACTCTACTGTTCAAGTGAAACTTGTGGACGGTCCCAAGCTGCAGTAGGAGATGGACAATTAAAATAACATAAAAATTAAAAACAGTAATGAACCTTAATATAGACGGACTCATACCAGATGGTGGCATCATGCCCCATGTTTTGTCGACGGGCATAAACTCATTGTCACCAGGGTGACACATCCACTCGTCACCTTCCATAAAGAAATAACGACTCTTCCAGTCCTTGTTGGAGTCGGGGGTCTCACAAATGAGCCTCAGCAATGGGCTCCTGGGCAAGAAGCTATACATGCCCTTGGACTGGGAAATCTCAGCAGGACAGTAACAGTGAAAGAACTCTTTCACCATCAGCCTCCGTGCTCCGCTTGACATGGCACCGTATAGGACCTCCACGCCAAGGAAGACCCTCTAGGCGTTTGGGCAGATCTGGATGACCGCCAACCTAAGGTATTGGAGGAGATGACGGTGTAGGGTGCTTAAGGGAAACCTGAGCCTTGCCTTCAGCATTTGCTCATAGACTCCCACATCCTCAACACCTTTATAATAACACTTCTCTGACTTGTAAGGTAGATGAAGGGGTATGTGGACGGGTATCTGGTACTTATCTCTAAGTGTTTTGAAGTGTGATTCTTTGATTTTAGAAACAAAATCATTGACCGTCCATAAAGGAAGCATAATGAACTCCCTAAGTCCATCAGGACCTACGACGAATTGGATTGGAGGTTCAACATCAATTAGGCCGTCACTAGAGTCACCCTCTGACCTATCCATCTCCAAATCCTCATCCCTTGGAGAGGAGGCCGACGGGTTCCTCTCTTCACTTGAAGCGTCAGGGTCTTTATGACCTGACGAAAACACTTCATCATAGCTTGCTCCATCACGGACACACGATTGGTTACTTAACGCACTAGACATCTTTGTCACCTACATGTGACAGTAAATCCTAAGACACTGACGGATCTAATAGAAGACGGTAGTACAAAGTCTAAAAGATGAATTTAACGGAAGGAGAAGAGTACTTACCAAGTTGAAAAGGAGCAGTAAAAATGTGTAGGTGACAGATGCCTTAAATGGACTGTATGCTCATTTTACAATGGTGACGGTGGCGCTTTGATCGTAAGATTTCTGTGGAAAGTAAAAAATGAGGGTTAAGGAGGCAGGTTTATATAGAAGGAATGGCACGGAAGTCGAAGGGACGCTTCGTTCCAAGAGATGGACCAGTAAAAAGATGCCATGTGTCCCTATGACATTAATGACCCTAGGCTAGCCTGTCAGGTTGGATGAGTTTCTTAGGAGACAAATTGAACCGTCACTCCACGGGTCCGATCACTTAGAGATCATGGACCCATGGAGTGAGGGGACAGTTGAAAAGGGTAAAATTAGGGACGACGGGTCCATTCAAATGAACCTGACGGTTCTAGACCAGTTGGCTAATAGTGGACGAATCCACGATGCACGGGCACAAGGTGGACGGATCCCGAGGCCACGTGACATCCATATGGTTTGAGTAACCTCCAAGGAATCCTAAATGGAAACAACTTGCATCCCACGATCAACCCTAATTGATAGAGTCCCAATATGAATAAAATCCTAATGCAAGAAGGATCCCGTAATATACGCCCATTAATGATAATCTTCTCCATAAGGAAACTCCTTCTTACGCAAGAAACGGAGGTGGGTTCTACACTACTATAAAAACCCAAAGGCTCTCAGAAAACAAGGTACGCATAATTCACTCCAGCTCTGGCACTCTAAAGTTGTAAAAAGGTTTTCTGACTTAACCTTCGGAGGGTCTTTGGCTGGTACCACACCGGTACTCTCCTAGGATTTTCTTTGTTGTTGTTTTGCAGGCATCGTTTCGAGCACGTGAGTATCGTGTGGCTTACTGACTATCTTCGGCATCATTAGTAATAAACTTTGCATGGCAGATCAGAGGTACGGTATCTGTCATTGGTCGTGATTCATTTTTTTACCTGATCCATTTTGACCTTCTAGAGGATCTAAACCATTTCTGCTCAGAAGGGCCTTAGGCTGTGGATGGTGCTTGCTTAGTCTTGGAAAAATGGAGACCTAACTTAGTTTTGAGTAGGTTGCAACTTAATTTCGTCTCCAGGGTTCAACTTCACGGATTACCTTTGGAGTACCAGTATCTAGAATTGGCTAAACGAATGGGTCGGATTATTGGTATTTTTGAGAAAGTGGATTGGGAGGATCAAGTGCCCAGGAATATACGGTTTATGTAAGTTAGGGTCTGGATTGATCCTTGGATGCCACTCATAGCGGGCTTCATGCTTCGCCTTGATGATGGGTCTTGGACCTGGATTCAATGTAGGTATGAAAGGATTCATAAGCTATGCATTCGGTATGGACTGATTGGACACACAAGGAGCCAATGTAGTGAAAGTATGGACGAGATAGAGAGAATGATCAACAGAAAACGCCATCGAATCCAACATATGCACCAACTTCAGTTTGGTTTTGATTCTACGGAGGCCCATTTCCACAATGAACTTCGGGCCTTCTACAATAAAACGCCTAATATCCCTAACCTTAAAATTCCCACTCCCTTCTGTTCCACCTCTTTTTAATCCTGATATTGAACATGCAATCCTTAACTTTGCCATCTTCTCTCTCTCCTTAGGCAACCTTTCAATCCCACCCACCCCTTACAATTCCCCTGTTTCTTCCCCTAACCATAACCACATCACGGACCCACCTCCTAACCCTAACCTAGACAGTCCTTCTCACCCACCCTTTACTCCGGAAAATACTGCCACCTTTGTGCAGCAACCGCCTAGGGCTTTACCTCCAGACTCTTCCCTCAGGTGGACCTGGGTTGCAGAGAATGGACCCTTTATGACTAATGGTGTGCTGAGAAGGAATTCAGGTAGTAATTCGAAAATGGATATTCATTTTGGACAGGCTAAATGAGGAGAGACCTGAATGGGTATGTAGTGATGCATAGGGCAGGGGACAGCTCCCTAAGGACCCTGACCCTTTTATTAGATCCTTGGTGCAAAGGGTTGATAGGGACATGTTTAGGTTGGAAATGGGAGGGCCTAGTGATTTGCCCACAAATTAGAAGATCTCAAGCTATGGGCCGAGAACACTCATGGACTAAGTTTTTGGTTGATCCTGACACACAAGTGAATTTTGCACATAGCCATATTGTGAGTTTAGACACTGGGCTTAACATCTACTCACCTTCAGACTCTGATAACTTAGGCCCAGGCCCACCCTCCCCTCCATCTATTGCTTCAGAACCAGGAATACTACCTAACTGACAATATGAAGAGGGGTTGGTTGGGAATCCTACTTCTTTAAAGAAAAGATTTCGAGTAGATTTTGGATGGCTGGGAAGAAATCTCTGGCAGAGACTTCTTTGTGGATTCTCTACAAGTGAAGGTACAATCTTGCCTCCCTTGAAAATTTTTGCTCCTGTAATACTAGCAGTGATTTAATACCTGATGAGGATAAACCTGTGAATCCAAATGGGTGCTGGGAAGCTGACCCTGAACAGCTTCCCCAGTAGCCATGAGGATCCTGAGTTGGAATTGTAGAGGTTTGGGCAAACCCTCTGCAGTTCATCAGTGTTAACAAAAAGCCCATAAGTTTAAACCTGATCTTATGTTTCTTATGGAGACCAAATTAATTTAGGGGAAAGGCAGGGAAGTGTGGGATAAGTGTGGTTTCTCTAATGGGTGGGAAGTTCCTAGGGTAGGTCTAAATGGGGGTTTACTCCTTGCATGGTTGCCTAGACCTAGTCTTCAAATCATTTACTATTCTGCACACATTATCCATATTGATCTCCTTGCTAACAAGGGTCAACCTTTGACAATTACTTTTGTGTATGGCCATCCTGATCATGCTAGGAGAGAGGAGGTTTGGAAACAACTTTTTGCTTTTAAAACCAATGCTCAACCCAATTGGTTGTGCATTGGGGATTTCAATCAAATTTTATCCAAAGAGGATAAATTTTCTTTCACCCAGGGTAGCATTCTTGGTGCTGAATTGTTCCAATAGGTTATTTCAGAACTTCAGTTGTGTAATCTTCATGCATCTGGCCAAAGGTTTACATGGGTGAATAACAGAGAGGAGAATGGACTGGTTATGGAAAGATTGGATAGGGCTTTTGCCAGTATTGAATGGATTAATCAGTACCCTTCTTATTCTCTTAGGAACTTACCTATCATCAGATTTGATCGTGACCCCATTCTTCTGGATTTTGACCATCAAACACCCTTTAGAAAGAGACCTTTTAGATTTGAACACATGTGGACCACACATCCATCTTGTAGGGACATGGTTGAACAAGCCTGGCTTTCTCATGTTCATAGTTCCCAGGGTTCGAGAGCTGAGAAATTAAGAAGAAAACTCTTAAGTGTTCAAAGGGTGGCTGTGGTCTGGAACAAAACTGTTTTTGGGAAAGTTGAAAGTGATATCAAACAGAAGCAAACTCAATTACAATTACTTCAAGATTCCATTAATTCTACTGAAGATGTGTTTAAAGAGAGAGCTCTTAGAAATGAATTGGAGGATCTTTTGAATAGGGAGGAATTGATGTGGGCTCAAAAGGCTAGGACTAGATGGATTCTCCAAGGGGATATAAATACCAAGTATTTCCAGACTATGGTGAGACAGAGAAGAGTTCAAAGCAGGATCCTTCATAATAAGGATAGTCAAGGGAATCTAACAAAAAATTTGGATGAAATTGAAAGCATCTTGGCTGACCATTTTAAGGCCTGTTTTGAGTGTACTAATACCCAAAGTTTTGACAGCATTGTCCATGAAATCCAATCCCTTCCTATTCCTACCTTATCTGATCATAATATCAATCTTCTCAACAAACCTATCACCCCCGTTGAGATTGAAGACATTGTTTTTCAATTGGGTTCCCACAAAGCCCCTAGACCAGATGGCTTACCTGCCTTCTTCTATCAAGAATTTTGGGGCATTATTAAAATTGATATCACCAATACTGTTTTGGCTTTCTTCCACTCCGGTTCACTTTTCTCTCCTCTCAACCATACCTTATTACTCTCATCCCCAAAATCCCCTTTCTTGATGAGGTAACACATTTTAAACCTATTAGCTTTTGTAATGTAATTTATAAAATCATTTCTAAGATTCTAGTCAATAGGCTGAAACCCCTAATGGATAGCCTCATCACTCCTTTTCAGAATGCCTTTATCAAAGGCAGAAACATCTCTAATAATATACTTATTGCTCATGAGATCTTGGATGTCTTAAGGAAGAAGAAAGGTAGGAAAACTAGCTTTGGTATGCTCAAAATTGACATGAGCAAAGCCTATAACAAGGTAAATTGGACTTTTCTTAGAGTTGTTTTGACAGTTATAAAGTTTGGGGACAACTGAATCAAATGGATAATGGAATGTGTGTCTTCTGTTAGCTACACCCTGTTGGTGAATGGAAATTTGACTTCATCCTTTAAACCTTCCTAAGGGTTAAGGCAGGGAGATCCTTTATCTCCCTACCTATTTCTGTTCTGTGCAAACATCTTATCCTTATCCTTAATTCAAGCTGAAAGCCTCAAGCAGATTCATGGTGTTAGGGTAGGAAGAAATGGTCTCTCATTCACACATCTTCTCTTTGCTGATGATTCTCTCCTCTTTTTTAGAAAGGATGCCAAATCCACTAAAAACATCAAACGGATCCTGGATTGGTACTGTGCAATCTCTAGGCAGAAACTTAATCTTAACAAGTCTGATTTTTTGTTCTCCAAATATGCATCCTGATGACCAATCTGCCCTTGCTCAAACTCTCCAAGTAAATCTTGTCCAAAACCCCTCTAAATACCTGGGAATGGATTTCAAATTTAGAGGTCATAGAAGTGCTGACTTTTAGTTCTTAGTTGACAAACTTCAATCTAAACTCCAAGAATGGAAACTTAGAGGCCATTTGGTCAGCCATTTTAAGACATAGTGTTCAGTGTTTAAACACTGAACACTAGTGTCCAAAAACAAAAAAACATGTTTGGTGGACCATTCTTGTTCAGGGATGTTTGGAAAAAATTGCTCAAAAACCCATGTTATAAAACCCATTTTTGAAATCACCTCCAGCCTGATTTTAAACAACAAACACTAGTGTTCAGTGGCAATTCGGTAATTATTTTGAACACTATTATGGGCCTACTTGGTCAGCTTTTTTTCAACTATTGTCTCCTCTCTTCCTCTCATCTCTTCACGCCGAATCCTGAACGCACCTGGTACCAAGATCTCTCACCCACACAGTCAGAGCAAGCAAGCAGCAACCCAGCGGCATTACTCTTACCCACCTCCATAACTCCCCTCACCGACCAAGCACCATTAAACCCATCGCCATTAAAATCCTCACCGACCCATCATAAACGCGTCTTCTACAAACTCAAGTCCGGACCGCATCACCAACCTCAGTCAATCACATTAAACCCTTTGCTCAAAATCATAACTCCATGCCCAACTGCCCCTAATCCTCGTAGAGATCCCACCTTCACGAACAAAACTTTGGTGCTAACCAAAAGCCCTCCGCTCTATTGTAAGAGTCAAACTCACACAGTGTGAAGGGCTTCCTTAGGTAATTTTCTTAATTTCTTGTGGTAGCTTTCTTTCACATCCCAATCTAACTCAGATCAGTTGACTTTAATCCAGCTTAGGGCTTATTTAGTCCCACATCTTCATTCAGATGGAAACCTCATCCTCATCCTCATCCTCCACCTCTCTTGTGCTATACAAAGCATCAGTGCCCTCCTCTGCATCCTCCTCTCATCGTGTTCCCTTACTGGTAGGTTTGCCTAAATGTAAACTGTTATAATTTATAGGTAGTCAATCATTTGTTTGCTTGTTCTGTTATAATTTCATACCTAGGTCATGCATTTTGTCTTCATTTTGTGGCCTCTGTGTTGTTGCCTTTAAATCCTTCAGGTCAGTAGGTGTAAGTGTATCTATAAACTGTAAAACATGTCTCTTTTGCTTTCAAAAGAATGAAGGGCATGAAGATCATTTTTACCCTTGTTACCTCCCCCCCTTCTTGTTTTTCTGAAGAAAAAAAATAGTAACATTATCCCAACAAAGAGTTAAGTAGATGTATGGATAAAGATACATATAATATCAGTTTATAACGATTGTTGTTGATATGTGTTACTGAAATGCTATTGGTGTTGATATGTAATTTATGTCTGTACTACTCCATTATAATTACTACACTTTTTATATTTTCTTCAAATGTGAAAATTCTTCTTAATCCTCTTTGTTAGAAACCTTGCAGCCACTTAAATTATTGACTTCTCATATCATATATGATCATTTATGGTCCTTGGCCTTGCTTATATTAAAACTCAAAAAATCTATCTGAAAATGTCTGCTGCTTGGTACTTTTAGTGAGTAGGAAGTTAATTTTTTTTAATCCGTATCATACTATTTCAAATGACGAGTCTATGTAAGTATACCAAAATTTATTTAGATGGAAAATGCCACCATTGATGCCGAGGATACCAAGTTGTGGCCTTCCGCAGTCAAGAGGCATTTCATTGATGTATTGTTGGAAGAGGAAGCCAAGGGGAATATGCCCCAAGGGGTGTTCAAGACTGGAACTTGGACAGCCGTCCAAAAGGAGTTTAACAAACGCATAGGTAAAAATTACAACAAGACTTGACTTACACAAAAATATCAACGAATGAAAGGTTGACACTGTACATTCTCCCAACTCATCGGATGTACGGGAATGGGATGGGACCCCATTGCAAATATGGTGACCAGAAGTGAGGCAGCATGGGTTGCTGCAATTGTGGTAAGTCCTTTAACATACTCCAAACAAAATTTATTACAATTAGCTATATGCATGGTTTATGGTTGTAATTAAAATGACGCTGAAATCTACCTTGTGTTCATAATAGCATGACCCATCTTTTAAACACTAAATGTATTCACAACTAAAAAATTAATGAAAATAAAAAACAAAAATGTTTATATGGACCAGCACTATGTTGTAAGTGTATACGTATCAGAAAAGCAGTTTGCTAGATCTTTGTTTACCTTTCTACTAAATCTATTTTTACCTTCCCTTGCATATGAACAATATGGGGTTTATTCAAAATATGGGGTTTACTGACTGGTGTATTAATAAATAGTGTACTGAAATAGTTTTTTGTAGCATTTTTCATGCTGATGCTTTTAGAAATGGAATAAAATCTGATCTAAGAGGTTTATTATTGTAGAATATATGTCTCATTTTGGTATAAAGTTCAATTTTGATGAAATGCTGTTACTCTTTATTTGTTTGGTATCTAAGAGTGGATGGTAGGCAAGGTTTCAAATCACCACACATAAAGTTATAGGGTTATTATAATTACCCATCTGATTTGTATTGGGTTTTACATAAATAAGTCACCTAACCCAATATATATGGTTGTGGGCAGAATAACCATCGAGTCAAGGACTTCAAAAAAAAGGGGCTGCAACACTATGAGTTGTTGGGCAGGCTTTTCAATGCAAACACAGTCACGGGTTTCCTCCAAATGTCATATGCCCAACCAGCCCCAAACAGCGATGAAGAGAGAGAGTTGGATGCAGCCTTCCTATCATCAGGAGTACATGTCAATGTCGATGTCGATAGTGTGGACAACGTGGAGGACCTGCCCACACTGGGTGAAGGGCAAAGCCAAAGGCGACCTGACAAGCAGCCAGCTGAAGCGTCTACCTCAATCGGAAAAAGGAAGAAAGGAGCCTCCCTTGAAACCATGACTGAGGCAATTTGGGGGTTTACTGACATGAGGAATTGGAGGGGGAAAAAGTCCACCTACACCAGAGAGTCCGCTGTAGGGGGTACTCAGTCAGTTACGTAAGCTGTGACATTGCTCAATGAGCACACCGATGTGGATCATGTCACATATTGCAAGGTCATAGTGGAACTTCATAAGTCCAAGAGTAGAGCCGCTTTCTTTGCTATGACGAGTGATAGAAGAAGGGCTTGGATTGACTTTATTGGGGGTGGATTGCAGTAGTGGTGGGGGTGGTTGATGGTGTGCGCCATTTAGATAGCCGTGGCAGCAATTAGTACTCTTATTTTGCTTTAATGTCAATAGTCAAAGCTTGTATTATAAAATATTTTGGACAATGTTGTATGCTGCCTTCGTTTAGTATGTTGTATGCTTTGGACATCTATGCTACTTAGGTATGAAATATGTATGAAATATCTATGCAACTTATGTATGCCTTCGTTTGTTTGGTGACATATATATTTTACAAAATCTGTGGAGTTGTTACTTGTCGGTTGTGCACTTTGTGATTACTAGAGGAATATTTACTAATTTCCCATGGTGTCTTGTAATTAAATCTTAATTTTTTTTTTTTATACATTTGCTGAATTTTGTATTTTATAATTTAATAGTTCATGGAGGGAGATTTGAATATCAATTGAGTTCCAAAGCTATTGACTAAATTTTTATTATTGAATTTCTTTGGTACACACAGTAACATCTATATATATATATGTACTCACTTGGGCAGAATTATAAATAGTCACTTATGCAGATAGCAATATATACTCATTTATATATATACTAACTTATATATATGCATACAGGTATATATATAAAGCTTTACAAACATATATATACATATAGCAATATATATATATATATATGCACTTGTTTATAGTGGTTGATGTGAACTTATTGGCTGCCCACAGGTGTGATTCAGTTATGTCCGATGCCGATTCAAATCGTGATTCAGTCATGACCAACCCCGATTCAGACCGTGATTCAAACATGACCGACCCCGATTCAGATCGTGATTCAGACATGACTGACCCCGATTCAGATGAGTATGATAGTGAGGTGGAGCTCGAGATTGCCACAGCCTACGTTCAGCTATGTATAGAGTACATGCAAAAGTACTACATGAAGCAACCTATGTGCACTAGTGTCCTGAGTGGTAACTCGTATGTCAAAGAAGTACTAGAAGGAAATCCCCAAGTGTGTTACGACATGTTCCGCATGGACAAGCACATTTTTATGCACTTGTGTAATGAGTTGAAGAGGCTGCACCTATTAGAGGAGGACACTGGTATTGTTTCAGTGGAGGAGTCCGTTGGGACATTGCTATATATCGTCGGACACAACGCTGACTACCGGCTAACTGCCAACCGCTTCCAACATTCTCTCGAGACCATTCAAAGGCAGTTCCGGCGTGCCTTGCGTGCTATCTATGCTTTGGGATGTCTCATCATCCGACCCAACGCTGATGCAGCTGAGCTTCCTCATTCACTTCGAGGGAATGAGAAATATTACCCATGGTTTGAGGTATGCTTTGATTTTTCTTTTTTTAGTTCTTAGATAAATTATCACTTTGATTCATTAAAATGTGAAAGATCTTTAATAGAGAATAGAAAGAAAACAATATGAACTGTGAAAGAGATCTGATTGCACATAAGTTGAATTTACCTAATTACAGCTACCTATGTTTTTAATAGAAATGTGTGGGGGCCATTGATGGAACGCACATTAGTGCTTCTACCCCATCCGGTTGGATCACCACATTCAGAGATAGACGAAGTGACATCACCCAAAACGTGATGTGTGCATGCAACTTCGACATGCGGTTTACGTATGTGCATTCTGGATGGGAAGGGAGTGCAAATGATTCACGAGTCATGCAGGACGCACTTGGAAATGCCGTGTATGAGTTCCCTTGGCCGCCTAGAGGTAAAAAAAAAATTTTGCTGGTTTATGACTTGATTAAAGTAATGATACTTCCACTTTTGCTTTTTCCATTGAAAGCTATTTAAACCATAGGTTTGGCAAACAAATTCACCATATATTATAGGTAGAAAAAGTGTAGTTCCCTTAACTTTGTAATGTGTGAAGAGACGTAGGAGAAAAGAAGGTGGGGGAGGGGCTATGGTGAGACTAGGAAAAAAAAGTGTAGTTCCCTTAACTTTGCCCCCACTCAAGCTTATTTTAATGACTTTCTCACATGGATAAGAGGGATGGGTTGCAAACTAGTGATCTATTGTGGGTTGGCTTTTTGCTATTCCTCAAGCCTGCCTGATTTTAATTTATAAATAAATCTGAGCATGAACACATATGAACTTAAGCATATCCATCATGTAATTTATTCCCAATATCCCCTTGATCAATCCACGTCTATTGCTTTGCTTCTTTGATCTATCCCATTTTTGCTATTCTGTTGTTTTCAATTGAAACATTTAGCACAATATATGTTCATGCAGAGGTAAATTTTCCAAGAAAAATTAGTATTAGGTACTAGGTTATGAGGTTAACTATGTAAGAAATATTAATGAAGCCCTTATATAGCCTCATCCCACATCAATCAGCCCTCAACCATGTACCACAGAATTGAAAACAAACAGATAGAGGTTTCTCCCATTTCTGGCCCCTAAACAAATTGATCCTTGGCATGCCTCTCCATTAACATAACCAGGACAAACATTAAAGTTATATTACCTTTACTCAATTACCAAAAAAAAAAAAAAAAAGAATGCCTCCTCTAATACTGGACTTAACTAATTGCAAGAATGCACAACATGGTAATGTGCATGAGAGGAGAATATCAACTCTTTTTTTAAAAATAAAATAAAATAAAATAAAAGTCCACAACTCAAAAGAGTGGAATTTAAAGAATTTATCATAAGACTGTTATGAAATCACTATGAATTACCTTCCGACGAGTTACTCTAGTTGCTTTCCAGCAAAGTAGGCTTCTTGATCTAGGTTCCAGTCTCCTGTAAATTTAAGAATTTTTAGAACCGATTTAAAATGAGACAAGTTTATGTTTAAGCATGCAAAATATTCTTATCACTGTCTTAAATACCAAAGAGTTCCATTTTGAATTGGGCAAAAATGGATCCTAGTTGTTATTCTAGGAAACTTATCCAACCATTATTCTGTTCACAGAATAAGTGTACTCATACTAAATTAAACATGAAATATGGAAGAAAAGTTCCTCTGTTTTCTCTCCTTAGGGAGGATTCTTGTTGGAGTTCCTGATGAATAGCATTTTGAGAATTGTATATTACCGGTTGCCTGTGTATGGTGATCCTTTTGCAATTTTTACATTATTGTCACTTAAAAATAGTTGTGTTGAGTAACATTAATTGCCAATCTTTTTCTACTCTTATTGCAGGATCGTACTACCTCGTTGACTCAGGGTATGCAATAGGCAGTGCATTCCTCCCCCCACACAAGTCTGCACGCTACCATGCCCAGGAGTTTCGGGGTGCGAACCGGCAGCCTACTACCCCACAAGAGTTGTTCAATTATAGGCATTCGTCATTGCGGATGGTGATTGAACGATGCTTTGGCATGTTGAAGGCGAGGTTCCCGATCCTGACTGAAATGCACTCCTTCTCCCTCTCTAAACAACAGCTGTTTGTGACCGCTTGTTGTGCACTGCACAACTTTATCCGCATGTATAACCGGGCGGATGAACTGTTCCATGTGTGGGAAGGATCATTTGTGCGTAACAGCGACGCAAGCCTGGCGGGAGCTGCACGCGTAGGCAGTGGGGGCACTGAAGAAGCTTTTAATGCTCGGGCACAACAAGCGATGTCAGAGTATCGTGATGCGATAACTGCTGCTATGTGGGCAGATTACATAGGCAACCGTGATTGAGCTTTTTGGGAACACCATTTTCATTTGATAGTGTAGCAGTTGATCATGTTGGTTTTCTTTTATTTATAAGTACTATGGGAATTAAGTTCAGACTGTTTTTTGGACTGAAATTGTTGGTAAAAGATAGTAAATTTGGTCTATTGTTTTAAACATTAATTCCAACAATTGGTTAAACAGAAGAGATGATTATGGTGATGAAGATGTATGAGACTTTGAGCTGTGTCATCAAGTCATTTGTAAGGAGACAGTTGACTGAATTTAAGCTTGAGTAATGTGTCTATATATTTGCTTATATGTCAAGGTTATTATAATTCGAAAGCCATTTTTTTTTTTTTGACAGGTCAATATTGAGGTTGATAGGAATTTGTTCAAAGCAAATCTTCAAGAAGTGGGACATTGATATTTTCTCTGTTTATTTATTTTATAAAATTCTCAATGACTTTTATTATGCCATTACCATATGAAGGTTGAGATATATATGCTGCAACAGAAACTGAGGTTGATGGGGGAACCAGACCAATTGCAATATAACTTCTAAAAAATTCTCCAATAGGCACATCAATGTGGTGTGTGTGTAGGTGTAAGTATTAAGCACCAAGCAAAATGGCTAAAAGATCACAATTGTTGCAGGATTATAGCCAAAAATCTGAATTTAAGCATGGGACCTGTATGGGCTTCTTTTTTTCTTTCTAGATTCATATAAAACTTAAAACATTTGCACTGCATGTGTGGGATCTATAAACACCTTTTTTTTTTTTTTTTTTTTTTGTAGACAGATCATATTAAATGTATGGCATGGAAGAAACCCATAATAATTCATAAGAGTCATTGTGCAATCTATTGTACTCAAATTTCTTCAAAGTGCAGTTCCGACCAAATCAGTGACTATGACTTGATTTATAGGTCTGCCCAATTTTGTGTAAAGTTGAAAATTTTCTCGCAAAATAATGTAAGATGTACTATAACCAAGCTTTGGATAACATCAACTTCAAGGGAATATAAAACATTTTCAACTTCAAGAAAAAGGTCAATGAAAATTGGAGCATTCATGGTTACTGACTATTAATCCAATAACATACTATTGAGCCAATAACATACTATTGTAAGAGTCAAGAGTTAGCCCCATACATATACCTAGCACTAGCAAAATGGATGACTCAAACGGGCTACAAATATAGTACACAGCGCATCAACTTCATTAGGAGTCGGTAGTACATAATAAGATAATATGGTTACACAGCAAGAACGAACACATCATCATAACAGTTTGGTTTACACCATTGTCATAGTTAGCAGTAGTGCAAGCGCGGTGCATAACAAACACCATCCAATGAACATAATCTTGACCATTGTTTTTGTCTGATCTAAGGGGTGGACCTTGTCATGCATGACCCTCAATTCCTCTCGCAATACACACAGCTCTTCTTGTAGTTGCTGCAAATCCTCTGCATATGACAATGGTGTCTTCAAGGGAATACACCATTGAAAAAACCCACATGCATCCTTTGGGCAACATTGGAAAAGCCTATACTGGTTCTCATTTCGCTTATCCGAAATCCTCACGCTTGCTCTCAAGCCATAGAAACAGTTGGAATTTTGGAACCGAAGGCCATCGTCAATATCCTCATGCATTGCGTTCGACATCTGCAAGAAGAAGCCACAAACCTACTCACTTACACATTACAAAAGGTAATCAACACTATTAAACAACCATTTGAACATGCTATCAATTCGTGCAACAAAAACTATAGCAACATATCCAACCAGACCCTATGGCTATGCAATTTCCTATAATTGTTTTCAATTTTGGGTGCAAGATTAATACAAACTTTGAAAATTTTGAATTAGAAAACCATCATTCACAGAACTAGAATTGAGAAAACCAAAAGTACTCCTAAACCTCACAAAACCTTTCTTTTGATCATTATAATTGAGGAATTGGCCTCAACAACACCACATTATATCCATCATATCCATCATATCCAAATTGAATTCAACAAAATTCAGTCAAACCTACCACAAAATCATCAAATTCACCAAGCTTAAATTCATGAATAAATAACCTAAACCCAATCAACTAAAACTAACAGTCAAAATTCAATAATGAAACTAATAATCAGCTACGAAGAATTTCATATTAGCTTAAAAATCCCACTCAAAAGACCCTCAAATTTCAAACAGCAAGCAAGCAACATTGGAGTTTGGTAGCTGAGAAACCCTAGGAAAAACCACAATAAATTATTCATTTAGAGTTTAGAAGATTTGTTAGCCATTTTTTATTTTTTTTTCTTTTAATCTTCCAACGCTTTCTCAGCAACCAAACAGACTGTTCAGAAAAATGAAAAATCGAATGGGTTGTAAATCAAACATTGTTTCAACAGTAAAAGATTTCGACAATGTACCTAAAAGATTTCGAGAATGTAGGGCGTGTATGTTTGGATTGTAAATCAAATATTGTTTCAATAGCAAACAAAGAATAGAAAAAATGTTTGTTTTCCCGATTGGTGAGGAAAACAAACAAAAAAAACAAAAAAGTGAGAAATTTGTGAATGGAGAAGGAACTGGTAGGTCTTTAGACAAAAACCCATTGACAAAAAAGGTGAAAGCTTCATTTCGAACCTGGATCTTGGAGTGATGGGTCGGCGGCGACAGAAGCTCGATTAGTTGCTGGGTCTTGGAGTGCTGACAGTGGAGGTGAGATCCTAGGAACGTGAAGCCCAGACGTGGATCTTCTGAGGCGTCGATGGAGATGAGGACTGTGCGTGGGTTTGGTGTTTTGCTCTCAGGAAAGAGAAGGGATAAAGAAGGAAACAGAGGAGAACGGGAATATGATGTTCTCTCTCCTGATTTAAAAAAATATTTATTTTGTACTTTGTACAGCTTTTTTTACAATCCAACACACACATACCAAACACATATTTTATATTTTTGAACACTGAAACATGTTATTTAAACCATGATACAAAACACATTTTTTTGTTTTATAAACACGAAAAACACGTATTTCAACAACACTTTTTAAACCACAATTTTCACATCTTTTTAAACAACAATTTTTGAACTCTATGACCAAACGGGCCCTTAGGTTGCTATCCCAAGCTAGAAGATCTACTCTTATATCCTCTGTTTTACAAGCATTACCTTTGTATACTTTTGCTTGCTTCAAGGTCCCTGACACCATCTGCAACAAAATGGACTCAATTGTTAGGTTCTTTTGGTGGGGGCATGAACAAGGAGAAAGAAAGTTACATCTAATTGGTTGGGATTCTGTTTGTCAATCAAAAGGAGATGGGGGGATTGGTTTAAAGAAATTCAAGACTATGAATCAAGCAATGCTAGCTAAACAATTTTGGAAAATCAGTCACAATCCGCAATCACTGCTGGCCCAAACTTACAAATCTAAATACTTTCCTAACTGTTCTATTCAAGATTGTGTTCCCAAACCCCACCACTCCTGGTATTGGAAAAATATCATCAACCATGATGCTCCAACCTTAAAAGAAGGTAGATGGTGGATTGGAAGAGGTTCTAGTATTCCTCTGAACCATAAATTTTGGTTCCAACGCCCTGACCTGAATTTGAGTGATCCTAGATTACCCACAGGAACAGTAGGGGACCTCATTGATCATGGCAACTCCTCTTGGAAAGCTGATTTAGTTAGAAGCCTTTATCCACCTTCACAAGCAAGGGACATTCTACAAACTCCCCTCCCTAAAACAAACTCTGTACAAGACAAAATCCTTTGGAAGCATTCAATCAATGGGGATTACAAGGTTAAAATGGCTTATGAACTCCTTAATAAAGGAAGTGGAAACTTGGCTTGGCAGCCCCAACTAAACCCAAAAATATGGTCTAAGATTTGGAAAGTGAAACTGCCACTCAAAATTAATTTTTTTATATGGAAATTGCTGCATAATGCATTGCCTACTTTCCTAAATCTTAAACAGAGAGGTATTACTTTAGATCCTAGTTGCCCCTTCTGTCATGAGAAGGATGAAGCTTCTACACATCTCTTTCTTCTTTGCCCTTTTGCTAGAGCCTGCTGGCATGGGTCATCCCTTGCCATTCATGCATCTGATTATGCTAATGTATCTATTCAGCATTGGTTAAATAATCTGATCACCAGGCACAATCTGAGATTTCCAGACTCCATAGATTATTTGCAAGCCATTTTTACTTATCTATGGACCATGTGGACTCATCAGAATAAAGTGGTACATGATGGAATCACCCCTAACCCGATGCAGGTTATACTAATGGCTCAATCTCTATCTTGCAGGTATAAGGAAACATTCACAGAACAGTCTTGCCACTCTGGGAACCCAAGAAGACCAGTTGTTGAACCCCAATCTGCAGCAGGACCATGGCAATTAATAATCAAGGTAGCTGGTAGCAGATATAAGAAGAAGAAGCGAAGAGCCTATGCATATCAAGCTATCAATACTCAGGGAGTTGGTGTGTTTTCTGGTGTTAATAGTAGTATAGCTAGGACTGCAACAGGGTGCCTACTGGAAGCTATGGTGGAAGCTAGCCTCACTGCAACTGCTCATAACTTCCAAAGAGTTTTGTTTATAAGTGATAGTGGAGGACTTATTAGAACCCTCAACAGCGAGAGTGCTTCTGATTGGCAGGATTCTACTAGACTTGCTGACTTTAACTTTCTTGTTCAAGGTGGTTTACTCTACAAAGTGATCTTAGTGCCCCCTTTACTAGTTAATCATATAAGTATTGTAGCTAAGCAGGCAACTCTAGTGCCTTTTAACCAATGCTGGTTGAATCCAGCTCTGTATATGAACTCTTAATATCGTTTTTTTTTGTTTGTACTCCCTAGTTTTGGTATCAAAAAAAAAATGAAGATTAACATAGTTGTACAAATATCTTCAGTAGAATAACATGAGAGTTATAATAAAATTTTAAGTTGCTGGGTGGTGCAAGCCAACAATAGTTAAGTTTCTCTTTTGCTAATCGCAAGGGCGGAGCTACATTATTGCTCACTTCTTCAAACAAAAACTTACCTTCTTTTTTTTCTTTTTTTTTCTTTTTTTTTTTCATTTTTCTCAATCAAAAGAAGCTACCTTTAGTACTTCTCCCTATTGCTGCCAACCTACACTGCCCTCTCTCAAGTCAATACGTTAACTCACTTCTCAACACAACCAAATAAACTCAAGCATATGGGCATTTAGATTTAAGTTTTGTTATACATATGATAATGGTCATATGGTTTTGTTTTGTTTTTTTATTATTGTGTGGGAGGATTTGTTCCAAGCCCGCAAGCAGTTTATCCGCTCTGGGGCCGAAGGACCTGCATGGCTTTGTTCTTTGCAAGCGATGTGAGCATTTTTTGAGACTTGCTCCCACATCGAAGAAAGATGCGCCCCACTCATGCCTTATAAACCTTAGCTGAAGGTAAGAGTGTACCACTACTACACATGTGTTGTAGTGGTACACTCTTGCCTTCAACTAAGGCTTATAAGGTATGAGTGAGGCGCATCTTTCTTCAATGTGAGAGTAAGTCTCAAAAACTACTCACGTTGCTTGCAAAGAACAAAACTGTGCGGGTCCTTCGGCTCCAGAGCGGACAAACTGCTTGCGGGCTTGGAATAAATCCTCCCCCATAAAAAGGCGCTTTTGAGGGCAGTGCCCATCAAAGGTATTGTCTGCTTTGGGTGGCAGTTTTTGAGACTTACTCCGACTGCACGGGTTTGTTACCCCGAAGGGCACGCCTCTACCACTACAACCGTGTGTAGTAGTGGTACACTCTTGCCTTTAGCTAAGGCTTATAAGGCATGAGTGGGGTGCATCTTTCTTCGATGTGGGAGCAAGTCTCAAAAACTGCTCATGTCGCTTAAAGGAACAAAGCCGTGCGGGTCCTTCGGCCCCAGAGTGGACAAACTGCTTGCAGGCTCGGAACAAATCCTCCCCCACAAAATGGCACTTTGAGTGTAGTGCCCATCAAAGGTATTGTCCGCTTTGGGTGGCAGTTTTTGAGACTTGCTCTGACTGCACTGGTTTGTTACCCCGAAGGGCACGCCTCTACCACTACAACAGGTGTTGTAGTGGTACACTCTTGCCTTCAGCTAAGGCTTATAAGGCATGAGTGGGGCACATCTTTCTTCGATGTGGGAGCAAGTCTTAAAAACTGCTCACGTCGCTTGCAAAGAACAAAGCCGTGCGGGTCCTTCGGCCCCAGAGCGAACAAACTGCTTGCGGGTTTGGAACAAATCCTCCCCCACAATTATGATATGAATCTGACCATATGAGTTTTTGCTTTTCTAATTAGTTTAATGAATATGTTTTGTTTATCAAGATTTTGTTCTTCAATTTTTGTATTGCTTGCTAAATTATAATATATTTAATCTCTCTATGTCATCATTTTTTTAAGTTGATTTTTTTTCGGTTTGAAATTAGGTGCTAAATAATTCATTAAAAAAATTAAAATATAGGAAATTTTCAATATTACAAATAATAATGGGTTGATAGTTTTTAAAATAATAGTAAAATTTTTGTATATATCTATAGTGAACTAAATAATTGTTGAGAATGTGATGATCTATCAAAGTTGATAATTCTGTATTCAATAAATTTTTGAATTATGATTATTGTATTAATACTACAATTTTTGTTGTGGAGATTCTAAAAAAAATTACAACAAACCGGCCCCCCCAAGTATAAATTCCTAACTACGCCCTAGGCTAATCGGGAAGTTAATTATCGAGTTACTAAGACATTTCAATGGTGCTATTAGAAGCATGAGAAAATTTTCACCTAGTTAAAAGAAATTTAGGAAGCAGAGTGAAGAGGATTCAGAGGGCCAAAATGGGGATATACCCCTTTTGCTGAAACTTTCCAGCAAAATGCCCTCTGTCTAAAACTATTTAGGGATATGCTCTTGTTTTAAGCTCGATTTTCTAAAAATCGAGTTTCAAAACAGGGGCATATTCCTAAATAGTTTCAGACATGGGGCATTTTGCTAGAAAGTTTTGGCAAAATGGGTATTTTGCCATTTTGGCCAGATTCAGAGTTGAGAATTGGTGGCTCTGAAAATAATGTCTGATCCCCGCTTAATTTGCAAAGCAGGAATTTCTCCCCTTAATTTGCAGCAAGGATATTGTTGCTATTTGGAAGCTAGCTTGCTTTTGAGAATATGAAATATCAGTCTTTAATTGTGTCTTGGGCAATAATCATGAAAGGGTATGTGTGCTAGTTATGATATTTGCTTGCTTTAGAGGACTGCTTACATATATATATATATATATATATATATATATATATATATATATATGTTGATTAGATTTCGTTTTATCTTGGATAAGAAGAGCAATTATTGAACTGTGAAACAACTTTTTAACCAAAAAAAAAAAAAAAAAGAACTATGAAACAACTTGTAATTAATTAAACAGATTAGCTACTGTACAGATTGGTAAGACCTTCAAGTTGCATCGAGGTTTTTGTTTTTGTTTTCATTTTTCAACTTGTAATGAAAGTTGCATATATGCTTGGTTGTATTGTCTTAAGAATTGCATCTTGCATAGTTCAAATTTCAAACTGAGAAAGGTAAAAAGAAAACCAAAAAAAAGAAACCAAAAAACAAAAAGAAACTGTTGTACATGAAGGCAATATAAGTAATAATCCAAGCACATTTATTTATCTCATGTTTTATGTAATTGCATGATACAACATTTTATTCATATAGATTTGCTCTTAATCAGCACCCTTATTTTGCATACTTGGCTTTGTAGTCTTTCCAGAGCTGATCAACATTCTTCCCTAGCAGTTCAACAAAAAAATTAGCACTATAACCATTCCTCAATTTCTTATTCAATTCAGCCACAAACCCATTTCTAAGACTATTACAATAGTCCAAAAATCGAGCTGTAACATCGTAGCCTTGATCCCATCTATCACCTTGCCCAGGCTTCACCCAGTGGCTAGGTGCATACCCTGCCTTCAACCTCACATAATCAGCAATTCCTTCAGTTAATCCTCCTGGAATACCATTTCCATTCCATTGCCATATGTGTGTACTTTCATGGTATAAAACTCCAGTGATTTCGGTTTTCACATTTCCAGAATAGCCATTGATGTACCTTGCACTAACACGGATCTCGTTGTTGCTAGTAGATGCAACTCCATCCTTGTCATCAATGAACAAGCTCACTTTGGGCACGTTCTTTCTGTCCGCAGCATTGTTTTGTTGGAAGAGGTTCCATATGAAATTTGTGGCAGAAATCAGCGTTTGCTTACTCTATTCAGACCCAATCTCATTGTTGAAACGAACTCCACCAGGAGTGTTCCCGGCGGTGTTGGTGACAACATATTCAACTGCATAAATGCCTTGCATGGCTATGACTAGGGTTACTAGGAAAGAGAGGAAAAACATGTGGTGAGCCATAGTTGTTTTGTTCTTTTACTCGGTTTTGTACAAGAAATGGAGCACCGCTCATTGATTTATATAGGGAGTAAGATGTTCATTATTGAAAGTTCTTTAGGATATTTTCATGGTAAGTTCTGTATCTATTTTAATTTTTTTATCATTTAATCATTACAATAAATGGAAAAGTATGATTTGAATTCCAATTCACCTTGTAAACAAGACCAAACAATACCACTAAACTTTATGGTTCTTAACCACATTATCAAATATTTAAAAACACGTTAATTATCATTATTATGATATCTATTTAAAATTATTGATAACATACATGTTAAGGGTTGGATATTAATGAGTAATAACATTGTTTAGTTTTCTTAATAAAGAGAACTAGGTTTTGGAATCTCCCCTTCCCCACCCATTTTAATAATTATTATAAATAAATAAATAAGTATATATATATTTATATTAATATTGAAAACGTGACAATTATCTAGTTCACATTTCAAATTTGAATGAATAGTAGTATTTTGGAAATTTGATAATAAAATTATCTTAATAATTGGAGAGGATCTAAATCCTTATTTAATCGGAGTATATTACAATTTCAACCATTTTAGTTTTAAATAAAGGTCCTTTGAATCGGTGGTCATAGTCCACTAGGTCCAGTACGTTCACGCTATAAATGAAAGGTTGAAAATTGGGGTTTCATGATAAGTTTCCTCCTTTCCACAGTCATTTTGGATAAGGATTGATAACTAGTCAAATGACTCAAATCTTTAATTGGAATTTGGCATGTCTAGATTAAAAAAAAAGATTGATATTTTACACCCCTCGGAGATAGGGAAAGTCAGGAAAAACCTGTATAGGCCAATTACCAACGTCATAATCAATAGCTAGAACACAAGAAACTTGGTATCTGTCAGAGAAAACAAGCCCAACTTGGATGACTTGTGGACATTCTAGCAAAAAATAAGATGACTTGTGGAAGAGTTGCTGAACAGGACACCAGGTTCTAGTCCAGATGAACGATAGTTTAGATTGCTGACTATTACACATACATACACTGAACCATATACACACGCAGGGCCGGCTCGTACAGGCCACTTAGAAAGTTCGTGTAAAATTTTTTGTCTATTTTAGTCAAATGAATCATTTCTTCTATTTTACATATTTATTTTTTAAAATATTTTACATCAAATAATTTATATTATACTACATTTAATTAAAATATCAATTTTTTTTTTAATTTTTCTTTATTATTTATCTTTCTTCACACACAACAACAATCATCTAATCCCTTATTTCAACATTAGGATACATAAAGAAAAAAAATATATTAGTATAAATTTACGCAATTACTATAGCAACAATAATGTAAGTAGTGTTTTTTGACAAGAATGTGTAAATCCCAACTTAATATTTACACAATACATATATTATGCACCATTTGATGTCATTTGATGTGAGTGATCCCCTCTATTAGTAAAGCCCTAGTTAATATAGCATTAATTTATCTGACCGACATGTAAATAACCCTAATCTTAACCGATCAACATGTTTAAACTTATCTCTTTATTTTCACTTTTTATCCTCTTTTTTTTATCCTCCTCGTCTACACATTAGTTTGCTTTTATGTACCTATTAATTACACATCACATCATCTTAAAAACTCTCATCAAATCAAATCATCAACCCACATCCACATCCGCATGTTTCCTTTGTTAGTTTGTTATACAAATTTTTTTTTTTTTTTAAATATGATTTAATTATTTTTTGACTTTTCCCAATTCTTATTACAGCATTAGCATGGGGTGTGTAAAAACTCTCAGTTGCTATTTTAACTACCAAACCCATAAAAACATGCTCTTGCGGGGTTGCTATTGTTGGGGGCGAAAAAGTTTTTTTACCGACAAATGAGATTGTAGTTGCGTTAGGGGCGTAAACCGAGACTCGACAATGGGTTCGAAGCACAGCCCAAAGGCTATCGGTGAAACTTTTGAGAAATTCACCTTATTTTATGCCTTGGGCCTAGGTTAGGACTGGCAAGGACTATAGGATAGCCCAAAACATTCCCTACAATAGACACGTCAGCACAACAGAAAAGCCTACTGTAATAAAGAAATAGTCCAGTAGTAAAATATTCCAGTAGTAAAATGTTCCAGCAGTAAAATATTCCAATTGTAAAGTGTTCCACCAGTAATATAAGATAGAATAGAATAAATCTCTAGCCGTTAATTATTTCATAAATTAAGGAAAGTGTCTACATCTCCAAAATCATCATCTGAGAGATCCATTGAAAGAAAGTCCTCCATTATAACAACATGAGGGAAAACTCTATGGTAACAAATACATTATAGCCTTCAGTAGTAAAGGAATAGACAAACACCATGGGGTCCATTATAACAAGTTAAGGAGAAAGCTTAGTCTGAGATGTAGGGAGAGAGAGAGAGAGAGAGAGATTCCAGCTAGCGCAGCAAGATCATTATTATGCCAGGGTATGCTCATGAATATAGTATATGTAGTGAATAGTGAGGGTCATTTTGGTAGTATGAGGGGAGAGAGAGAGAGAGAGAGAGAGAGAGAGAGAGTATTTAGCGAAGCTACTAGGACTTTCTGCTGGGAGATGGATGAGAGCCTATGAGTAGAGGTGTGAGGGGTATTTGTGAGCTAGGGGCTGAAGAGCTTAGTTTCTAATTTTGAAACTAAGAACTCAGAAGCTCATAACCTCATTAAAAGCATAAGAAAATTAGAGAGTGAGGAAAATAGAGAAGTTTTTGAGAGAGTTACTCTTCCCTATTGGTGTGTCTTGAGGTGTTGATAAAGGGTTCTATTTATAGTTGAGTTTAGGGGGGGGGGGGGGTTTAGCAAATAATCTCTGCCAAAATCAATCTCAATCTTCAGAAAATCCTTAGAAAATTGTTCCTAGGATTTGGCCAAGAATGGTAAGTTCAGCTTTAAGGTGTTCTTCCTGTTTTGGGTAATAGCAGCTGGAGGTTCTGATTTAGCATTAAATGCTAATTGTCCTTAGCCAATGAGATTAGAGCATGTATTAGGCTAATGATCTTGGTTGTTTGCTGCTAGTATCAGAGCTTCCTAGGGCAGATTATGTCACCCCAAGTTAGGTGTCAATCTTGGAGCCTTCTACTGGAAACTCTGCTAGAGATCTCCTTGGTGCCCTTCAAACCACATTTCCCTAAGTTTCCCCATTAGGGTTCATGTGCTTGGTACATTGTTAGGGTCATATTTTATGTAATTGGCTAACCTTTTGACAAAATACACTTGTAATTGGGTAGATCTAAGATAGATTTAATACATCAAGCAATATGTTGATCAAAGCATATCAAGTGTTCGTATTAAAAGTCATGAAGGTTGGTCCAAGAAACAAGTGAAGAAAAACCATTCATTAAGTCTCAATAGATAGATCGATTAATGCTTGCTATCGAGACTTAATGTGAAACTTGATAGATAGCTCGACAACAGCTTAATCTATCGAGACGTACAATTTTTAGTTCTCTAGATCTGAATTTGGCCCAGGCTTTTGTATTTGTTTAGGGTTTCTTTTCTCACAACCCTAGACATATATAAGGCGTATTTTAAAAGCCATCACTCATGGATACAGAGACCAAGAGATTTATTTTCTTTGTGAGAAGCTACCGCGTTTGTATGCCATGGGATTTTGTAATCAAGTGCTTCCCGATCTTCATTTTTGATGAAGTGAAGAACTTTGCAGCCAACAACATTTGTTCAAGTTGCTGGAGTTAGTCACATACTAGAATCCGTGCAAATGATTAGTCATAGATTGGAGATTTATGCATTAAGGGAAAGAAGGCTACTACAAGATCACGTCAAATTGGGTATTGGAGCGAAGGTTCAACCGTAGGTTGGTATTTTGGGATAGGCCAGGGTAGTTGGTAAGATTCCTTATACTTGTAACTGCTTGATTGTTGATTAGTGGATTCTTGAGAGTGGTAATCACCTGGTGGGGTTTTTGCCTTGCGAGAGGTTTTCCCCATTTGTCAACAAATCGTTGTGTCAATTTAATTTCCACTTCATTTAGTTTAATTGGTGATTTGTTAGTGCTTTCATAATTTGCATGCAATTGAACCTAATTAATCAACTTGGGTAATTTAATTAATTAACCGGGGTCAAGCTATCTTAACCCAACAAGTGGTATTAGAGCGGGTACACTCTGATTAGGTTTTAATCATTGTCGTGTGATCCATTGACCCCTGTTGTTATGGATCGTGGGTAATCCCTGATGGTACTAACTATGCATACTGGAAAGTACACATGATAGTTTTTTTGCAGTCTTTAGATGAGAAAGTATGGCTTGCAGTTGAAGTAGGTTGGAAGAAACCTGAAGAGCCACCAGCAACGTGGGATGATACTAAGTTCAAAGCTGTAAATTTTAACAGTAGAGCACTGAATGCTCTGTTTAGCGCTGTGACCAATGAATAATTCAAGAAGATTTCTTCCACTGTCAATGCAAAGGAAGCATGGACTATTCTTCAGAATACCTATAAGGGCACAAAAGCTGTTAAAAACTCCAAGCTCCAAAGGCTCATTACAAATTTTGAGGAAATAAGGATGGATGAGGATGAGTTATTCGATGAATTATACGTCAAGCTCAAAGACATAGTGAATTCAGCCTTCAATCTTGGAGAACAGATTTTGAAGCCCAAAATTGTTAGGAAGATCCTCAGATCTCTCCTAGAGAGATTCCATGCCAAGATTACTGCCATAGAAGAATCAAAGGATCTTGCCTCTATACCTTTGACAGAGCTAATTGGAAATATGCAAACCTATGAACTAGGGTTAGCAAGAGTTGGCAAGGGTAGTTAAGGCAAGAACATGACTTTGAAGGTTAAGAATGATGATAACGATGAGTTATCTGAAGATGAGAATACTAAGCTCAAATCTTATATCACCAGACAATTCAAGAAGTTTATAAAAACTGCGAACATCAAAGCAAGTGACAAGGATTGCAAACAGTCTGGATTCTCTCAATTCAAGTCCCACGACAAAGGCAAAAGAAAATTCAAGGATACTGGTCAAGGCAATAGTGTTCCTACTGGGCCAAAGTGCTACGGGTGTTAAGGATTTGGACACATAAAGCGAGAATGTCTCACATATCTCAAATCCATTGGCAAAAGCAAAGCCCTAGCTGCCACTTTGAGTGATACGGAACCAGAAACAGATTCTGATGAAAGTGATCAAGATGGGATAGTGAGTGCTTTCACAGCTACTATTGAGTCCACTGAGGAAGCAATAGAACTAATTGATGAGGAAGAAGAGCTGATAGAATCAAAGTTTGAGAAGATGGATGAGCAAGATGACTTCCACACTACCTACTCTAAATTGTACAAGGTCTCCGAGAAGCAGGAGAAGTTTTACTGGTTAGCTACGAGAAAGCTTAGTGAAGTGGAGTTGGAACGAGAGGAACTCTCCACCAAGGTTAATGAAGCTAATCAAAACATTGGAGCCCTGAGGTTTGAGAACAACTTTCTTGTTAAAAAGACCAAGAAACTGGATGATAAACTGTTTCAAGTAAGAGCACAATTGGAAAGGACTTCAAGTGCCAAGTTGGATGAAATGCTCAACTTCTAGAAATCTGCATCTAACAAAACAGGTCTCGGGTATGATCATTCTCTCTCTTCTTGCAATACCCCTTCAAATGCTTTAAATGGAGTTATTTTTGTTCCCCCTGCTAATAATGATAACTCTAAGGTAACTGATCCTAAGACTGAAAATGTGAGTGAGGATAAAAGTGATAAGGGAAAATCCATTCTAGGAGCACCCCCTAAGGTTGGTAAGAAAGAGACTAAGCAGAATAATCATCGCTCCACCAACAAGAAGTCTCAACCAAAGAAACCTCATTGCTGTCACTATTGTAGAGCATCTAGGCACACTCGTCCAAATTGCTATAAATGATTAGCCACTCAACATGGCAATAGTGTGTTATCTTTTGAGAACCAAAATCAACTCCAACTTTCTTTAACCCCTTTTGGAGAACTTCTTAAGGCGGTCATGTTACTCTTTAACATAAATGGTTTCAACTCTCTTCCTTATCCATCTAAACAAAGGTTCATGCAAAAGAAAGCCTTTCCATCTAGGTTTCCCATTTGGAAGGAAAAAGATTCCAAGTGATTCATTCACTTTCTTGATCTTATGCATGGTGTGAGTTGTGGTTTGAGGCAATCTAGTTTTTGATGCTTTGTTTGTTTACTTGTTTGTTTTCTTTATGCTTTGTTTTAAGTTTTTTTTTTTTTTTTTTTTTTTTTTTTTTTTTTAATAAAAAAGGGAAAATTTTAAAAAATACAAAACAATGTGTGTTTGTGTATACTGGTACTTATGTACCTTGGATGGTCATCGAAAAAAAGTTCTTAACTTTGTATCTCTTGTCACTTAGATGAGCATTTTCATGCACAACTAAGCAATGTGAGCTTTGTGGCTCTTTCATGTGATTTGTATGATTTGGTTAATCTTTTATCTTTTATATCTTAAATCACTCTTTTTGACGGGAATGATTAAAAAATCCTAAGATAAATGCATAAATTACCATCTTACCACTAAAACTCGTCAATCATACAACATCTGTGTGATATTCATAAATCCTAAATAACTCTTTTTGACTCTTTTTGCTTCACATGTTCTTTTCTCTCTTACTTACCCATGCATGTTATGTCATGTTATGTCTAAAGGAAAAATATGCAAAGAACATGTGAAGCAAAAAGAGTCAAAATGCTTTCATATATGGTTGCAAGCGTGTTTCTAGGAGATGTGGGAGTTATACGATGTACCTCAAAGGTGATAGTCCTCATCAAACAGTTATGATTATGTGTGAATGTATTTGATCATCTTATATCATTACTTTTCATATAATGATTTACTTATGCTCTCTTGCAAAAGTTTCACACACAACATGCATACTTTTTGCTACTCTTGATACTATTGTACAGGTACAATGGGATTTAGCCATCACAAGGAATACAGGTGGTAGTATATGCTCTCTGAACTGTCTAAACTTGTTTTTGAAATAAAATTTGTTAGACTTGTTTAGTGTGTGTGTGTTTTATATATATATATATATATATATATTTTTTTTTAATCTAGGAATGCTTTGCATCTAGAGTTTATGATGTGTTTGAGTGCTTAACATGCTCTTTTATTGATTGTTTTGGTGTCTATTTTTGTTGCATTCATCTCTTGTTGTTTTCTTCCTTGAAAAACGTCTTTTCTGAACTCTCGATAGAAGCTCGATAGCTACTCGACACCTTCTTGATCTATCGATAATTTTTGGGTTTTCTTTATACCTCTCGACAGATAGCCTGATCCATCAAGCCTCTTCTCTGAAGTCTCTGTTTGCTCGATAGCTGCTCGACAACTCCTCAATCTATCGGGCCTGTTTTGCCGTCGATACCTCCTCGATCTATCGAGATTTAGTTTTCGAAACCTCCTCGATACCTTCTCGATCTATCGAGCTGCCTGTTTCTATATATACTCGAGGTTCAACCTGGTTTGCTCTTCACTCAAATATCTTGATTCTTCTCTTTTTTCTCTTAACCCAAACGACCATTTCTTCTCTCAAATCTCTCTACCCATCAAGTTTTCGGTCTAATCCTTGCATCATTTTGTAGGTAAGTCTCTCTAAACTCTCTTTCTATTCATCTTTCATGCATTCATGCATTCTTGTGACCTAGGTTTTAGGTTTTGGGAAATTTTTGGGGGTTTTTGTGGTTTTGCTAAGATTTTTGGGTTGGGTTCTGTTAAATTGATCTCACATGCTCATGCATTAAATTCTGTGTTCATTATAACAATGTTTCATGCATTCTAGGATTGTGTGACTGATTATACCTTGTGAGTACTGTAGTTTGGATTAGGTTTTTACCTATGGTGCAATTTTCTTTAGCACGTAACAAGTTCATGCATTGTCATGCATTGCACTTCGTTCTTTTCTTCTTTCTAGTGCCTTAGGCTGCGTTTATTTCGGCTGAAAATGGATTCGGGAAAACAATTTACACCCTGCCATGTGTTTGGTTGCGCATGGAAAATTTGATCAAACGGAAAATCATTTCCGTTGACTGTAAAATGAACTCCTCAGACCTGGAAAACAATTGCAGGAGTTATTTTACCTTCAAAGCATTTCCGGAATTCTTCACTCCACACGGTCCGACTCGCCAAGCTCTTCAGCTCCACCCCACGCACCAACGAGAGGGAGACAGAGCTCCACCCCACACGCCGACGCCGGTTCGAGGTCCACCCACACTCCGACGAGCAGCGCTGCCGTTTTTCCCTCCGCACCGGTGGGTTTTCTCCCTTTTCTTCTCTTCTTTCACTCAACCTCACCTCGACCCACTTCGAGCTCTGCATGTACCCGATTCACCAAGGCAAAACTCTCCCTCACGCCGGCGAAGCCCATCTCACCTCCAACATCTCCGATCCGTCGCTCCCATGTCACCGACGAAACACTTCTCTTAAACCCACTCTCTACAATACCCGATCCACATCCCTTCAAACCCATCTCCCTTTTCTTCTCTTCTCTTACTCAACCTCACCTCCGAGATCACACCGCCGAGATCGCACCCCAGCACTGCTGAGATCGCGCCGCCGAGATCGTCACCCATGTCCCACCCATGACTAATCTCTCTCTTTCTCGATCTACCTGTCCCTTTCCCTCAATTTTTGATCACTCTCCCTTCCTCCCTCTCTCAGTTTGACCGAATTAATTGAGTTTAAAGAATGGTTTGATTTTTGTTTTTTTAAGTTTATAAATTGAAATTTTCTATTATAAAATTTGTTTGGAAGCTGAGAAAATGGCTGAGAAAATATGAGAAACTAGTAGGAAAATAGCATTTTCAGAATGCAACCAAACACATGAAAACATTTTCTAAAACAATTTTTATAATGCAGCCAAACACTTGAAAATATTTTCACTTGAAAATATTTTACATTCAACCAAACGCAGCCTTATTCTCCTACTGTGTCTCTCTATTTCTCTTCTCTCTCTCTCTCTCTCTCTCTCTCTTGGTTTAGTTTCCTTCTCAAGGCACCTAAAAATTATGTTCCCTCCAAGAACCCGATAAGACGTCGTGGTTCTTCCTCTTCTTCTTTTGCTCCCTCTCTTCCTGATTCTGTGAGGTTCCGTGATGAGAAGGCTAGAGATGAATTCTTTGAGAACTTCTTTGATTGGGCGATTCATTTGGAACGCCAGGTCATTCTGTCTGACTTTTTGAACACTCTTCTACCTGGTGCGTTTAGCTCTCGAGGTAGGGCTTCTCTATGTGAGATACCCAAGAGGTGTCTCGGTGTGTTCATTCAGGAGTTTTACTTTAACATGCATGCCATCGATACCTCTATACCTAGGTTTACTACGGTATTTTGAGGTACACATATCGTAGTCACCTCGGAGTTCATTTCCGAGGTACTACATGTTCCTAGGGTTAATCGTCCCGATTATCCTAGTCACCGTTGTCTTAATTTTGTTTCTCAAGATAAGATGACCTCACTCTTTTGTGAGAAGGCCATGGTGTGGGGAGAAACTTTAAATTTCTCCACTACTAAGTTTGCTAATGGTCCACAGATCTTTAATATGGTGATGACCTTTGTTCTCACTCCACGGTCTCACTATAACACTATCACCAAGTCTCGTACTCGATTTCTTCTTTCTCTCATGGAAGATCTTTCAATAGATTTTCCTTCACACATGATAGAATCTATGATAGATTGCTATTGAGATACTACCACTCGTGATAAGCTAATATTTCCTTCAACTATCACACGCATCCTTTCACACGTGCACGACACTATTCCTCTCTCTTCTCCTTTCTATGTCATGGGTGCCATCAACAAGGAATCTATTCGGAGGAGTGATGCACAGCTGGTTGCCAAGCGGCCTCATGTGGAGTCTACTTCGACAGATGCTGCTTCTACCTCTAGACCCTCTTCCTCATCTTCTCCTCCCTTTTCTTCTTCTGAAGCTGAGGTTTCTCTCGCTACCATCATGGATCAACTCAACTTATGTGTGCTGACTTTGGTAGTCGTCTTGACCATCTTTTTGATGAGATGTGTCAGATGAACACTAGGATTGGTCGCATCGCTCGCCGCTAGTCTCGCCTTGGTGGTTTTGCTCATTCTCCCTCACCCGAGCCAGCTGAGTCTTCTTTGGATGGTGGAGATGATGATGATGATGATGATGCTTCTTCCTCCAAGATTGATGATGAGATGACTCCCTCGTAGTGATTCACCCTTTGTCACTCATGACGAAAAGGGGGAGTAGTTTTATATATGAGAGTAGTCTTTTTGTCAGGGGAAGAGCTAGCATAGAGATAAACTAGTTGGGGGGAGAGTGTTTTTGAGTGATGTAGTGAGGTTTTGTTGTATCTTTTCTCTTTACTCGTACAATGGTCTTGTGACCTTGACCTTTTTACTCATACATTTTATTGCTTCTTTCTATATATATATATATATATATATGATGTATGTTCTTCATCTTATCTCACATGTGTTGTTTCTTTTCTCTCTTTAAACACATGTTTCTTCTTGTATACAACTTGTCTATGTTTCACACTTGATGCCTTGATAAATCTTGTTTAAGTGTTTCAGATAAGACAGGTTGCAAGTCTATTATGCCATGATCTCTTTTCTTGCAAAGTTTTTCAAGAGCTCATTGTATTAGTTAGGCTTATGTACTTTTGGCTTTTGTAATAGTTATGGAGTTTTTGTTTGATACTTCTCTCATAATTATACTTGTGGTTTTGTCACGGATTGCCAAAGGGGGAGACTGTTAGGGTCATATTTTATGTAATTGGCTTATCCTTTGACAAAATGCACTTTACATGTAATTGGGTAGATCTAAGATGAGTTTAATATATCAAGAAATATGTTGCTTAAAGCATATCAAGTGTTCGTATTAAAAGTCATGAAGATTGGTCCAAGAAACAAGTGAAGAAAAGTCATTTATTAAGTCTCGACAGATAGCACGACAGATGCCTACTATCGAGACTTAATGTGAAGCTCGATAGATAGCTTGATAGCAGCTCGATCTATCGAGACTTACGATTTTTTAGTTTTCCAGACCTGAAATTCGGCCTAGGCTTTTGTATTTATTTAGGGTTTCTTTTCTCACAACCCTAGACATATATAAGACGTACTTTAAGAGTCGTCACACACGGATACAAAGACCAAGAGATTTATTTTCTTTGTGAGAAGCTACTGTGTTTGTATGCCATAGGATTTTGAAACCAAGTGCTTCCTGATCTTCATTGTTGATGAAGTGAAGAACTTTACAGCCAACAACATCTGTTCAAGTTGCTAGAGTTGTCACATACTGAGATCCGTGCAAAGGGTTAGTTACAGATTGGAGATTTGTGCATCAAAGGGAAGAAGGCTACTATAAGATCAAGTCCAATTGGGTATTGGAGCGAAGGTTCAACTGTAGGTTGGTATTTCAGGATAGGCTAGGGTAGTTTGCAAGATTCCTTATACTTGTAACTGCTTGATTGTTGATTAGTGGATTCTTAGGAGTGGTGAACTTAAAATCACCCAGTGAGGTTTTTGCCCTGCGAGAGGTTCATGGTCTGTTCATGGCTACCCTTTGTTCTTTAACCGATTGTGTTAGAGAAGAGAGAGCATGGCTGGCTTCAGCCTCACAACTTTATGTTTTGTTAGCACAGCTTTATGTCACATTAGTAATCATGAAAATCTGGTTGCCAAGGAAGGGTGTAAGCTCAGCTAGACCTGTGTCCCCTTTTGATCCGATTTGACAAGCTGAAAGTGATGGTAGTGGGTCCCAGCTGTCAGCTTAATTGTGCTGAAACTTGACTTGTGGCTAGTCTAACCATTTTAGTTACTTAAGTGAGCTTTGGTTGCTAAGATTAGCATATGGGCTGGGCTGTTTCGGCTGGGCCTTGTTATTGAGCTTCTTTGGGCTTGTTCATCCCTACAAAATGAATAGTTTTGTCATGGGTTTGTAATATACATGGGCTTTTGTAGTTAGGGTTTCTTATGGAAAAAATAAGCGTAGTTCCCATAAATTTTGTAGGAGAAATAGTTTTGAAATATGAGAAATAATGTCATAAGTAATTTATGTTTCCCATGAGTTAGGGAATTTAGTATATCAAAATATGTTTTTGCCAAAGAATAGTTTTGGGCTTCGAGCATAATATAATTCTTTTTTCAAATAATATTTGGGCTTTGGTAGAATAATTATTTGCCCAATAGTTTTGGGTTTTTTTTATTGAAGATGCCAAAATAAAGTTGCCAAAATAGTATTGGGCTTTTTGTAAAAGTTGCCAAAATAATATTGGACTTTTTGTAAAAGTTGCTAAAATAATATTGGGCTTTTTGTAAAATTGCCAAAATACACAACAAAAATTGTAGTATTAATACAATAATCATAATTCAAAAATTTATTGAAATACAGAATTATCAACTTTGATATATCATCACATTCTCAACAATTATTTAGTTCACTATAGATATATACAAAAAAATTTCACTAATATTTTAAAAACTATCAACCCATTATTACTTGTAATATTGAAAATTTCCTATATTTTAATTTTTTAATAAATTATTTAGCACCTAATTTCAAACCAAAAAAAAAAAATCAAATTAAAAAAATTATGACATAGAGAGATAAAATATATTATAATATAGCAAGCAATATAAAAATTGAAGAACAAAATCTTGATAAACAAAACATATTCATTAAACTAATTAGAAACGCAAAAACTCATATTGTCAAATTCATATCATAAAAAAAAAAAAAAAAAAAAAAAAAAAAAAAAAAAAAAAAAACTGTATGACCATTATCATATGTATAACAAAACTTAAATCTAAATGCCCATATGCTTGAATTTATTTGGTTGTGTTGAGAAGTGAGTTAACTGTTGTGAAATTTTAAAGTACTCGCAAGTGTACGAACCGTACCTAAGTATAGTTTGACAAGAACGAGGTCGAACCCACAGGGACTTGAATGAACGTAGGAAAATTAATTAAACCTTAACCAAATTAATCCTAATCTAGTTTAATAGAAATTGGTTTTTCTAAGATTAAATAAACTAAGCAAATAATAAAATTAAGCAAATAATTAAAATAAGCAAAAGATATAAAGCAATAAAAAGAGGTAAACAATCAAGAGAAAGGAATTAAGGCTTTGGAATCCGCCTTGTAAGTCATATCAGCATATATATGATCATTAATTTTTCCCAAGCACTGCATGATAATCTAAAAATCAATCTTGCTATCATGGAAAATATCATCATTAAAACTTATGTTTAAAAAGCTAAAGCATGTTCTTCTTCGTTTCTTAAGTATAAAATCAAATCATCAATTGTATCCATAGCCAAACAAATCACAAGATATATCCAATTCATAAAATCAAATCATAAATTGTATCCATTGACAGACAAATCTCAAGTGATATCCAATTTTATAATCAAGAATTAATAAACCAAGCATTCAATTAATTAAGATAAATCCTAAATCATGAGAAAAACATGATTGAACTCATATCTAGAATCTCATCTTAGTCAATTGATATGAAGCAAGAACAATTTAAATCATTAAAGAACAACTATTGTGGGAAAAATCAAATCACATAAATATTACTGATAATCCTTAACAAGGTTTCATCCTCAACCCTAATTATAAATTTAGCTACTCATAATAATTGAAAGAAAACACAAAAATAAAATACTAAACATTAAATTAGACAAATAAAATAGAGAAAGAAATAGTCACAATGCTATCATGGAGAAAAGCTATAGAGAAGCCACATGCGGCACTGCCTCTTGCTCCAATTTTCTGTTTTGCATCTCAGCCCTAGCACTAGCCTCTCTGAATTTTGCCCTAAAGAGCCTTTAAATAGGTCAAGGAATCCTATTACAAGTTGAATTTCCGTTTGGAGAAAATCCCAGATTTTTAGGCTTCACTTAACCGACGATTTTGGCCCATTTAACGTCAGAATTTGGACTTTTGGTAAACTACAAAGTTGTAGCCCTCTAAGTTAAATTTCCAGCCCAACTTGAATCATCTCAATTGGACTTCTGAGCCGAAAGTTATGCCAAAAATACTAACTGATGTGCAGGCAGGAATCCTAATCCGAATTGGACTTGGATTTGGTACAAATTTCCTTTGATTCCTTACTCCAATTGGACTTAAATTTAATTGGGTTGGTCTTTTCTTGAATTCATGCCTGGCTGGATGTAAGTTGGCTTGATTCAATTGGCCTAGCCCCACTTTGCATGTAAAGCCCTTGTTACCTGCAACACAAAGATATTATATAATCAGTCACAAAATAACATAAAAGTAAGGCTAAATATGTAGATATGTGAGTACTTTATTGTATATATTTCATGCACATCATTAACGTATTGACTTGAGAGAGGGCAGTGTAGGCTGGCAACAATAGGGAGAAGTACTAATGGTAGCTTCTTGAGATTGAGAAAAATTAGGGAAAAAAAAGAGGTAAGTTTTTGTTTGAAGAAGTGACTAAATGATGCTCTTTTGAAATAGTTGTTATTATCCACTAGTCGCAGACCCGCGCGTTGCGCGTGATAAATTTGTTTTTGATAGTGTTATTATTATATATTATTATTATTTATTAATATTTTTCTATGCATTACTACTCAAGCTGCATTATATATGTATGATCAATATATTGCAGGATTCATGGTGATTGGAGGTTTTGGTGATGGAATTAATTGTGTATTATTAGAGATTAGTATTTGGAATAGAATGTGGAAATTTTATTCGTTGGACATACTTGAAGAAACAATCCAGCTTTTGAACTTGCAATTTAGTAGATAATTCATAATCAACTGGTAGAAAATATGAACAACCTACACAACCAAAAGATAATATAAAATATATTTTAGCATAGCCTTTTTCATTTTATTTATAATTGAGAGTTAGACATTCTTGAATAAGCAATCCAACTTTAAAACATGCAAATTAACAGGTAACCTATGAGCAACGGGTGGGTAAAATAGTAATTAAAACAGTGACAGGTGTCCACATCATTGAACACCAATTTTTTTTTTTTTTTTAATGAATGAACACAAACACTCGTGTGCAAATACACACAATCAAAAAGATCTAATATTTTATGTTTTGGGGTGCATTGATTTTCTTGTCATCTATTTATAGTGTCTTCTTGGTTGTTAAGTAAGTTCATACAAGAAACATGAAGAGCATTTTTCTAAGATTATTTGAAGATTCCTGCCTTATGTAGTTCCATTATAAATGAAACGATCACAAGATAATACCCAACCCAAATACTTAAACCAACCTCATTTTTTAGACCAACATCGTTTTTTTTTTTTTAATCTCTCTCTGTTTTTGGTTTTAATCTCCCTTTGTTTTTACTTTTTCACTTTGTGTTAAAAGCTTCCACTGCCTATTTTAGCACTGCCCCGAATTCTCACCTACATGCTCTATATGCCATCCTTTTTCTTTTGTTTTTTTTTTGTTTTTTTTTTCCTTTTACAGTTCAAAATTTATGAACCCAAGAAAGACAACTTGAGGACCCCTATCTTTTGCACTATTTTATCCCCCTTAACTTTTATACTCTCCTAAGCTACCCATTTCACTGATCAATGACATATATTCATTCTCATAGAGATTTAAGCTTTGATTTGTGTCTTTGAAACAATTCTAGAAGTAGTGGTATCTCTTCATTAAATGTTTTGTCTTAATTATAGAAAGCCATTTGATTACACCCACCTAAAAATAATTTCAAATAAGTGGTGGATAATATGAACAGCTTACACCACCAAAAATAATATGAGAACTATTTTAGTAAAACATTTCATTTTATTTACAACCAACATTTAGTGATACCTAAAGAAATATTCCAGCTTTTGAACTTGCAATTTAATAGATAATCCGTGATAAATTGGTAGAAAAACTAAACATCCTCCAGAACCCAAAGAGAACATAAAAATTATTTTAGCATACTGAAAGATAATATAAAAATATGTTAGCATAACCTTTTCATTTTATTTATAATTGAGAGTTGGACATACTTGAAGAAACAACTCCAACTTTATTTACAATGGAATTTCCCAGCAAAGCAACTCATTCAACAATGTTCTATTTCTTTTGGATAATTCCTTTGGTTACATAAACTGTTCGGTTGACAATGGAATTTCCTAGCAAAGCAACTCATTAAACAATACACTGCAGAAAAGGAGAAGTAATATGTTTTGAGTATGTGCAACTGTATCAAGCCTAGATCGCTCATATATATGTTTTTTATCCAAAATACTGCTACTTCTGCCTCCATAGTGGTAATAGCTCTGAATCTATCTATGACACTTGTGAATCACCAATAAATAAATAAGAAAAAGAAAAAGTAATGCAAGAATGAATAAAAATGATATAAGAATTTAAATCATTTAACATATTTTTAGTGTACTTCCAAATACATGTGACCAAATCTAATAATGGAGAAGTTCTTGAGTAAATGCAGCTTATCTTATCGGAGTTTTCCATAGATGCCTTTATGATATGAGTACATAAAGAGTAATCATTCAATTATCACTGGCTTGGGCATGAAAATTTTTACAAATGCCTCTGATTGAACAGCATGCATTAGTACTCTAAAAACTGTCAAAATCAAAATTTACATATTCCCTATTGAGATACTGCCAATAAAAAATTACCTGCAATTTAGGTCTTCCCTCCAATTTCATTAAAAAATTGCCATTAAAAATATATCATTCTCACATGAAAAAGATCTATAAAATTAATTAAAAATATTTTTTCATTAGTTAATTACATACTTTCAACTTCAGATATTAAATGGGAAAAACGCATTGAAAATATGTGAAAGATGTATTGCTCAAAAAAGAACTAAAGACGTAATTTATAAAATGTTTTAACTAAAGAACTAATTTTCTCTGCTTTTTTCTTTTTCTTTTTAATAACTAATTTGAACTAAAGAACTAATTTTTTGAAGTATGTAATTAACTAATTAACCAAAGGAGCAAAACATTTTACAATACGTCTTTCAAGTTAATTACATATTTAATGGGAAGTTGAAACTTGCAAGTAAGAACCACCTAGATTAATAGGATGCATAAAATGTTTACTACAATGTTTTGCTCTTCTTGAAAGACATATTTTAATAGGATGCATCAACTTCTCGGACGTATTTTAAGTTAATTACATATTTAATGGGAAGTTGAAACTTGCAACGACATATTTTATAGACCCACCCAGATTTTTTACTTTAATAACGGTTAGTAAATCAGACCTACCCATATTTCTAGGATGAATAAAAGATGGCATGTCGTTATAATCCCATCTTGATACATCTTAGGTGGGGAGAGAGATTTAAGCCTTATAAATCTCGATTAAAAAAATAATCTTAGCACAAAATAAAAACACTTGCACAGTGACTTAAAATTGAAACCATGAATGTCAAACCATGTCTAAACCAAAGACCATGATAAACACAATTATGTAGAAAAATTACTGCAGAAAATTGAAACACCAAAAAAACAATTTTCTTTGATTCTAAAACCCAATCAACATGTTATACAATCATGATATTGAAGTAGGCTATGATACCAATTGTTAGAAAAGAGTGGAAGCAAACACCACAACACTATACTAAGAAATCAAAGTCACACTAAGTTGTTGGAATCACATAGAATTAAAAACCCAGCAATTTTCAAAAAACTCAAAATGAACAGACCCAAAAGAGGTAGAGCTCCAATTAAAAAACCCAGCAATCAAAAATTCAACACCCTAACAAAGAGGCGGTAAACAATCAGCCACACCATAGCAGCCTTATAAATCTCGATTAAAAAACACAATCTTAGCACAAAATAAAAACGCTTGCACTATGACTTAAAATCAAAACCATGAATATCAAACCATGTCTAAACCAAAGACCATGATAAACACAATTATGCAGAAAAATTACTGCAGAAAATTGAAACACCAGGAAAACAATTTGCTTTGATTCTAAAACCCAATCAACATATTATACAATAATGATATTGAAGTAGGCGCTGATACCAATTGTTGGAAAACAGAGGAAGCAAACACCACAGCACTACGCTAAGAAATCAAAGTCATACTAAGTCATTGGAATCACATCAAATTAAAAAAAAAAAACCTAGCAATAAAAAAACTCAAAATGAACAGACCCAAAGAGTTTAAACTCCAATTAAAAAACCCAGCAATCAAAAATTCAACACCCTATGAAAGAGGCAGTAAACAATCATCCACACCACAGCACGGAAAAGGCAGTAAAAAGAGAAAAAAAAAAAAAATTCAAGCAAAAGAATGGACCACAAAAGAAACTGGGATTTAGAGATACCTCAACCGAATCATTCAGCCTCTGTCAGTATTTATATAGAAGTGTGAGGAGAGGAAGACAGGAAGGAAGGATGACAGAGAGGCCACCGTTAGAAGGGAGAAAGGCTGGCGTGAATTAAATGTGAAACCGTAGAACAAAGTGGGGAAGGGGAAAGAACTAAAACGTGGGGAGAGGAAATTGAAACCGTGTAGGAAAACAAAAAGTTCAAACCGTGAAAACAGAGGGTTTTAAAAGGTATCAGTTGAAAAGGCTTTGAGTTTAGGCTTTATCAGGAAAACAAAAAGTTCAAACCGTGAAAACAGAGGGTTTTAAAAGGTATCAGTTGAAAAGGCTTTGAGTTTGGGCTTTATGGTGTAATTAAATGTATAAGAAGTGGGCTTTATGGTGGAGATAGGGTTGTAAAATATTTTATATTTATTAGTATTTTAAAATTGATAAAAACTATTTTAAAATTGTAGGAAAAATTTAGAAAAAATGATGGAAATGACATGGCTGCTGATGTGGCTCAATGTGAGCGTAGCAACATTAAATGCTACGCTTCAACTTTTAGTAATATATAGATTGGGATTATCCATTGGGTACGCAAAGAATCATTTGGACAACTGGGGGGATAGCTAGTATATTATTTGAGGATTTGTAGACTTTGTGTCATATATTTATTGGACTAGGTTGAGATCTTAAGAATAATTGGGAGGGGGGGTCATATTTTTTGAGGGGGCCATTACCTATTACTTGTTGGACCAGACCTACAGCCTAAAATTACCATAGCAGTAGAAGAAAATTAAAATTTTGGAGGGGCCAAGCAATAAGGTAGCTCCGCACCTGTATATAGTCATTAGCTAGGCCGCCCATATAAAACTTATTGATTTCTTGAAGTGACAAAAAGTCTCTTTGATTATGAATAATTAATTTTAAGTGGGAAGATACCGTATTTGATTAAGTCAAGCAGCTATATCTTACTGAGCAATAATTAATGAAATTGACTTTTAACTAATTAAGTCATGGTTACAGACATGCTAGCTGCAAGTTCAACTTTTGCGAACAATATCTGATAATAATATTTAAAGGATAAAAAATGTTCCATAGACAATATTATATATCATGGCTGCTTGAAGTATTTGGGCCTTAAGCGTAAACTGAATTAAAGAATTTTATATTTTTAAATAAATATATTTAAAAATATTTAAATTTTATTTAAACTCCATTTTCTTATGTACGTTATATGTAAAGTTACTAATTAATCACGTAAGTTTTTTTTTTTTTTTAATTAAAAAAAAAATTTACAAAAATTTTCACATCTATAAATAGGACATATTGATAATGGTAAGTAAAAATGTGATATTAGTGGTAAATTTAGATGAGAACTAGTAAGAGTTTTTTAACTTAATTGTTGTGAAATTTTTTGTGTATTACCTTTTTTTTTTTTTTTTTTTAGAAGTGCTACGTTCATAACATTTTTACAACAAATCCTTGGTGTTAAGTTGTTACTGGTTTTAATTTGAACTCACCACTGAAATTATTTTTTGTTCCACCAATAACAGGCAATAACAATTTATCACTAAGGATTTATTGTGAAAAATGTAGTGGACATAATATTTTTCTCTCTCTCTCTTTCTCTAATTTGATAAAAAAATATATAATTTTATTTATTGCACTGGCATTAATTGTACACCATTTTTAAAACCGAAATCGTGAATTTGAAGACAAGATTTTAGTTCAAAAAATCTACCATTTATTTATCTATGGAAGGGAAAACAAAAATCCAAACACATATATCACGCATGTTATTACAGTACTCTCAAATATCAATGGGTTAGTGGTCCAGATTTAATAATAAAAAAAAAATCATAGGAAATTTACAACTATGAGTAATTAAAATTAGTCAAATTAACGGATGTTTTTAGAGTATTTGTTATCAAGCAATTTTAGAAAAGTTTTAATACCAATTTTATGAAAAATATAAAAGATTTGCCAAAAAAATTAGTTTTTTTTTTTCCCCTTTTTTATAAAAAGTTTTCAAAAGTATTTCCTAAACGAATGCCCTTATGACATCCATTAACAAAATCCAATTAGGAATATTGTGATTTATCAAAAAAGAAGGGTTTGGCTAACGGTTTGTTAATGGACAATTTTAAGAAAGTTTTGATGCTACTTTATGAGCAATATAAAAAGTTGAAGAAAAAAAAAATCAATTACTTTTTCTTTTCCCATAAAAAGTTTCTAAAAATATTTCCTAAACTAATTCTCTTATGGCTACCATTAACTTTTTCAAAATAAAAATACTTTGAACCGGAATCGTTGAAATTTCCCACATACATTAATTTTCTAGTGAAATAAAATTTTACTATAAACGTGATGGTTCAGTCCCCGTGGCCTAAGACCTTGAGTTTTAAGTAGATGATCTGGTCTTGATGTTTTAGCCATGAAGTATAGGTTGTAAGATATATTTAGAGTTGCAGAATAAAATAAACATACCTCCAGCCATAGTTGTTTAAGTCTTTGAATAAAAGAAAACTCACTATATGATAATAGTGTATATAAAAGGGTCTTCTAGTCTATGGCCTTTACCTTACATATTTCCTTTTGATGGAGACAAGCTATAAATATAGGCTAGACTAGAAACCCTTTTAAATTAAGATTTGTTTCATAATCTCCTTCCATCAAGGAGTTTAAAACTTGTAACTTCCCTATGACCCTCAACCCGCCCCCACGCACTCAACCGAACCCGAGGCCGCGCCGCCTTCCCCCAGGGTCTCACCTTGGGGAACTATGAGAGTTTGGTTTGCTTTTGTTTCATGTTTATAAAAGCGGTCTAATCAAATAAGGGATTAGACCGCTCCTAGTGTTCGAACTAATCATTAATGGTCGGCTTCCCAGAATACTAATAATGTACCCTTGCGCATACAGTTGCCCAACAACTTTCTTCCTCCGACTTCTTTAGCCACTTCCGCATCTATCGTACTCGGGAGAGCTTGCTTTGTGGAGGAGCATTTGGTAATGCTAGCAGCCTGATGAAGGCTAGCTATCTGGGTACAGGTTAAGGCAGGGCTTGTTGAGCTTGCTTCTTATGAGATTAAGTAAGGGAATCATTGAGTGGAGTTACGGTAGTTCAATCTATAAAGGAAGGACAATCGATCGCACTTGGCGCGGAACCACCGTTAGGTGGCTCTTCACTCCATCAAGGCTTGCTTCTTATTTTTCCTTCACCCTGCATCCCCTTTTATACCAATTGAGAGTTATTTGGAAATTGTTATTCACTATAGCGTCTTTCACAAATAAAATTATTAAGACATAAGTTTTCATTTATTATTTAAATGTGAGCTACATAAAGTTTTCTTAAAATCTTACATAAGTATCTGGACTTCTGGATCTAGCCATTCACAAATGATGGGTGGATTCCACTTTTATAATTTACTTTTTATATGGTATGCTATATGAATAAAATTTGGATACTTTATTAAACTTAGAAACTAGTTGTAAAAAGATTAGCTACTGTCCAGATTGATTACACTTTCAAGTTGCATTGGGTTTTTTATTTTTATTTTTAAAGTTGAATGAAGAAGGTTTTTGATGAAAGTGATGGAAATAGTTCTCTCACAGTTACGCAAAAGAACCGACCCAGCTAGCATATGTACTTGGTACGTTATATTGTCTGAAGAAGCCGCATATGCATCATGCATAGTTCAAATTTCAAACTGATAAAGAATCCAAAATTTTTTTTTCAAACTGATAAAGCTAAAAACAGCCAACAAATAAGAAATATATATATATATATATATATATATCTGTAGTACATGAAGGCAATATAAGTAATAATCCAAGCACATTTATTTATCTCATGAAGTACGTAATCGAACGGTACAACGTACATTTTATTCATACATATAAATTAGCTCTTAATCAGCAGCCTTATTTTGCATACTTGGCTTTGTAGTCTTTCCAAAGCTGATCAACATTCTTCCCTAGCAGTTCAACAAAAAAATTAGCACTATAACCATTCCTCAATTTCTTATTCAATTCAGCCACGAACCCATTTCTAAGACTATTGCAATAGTCCAAAAATAGAGCCGTAACGTCATAGCCTTGATCCCATCTATCACCTTGCCCAGGCTTCACCCAGTGGCTAGGCGCATATCCTGCCTTCAACCTCACATAATCAGCAATTCCTTCAATCAATCCTCCTGGAGTACTTTGTCCATTACCATTCCACTGCCATATGTGTGTACTTTCATGGTATAACACACCAGTGATTTCCGTTTTTACATTGCCAGAATAGCCATTGATGTACCTTGCACTAACATGGATCTCGTTGTTGCTAGCATAAGCAACTCCATCCATGTCATCGATAAACAAGCTCACTTTGGCCACGTTCTTTCTGTCCGCGTCACTGTTTTGCTGGAACAGCCTCCATATGAAATCTGTGGCAGAAATCAAAGTTTGCTTACTGTATTTAGACCCAATTTCATTGTTGAATCGAACTCCACCAGGAGTGTTCCCAGCATTGTTGGTGACAACATATTCAACTGCATGGATTCCATGCATGGCTACAACTACGGTTACTAGGAAAGAGAGGAAAAGCATGTGGGGAGCCATAGTTGTCTTGTAATTTCTTTCTCTAATAGTTGGTTTTGCACAAGAAATGAGGTTGGCTCTACGATTTATATAGGGAAACTATGACTGGTGCTAGGGCATTTAGTCATGATAGAGGATAGTACACGGCGTGGTTTTTATAATTTATGGATGACAACATTGACTTTGACCAACTTATCCAACAAAAAACATTGACTTTGATTTAGACCAGGCCTATCCAGGGACGGCGCCATAATAAATAAATTTTATACCTAAAAAAAAAAAGAAATTCTAAATTAATATGGATGATTGACCACCTAAAAAAAATTAACCACCCTAACAAAAACTTGAACATCCTAAATAAAAATTTTTCCATTAAAAATAAAATTTGACTTCTTCAAAATTTTGGTCCATTGAAAATTGAATCAAAAAATTACGAGAAGTGCTATGTTCATAATATGTTCTCAACACTTTCATAACAAATCTTAAGTGGCAGATTGTTACTAGTTGAAAAAAAAATTAATGATATATAAATTAAAACTAGTAACAATTGCTAATTAGAATTTGTAGTAAAAATATTGTGGACGTAACATTTTTCAAAAATTGTCCAAACAAACAAATTAGCCTAAAAGCCCAAATCAAATGTTTAATTGTGATATTTTAAATTATATTTACAAAAGACATATTTTAAAATAGCTATTTTTTTATTATAAAAAAATTATATTTTCCAATAGCTAGTTAGTTAGTACTTGCTTTAGTCTTTAGATGAATTTATTGGATTTAAGTAATACATCTTGTACATACACGTAAGCACTAAAATAATACCTCAATATTTTATTGAACATGATTAACGTAACGGTTTACTGCCTAAGTTGAATACGTTGAATGAACTTGTAACTTACCCTTTATTTTTTTGTTATCACTATGGACAAAATTCTTAAAAGGAAATCACTTTTATTACAATATTTATCTTCTAAGCAAATTCGTATTCACTTGAATAATCTTCTTTTACATCCTAGGCTATGAGAAAAGTTCTCATCTTTTCATCTTAATAATTGAGAGAAAATAAAAAGAGCATATTTACAAAGATGTTCTTGTCAACCTCTTTGCCATGATTTCCCTAAAAGAGAAATTAGTAGAGCACTGCATTAATTTAATCCTGATTAGTTTAAAGAATATGAAATATAGGTTGGAACATATCATAAAAAAGGATGATGCATTTTTTTTATATTGTTACTTATTTAGGTAGGATGTTGGTAATTAAAAGGGTGATCAGTAGTTTAACTTGACTGTGTATATTTAAAAAAAAAAAAGTAGTTGATAGCATTAATAATGAAGCTATTATACAACAATTTCAAAATATGAAAAACTTGTAGAATGAAATTTTAAAACTTCATGTATTTGCAATTGTTTTTTTATGTCAATATATTCAAATTTTATTTTTATGAAATTTTGTTTAATTTAAATTTCTTAAAGATCACCCTGAAAAAAATTTCTAGAGCCACCACTGGGCCTATCTGCCGACCTAAAATCCAAAAATTGCGGTTGTCTAAACCGTGTAATACTTGTCTCTACTCTAAATATGGTCCTTAGTGTATGTTTGGCAAAAATTATTTTTGCCAACTTATTTTACTGTTCAGCTTATTTTTGTTATTATTCATGAGCCTCACTGCACTTTTTGGTACTATTCATGAGTCCCACTATACTATTTTAGTTAACTTTTATCTTTATCTACAGTATTTTCAACAAAAAGTTTTCAGTTTCAGCAAAATAAGTAGATTCCAAATAGACCCTTAACCTTATCATTTAAAAAGAACCCAACTGAAGTTTAAAAAGTTAGAGCAAACATAATTTCACAGATTGTGTGTACGGTTATATCTAACTAGTTTTGTGCAATAATAATTAGCCAAAAAGATATAGAAGTGTGTGTAGAGTCTATTCATTGAGATGTAGAAGTCTGATGTGACATACTGATTTTGGAGGGTGTAAATTAGACGTGGCAAAACCGGCGAGTTTGGTCAGGTTCGAGTCAGGTCAATTAGGTCGCGGGTCAAAACGGGTCATTTTTAAACGAGTCAATCAGGTTGCGGGTCGGGTTGGGTTGACCCGTATTTTTCAAACGAGTTTTTTTTTTTTTTCAATTACAAAAACAAATCAATGATAACCTATTTAGAGAGAATGAATAAAATCAATGACAACCTGTTTAGAAAGAATGAATAAAATCAATTAAACAAATCAAAAACAATTCTAACAGTTTTGAGCATGACAAAAATTCTTTATAATCATAAATTCATGATGGAAAAAGTCTTCAATGTTAATAACTCACTGTCAAAATGCATGTAATTACAAGTATATATTTTAAGTTTACATCACTAATAATATCATTCTCACAAAAGAAGGAAAAAAAAAAAACTACATTTTGTGTACCATGTTAAGTTATCAACCTCCTTAAGTGCACATGTTTCTGTTGCATTTAAAATAATAGTAAAGTTAGATTACTTAGAAAGATAAACTAAAAAAAAAAAGTTTTAAGAATAAACATAACATATTAAATAAAGAAGAATAAGTAAATATTTTATAAGAATTACACTTCAATCTCAATCTACTCAATGTTGGTAGCAGATTCAGCACTGCAAATATTCATACTTGCAAATTGTAGCTCAAGTTGACCAATTTCGTCAGCATCTTTATCAACAATACATTATTTTAATAAAACTTAAGGTACCATGAAAGCAAATCAATAAAGAATTAAAATTGTATGATAGAGGCCAAGAAAAGAGTAGAGGCGCAAAGAGAAAAGAGTAGAGGCGGGAAAAGAGTAGAGGCGCAAGAGTCTTCTCTGAAAGACTAAAATTGTGAAAGGCTGAAAGCTCTTACCTCTTAGTGGTTTATACCTTTCAGCCTTTGTGGACTACATCTACTACAAGTTCTTTTTTTTTTTTTTTTTTTTTTAAGAATCAACTACAAGCCCTTAAGTCTAGCCATTTACTGTGTTAGTAAATAGTGAGTAGGTTAGTGTACTAGACTACTAGACTACATTTGATTGAAATTGTGAGCTCAGAGCTGTGAAGTGTCGTATCAAATTGAATGAGAAATTTTTTTTTTTTAATAAATGGGTTGTCTTGTCTTGTCTTGTCTTATGTCTGTGAAGTGTGAACATCTATCTATAATTTATTGGTTCTGGTGCTTTGTGCTTTATGCACCTAGCATCAGAACATAGTCTAAATATTTTTTTAGCGAATTTTTTAACGGGTCAGGTCACGGGTTATCCGGGTCAGGTCGGGTTGACCCACAAAAAAAAAAAAAAAAAAAATCGGGTCGGTCACGGGTCAACCAGTTTTTGCTTCGGGTCAAAAAAATCGGGTTCGAGTCGACTCGAGTAAAAAAATTTTGACCCGTTTTGCCATGTCTAGTGTAAATAGATAGATTTACATCACAACCTTATTAAATTTAAACTTAACAATTTCAACAAACCCTTTTTTTTTTTTTTTACACGAAATACTGAACATACTTCGTAATCTTTAGTGACTAACGTGACAATAAATACAATTAATAGATTATAAAAAGAAGATAGATGAATAATATTTGAATTTGTTTTTTTTTTTTTTTTTTGTAATTGGTGACATACATATCAGTTTGTGATGGTTATGTAATAAAATTTTTAATTTTCCTAACATTACTCTTTGAACTATGCCTAAATGCTAAACTATGCATAGTTCCTAAAATTTATATCTTTCCTAACATCACATTGAAATTAAAGAAAAATGTTAAAAATATTACAAATTGAGTGAATGCTAGAGATATTAGAAATTTTACTATAAAGAATTTAGAAACAAAAGATGATCTATCACTAAAAAAATTTTAACATTCATTTATTTGATGGTTGAATGAGACCCACCATTCACATTCATTATGATAATAGTTTGCTTACAATTGATGTATTAATAAATATAATTAGTTGATTTTAACAACGTAATAAGTGAATATTAAATATTTTTATGATTGATAATCAAATTTGTAGTGTTATTGTCTTTACTCAATATTAAATGAAAAGGATTTCAAGTCGTCTTATCTAGAAAAGTTGGGTTTTAGATCCAAATTCTCCATTATTTCCACCATCTTAATCATGGCATAGGCAAGGATAAATAGCTAGTCGTTTTTAATTGTCATTTGGCAGGTCTAGGATAATATCTTAGCTAAAATGAAATGAAAAAAAGGTGGAATAAACCGAATATACCAACTACTAACGACATAATTTAAAACCAGAAGATGAAAAACTTGGTAACATTAAGACAAAACTGCCCAACTTAACTGACTTGTGTACGAGGACAAATTGTAGAACGACAAAAACAACAGGACAGTAGGACACGACTCTATCTCAACGAATTGAATATAATCAAGAGGTTTTATCAAATGTTAGTGCTATTAAATTTGAGATATGCTATGTCTATGATATTTTTATAACACTTTTACAACAAATTTTAAGTAACAAATTGTTATAGCTTGTTATTGGTGGAGCACAAAAGTAATTTCAGTGAAAGGTTTAAATTAATAATAACTAACCACTTATGATTTTTTATGAAAAAGTTGTGGACATAGCAATTTTCATTAAATTTAGATATATTTTCAAGAGTTTTATAACTCAATAACATTACTAGTTCTTTATGAGAAAAAAAGGCTTTATGGTAAAATTAACCTAAAAATTATAGAACATCTTAATCTAAAATACTCTATTTTCCCATATATTATCTAGCAATCTTCAACAGATTTCTTTTTAGAATTGTTCCTGATCACTTCTTTATAAATAAGAAATTAAGCCGAATAAAAAACAACAATTTCAAAATCTTTATTTTAACATATATGGATAAAAAATTAATACAATTCTCTAAGTGTTGTACTTTAAATTTTTTAATTAAATTTAAACACATAATTTTATGGATTAATGTTATACAATTTTCTTATCTTTCTCAAAGAAAACTAATTTTAATATAGTAATTGAAGAATTAAGGTACAATACTAAAAAAACTGTATATAAAATTTTGTTTTCTACATTTTTGATTTTGAACTAAAGGTCCATTAAAAGTGGTGGACACAGTAGTACAGTACTATTCACAATATGTTATCTGAGAAAGCTCACTAGTGGACTTACACTCAGCAATTGCATCAATGGATGTAAAATGCAAAAAGTGCAAAAATTTGTAAAAATTTACACAATATAGTATGAAATTGACACGCATCAGAGCTGGTAAAGGTTTGTAAATATACAAACTTTCTACCGTGCGTATATGCACGAATACTGTAGCTTTTTTTTTTTTTTTTTTTTTTTTGAAAACGGCTTGAACTTCATTCAACAATTAAATAGAGTCAAAGTACAAAGCTTCAAGGATTGGGGGTGGGGACTCCTCCAACCATACAGCCTCATCAGGAACATCTCTAGGAAACTGGGCTAAACTATGTGCTGCAGAATTAGCACTCCATTTGACAGTACTAACAGTCAAATTCCACAACCCAGCAGCAAGGCATTGTATGTCCCCATAGATATGACCAAGGCAAGAGCTGTTTACCCGTGAGAAGGAAATAGAATTCATTACACTTGCATTATCCCCTTCAAGTACCAACTATGAAAATCCAGCATCAATAGCAAATTCCAAAGCTTTACGGCGGGCCAGAACTTCAGCTTCCTCACTCCCAAAAACAGGTGGTCCTTTAGCAGATAATGCAGCCATGACCTTGCCCCTCTCATTACGAATAATTGCGCCAAACCCCGTGGCATTTAGGTCTGAAAATATGGCAGCATCAAAGTTCAATTTGTACTCCAAACCATGAGGTGGATTCCATGCAGCTGTCCTCCCATACATGGCAACAACTTGCAAATGGTCTTGGGCAGATTGGTACTCCAAATAATCATGAGCTCTTTTATTTAGCCTAGCAGGTTCTTGTAATTTTCCCCCATGAGTCACAGCATTTCTTTGATTCCATATAAGCCATCCTTGTATCAGAAATAATTCAAACTCTTCCTTTGTAAGCCGGTCAAGCAAGTCCTCAAAGAGCTGAAATATATCTCCCTAATTTCGGGCACATTTTTGTAGTCTACTAGGACACCCAGCCTAGATATCTTGTGCTACCCCACACTCCCACAAAACATGAAGTACTAATTCAGAAGCACACCGACAGAATTCACAGCTCGCATCCTCAATAACCTTTCGATGAACTAAATTCTCCCGAGTTGGAAGTATATCTTGACAAACTCTCCAACCAAAGACCTTTATTTTGTCAGGGACATTAAGCTTCCATAACTTGGTCCACACAGAGTTTGCTGTTCCTGCCGAAGAGCTTCCTCCCTGATTATTGGCTTCCCTTATAATCTGTCGTGCAACATGATAGCTTGACCTTGCAGAGTATACTCCATTTTTATTGTGCAGCTAGAAAATTGAATTAGCAATTTGCCTTCTACTCAAGGGGATATGAAGGATGGCAGCCGCGTCCTCACTGTGGAAGTTCCTTTCAATAAAGCCACGGTCCCACCATTGTAAATCCCTGTCAATAAGATCCGATACCCTCCACTCACCATCTGCATCAACTGGGAGATGAACCACCCTGTTTGTTGGATAGTTAGTGATCCACCTATCCCGTGTGACCCTAATAGAAGATCGATCACCCACCCTCTAGCAACAGCCTTTCTTTAGGATTGGTTGAGCAGCAAGAATATTTTTCCAAATGTATGAACTGTTCGGAGCATCACCAGCATCTAGAAAATTGCTTTTTGGAAAATACCGGGCTTTAAAACATTTGTGAAGAAGTGATCTCTGATCTTGCAGCAACCTCCATCCTTACTTGGCCAGCATTACCAAATTAAAATTTCTCACATCTCTAAAACCCATACCACCTTTCTTAGGCCGAGTTAGCTTATTCCAGCTCTTCCAGTGGATCTTTTTCTCATTACCTATCTGCCCCCACCAAAATCTTGCACACATACTATTAAGCTCATCACATAGCTTCATTGAAAGCTGGAAAACCCCCATAGTATATGTAGGGATAGATTGAGCTACAACTTTTATCAACATTTCCTTTCCCGCTCTAAATAACAATTTTACTTTCCATCCCTGCAGTTTCTTCCACACCCTATCCTTGCGATAGGAGAAGGTGTGATATTTAGAGCGTCCAACCAGTGTAGGCAAGCCTAAATATGACTTAAACTGCTCAACCTCCTTAACCCCCAAGGCATTTTTGATAAGCTCTTTGTGACTATCAGTTGTGTTCCCACTAAAATAAATAGATGATTTCTCCATATTGATACATTGGCCTAGAGCTGCTGCATATAGTTGCAAGGTCTTAGAAATTACCTACACCTCATTCTGAGTAGCCCAACAAAACAGTAAGGAATCGTCTGCAAATAGGAGATGAGATATACTAGGTGCTCTCCTGCAAATAGACACCCTATGAAATCTCCCATCTATTTCTACTTTTGTGAGCAATGAAGTAAAACCCTTTGCATATAATAGAAATAGATGGGAGATAAAGGGTCTCCTTGACGGAGCCCTCTAGATGGAGTAATCTTACCATAGGCCTTACCATTTATGCAAATGGAGAAAGAAGGAGTAGTAACACAACTCATCACCCGATCAATCCAAACATCAGGGAGTCCTAAATTGGCCATGATTCCCTTCAGAAATGACCACTCAACTCAGTCATAAGCTTTACTAATATCCAGCTTCAGAGCAAGAGAACTCGTTTTGCCTTTTTTCCTACAATGCATAGTATGTAAGGTTTCATAGGCCACCAACACATTATCAGTGATAAGCCGCCCTGGAATGAATGCTCTTTGAGTTAGGGAGATCAACTGTGGAAGAATCTGCTTCAGTCTATTAGCCAATACTTTAGAAATAATTTTGTAAGTGACATTACAAAGATTAATGGGCCGGAAATCTGAAATTTTCTCAAGGGTCTTAATTTTGGTTATAAGCACAATATGTGTATAATTAATCTCAAGCACCATGATACCCGAGTTTAAAAAATATAATACAGCAGAAATAATATCATTACCCACAATATGCCAAAACTTTTGATAAAAAAAAGCATTCATACCGTCGGGTCTAGGAGTCCTGGTTGGTCCCATTTGGAACAACATTGCTTTGATCTCTTCTACATTATATTCACTGGAGAATATTTCTTGCATATTAGGGGTGACTTTGCTAAGGACTACCTGTAAGCATTCATCCATTCGGTCACACACACTAGCACTAAAGATATTCTCAAAATACCCAATTGCCATCGCTGCAATATTCTCTTCCTCTTCAACCCAATTATTCTCCTGGTCTTTAATCCCCTGAATAAAATTTCTCCTTATCCTTTGTGAGGCTTTAGAGTGGAAGAACTTTGTATTTTTATCCCCATGTTTCAGCCAAGGGATCTGAGACTGTTATGCCCAATAAATCTCTTGTTTGCGAAGAACAGCATCTAACCTCTTGCTCGTTGCCAGGAACTCTGCCTTGCTCTCCTCGGTGGACTCACTTTTAATTAGCTCTTCAACTTTGTTCTGCAAGTGCTTAATCTCCTCTGTGTCAGGGTGAGTTTTGGATGAGCCCCACGCTAGCAAATCCACTCCATAGTTGGCAATCTTCTCTTTTGCAGAAACTAATGTTGAACTCGACCCATATTCTTTGTCCTATGCTTCTATAACAGCAGCTTCACAATCATCCCATAACAACCAAGACTCCTCAAACTTAAACCCCTGAGTACCTCTTGTTTGTCTTATCATTGTAGTTTTTGTTTGTAGAATGATTGGGAGGTGATCTGAAGCATGGGAAAAAAGTTGAGTGATCTTGCTAGCTGGATACTTTTCCTTCCAACCATCGTTTGCTACAGCTCGGTCAAGATAATCTCTTGTATATGTTGCACCAGGTCTCTTATAATTCCATGTGAAGGGGTACCCCACGAAACCCAAATTAGCCAACTGGCATGATTCCAATGCCTCCCGAAATGCATCCAACTGTTTATACTGCAATGGGCACCTACTTTGTTTCTTAGACGAGTGTAATATTGCATTAAAGTCGTTAATACAAAGCCAAGGTCCATCAACAAATGAAGTCAGGTGAGAATGAAGCGCCTAAGATTTATTTTTCTGACTAACATCAGGCCACCCATAAAAACATGTCAAAACCACTGAAAACCATTAGCTTCTGTCACCCTTGCTAGAATATGGTTCTCTGTATAGTTAATGGTATCTAGCATCACTTCAGATTTCCATAATAATGCTAATCTCCCTCCTGTATCAGGCTTCTTAAGAATAAGCCTATTAGGGAACGGCAAGTCTCTACAGTGAACATCAAACCCATCTTTATCCAATCTAGTCTCCATTAAAAAAACACACTGTGGGAGCTTGATCCCTCACAATTTTGTGAAGACTACGAATTGTCCAAGGGTTCCCAAGCCCTTGGCAGTTCCAGCTTAGTAGCCTCATTGTGCCTAGCAAGGGTGGTCCACCACCCTTGCCGATCCATTGTTAATATCACTGACTTCAACCTTACCACGCTTTGCAGAGTGTACATCTCGTTCTGCATCAGTCTCATCACTTATGATCTGCTGAGCATCTCTTTTCCCCAGACTAATTATAGGTGCAACCCTGTTTTGTTCCACAGGCCCACTATCCATACGTGAAAGCCTAACCCAAGTGGGCTTTGGTTTGTGAGGATGAGGCCCATTGGTAGTCTTTTCATGCACATGCACATGCTCAATTTGAATTGGCATGACAGAGTCTCCCACTTTTGAATTTAAAATTTCTGTATTAATTTCCTTAGGGATAGTTCCCATACTTTCCATACTTTCCATATTGGCTGCACTAATTCCTTCAAACTCGGGAGTAACCGCCTGGATATCTGCAACAATCCCGAGATTACCACTCCTTCCATCTTCACATTGATAACAATCACTAGGATTTACTGATTCTTTGCCCGTCGTTGCTTGATTTAGTGGCCGATTGATCTCTACATTCTCCATTTCGATCTTCTCGTGGTAAGGACTTGGTTTGGTTGAGTCCTTTTTGTTGGGTGACCTTGGTCAACCCCCTTAGCTCTCAACCAGTCACCATATTGATAATCACCTCCCCCACCATTCTTTGTTGCAGCAATGTACCCGGCGTAATGTCGAAGGTCGTGTCCAAGTAACCCACAATGATGACAAAACATTGGCAACCTTTCATACTTATATGTAACCTAAGTATGTTCCCTCTCAGTGCTGGCCAAAAATCCTCCTCTACAGATAGGTTTTGATATGGGTATAGCAACCCTGACTCTCATGAAAAGATTTTGACCATCCTGTCTTTGTCGCTTTTCCACTTCCTCCACCACCCCCAACCTACTGGCCAATTCTGAAGCAACAGTAGGAGTAACCATGTCAAAGGGCGCCCCCCATATTTGAACCCAAAGAGACGCATGCTCAAACTTGACATTCCTTGCAGTCATCCCTTTTTGCCATCTTCGTAGCATAAGCACTTGATTGTCGAAAGTCCATGGTCCTCCTTAAATAACCCTTTCCATAGCAAACTCCTTATGGAACTTAAACTGAAAGAGGCTTGAGCCAACCTCCACAATCTGCAATCCCTCCTCCAAACCCCACGCTTTCCTCAGTGAAGTCTGGGCTGCTTGTTTATTGAAAGGTTTGCAAGTTAGGAGCTTCCCTATAAGGCTTAATGAACAACTTTCAATTTCTTCCCTTCTTCCTCCATACAAATCATTAAATCCAAACAAATCATCAAAATCATCAAACAAATCCTAGATCTAGATCTTAACTCATCAAACCCATATGGTTTTCTTAAATCTAAATCTCAAACTCATCAAACCCATTTACAAAACCATATCATCAAACCCATATACAAATCTATGTGAATCATCAAAGAAGAAGAAGTGGTCAAGACGAAGAAGAAGAAGCAGCAGCTATAGCAGTAGCAGAAAAAAAAAATGACAGCAACAACAACAAAAGAAGAAGCAACGGCAGCAATAGATGAAGGAAATGGAGGTCCAGCCATGGAGGTTCGCCTTTGTGGTGGTCATGTGAGCTTCGACCATGACCATGGAGGTCCAGCCATGGAAGTTTTGTGGTGGCCAGAAGAGAAGAGAGCTAAGAGATGAGAGATGAGAAATGAGAGATAACGAGTGAGAAGAAATAAATGTCAAAATAATAATAATAAATTAATAGAAATGATTATTTAAATAAAAAAGGTTGTATAGGTGTTTTGTAAAAGTGACAATGTAAAATAGAAAAAGTAGGTTCTTATGTTAAAATAAAAGGGAAATTTTACGCATACTGATGCTAATGCTTTTGGAAATACGAGGTTTCAAGACAGAAATTGTCCTTTCAACCATATTGGCTAGGACTAATAACTAGTTGTTTTCAATTGGCATGTGGCGGGTGTAGGCTAATCATTGAATTAAACATCGTTGTGGGGGGCGACCCCATAAGCCAATTAGGCAAATTGCAATTACCAACATCATAATCTAAAACCAGAACATAAAATAAAAACTTGGCATTGGTCAGAGAAAACATGCCTGACTTAGCTGACTTGTATAGTTGAGGACAAAATGCTGAACGAAAAAAACAAATAAACAGGACACGAGTTTCTAGCCCAGATCAATGAATTGAATATATTTATGAGTGCTATTAAATTTAGATAAGTCAATGCCAAATTTCTCTGGCCAAAGAAAAACCACTTTTAGAGCAAACTTTCAATTTTTATTTTTATTTTTATTGTTTTGATACCAAAAGAAAAATACAAGAAGTTTACACATTAGTTACAAACATTATGCCTTGAACTAGGCCATTTCAAAAACAAAAAATTTGAACTAGTCAATGCCATCTGCATCTTAGTGATAACTAAACAAGATTAATTTATAGTACTCAAGTCTATCTATTAACCCATGAATGTCTTAATTTATAAATTATTAGAGATATATTAGCCCAATGTAATATGCCAAAGCCCAATCTTATCTTGTGTATAAGCCAAGTTTCCTTCTTGTACTATAAGTTTATTAACCACAGTTAATATATTATTAGTTCATGGTTTATTACATTGGGCTAATATATTTCTAGCTAACATATCTCTAACATAAGCTATTGCATCCCAGCTTGAGTTTTTGACTTTTTTCTGACCCAATAAGCGTACTTCTTTGCTTGTTAGCATAATGAGCACACCTCTAAGTTGCGTCATTCGAATTTGTTTAATAGCCTTGTTGATAGCAAGCATAACAACAGTAGTTTTGTTGCAAACAGGCCAACTGAATCAACCATTTAGAATTGGACTTCCTCTTCTGTCTTTGCATTGAAAGCAGCTTCCTCTTCATCTTCCTTTTATCTTTGTAGCTTCAACAATTATGAGAGTCTGCGTGCATATAGGAGTAGAGAGAGTCTTAGTTGACTTAGGCTGTGTTTGGTAACATGTAAAATATTTTCAGTTGAAAATATTTTACGAAAAAGAAAATATTTTCAGATGTTTGTTTAAGTTCTAGAAAATACATCGGAAAAGTACTTTCAGTGTTTGGTCGTGCGTGTAAAAGCGTTTTTCTAGAAAATATTTTCCTGCATTTGGCTTCCCAATGTAAAACATTTTATAGGAAAAATGTCAAAAAAATATACCTATAATACAATTGAGCATCTCAAAATACCTATACACATCATATATGCACATCCATTAATTCCAATCACAAAAAATATTAACATATACACATCCAAGTTTTACATAAAAATTCTAGAGGTACCCATATACAAAAATTAGAGATCAACACAACTTTCATGGTCATTCACCCAAGTTTAGATGTGCCATTTTATTGAGCTCATCACCGGGCAGGACTTGAGATGCCACTGCGTTTAGCATTCTTGCATTCAACTTTGCAATCTTCATTGCATGGTTCCGCTGCTCAATTACGATATCTAATTGATATTTCAATAAATCGTATTTAACATCTCCTGTGTAGTAGGGGCTCTCTTTAGTTGAAGGAATACTGGAACTTGAGTTGGAATGAGTAGAATATGTATTAGATGAAGAACCTTGTTGCACATTCCCACCATCAATCTGCCAAAACTTCATAAAAGCAACTTCTGCATCCATTTTATGCTTAAATGCCTTGTAATCTACTCCAGAATATTGATGAACTTGGGTGCGGGCTTCTTCCCATGTGTTGTACACACCAGGCACACGACCAACAAAAACAACGTATGTCTTACCCTTTAGGTGGTCAATAGGATAAACAGATTAAAAACCAAAATTGGCCTTATGACATACATATTTAGCATAGGAAATTATTTGATATACCATTCAATCAAATGTGTAAGCAAGAAGATGATATTTTCCAGAAAACATCCTGCAATACAAGACAGTGTAGACCCATTCAACATCATCTCAACAAAGTCTCCACAATAATTGTTGTTAAACCATCCAAATTCACATAAATATTGTAACAAGCCCAATTCAAGAACAATGCTAACTTCAGTTTACCAAAATATTCACAAACTGCCATATACCTTCACAAACACTTATTGTAGATAACATTATGCACATATATTTTATATACAAATAAATATATAAATAATGAGAAATATATATATATATATATATATATATATATAGCAGAGAGGGAATACCTTCGGGTTTCAATGTTGGGTTTGAGGGATGGGTTTGAGGTCACGGTGTCGAGAGAGGGACAGATCGTGGGCTAGGATGCTGAAATCGGGGTGGGTTTAGCTGGGTGCATCGGGTACATGCAGTGCTCGATCTAGGCATGCTAATCGAAGATGGGTTTGAGCAAGACGGGGGAGTTAAGGTTGGTCAGGGAGAGAATAAAAGCCAAGGAAGAAAAGAGAAAAGAGAGGAAGAAAAGGAAATAGAGTACTTATCGGTATGTGGAGGGGAATGAGGCGGCACGATCTAATCGGATTTGGGTTTAAGTGGTCGGAGATTGTGACTTTCCCAAGCTGCTCTCTCTCTCTTTTCAGGTTTTCAGTTCGTAAAACTAGGTTTGAAGGTAAATGGAATGTGTAAATGATTTTACGGGTGAAGGGGCAAAATTTTACAGTCAAAGGAAATGGTTTTCAGTTTGACCGAGTTTTACATGTGTGCAACACACATCAAGGTGTAAAATATTTTCCCAATTTCATTCTCACCTGAAACAAACACAGCCTTAGTTGCAATATTCTTTGTTATGATCTCTTGTTTCACATTCTTCCATGCAATATATTAAGCTGGAGTTGAACAAATAGGATGCGTTGTGTATAATTGTAAAGGGATTGGGCTGTATGTGATCAACACAAATTTTGTTTCTATCCAAATTCATGGAGTATTGATTAGATGTGCTAGATGAATTATATCTTCTAATGACAAACTGTGTCTTTATAATCTAATCCCAAATCCAATCCTTTAGGTTATGTTTGGTAGAGTGGATTTTAGGGAGGATGGAAAAAAGAAGAAGAGAAAATGAGGAAGGAAAACTTTTTAGAAGGTGTTTAGTTGGGAGGGGGAGAGGGGAAAATGATGGTGGGCCCGAGTGTTTTCTCCCAAGGCTCGCCAAAAAGTTTTCTCCCCAAAATGGAGAGAAAACTAGGGAGGAGAAATATGATGGCTGAATGACAAAATTGCCCATGTGCAACTTGCACATGGGCTTAATGTTACTCTTTTTTTCTTTTTCTTTTTTTCAATAGTCTTCGGCTTAAGTTTCTGATTCTCTTTTTTTTTTTTTTAATAGCATTTTGCTTCACTGGGTGTTTGCCTCTTTTTTTTTCTTTTTTTGATTTCCTGGAGCTGTGGTGTGGTGCTTTGTTTTGTTTTTTTTGGTTTAACTAGACATGATTTTTTATATTTTAATATAATTTGTGTGATTGCTTTTTTTTTTTTTTGGTTGCTTGTCACTTTTTTGTTTTAATTATGATTCATTTTTCAACAAGGGCATATGAGTAAATTTATACAAACTCACTTTTTCCATCCCTCCACTTTTTCACTCTCAACTAAACAAAAAGGGAGAAATTAAAATTTTTTCTATCCTCCCATCATTTTCTATCCTCCCACTTTTCCACTCCTCCAACCAAACAAACCATAAGAGATGGAACTTCCCATTTAATTACTTACAAATATAGTATGCCCTCCGTCCCAATTTGATTGTCTTGTTTCAAAAATCCAACTTTTTAAGAGAATATCATTTATTGTCTTGTCTGCTGTATAAAAATGTATAAGTTTCCAAAACTACCCTTAAGTAAATTTATCAAAAATGGTTTTGGAAATAAAGTAAAGGCATAATAGGAACATTAGTAAATTAATGGATTTTAATTTTAGAAATATAGTATTCCCTCCGTCCCAATTTGATTGTCTTGTTTCAAAAATCCAACTTTTTAAGGGAACATCATTTATTATCTTGTCTGCTATATAAAAATGTATAAGTTTCCAAAACTACCATTAAGTAAATTTATCAAAAATGGTTTTGGAAATAAAGTAAAGGCATAATAGGAACATTAGTAAATTAATGGATTTTAATTTTAGAAATAGGACAATATTTTGGGATATCCCAAAATGGAATAGAAGACAAACAAATTGGAACGGAGGACAGTCTGATTTTCTACAAGGCTTCCATTGAGGAGTGTTCAGCTTTACAACAAATATTACAGGTTTACGAGAAAGCTTCAGGGCAACAGTTGAATCGTTCGAAGACTTCCTTGTTTTTTAGCGGTAGTACCCCAAGTGACATTAGGGAGGAGATAAAAAAACATGTTTGGTGCTCAGGTGATCAGACAACATGAGAAGTATTTGGGTTTACCTTCATTGGTTGGGCGGCGTAAGCGTAATACTTTTAGTGAGATAAATGAAAAATTGGGTAAGAAGTTGGCGGGTTAGAAGGAGAAGATGTTGTCCAAAGCTGGTAAGGAAATTTTAATCAAGGCAATGGCACAAGCTATTCCCACTTATACTATGATTTGTTTTAAAATTCCTGATTCATTGTGTGATGAACTTACAACAATGATTAGGAATTTTTGGTGGGGGTAGAAGCGTGATGAAACGAAGATGGCCTGGTTGAGTTGGGATAAATTATGTAAGTCTAAGGAGGAAGGTGGTATGGGGTTTAGGCAATTAAAAGAATTTAATTTAGCTCTTTTGGCGAAACAGGGCTGGCAGCTTCAGATGAAACAAGACTCCTTGGTGTATCGGGTCCTGAAGGCTAAGTATTTTCCCAATTGTGATTTTATTGATGCTACTATTGGCCATAATCCATCTTTTACTTGGAGGAGTATAATGGCAGTGCAGAGGCTGGTGCGGTATGGAATGAGGTGGAGAATTGGGAATGGGGAGCAAGTCCATGTCTGGGGTGATAAGTGGTTGCCTTCCCCTACCACATATCAAATGTCCTCACCGAAACTATTTTTGAGTGCTGATACTCGGGTGTGTGAATTAATAAATAAGGAGGAGGCAACATGGAAGACTGATGTGCTGAATGTTTTATTTTTGCCTCATGAAGCTGATTTAATTAGTAGGATTCCTCTTAGCTCTTGGATGCCAGCTGATAGGCAGATTTGGGCCCTTACACCTAACGGTTTGTTCAGTGTCCGCAGCGCCTATTATGGTGCTCTCCAGCTATACAAGGGCGAGACTGAGGGTACCTGTTCAGATGACAGCCTTACTCGGAGATTTTGGAAGCTTATTTGGCAGCTATCTGTTCCGCCTAAGGTTAGACATTTTGTATGCCCTCACACGACATTTTGCCTACAAAATGGAACTTGATGCGGAGGAACATATTGCAGGATTGTCGGTGTGAGGGCTGTAATCAGGAGGACGAGACTGTGGGCCATTTGTTGTGGACGTGTCCGAGAGCTCGTGAACTATGGCAGAATTCTAAATGGGTTTTCTCGGTGGAGACTGAGCATTGTAGTTCATTTAAAGAGCTTTTGTTGAGCTTGCTAATGGATGATCAACCTAGGTTTGAGCTTGCTGCAAAGGTGGGGACTTGCGCGTGGGCGCTGTGGCACAATAGGAATGAAGTTTGTCTTGGGGGTGTAAGGAAAGCTTTGCAATACTTGGAAGAATATACTGCAGCTTCAGAACTCTCTCCCACAACCTTGGGTTCAGATGTCCATGGAAAAACATGGTCTTCGCCGCTGGATCTTTCATATAAGGTTAATGTTGATGGCGCCACATTTTCAGAGCTTAGAGCTGTTGGTATCGGGGTGATAGTCCGTGACGTGTATAGGCAGGTTGTAGCAGCGTTAAGCAACAAACTCATGGCTCCTTTGGGGGCAATTGAGATGGAAGCAAAGGCATTAGAGGCTGGAATGCAGTTTGCTAGGGATGTTGGGATTCAAGAGTTCATTCTGGAAAGTGATTCTTTGGTGCTTATTCACTCATTAATGGGTCTGTCTTCCCCTCCATCTTCAGTGGCTTTGGTGGTACAAGTGTTATTGGAATTCTGTGGGGAGTTTTGTAAGGTTTCCTTTTCTCATGTTCGTCGTCAAGGCAATAGACCAACTCATCTTTTAGCTAAACATGCCAAGGGCATTGTTGATTTTTCTACTTGGTTGGAAGTGAATCCTTATTTCTTAGAACAAGCTTTTTCGCATGATGTACTTTCTTTTGCTAGTTCTTAATAAAGTTGTTGGTTTTCACATCAAAAAAAAAAATTGGGACGGAGGAGAACCATTAGCTGGAATAGATTTCTAGCCGACTCTACCTTACTTTCTTTCTATCCAAATTCGCTATTAAAGAGATGTTGGAGTGGATAAATTAATGTCTTTGCTTAGAGTACTGGATTAAAAGACAATGCATGTATGAACATTTGAAACTAGTATTAAAATAAATAAATAAATAAAAGGTTCTCCCTTGACTGATAATTGTAAAAAAAGTAAAAGGTGGTAGGGCCTGTGTTTGGGGGTTTTAATTGTTGAATCAATAAGTGAAAAAACGAAGATTTGATTAAATATCGAAACCCTTGTTAATTAGTGGCATTGTTGAAAACTTGGCACAATTGAAGAAGCCCATAGATTGAGCAATGTTTCCAGACAGCAGAAAAAATGTCAATAACAAGTAGTCAAAGACTTATATATAGATAGATTCAACAAGTATAGTCATTAGGCTGCCCCATATGAAAGTTGTTGTTTTCTTGAAGTGACAAGAAGTCACTTTAATTATGGATAATATATTATAAGAGGGAAGATACCGTCTTTGACTAAGTCAAGCAGTTACCTTACTGAGCAATGATTAATGAAATTGACTTTAATTAAGTCATGGTAGCAGACGTGCTTCACGTTCAACGTTTACCAGAGAATGGAAGAATATCTGATAAATAAGGACAAAATTTAAATATATTATCTTAGGTGCTGTTCTTTAGGTTCTTCTCTTAAAATTTAGTTATATAGTTTTTTTCTCATTAGACGAAAGTGTGTTTTTAGTTAAGTAGCAACGCGGTTGAATTTTAAGAGAAGAATCTAAAGAACAGCACTTAAATATTGTACTTAAGTTTTATTCTAAAAATATTTAAACCTTTTTATTAATGGATAAAAATTGATACGCAGATACTATTATATACACATTTGAACTAAAATAGTGAGTTGAAAACACTATTTTAGTTTTTGAAATCATGTCTTCAACTCATGATTTCAGTTAAAAAAACCTACCCTTTATTTATCTATGAACAGCAGAACAAGAATCCCAACTCATATATCGCACATGTTATTACAGTACTCTCAAATCTCAGTCAATTAAGCGATCTAGATTTTTTTTTTTTAAATCATAGGAAATTTATAATTGTAAGTAATTAAAAAGGGTCCAGTTAATGGATGTTATTAAATCATTTTAGAAAAAATTTAATACAATTTTTATGAAAAAATTAAAAAGTTGTCATAAAAATCAGTCGTTGTTTTTCCTTTCTTAAAAAAAAATGTCTAAAATTATTTCCTAAACGAATGCCCTTAAGACATCCACATATTAACAAAATCCAATTAAGAATACTATGATTCATAAAAAATTAAATAAAGAAAAAAAATCGAGGGGTGATCTTAAGGAATTTGCTAAACCAATGACCATATGGGCTTCCTTTAACTTTTCCAAAAAAAAAAAAAAAAAAAATACTGTGAAGCTAGAATCCTTGAAATTTCCTACGCAACATTAATTTTGTAAAGTTGTAATTTACAACTATGTGTTTTGTTGGTTTTAATTCCATGCCAAATTTGATTGTAATTCTGTTCAATCTTTTGTACCCTATATTGCATGTGGGATTTATTTGTAAGGGTTGTGTGTGAGAGAAAGAGTGTGTGAAGACGCAAGGCAAATTGAAGACTGAAGTGTTTTCGTGGGTAGCTCACAAGTAAGCTTCCCGCAAAGTGAAGCATGTGTCCTGCACATGACTGGAATGCGAAGAGTTAGGACAGGATGGAGATAGCTGATTTTCGTGAGTATCTCGTGGGTAAGGCCTTCTTGCGAGACACTCGCGAAACATTTTGTTTTGCCAGACTGTCATTTCTGATACACACTTTCCGTACCTACACTATTTATACTCCCATTACCCACAGATGTTGAGAAGTGCTTCTGAGAGAAAACCCTAGCCACAAACCTTGAAAGTTAGAGATTGTTATACTTACAATCCTCTACATAATTACTTGTGTATTTTCCTCAACTCCTACCTCTTCATTTCCATACCATTGAGTGGTTGATAGCCCAAACACTTACCACACCCTTTCAGAGTGTCAAGTGAGGTTTTGATACTGCTAGGAAGCATTGGAAGAAGCCAGGCTTTGGCGGATGCAATCGGGCGTATTGCGGGATCCGGAGAGCTAGACAAGACACGATTCTGAGAAGCCTTGTTGGAGTAGGAGCTTGGATGGATTAGGTACATCGGGTAGATTAGGCTTGGAGGATCTCTTGCTAATCCATGTATCCCAACTGACTGTCTAGTGGATTGATTACCGCTTGGAGGGCAGCGGAGAGGTTTTACGCCGAGTACTTCGGTTTCCTTTTCGATAACACATCGGCGTGTTATCTTGTGTTTGCATTCTTCTTCCCTATTCTTTTACCTTTCATTTTATTGCTGTGTTATAATGATTATGGGTTAGAGTAGCTTATTTGTTTGTACGCTCGCATTTACTCTTTTCCGCAATTTGTATAAGTTAGAGTAAAATCAATCGAGCCATAATCTTTAATTTGGGGGTCTAAAAAGCTCTTGTGTTTTAACACATTTTCGAGCTTTCAAATTTTCTAGTGAAATGAATTTTAAAGTAGTTACAAATGTGATGGTCCAGTCCACGTGGCCTAATCTTGAGTTTTAAGTACATGATCTGGCTATAAACTATTGTTTATTTGAATAAACAGTAGTTTTTTTTTCCCCTTTGGAGCTATAGCAAACTCTTAAAGATAGTAGTTTACTATTCACTGTATGCAAATTTTTAAAGAAATACAACATCATTGTAGAATGCTTTTTAGAATTTGAGGTGCTAAAATTGCATTTTAGCAATTTTAGCACCACCATTGTGAGTGCTCTATTTGGACTTCTGGATCAAGCCATACGCAACAGACGGATGCACGGGTTCCACTTTTATAACTTTATTATGTATATAGTATGCTATATGCAATAAAAATTGGAATGCTGTATTAAACTATGAAAGTGGTTGTAAACAGATTAACTACTGTCTAGATTGATAACAATTTCAAGTTGCATGAGGGATTTCAATTTTTTGTTTTTTAATATTATTTGTAAAGTCGTATGGAGAAGGTTGCATATATGCTTGGTAAACATTCCTAAGACAATTGCAATAAACCTTTTCATATAAACTTTCCCATATAAGACTATTGCATATGTGCTTGGTAACCTTTAATTTTTCATAAATGTAATACAACAAACAAAAGAGATTAGAAAGGAGGGGAACTAAAACCATCTCATTCAAGAATCCCAAGGCAAAAATCAATGATGAAAGAGATGGAAAATTTTCACTCACAGTTACACAAAAGATCCCACCTAGCTTGCTTATGTACTTCAGTACTTGGTTATATTGTCTTAAGAAGCTGCATGCATCATGCATAGTTCAAATTTCAAACTGATAAAGCTATAAACAACCAACAAAAAAGAAATTAAAAAAAAAATTTGGTAGAACATGAAGGCAATATAAGTAATAATCCAAGCACATTTATTTATCTCATGAAGTATGTGTAATTGCACGGTATGACATTTATTACATATAAATTAGCTCCTAATCAGCACCCTTATTTTCCTTACTTGGCTTTGTAGTCTTTCCAAAGCTGATCAAAAGACTTCCCGAGCAGTTCAACAAAAAAATTAACACTATAACCAGTCCTCATTTTCTTATTCAATTCAGCCACGAACCCATTTCTAATACTATTGCAATAATCCAAAAATAGAGCAGTAACATCTTAGCCTTGATCTCATCTATCACCTTGCCTTGGCTTCACCCAGTGACTAGGTGCATACCCTGCCTTCAACCTCACATAATCAGTAATTCCTTCAATCAATCCACCTAGAACACTTTGTCCATTACCACCCCATTGCCATATGTGTGTGCTTTCATGGACTAACACTCCTGTGATTTCAGTTTTCACATCCCCAGAATAGCCATTGATTTACCTTGCACTAACATGGATCTCATTGGTGATAGCATATGCTGCTCCATCTATATCATCAGTGAACAAGCACAATTTGGTCACGTTCTTTCTTTCCGCATCACAATTTTCCTAGAAGAGCCTCCATATGAAATTTGTGGCAGTAGACAATACTGGCTTACTATAATCAGACCCAATCTGATTGTTGAAACGAACTCCACCAGGAGTGTTCCAATCGGTGTTGGTGAAAACATATTCAACTGCATGGATGCCTTGCATGGCTACGAGTAGGGTTACTAGGAAAGAGAGGCAAAGCATTTGGTGAGCCATAGTTGTCTTGTAATTTTCTTTTTTTTGTTAATTGGTTCTGCACAAGAAATGAGGTTGTGCTCTATGATTTATATAGGGATTTAAACTTGTTAACAACTTGCACAGTAATCCTCTCACAACTTGTAAACTATGGCTGTGAACGGGCAGTTAGGGTCTGTTTTTTTTTTTTTTTTTTTCTGAATAAAATACTTGTAGGTTCCTTGAACAGTGCACGGGACCCACTGAAAAAGCATAATCCCACATGAAACGCTTTTCTCAAAAAAAAAAAAAAAGAGCCAAAACACAGACGCTGGCCTTTATCAGCTGTATCCAAACGGGTACTTAGTCATGATATATAGAGGCTAGACACGGTGTGCACTAAAAAAGAAATTGGGTTTAGGCGGCATTTGTAAAACATTGTAAAAAACCCAAAAAAAAAAAAGACACAAATGCTCTATTGCGGCATTTCTTTTGCGATGTTATAGAGCCGTCACTATAGGTCTATTGCGACGTTTTTAAAAACGTTGCCATATATAACTCTTTAATGGTGTCCGGCGGTACCAACGGCACTGAATAACATTTTCGGTTTTAATGTAGAAAAATACATTTAGCGGCGTTCCTAAAGCGCCGCAAATAATCAATCCTATAGCGTCGCTAAAGGGTTTGTCCTCATGCTTTTTAGCGACATTTTAAATACGTCGCTAAAAACCTGCTCATTATGATTATTATTATTTTTTCATTTTTGTCATATTAAAAATACAATAAAAACCTGCTAAAAAATGCCACAATAACTAACACAAGCTTGTAATGGATTAAATAGACCTATTGATCATCAATATTCCACAATAACAAATGTCCAAACTAACACATTAACTATAGATTCAAATAAATATATATATTTAATACCAATACATAATATATGTCTAAAATATCATCTTGAATTTAACAAAACATTTGTCTACCTACAAAAAAAAAAAAAAAAAAAAAAAAAAAAAAAACCAACCAAACTATGACAATATTATAAACGAAGTACAATACTTCCAAAATAAATGTAGTTGCTCAAAACAACTATGTAATAGCCCATGGAGTTCTTAAAACACTGCATTTACTGCGAGAAGCTAGTTTCTTGATGGGATGAAGCTTGCAATCTATGAAGAGTTGGAGATTGTTGATCTAAACCACCCTGAATACAAATTAAGAGTAGCTAATAAGTTCATAAAGAAATCATTTTGAGTAACACAATAATAGTAGCTATAATTAAAAAAAGTAAACATTAAATACATTCTTAAAACGTTAAAATTTAATACCCAAATGGACTAAGTCTTGAATATAATACACAACCTTAAATATGCAAATAAGATTACACATAACCTTAAATATAATAAACAAACCATATCAAGTCTATCCATATCTTCATTCACACAAATGGACTAAGTCTTGAAACTCATAAGAAATAAGCAAAAACTATGGAAATAGGATTACACATAAACTTAAATATAATACACAACAACTTCATAAACACTTAGTTTCATAAACATGCAAATAAGATTACACATAACCTTAAATATAATAAACAAACCATATCAATTCTATCAATTTCTTCATTCACACAAATGAACTAAGTCTTGAAGCTCTTAAGAAATAAGCAAAAACCATGGAAATAGGATTACACATAAACTATTAATCTTTCACCTCCTTGAAATTTTGTAAGAATGAAAAATATATGAAGATAATGTAATCTAACAGTAGATTTGTCAAAATTCAAATCAAATTAAGAAATATAGGGTTGGGTTCAAGTTACATTTGATGTAACTCTAAAAAATGTTACACCACCCAATAACTTATTATTGAATTCATATTTTGGAAATCCAATTGTTGGATTACATTTTCTATATGTTCTTAACATGCATGCAAATTTTCATTACAATCGGACATAATTTATCATTTTCTCTATAAACTCGTCTTTTATGCATTATTTTAAACTACAAAAACTTGAATTTAGACAATTGATTAATGACATGTCTATTAGTTTTTGATCACCTTGAAATTTTTTAACCATGAAAAATATATGAAGACAATGTATTCTAACGGTAGATTTGTCAAAATTCATATCGAATTATGACATTGAAATTTTTTAACCATGAAAAATGTATGAAGATAATGTAATCTAACGGTAAATTTGTCAAAATTCATATCGAATTAAGAAATATAGGATTGGGTTTAAGTTACACAAGACGTAACTCTATAAAATGTTACACTATCCAATAAATTATTGTTGAATTCATATTTTGAAAATCCAACCGTTAGATTACATTTTCTATATGTTCTTAAGTTGCTTGCCACTTTTCATGACAGTCGAATTTAATTTACCATTTAATCTTTAAACTCGTCTTTTATGTATTATTTTAAACTACAAAAACTTGAATTTAGACAATTTATTGATGATCTGGTTATTAATCTTTCATCACCTTGAAATTTTGTAAGAATGAAAAATATATGAAGATAATGTAATCTAACAGTAGCTTTGTCGAAATTCAAATCAAATTAAGAAATATAGGGTTGAGTTCAAGTTACACCTGATGTAACTCTAAAAAATTTTACACCACCCAACAACTTATTATTGAATTCATATTTTGGAAATCCAATTGTTGGATTACATTTCCTATATGTTCTTAACATTCATGCTAATTTTTATTACAATCGGATGTAATTTATCATTTGTTCTATAAACTCGTCTTTTATGCATTATTTTAAACTATAAAAACTTGAATTTAGACAATTGATTGATGATATGCCTATTTATTTTTTCTGACCTTGATATTTTTTAACAATGAAAAATGTATGAAGATAATGTAATCTAACGGTAAATTTGTCAAAATTCATATCGAATTAAGAAATATAAGATTGGGTTTAAGTTATACAAGACGTAACTCTATAAAATGTTACACTATCCAATAAATTATTGCTGAATTCATATTTTTAAAATCCAACTGTTGGATTACATTTTCTTTATGTTCTTAAGTTGCTTGCCAATTTTCATGAGAGTCAAATTTAATTTACCATTTAATCTTTAAACTCGTCTTTCATGTATTATTTTAAATTACAAAAACTTAAATTTAGACAATTTATTGATGATGTGGCTATTAATCTTTCATCACCTTGAAATTTTGTAAGAATGAAAAATATATGAAGATAATGTAATCTAACAGTAGATTAGTCAAAATTCAAATCAAATTAAGAAATATAGGGTTGGGTTCAAGTTACATCTGATGTAACTCTAAACAATATTACACCACCCAATAACTCATTATTGAATTCATATTTTGGAAATCCAATTGTTGGATTACATTTTATATATATTCTTAACATGCATGCCAATTTTCATTACAATCGGATGTAATTTATCATTTTTTCTATAAACTCTTCCTTTATGCATTATTATAAACTACAAAAATTTGAATTTAGACAATTGATTAATGACATGTCTATTAATTTTTGATCACCTTGAAATTTGTTAACCATGAAAAATATATGAAGATAATGTATTCTAATGGTAGATTTGTTAAAATTCATACCGAATTATAACCTTGAAATTTTTTAACCATGAAAAATGTATGAAGATAATGTAATCTAACGTTAAATTTGTCAAAATTCATATCGAATTAAGAAATATAGGATTGGGTTTAAGTTACACAAGACGTAACTCTATAAAATGTTAAACTATTCAATAAATTATTGTTGAATTCATATTTTGAAAATCCAACCGTTAGATTACCTTTTCTATATGTTCTTAAGTTGCTTGCCAATTTTCATGACAGTTGAATTTAATTTACCATTTAATCTTTAAACTCGTCTTTTTTGTATTATTTTAAACTACAAAAACTTGAATTTAGACAATTTATTGATGATGTGGCTATTAATCTTTCATCACCTTGAAATTTTGTAAGAATGAAAAATATATCAAGATAATGTAATCTAACAGTAGATTTGTTGAGATTCAAATCAAATTAAGAAATATAGGGTTGGGTTCAAGTTACACCTGATGTAACTCAAAAAAATGTTAAGTCACCCAATAACTTATTATTGAATTCATATTTTGGAAATCAAATTGTTGAATTACATTTCATATATGTTCTTAACATGCATGCCAATTTTCATGCCAATCGGATATAATTATCCATTTGTTCAATAAACTCGTCTTTTATGCATTATTTTAAACTATAAAAACTTGAATTTAGACAATTGATTGATGACATGCCAATTTATTTTTTATCACCTTGAAATTTTTTAACCATGAAAAGTGTATGAAGATAATGTAATCTAACGGTAAATTTGTCAAAATTCATATCGAATTAAGAAATATATGACTGGGTTTAGGTTACACAAGACGTAACTCTATAAAATGTTACACTATCCAATAAATTATTGTTGAATTCATATTTTGAAAATCCAACCGTTGGATTACATTTTCAATATGTTCTTAAGTTGCTTGCCAATTTTCATGACAGTCGAATTTAATTTACCATTTAATCTTTAAACTCGTCTTTTATGTAATATTTTAAACTACAAAAACTTGAATTTAAACAATTTATTGATGATGTGGCTATTAATCTTTCACCACCTTGAAATTTTGTAAGAATGAAAAGTATATGAAGATAATGTAATCTAACAGTAGATTTGTCAAAATTCACATCCAATTAAGAAATGTAGGGTTGGGTTCAAGTTACACCTGATGTAACTCTAAAAAATATTACACCACCCAATAACTTATTATTGAATTCATATTTTAGAAATCCAATTGTTGGATTACATTTTCTATATGTTCTTAACATGCATGCCAATTTTCATTACAATCGGATGTAATTTATCATTTTTTCTATAAACTAATCTTTTATGCATTATTTTAAACTACAAAAACTTGAATTTAGACAATTGATTAATGACATGTCTATTAATTTTTGATTACCTTGAAATTTATTAACCGTGAAAAATATATGAAGATAAAGTAATCTAACAGTAGATTTGTCATAATTCATATCGAATTAAGAAATATAGGGTTAGTTCAAGTTACATCTGTTGTAACTCAAAAATATGTTACACCACCCAATAACTTATTACTGAATTCATATTTTATTAAGTCTTGAAGCTCTTAAGAAATAAGAAAAACCCATGGAAATAGGATTACACATAAACTTAGGGGTTTAAGACACAACAACTTCATAACCACTTAATTTCATAAACATTCAAATAAGATTACACATAACCTTAAATATAATAAACAAATCATATCAAGTCTATCAATTTCTTCATTCACACAAATGGACTAAGTCTTGAAACTCTTAAGAAATAAGCAAAAACCATGGAAATAGGATTACACATAAACTTAGGGGTTTAAAACACAGCAACTTCATAACGACATAGTTTCATAAACATACAAATAAGATTACCCATAAGTCTTTCTAGACAATGATTCCCCGTGAAAAGTCCAACGTTGATAACCCCTACAAATCCCATTTGATACTAGATAAATTCGTACAACATCTATAATGACTTACAAGGCTAAATTTCCAAATTTGAGAAAATGACTTACAAGTCGCAACAAGGTCCCAAGTATAATTCAACAATATCTATCCAAATATAACTCAAAAATATCTATCCAAATTTTCAAAAATCAATAAACACTCCCAAAACCAATTGAAACCGTTTTATAACACCATGCAAGCCACCTGCTTGCTCCAACTCAACAATCCACCCCAACACATTTATCAATATCACAATATAGAATATTTAAGAATGCTTACAAGTATAGAAAAAAAAAGTAATAAACAAATATAATTCAACAATATCCATCCAAAAATTCAAAAAATAATAAACACTCACATACGAATGTAAATAGCCTTATAACACCATGCAAGCCACCAACTTGCTCCAACTCAACAACCCACCACAAAACCAATTATCAAAGTCACAAAAATAGAATGCTTACAAGTATTTTTTTTTTTTTTAATAAAAGTAATCAACAAAAATAACTAAACAATAGCCATCCCAAATTTTCAAAATTTAATAAACACTTCCAATATAAATTGAAACCATCTTATAACACCATGCGAGCCACCCGCTTACTCCAACACAACAATCTACCCCAACACAATTATCATAATCACAAGTACAAGGTTTAATAAGTATTTAAGAAAATATTACTTACTATGCTCAAGCCAAGCATGCATCTTTTCAAAAAAAAAAATCCAAAATTATCACAATAAATGAGTGTCTAACCTACAAAATAAAAGTCTAATTTATAAGAACGTTATCAATGCACTTACTAGCTATTTCACTATTATTAGCAAGAGCATATAGTAATCTTTATTCTCTTTTAATACTCACTCAAAATAAATATTCAAAATATAAGAAATTAGTAAATAAAGTTTACAAAAAAAAATACAAAAATTAAAATATACATCACCTGAGCAAGTGTTAGAATCAGAGAATCCACAACAAACCACTCATCATCGTCATCATCATCCAATCCTGAAAAAACCAACTGTAAAGAACTTAAAATAATTAAAATGAACAAATGCCTCTAAATTCAAATAAAAACTCATTACAAATCACTAAATATAATAAACTCATATTCACAAATGTCTCAAAACCCATATCACTTCACCAAATCCAAACCCAAATTTCACAAAAATCAAAACTAAAAATTAAATAAAGAACTTACATGTTACACCACAAAATCCAAACCCAAATTTTACAAAAATCAAAACTGAAAATTTAATAAAGAACCTAAATATTAAGTATTCAAATCCAAATCCAAATTTCATAATAATCAAAACAAAAAATCAAAAATAAATAACTTACATGTTACCCCAAGCAAAAATTGGATGGAGGAAATAGGAAGGACATGAAGGTGACGCTGGCGGTTGTGGCAGGGGTTGGCATGGGTATGGTGAGGAGAGAGAGGAAAGGAGTGAGGGGGGAGAGGGAGAGGCGAAATTGTGAGCAGAAGAGGGAGGGGCGAAATCGTTAGATGGAGATGGAGGGGTGTGATAGGGAGGCTAGCAGTGGGTGGGCGATGCTAGCAGAAGGCGGCGCTGGCAGTGGGTTGGCGTCGGTGGTAGAGTGGAGAAAGAGAGATCGAAGAGGTGAGGGGAGAGGGAGTATCATGAGAGATAGGGAGAGTGAGAGTAAGAGGTAGGGAGCAAAGTTTTAGGGAAAAAAATCCCTAACTAAAAGAGTTTTAGTGGGAAACAAAATTTTAGGAAATTTTGTGTGGGAAGGGAAAAAAGTTTTGGGGGAAAAGAAAATTTGAGAAAGGGAGAGTGCGTGAGAGGGAGCACCGAATAAAAATTTGGGGAAAAAATGACTAGCATGGGAAATTTTGTGGAAATTAAAATTTGACCTATCAGTATATAGTGACGTTTTCAAAACGTCGCTATAATGTTCTGTCCATTAACTATTGCGGCGACTTATAAAAATGTCGCTATAGTCCAGGAATACGCTGTTGAAAATATATCAGTTGCGACATTTTAAAAAAACACTACTTTTTTTGGGCTATTGCGAAGTTTGTTTAAAAACGTCGCTATAAACCCACTCTTTAGTGATAAACATTGCAATATATCCCTTTTAGTGGCAGATTTGAAAACGTCGCCAAAAAAAAACAAAAACAAAAACAAAAACAACAACAACAACGCCTAAATCCAGATTTCTCGTAGTGGTGGTTTTTATATTTTGTGCATTACTTACAACATTGACTTTTACCAATTTATCCACACACCCAAAAAAAAAAACAAACAAACAAACATTGACTTTGATTTGGACCAGGGCCTATCTACCTGACCTAAAATCCAAAATTTGCTATTGCCAAAACCTCGTAATAATATATATATATATATATAAATATATATATATATATTTTGTTGATTGGTGTAGCTTGTGAAAGTTATGTAATAAAATTTTGAATGTTCCTAAAATTACTCCTTGAACTACGCCTAAACCGTAAACTATGCATAGTTCCTAAAATTTACATTGTTACTAACATCACACTAAAATTAAAAAAATATATATTACAAATAATTTTTGAGAATAAAAAAAAAATTACAATTTTTTTTTTTATTTTGAGAAAGAAATATTACAATTTTTTTTTTTTTTTTTTTTTGAGAAACAAACACACACACACAAGGGAGAGGGAAAGAGGTTCTAACACAAAGGCACACCACAACTTCACTCAAAAGTCATGGTAAGAAATATTACAAATTGAGTGATGCTAGAGTTACTAAAAATTTTATTATAAAGTATTTAGAAACTAAAGTATGATCACTCCCTAAAAAAAAATTTAAACATTCATTTATTTGGTGATTGCATGAAACACATCAATCACATTCATTATGATATTAGTTTGCTTACAATCGATGTAACAATAATATGATTAGTTGACTTTAACATCATAACAAGTAGGCGGTGGTTGAATGAAATCCATTAATCACATCATTATGATATATGTTTTATTATATCTAATGTAACAATAAATATGATTAGTTGACTGTAACAACATAACAAGTAATTGGTGGTTGAATAAAACTTACCAATTACATTCATTATAATATTAGTTTGCTTAAATTTGATGTAACAATAAATATGATTAGTCGAATAAAACCCACCAATCACGTTCATTATGATATTAGTTTGCTTACAACTCTCGTAACAATAAATATGTTTAGTTGACTTTAACAACATAATTATCAAATATTTTTATAATTGATGACACATCAATTTAAGGTTTATATAATCAATTTGTAGTGTTACTTCAATCACTCAATATTAAATGGAAAGGATGACCAGTCGTCTTGTCTAGAAAAGTTAGGTTTGAGATGCAAATTCTCCTTTCTAAGGCCATTGCAGTCATCTACAGACTTTGTTGTAACATCATAGCCTTGATCCCATTTTATTCCTTCCCAGGCTTGACCCAGTGGCTAGGCACATAGTTTACCTTTAGCCTCACATAATCAGCAATTTCTTCAATCAATTCTCCTGGAGCCAATCTAAAAGACCTTTGACCATACCACTGCCACACGTGTACCATTTCATGGTAAAGTACACCATTAAAGTCCCACTTGATATCTCCCTTTATGCCTTCAATGTAGCTGGCACCAACTTTAATTTCGTTCCCTTAAGTTATGGCTAGTGCATTTTCTATAGATAATTTCTCTTCAACGAACAAGTTCACATTTTGATAGTTCTCTGTCTGACTCTGGTTTGCTGAAAGATGTTCCAGATGAAGTTGGTGGCAGATTCCATTGTCTGCCTAGTGTACTTAGCACCCAACTGGGGTTGTTTGTGATCGGTTTATGACAGTGTATTCGACTGCATGGGCACCATGGAGGACTACTATGACTAGAAGAGAGGTGAGCCATGTTTTATGTTATTTTCTTGCTCAGACTTTGCATTGAATTTACTGTGTTGTAGATCCAGTGTTTATATAGGATTGGCCTTTGTCAGGTTGTGTAGCAGTTAAAGAAACTTTTCCCTCTCAGATCAGTATTTGCCGTGTAATTAGCTAAGAGAAATGATATGTCTACAATATTTTCATAATAAGTTATAGGTGACAAGTTATTATTGGTTTTAATTTAAATCAACAAATTAAATTACTTTTTTGCTCACCCATAATAGCCAATAACAACCTGCAACTTAGGATTTATTATGAAAATGTTGTAAAAATATTTTGAATATGGCATTTTTCAATCAACTAATAAGAAACTTCTACAACGGTCAGTTTTCTAGTACAGTATTAGTGGTAACTTGGCTGTACATAGATCTTGTTACTTTTCAATGACTTAGAAACTCTGCAAAAGCTTGCATATTGCAATGACTTATTTTTCTTTTTTTCTCCTAAATTACATTTTACACCTTAGATCTTTTTTACGTTTCATTTAATTTTAAAAATTTTCAAAATGTTTTTTTAGAGCTCAAAACCTTCTAAAACGTGTTGATGTGGGTGTGTTTCAAACACTTTATCGAGATAGGCTCCTATCCAGTTTAAATATCTCTTGTTGTCTCCTGTTTTTATACGGATGACTAATAATTAGCAAATAAAAGATCCAAGGGCTAAAAAAAACTCACATATCTTTCTTCCTCCAACATCTCTTTCCACAACAATTTTAGATTTTCTCTTCATTTGTCTATCTCTCACATTTCATTCTTCTCTTCATTCTCTCTCTCTCTCTCTCTCTCTCTCTCTCTCTCTCATCAAAACTATCGCTTAAGCCTTTTTCTCAGTTCCCTTTGTCTCTACAAAATTACAGTCCCTATCTCTTCAGAATTGTTATTACTATTTGCTTTTGTTTTTGTGGATGGACTGGGTTTTAAGGGATTTTGGTTCTGATGGAGATGAGAGTGTGTGTGGTTTAGGCAAGTCTCAATCATGATAGGTCTTCAAGGATTTTGATGTTGCTTTGATTCTCATGACGGAAAAGATTTGATTTTGGGTGGTCATCATGTTAATGGCAGTTGATGGGTTTTATCAAAGTTTGGGTTCTGCAACTTTTTAATCAATATTGATGATGCCTAAAATCGTTACTTAGTCACACAGTCCTCACGTGCTCGAGACAACACTTGCGCAACACAAAAATAGAAGACCTTAAGAGAGTACCGGTGTGGTACCGACCAAATACCCTATGAAGGTCAAGTTAGAGAAATTTCACAACTCTAGAGTGCCAGAGCTGGGAGAAATTATGCGTACCTTAGTTTGTGAGGGTTTTAGGATTTTTATAGTAGGTAGGGTTGACATTCGTTCCTTGGCATAGAGGGCTTTTCTTTGTGGGGAAGATCTTCATTAATGCGCGCATCTTGCGGGATCCTTTCCTTGTAGGAATCCCCTCGATTAGGGTTAGTCGTGGAGCACAAGATGTTTCCTTATATATTCATGCGTGGGCGCCAAGCAAGGCCACGTCAGATCCGTCAAACGTTCACTTATCCCCTTCAGCTTCCTTCCGTTAGCTTCTTATTTCGCCTATGCATTCTGGTCGCCTCATTTAAGCGTCATTGATCTCGAGGCGCACCCGTCAGCTTTGAGGTGGAACCGTCGGCTTTATAGTGTCGTTTACGGGTGCACAAGCAAGGTCGTCAGGTTCATTAGGTCCGTCAACTTTGCTTTGAATTTATCAAACTTTCAGAGTTACCCTCATCACATATATATTGTCTTGGGGTACAACCCCTCTTTTGCAAAGAAATCACTTGGGCACACAAGAAAATGAATTGAAGAAAACCAACCAAACATAGAACAATCCCTAATGAAAAGATTTGAAGGAAAGCATTTTCTTGATTTTTTTTGCACAAGATCAGATTTTCCTGTTTTCCCCATTCTTCTTCGGAAAGCCATGGTCTTGATACCTTTGTTGATCAAATGGTTGTGATGATGTTGGAGTGAGGAAAAAAAAATTGTGGAAAGGAATGCTGGAGGAAGAAAGAGACGTGGGTTTTTTAAGCCCTTGGATCTTTTATTTGCCAAGTATCATTCATTCGTACAAAAACAGGAGACAATAGGAGATATTAAAACTAGAGAGAGGAGCCTATCCTCACTTTAACTATTGATGTGAGTACCACATTAGTTTGGAGTGAACTTTTCATATAAGTCATTGTTCTCCTTTATTGACATCCAAAGATATCGGTCCTAGTGCTAACTTGGGCTTTATCCATATCATACTTGCGCGACGCCCCGCTCCATTAGTTTTACGTTAGGTTTTTATTTTTCTCTCTTTTGATCAGCCCCTTAAGCATTTATTAATGTAGATGCATAGGCTTTTCTAGCTAGAGTAGAGAGACCACTAGAAGTCAATGCACAAGACATTCAAGAAACAGAAAAGCACTAGTAAAAATCACTAGTGACAGCAATAAAATTGCGTGAAATTTGATAACTTGCAGGGAAACGGTGCTGGGATCAAAATGAAATATGTCATTTAGACCAACTGTCACGTGAGTTTCAAACAATGTTAGAAAAATTTGCATTAAATGCAATATATCAAAATATCAAAAATTTAAACCATAGTTAACATTTTTTATTAATTTCCTTGGCATTCCATACAAAGGTAACGTAAAAGCATTTAAAATTTGAAATTTCGCCGTCAATAAATTTGGCATTTCAAGTCAACACTAAATTCCAACACATCATAGAAAATCTAACTTGACAAATTGAGTGCCACATATACACTAAATTAAATTAGTCAAGAACCAGATTGTATGTAATCCGTCATTTTAACTATCGAATTCGAATCTCACAAATACTTTGTTTCAATCTCACCACGAAAACTTTCATACACAAAGGACAGGTCGGTTCCACTTTTATAACTTTATATATGGTATACTATATGGAATAAAATTTTGATGCTGTATAATTAAACTATACAATTAGTTGTAAACAGAATAGCTACTGTCCAGAATGATAACACTATCAAGTTGCATGAACGTTTTTTCATTTTTTTTATTTATTTTATTATTTTTAAAGTTGTATGGAGAAGGTTGCATATATGCTTGTTATTTTTTTATTTTTCATTTTTAAGAATAAACCTTCTCATAAAAGTAATAAACTAACAAATTAAAAGAGATTAAAAAGGAGGGGAACTGAATCCCAAGGCAAAAATCAATCATGAAAGAGATGGAGATATTTCCCTCACAGTTACACAAAAGAACCCACCTATTGCTAACATATGTACTTTTTTATATAGTCTTAAGAAGCTGCCGGCATAGTTTCAAATTTCAAACCGATAAAGCCAAAAACAATAACAAATAAGAAATTAAAATTTAAAAAAAAAAAAAAAAAAATCTGTAGTTCATGAAGGCAAAATAAGTAATAATCCAAGCACATTTATTTATCTCATATAGTATGTGTAATTTCATGGTACTATATTTTATTTATGAGAAATGCTACAGTCACAAACTATTTTACAATATTTTTACAAACTGTTGATGTGGCAAAAAATTTATTGATTTTCATCTAGGCCCATTATAAATATCACTTTTCATTTACCAATAATCACTTACCACATCAGCAGTTTGTAAAAAAATTTGTAAAAGAATTTGTATCTCTAGTATTACTCTTTATTCATATAAATTAGCTCTTAATCAACAGACTTCCCGAGCAGTTCAACAAAAAAATTAACACTATAACCAGTCCTCAATTTCTTATTCAATTCAGCCACAAACCCATATCTAAGACAATTGCAATAGTCCAAAAATAGAGCAGTAACATCATAACCTTGATCCCACTATCACCTTGCCCAGGCTTCACCCAGTGACTAGGCGCAAACCCTGCCTTCAACCTCACATAATCAGCAATTCCTTCAATCAATCCACCTGGAACACTTTGTCCATTACCACCCCATTGCCATATGTGTGTGCTTTCATGGTATAACACTCCTGCAATTTCGGTTCTCACGTCGCCAGAATAGCCATTGATGTACCTTGCACTAACATGGATCTGGCTGTTGATAGCATATGCAACTCCATCTATATCATCGATGAACAAGATCACTTTGGGCACAAACTTTCTGTCTGCATCAGTGTTTTCATGGAAGAGACTCCATATGAAATATGTGGCAGAAATCAATGTTTCCTTACTATATTCAGACCCAATCTGATTGTTGAAACGAACTCCACCAAGAGTGTTCCAAGCGGTGTTGTTGACAACATATTCAACTACAAAGTTTGTGCTTAGTGTAATAGGTTGTGGGCTTTAGGCCCACCTTGTTTACTTGTACTACACACATACTTGTACTATACATTCTGCCTCTTATATAAAAGCACTCTTGTCCATTTTATCACGTGTAAAATACAATACTATTCATTTAGTATTTCTAACATGGTATCAGAGCCACTGCTCTAACTTTCTTGCGTGTTGCAGTCGTGTCTTTGTCGATATTTTCTGCTGCCTCAACTTCTCCAGTCAATAAGCCTTTTCAGTACCCTCTCCTGACTGCTCCGCCGCTGTCAGAGGTCCTCAGGGTTGAATCTCCGCTGCCAGAAGCTCCTTCTCCGCCACCAAGACCACTGCCTTCGTCGGATCTATCACTTCTGACCTCCGATTACGACACGAGACATATCATCATGTAGAACGTCAACCGATCTACTCAAAACCATCGGAAACTTCCACATCGGATCTGTCACGCGCCGCTCAAAGGTTCGGTGAGTTGACTCCACGCGCCGCTGGGTTACCTGCTGACGTCATCTCTGACGTCATCACTACCACATTAGCATCCACATAAGCCTTAGCTGACGTCATCTTCCACGTCATTGCTTACGTCATCAGGCCGCATCATCGCCACGTCAACACATAGTCATATGCTTACATTAGCATCAGTCAACTGCTTACGTCATCTTGCTAATGTCATCACTGTTGACTTCCTTGACCTTGTAAGGTTGAATTTATTCAACTATGTGTTGGCTTTATTCCGTGCCAAATTTACTTGTGAATCAGCAATTAGAAACCCTGTATTTATGCGGGAATAATGTAAGGGTTGTGTGTGAGAGAGTGTGAAAATTTGATCAAGTGTGTGCATCAAAAGACTTCTTGCGATTGGAACTCGCGACTAACTCGCGAGTGGTGACTCGCCAGAAGTGTCACACGTGTGGAGCATGCAGGAAGTTTAAGGGTCAGGACAGCTGGATCACTATAGGACAAAAAGTACAGTCTGGCCATTCTATTATTTGGCGACTGGAACTCGCGACTTGTCCCAGTCGCGAGTGACTCGCCAAAGCACCCTATTTTGCAGAAAAATAATTTTTCACATTCATTCACATACCCTACTATAAATACCCTTATACCCACGAAATGTAGAGAGCTTCCAGAAAGAATTTTGAAAGATAAACCTTAGAGAACAACAAGATTGATTCATCCACAATTTTATACATTTGATTCTCCAAATTCCTTTACTCTCACTCTCTCCATTATCATACCCTTGAGAGGATCTTAAGCCAAATTCTTACCTCACCACATTCAGAGCAGTGAGAAGGTTATTAGTGTTTAGGAAGCAGTTCAAGAGAGAACTAATTCATTTTGGTTGATGCAATGGGCTAACTGCGGAATCTGGTAAGCTAGAGAAGACAAGATTAGACGTAACCTTGTTGGAGCAAGAAGCTTGGAGGGCTTAGGTGCATCGGGTAGATTAGGCTTGGAGAGTCTATTGCTATTCATGTATCCCAACTGATTTTCTAGTGGATCATTTTACCACTTGGAGGGCGGCAAAGAGGTTTTTCGCCGAATTCTTCGGTTTCCTCTTCGATAACACGTGCCGGTGTTATCTTTCGTTTGCTTCTCTCTATCCCTTACTCTTTGCTTTTAATTACTGCTGTGTTACGATTAGATTATAGCTTAGAGTAGTTTATATGTTTGGGTATAGCTTATATTTATCATTCAGCACATATATTGTTTGAGTATAAACTTGTGTTGGTTATTTTGTATTGGGGCTCTAAACATTCACTAGTGTTTTACACACTAAGTGAGCTTTCAAACTTATCATTGACCGTTGACTTTTTTGCTAGGTTTGACTTTTTGCAGTCCAGGTGCTCATTTCCTAATTTTTCGCGTAGATTTCATTTTTGCAGTTCATTTTTGCATATTTTTCTACTAAATTAAGAACAAGGATAGGTCTTTTTCTTATTGCAACAATCTTCACCAACAAACGTTTTTGCAAATTTTGCAAACATCTTTGCCATAATATTGAGACTTGTTATCATCGCAACAAATCAGTTGTTTCCATTTCTGCTGCAACTGTTGCTAGCACTGAGAGTATCCAACCAATGGCTCCTGTCTCCACACAGTTTAAGTCTTCTAGATCTACTATCACCATTTCCACAGTTAAACTTCAAAACATCATCACTAATACCATTCGTATGGTTGGTAATGCATCTTATTTCTCTTCTCTCTCAATTTTATCTAGTATGTCTTCTTCCTCTTGGCTTATTGATTCTGCTTGTTGCAACCACACGACACCTCACTCATCCTTATTTTCTCAACTTGATCCTGCACCACACCCTCTTAATATTCACACAACTAATGGTTCCACAATGTTTGGTCATAATATAGGTTCTATCTCAACCTCCAACCTCTCGGTTCCTGGGGTCTTTAATGCTCCTAACCTTTTGTTACAATTTATTTTCTGTGGGACAATTAGCTGAATTAGGTTATCGCATTACCTTTGATTATTTTGGGTGTATTGTGTAGGATTCGACGATGGGACAGGAGCTTGGGACCGGTCCCAGAGTTGGACGTATGTTTCTCGTGAACAACATTCGTCTTTCACCTGTTGCTCCTATTTCTGTTGCTGCTGCAGTTGCTTCAGTTTCTTCTATTCCTTTCCTTGCACTTTGGCATGCCCGACTTGGTCACGCATCTTCCTCTCGGGTACATCACTTGGCTTCTAGAGGTTTGTTAGGTTCAGTGTCCACAGAAAATTTTGATTGTGTTTCATGTCAATTAGGAAAACAATCAGTTTTGTCTTTCAATACTAGTGAATCAATATCCACTGATATCTTTGACCTAATTCATTCTGATGTCTAGGGGCCTTCCTCTGTCTCTAGTATTGGTGGATCTCAATATTTTTGTTGTCTTTGTTGATGATTATTCCTGCTATAGCTGGATTTTTCATATGAAACATCATTTTGAATTATTGGAAGTATATTCTAATTTTGCAAAAATGGTTGAAATTCAATTTTCCAAACGTATCAAAATTTTTTGATCTGATAATGCTCTTGAATACACTCAATATGCTTTCCAAGTTATTTTGCATTCCTATGGTACTGTTCATCAACTAACTTGTCCAGGTACTTCTCAGCAAAATGGTAGAGCCGAACGAAAACTTCGTCATATTCTTGACACTGTTCGTGCTCTCCTTCTCTCTGCTGTTTATACTATTCATGCTATTAATCGCATTCTCAGTCCTGTCATCCAAAATCAAACTCCATATGAGCGCCTTTTTGGGTTACCTCCAGACTATCACCACCTTCGCTCCTTCGGTTCTGCATGTTTCGTTCTTCTTCAGCCATATGAGCATAACAAACTTGAGCCTCAGTCTAGACTTTGTTGTTTTCTTGGCTATGGTGAAACTCAAAAGGGGTATCGGTGTTATGATTCTGTCTCTCATCGTCTTCGTATCTCCTTCAATGTTGTCTTTTGGGAACATTGCTCCTTTGTCAAGCTCTCTCACTTCCGTACCTCCCTATCTACCTCCCATGTCTTAGATATTTTTCCAGATGAGCCACATATTCCTTCTATAGTTACTCCTGATCCTCCTATAGACTTCTCTGTCCAACCACCAGATATTTTTGATGCCTCTCCTAGATTACCTTTAATGAATAGGTGGGAGATGAACAGGTCGAAGATGAGCCACCAAACCCTGAGCTTTGGTCCCCAGCTCCTGCTCCGCCTGAAGATCTTGCATAAGACATTCCACCTCGTCACTCAACTCGGGTAAGATCCATTCCTGCACATTTACTTGACTATCATTGTTATACTTCCCTTGCTACACTGCACGAGCCTCACACCTATCGTGAGACCTCCACTAACCCTTTATGACAGATTGCAATAAAAGAGGAACTTGATGCATTATCTAAAAACCATACTTGGGATTTGGTGACTCTCCCCCCTAGGAAATCTGTGGTTGGTTGTGAGTGGATCTACAAGATCAAGACTCGCTCTTATAGGTCCATTGAGCGATATAAAGCTCGTCTTGTTGCAAAAGGTTTTACACAGGAGTATGAGATTGATTATGAAGAGACCTTTGCTTCGGTTGCTCGAATCTCATCTGTTTATGCCCTCTTAGCTATTGTCGCCGCTAGTAAATGGGACCTTTTTCAGACGGATGTCAAAAATGCCTTCCTTAATGGAAATTTAAGTGAAGAAGTTTATATGCAACCTCCTCCTGGTCTCTCTATTGAACCGAACAAGGTTTGTCACCTTTGTCGTCCACTTTATGGCCTTAAACAAGCTCCACGAGCTTGGTTTGCCAAGTTTAGCTCTACCATCTCTCGCTTAGGTTACATTGCCAGTTATTATGATTCTATCTTATTTCTTCGTCGCACCGATAAAGGCACCATTTTGCTTCTCCTATATGTGGATGATATGATCATAACTGGTGATGATCTCAGTGGCATTCAAAGACTCAAGGACTTTCTCAGTCAGCAGTTTAAGATGAAAGATCTTGGACATCTCAGCTACTTCTTGGGTCTTGAAATCACTCATTCCACTGATGGTCTTTATATTACTCAGGCCAAGTATGCTTCTGAATTTTTGTCTCGAGCTGGACTCACTGATGGCAAGACTGTTGACACTCCAGTTGAACTTAATGCGCATCTGACTCCCTCGGGGAGGAAACCATTGTCTAATCCCTCTTTTTACAGACGATTAGTTGGCAACCTAGTTTATTTCTCTGTCACTCGTCCAGACATTTCATTTGTTGTTCACCAGGTAAGCCAGTATCTGTCTGCTCCATGATCGACTCACTATGCTGCTGTTCTGCGCATTCTTCGATACCTGAAGGACACTCTCTTCCATGGCCTTTTTTACTCTGCTCAGTCTCCTCTTGTTCTCCGTGCATTCTCTGATGCTGATTGGGTAGGAGATCCCACTGATCGCAGATCCACCACTGGTTATTGCTTTCTTCTTGGTTCTTCTCTGATTTCTTGACGAAGCAAGAAACAAACCCTTGTGGCCCACTCCAATACTGAAGCGGAATATCCTGCTCTTGCTGATACCACATCTGAGCTCCTTTGACTACAACGGCTTCTTAAGGACTTAGGTGTGTCCATATCCTTTGCTACTCCTCTTTATTGTGACAACCAGAGTGCCATTCATATTGCTCACAATGATGTCTTCCATGAACGGACTAAACACATCGAGATCGATTGTCATTTTATCCATTATCATCTTGTCTATGGTGCTCTCAAGCTGTTCTCAGTCTCCTCTAAAAATCAACTTGCAGATATCTTCACCAAGTCACATCCTAAGGGACGCTTTCATACTTTAGTTGACAACCTCAAGTTGGTCTCACACCCACCTTGAGTTTGAGGGGGGCTGTTAACGTGTAATAGGTTGTGAGCTTTAGGCCCACCTTGTTTATTTGTACTACACACATACTTGTACTACACACTTTGCTTCTTATATAAAGGAACTCTTGTATATTTTATTATGTGTGAAATACAATATTATTCATTTAGCATTTCTAACAGTCTGCATGGATGCCTTGAATGACTATGAGTAGGGTTACTAGGAAAGAGAGGCAAAGCATCTGGTGAGCCATAGTTCTTTTGTAATTTTCTTTCCTTAATTGGTTCTGCACAAGAAATGAGGTTGTGCTCTATGATTTATGTAGGGATTTAGAATTGTCAGCAACTTGCACGGTGATCCTCTCACAACTTGCAAACTATGACTGGTGCACAGGGCACTCAGTCGTGATAGAGGCTAGACACGGCGTGGTTTTTATATTTTGTGCATTACAAGTTACAAAATTGACTTTTTCCAACTTATCCACACACACACAAAAAGAAGAGAGTTTGATTTGGACCAGGCCTATCTGCCCTACCAGAAATCCGAAATTTGCTGTTGCCTAAACCTCGTAATACTTATCTCTACTCTAGATATGGTCCTCAACCTTATCATTTTAAAAGAACCCAACTAGAGTCTAAAAAGCTAGAGCAATGATTACATACTATATGAGAATTGTGAAATCATGCTTCCAAAACATAATTTCACAAATTATGTGCACGGCTATGTCTAACCAATTTTGGGCAACAATAATTAACCAATTTTGCCAATTTCAAAAAACATTTTTTATTTAATGGAAAATACTAAATATACTACGTAATCTTTAGTGACTACCGTGACAATAAATATATTTATTAGATTATAAAATAATGATAAGTGAATCATATTTGAATTATTTTTTTGTTAATTGGTGACAAGTTTGTGAAAGTAATCTAATAAAATTTTTAGAGTTCCTTACGTTACTCTTTGAGCTATGCCTAAACCTTGAACTATGCGTTGTTCCTAAAATTTATATTCTTACTAACATCATGTTGAAATTAAAGAAAAATCTAAAAAGTATTATAAATTGAGTGAGCCTAGAGATACTACAAATTTTTTTATAAATTATTTAGAAACTAAAGCATGGTCTCTCACTATTTTTTTTTTTGAGAAAATTTAACCAATGCCCTATTGGTTTATGAGCTATTTTTAGAAACATTTTATTGAGAGAATGATAAAACAATAAATAATATTGACAACTTTTTATATTTCCCATAAAAGTGATGTCAAAACTTTCATATTATGGTTTATTAACAATAGCCCTAAGGGCATCCGTTAACATGACCATTTTTTTTTAAACATCCATTTATTTGGTGCTGCATGAAACCTAACAATCAAATTTATTATAATATTTGTTTGTTTACAACTGATGTAACAATAAATATAATTAGTTTATTTAAACAACATTACAAGTAGGTGCTGGTTGAATGAAACCCACTAATCACATTCATTTTGATATGAGTTTCCTTACGTCTGGTGTAACAATAAATATGCTTTGTTGACTTTAATAATAATTAGCCAACAAGTGGGGATTTTATTAAGTTGTAAAACTTTGATGTGACATATTGATTTTTGAGGGCGTAAATAGGAAGATTTACACCACATCCTTATTGAATTTAAACTCAACAATTTGTCATTTTCAGCAAAATAATAATAATAATTTGAATGGGAAATACTAAATATACTACGTAATCTTTAGTGACTATCTTGACAATAAATATAATTAATAGATTATAAATAGATGGCAAATTAATAATATTTGAATAATTTTTTGTTGATTGGTGACATACATATCAGTATGTGAAAGTTATGTAATAAAAATTTTAATGTTCCTAACATTATTCTTTGAGATATGCCTAAACCCTAAATTATGCATAGTTCCTAAAATATATATTGTTACTAACGTCACATTGAAATTAACGAAAAAAGTAAAAATTATTACAAATTGAGTGATGTTAGAAATGCTACAAATTTTATTATAAAGTATGTAGAAATTAAAATGTGATCAATCACTAAAAAATATTTTAAACTTTAAACATTCATTTATTTGGTGGTTAAATGAAACTCACCAATCACATTCATAATGTTATTATTCTGCTTACAACTTATTTAACAATAAATATTATTAGTTGACTTTAACAAAATAACAACTAGGTGGTAGTTGAATGAAACCCACTAATCAAATTCATTATGATATGAGTTTTAGTGCATTTGATTTAACAATATATATGATTAGTTGAATAAAACTCACCATTTACATTCACCAGGGCCGGCTGAATGGTGGAGCAAAAAATGCATTTGCCTAAGGCCCCAAGTAAAAAAAAGGCCCCCAAATTTTAACCAATAGGGTTATTTATAATCAATAAATAAAATAATTTTTTTTTACCAAATGAAAAACAAATAAAAAATAGAGAAAAATGCAACGTCCACAATATTTTTCACAACACTTTTACAACTAATGCTAAATAGCAGGTTGTTACAGCCTATTGTTGATGGCAAAAAAATAATTATAGTGATATTTTCAAATAGAAAACAAAAAGCAGCTTAAAATCTAGGATTTGTTGTAAAAAATATTGTGAATGTTGCACTTCTAAAAAAAATAAGAATAATAATAAGAGTTTAGTTAGCAAACTTTTACTAGTTTTCATCTAAGTCTACCACTAACACCACTGTTTTACTTGCCACTATCAATCTACCACATCAACAAGTATGAAAAATTTTGACAAATTTTTTCTGTCTATAAAATTTCTAAACAAAAAAAAAAATTTCTACGCAGTTCATGTTAATTAGTAGTAATTTTGCATTTAAAACAAGATGATCAATTTTCGCCTTAGGCCCCTAAATACATCAAGCCGCCCCTGACATTCACTATGATATTAGTTTGCTTACAACTTACAACAAATATTATTAATTGACTTTAACATCATAACAAGTGAATATCAAATATTTTTATAATTGATGACACGTTTCACGTAATCAAATTTGTAGAGTTACTTGCAGTGTAATCAAATTTGAAATGCAAATTCTCTTTTCTTTCCACCACCTTAATCATGGCATGGGCAAGGACTAATAACTAGTCGTTTTTAATTGGCATTTGGCAAGTCTAGGATAATATCTTAGCTAAAATGAAAAGACAAAATGGTAGAATAAATAACTAGTATCGACAAAATCTAAAACCAAAAACCAGAAGATAAAAAACTTGATAAGACTGAATTTAGAGAACTCCTCCTATTAATTTTTAGTTTTCAAATAAAATTATTCAATGGCATTTTTGTAAATATTTAGAAAAGTGTATGACTCACTTAATAAGACTTAATGTAACTACAATTCTCTCTCTCTCTGCATTCCTCTTTTTTTTCTTTTTCTTTTTACTCTCTCTCTTTTCCTCCCTTTTCTCTCACGTGTACTCCTTTAATAAATATTAATAAAATAATTGTACTTGTTAGAAATTTACCACTTTAAAAAAAATATATATATATATATATATACACACACATACTAAACACATAATTATATTTTTTCACATTTTAAAATATGTTGTTTGAAATATGGTACCAAACACATTTTTTGCATTATGAGTACTTTAAACACGTATTTTCACAACACTTTTTAAACCACAGTTTTCACATCATTTTAAATAACAATACTTGAAATCTACTACCAATTAGGCCCTTGATATCTTTAAGACAAAACTACCCAACTCAACTAACTTCGTACTTGAAGACAAATTGTAGAACGACAAAAACAACAAGTTAACTTACGGCTCTATCTCAACGAATTGAATATAATCTAGAGGTTTTATCAAATATTAGTACTATTAAATTTAGAAAATTATCAAGAGTTTTGTAATTCAATGGCATTATTAGTTCTTTATAAGGAGAAATAGGGTGCCAATTCACCCTCTCAATCAAAACATTTTTTAATTTTAATTTTATTTTATATATATATAATAGAATTTCAATATATGATGTCTATTCTATAATATTGCTATTTACCATCAAACTAAGAAATTAATTAGTTTATGGTGTAGGCGAAGTTCAATTCTCATATCTTTTGTTCGACATTCTGCCACTTCAAAACATTAATGTGTCACTTACCCTCTCAAAAATTTAATTTCTTAAACTGATGTAAATAAGATCACACACTTCACAAAAGCCTTATGTCTGTAGACTCTGAACCTTTTTCACTATTATTATTTGCTATATATTTAAATTATTGATGACATGCTAAATTATAATACATTCATTAATTTTAAAATAAATGATGAAAAGGCTTTACAGTGGAAATAACCTAACAATTATAGAACATCTTAATCTAAAATACTATATTTTTCCCATACATTTTCTAGCAATCTTCAACAGATTTCGTTTTAGAGTTGTTCCTAATCACCTCTTCATAAAAAAGAAATTAAGCCGAATAAAAAAAGTATGATAATTTAAACATTTTTTTAAAACATATATGGATAAAATTTTAATAAAATTCTTCAAGTGTTGTACCTTAAATTTCTTATTTAAATTTAAACACGCGCAATCAATGTTGTACAAATAATCTTATCTTTCTCAATGTTGGGTTAAAATGAATTGACCCCTTGCAAAATTAATTAATTAATTACCCAAGTTAATTAATTAGATCAAATTTCATGCAATAGCGTGTAGCACAAACAAATCACCAATTATGCTAAATGCAGCAGAAAATAAATTTGACACGGGTGATTTGTATACGAATGGGGAAAACTACCGAGGCAAAACCCCACCGGGTGATTTTAAGGTCACCACTCCCAAGAATCCACTATTATCAATCACAAGCAGTTACAAGTATAAGCAATCTTACCAAACCCTTTGGCCTATCTCAAAATACCAACCTACAGCTGAAACTCCAATACCCAATTGGACTTGTATTGTAACGGCAATCTTTCCGTTCAATGCATGAATCCCAGTACGTGATTAACCAATGATACACGAATCCCAATACGTGACTAACTCTAACAATTTGAAGAAGTTGTTGGCTGCAAAGTTCTTCAGTTCATCAACAATGAAGATTAGGAAGCTCCTTGGTCACAAAACCATTGGCGTAAAGATGCAGTAGCTTCTTCAGAGAGAATAATGAACTCTTGCACTTTCTACATACGCGATGACCTTTAAAATAATCTTTATATATGTCTAGGGTTGTGAGAAAAGAAACCTTATACAAATATACAAGCATGGGCCGAAAATCAAATCTGGAATTTCTGATTTCGTAAGTCTCGATAGAAACAACTTATGTCGAGCTTCAGCATTAAATCTCGATAGAAAGGATTCTGTCGAGACTTCTGTCGAGTTTTAATGAATAGCTGTTCTTCACTTGTTTCTTGATCACATCTTCATGGTTTTAACACTTGACTTGAACAATATGTTTCTTGAAGTCTTAAACCCATCGTAGATCTACCCAATTACAAGTAAAGTGCATTTTATCAAAAGATTAACCAATTACATAAAATATGTCTCTAACACTAAAAAACAACTAAATTTAACATAGTAATTAAAAAATTAAGGTACAATTTTAAAGGGGTGGACACAGCCATGTTCACAATATGTTTAATGAGAAGGCTGACTAGTCATGTTACTTGGAAATATGAGGTTTCAAGATAGAAATTGTCCTTTCAACCCTCTTGGCTAGGACTGATAACTAGTCGTTTTCAATTGGCATTTGGCAGGTGTAGGGCTAATCTTTGAATAAAACATCGATGTGAGGCATGGTTTTGAAACTCGGACCGTTCAATGAACCGTAAAATGGAGAGGTTCAAGGTTTTTAAGGTTGGACCGAGGTCAAACCGAGATCGAACCGTAATGACGTCATAATTAATTTAATAATTATTTAAATTATAAATAAATATATTAAATTAGGAAAAATTGAAAATTTAACTAAAATAATCCAAAATAAATATAGATAGTATTTTTTATAACATAACTTTCATAATACAAATAAGAGTTATTAAATTCTAAAAAAATTTAAATAGCTATTGAGTTTTTAAATTATTTTTAAGTCATGACAAAGCACAGTTTATGAAACCCAATAAAATAGTCAAGAGACAAATTAGTTTGTTTGCCCATGGCCAAGCCCATTTGACTGCTGATCATTTTTTTTCCCAAGCCCATTTGAATAGTCACTGTTCACCATTTATTATCAATTAAAAAAAAAAAATCAAAACCTAGAAGATCTGAAGATGTCCATGCATTTAAAAATTGGTTAAAGTTAAATAAAGTACAAAACCCAAGAAGGAAGTGCTTGACAGCAAGCAAGCATTATATGTTAGTAGTTGACAGCAAAGCAAATATTAGTGGTTGACACTAAAGCAACCAGCAGCAAAGATGAAGACTTCAGAAGCAACGAAGAAGAAGACTGAATACTTCAGAGTTCAGAGGCCAAAAATGCAAAAACGACATCGGCAAAAATGAAAAATGCAGAGAGAGAAAGAGAGCAAGCGAGACAAAGAATAAGAACAGAAAGATGGCGGTGTAATCTCATCTGATAGCATCTCACGTGGTTGAAGCTTCAGCCTTCAACAATGGCTGTAAATCTGTAAGTATCCAAAAAAAAACTTCTAATGGTCTGACCTATGAAAACCGTTTACGGTTTTCAAACCCGGAAGGTTCAACCGCGGCCGGAACGGTTCACTGACTTTCTCACATAGGCTGGTTCTTGGGGTTTAAAGAACCGTGTTGATGAACGGTTTTCGATTAACCCGGTCGGACCGTACGGTCCGGTCCGGTCCGGGTTTTAAAACCATGATGTGGGGTGCGACCCTATAAGCCAATTAGACAGTGTCCAACATCATAATCTAAAACCAGAAAATAAAAATTTTGGTATTGGTTAGAGAAAACATGCCTGGCTTCCTCTACTGTCCCTGCATTGAAAGCAGCTTCCTCTCCATCTTCCTTTAGTCTTTGCAGCTTCAACAATTATGAGAGTTTGTATGAATATAGGAGTAGAGAGAGTCTTGGTCATTCTGCCACGCTATATATCAAGCTGGAGTTGAGCAAATAGGATGCATGTGTAGAATTGTAAAGGGATTGTTTTGTATGTGGTCAACACAAATCTTGTTTCTGTGGATCCAAACTGTTCAGGGAGTGTTGATCAGATGTGCAAGATGAATTTTATCTTCTAATGACAGATTGTGTCTATATAACTTAATCCCAAATCCAATCCTTTAGAGATGGAACTTCAAATATAAGTACTAACAAGTATAATATGCATGATTAGTTTCCAAAATCTGAATTTACAAAAAAAAAAAATTAATAAATAAATAAAATAAAAATAAAAATAAAAATAAAAACTAACAAATATTATATGCATGATGAGTTTCCAAAATCTGAATTTACAAAAAAGGTTAGTGTAAAATCTAATAGAATCCTCTTCAATGTTTTAGGCCTCCCCCTACATAGGGGGTGTGGGGACTTAATTCTTCCACACAAGAGAGTACCATCAAGATTTTAAAAGGCCTCTTATCAATTAGAGTCGAAGGTTTATATAATAAGACCTCCTCCTACCTAGGTGATGTGGGATGTAATCAAGATTTGTAATCAAGATCTTTTGGCATTTTGGATACCCATACTGCAGTACGCCAATCACCATTCCATCTAAATCCAGGCAAGCTGATCACACACTCTTAGATGATGCCACAACAATTAGAAGTCTAGTTGGTGACTTGGTGCATTATATTTCTTGACATTCCCCAGGCCAAAGTTAGCCTATGTTGTCAATCATGTTTGTCGACATATGCATGCTCCTTCTATTACTCATCTTGTGGAAGCCAAGCAGATATTGAGTTATGTATGTGGCATTTTATCTCATTAGGTTCTTTTCAGTCTGGTCCTTTTTCCCTTGAATTGGGTTGGTGATCCAACGGATAGAAGCTCGACCATTGGTTTTGTTGTGTTTCTCGGCAATGATCTTATTTTTTGGGCTTCAAAGGAATAGCCCACTGTTTCTAGCTAGGTCATCAATTAAAGTGAAGTGTTGCTCCTTAGCCATAACTACTGCAAAATTGGCTTCGATTTGGATGTTACTACACAATCTTGGTGTGTTTCTTCCCACTACTCTAACCATCTAGTGCGATAATCTTAGTGCCCTCGCTCTCACCTCCAATCCAGTCTTTCATACGAGAACAAAGCATATTAAAAGTGGACTATTGCTAGGTGTAATGTTCGTGATGATCTTTGAATTCGTCATATTTTATAGATGATCAGGTCACATACATTTTTACAAAGGTTTTTGGTTCTCGTGGTTTTCTTTTGTTGAAAAACAAATTAAAATCATGCTCTCTCATCTTGAGCCTTCGATTGTGAGGGGATGAAAGCATAGTGAATTAGAGAGTACGTGTTTATGGTTGATTATAACATATTAATGTAATGTAATTAATTAACCCTATGTTTGTATTAGGAGAAACGGAGGGAGAGGAGAGAGGAGGTGTGACTGGAATATTCCATCCACCACCCCTCTCCGGCTCTGGATCTCCCTTCTATTCTCCTTTTGTTCAAAGCATACATTAAGGGATTAGTTTGGATTAATTAGAAGCCTCTTGATGTTAGTTTCTTTGATAGACAAAAACTAAACTGTTAGTTTCTAAGTAGTAAACCTCTAATCTACGGGGGGTTCCTTGAATCCACAAGGTGATAAAAACTGGAATCGACCAGACAAGAAAATTGACAAAATTCTATGTCTATTGACATATAAATACTGAGAAAAAACGTCTAAAACCCTAATTCGCATTAACTACGCGATTAGGTGACAAAATACCGAAATTTACCAAAAATGGAAAAATTGAGTTTAATGCAAAATCATAAACTACTGACCTTAAGAGTCGTCCCAAAATAAGCGAACCCTTATTATGACTTTTGAGCAAAAAGTTATTAAAGAAACAAAAATTACTATAAACGGCAAAAATACAGTTTTTAGGGCCTAAATGAAGAAATTCCTCATTTTTAGGAGTACCTCAGGGCAAAGCGATGACTGTTGCTCAGAAGGCCGTTTTGGTTCAGTCCACCAAATTTCATGCGATTCTGACTCCGAGACCCATGATTTCTACTAATGTCTTATTGCCTTGCGCGATGATTTCAGGCGCGCATGAGAGTCCAAAAAGGCCATGACAGTCTGTTCTACATCATCTCTTAGATAAACCTACTCTCACCAGATGAAATAACATGTCTAGTGTGCAAACCATTGGGCCACACGCATCTTTTTGGTCAGGAATGAAAAATTAATAAATATAAAGACAATCTAAGTACCAAATATATTCTACCTTTCAATAAATAAAAAAAGTACCAAATATATTTAAAAAATTAAATGACACATCATGTTTTGACCTCGATTGAACCTCAATTTGACCTCAAAAATCTTGAAACTCTCAATTTTTTAGTTCTTTGATCAATTTGGATTTCAAAACCATGCATAGGATTATAATATTGATGCATATATACTTGAAAAAGGCACGAAATTAGTCAAATTATTGTGTTTGGACTCATTTTAGGATTTATATTTGATAGCTCTATGTTCCAATTTTATGTCTGAAACTATTATGAATTTATTCCAGATTTCAAATCACTATTGTTTGCAAGGAAAGAAGTCAAGATTATAGCTGCTCCTTGACTTTGAATGAGAAGCCATCTTTTTCACTGTTTTAATGTACAAGATTTTTTTTTATTTCATATACATAAGAACTATTACACTATAAGACTCAGTATTTATGAGCTAACTCAAGGCTTCTTCTTTCTTTTTTTCTTCTTTTCTCTTCCAAGTAATAGATATAGTAAACCGTAAAATGGAATCAAGCCTTTAATTCTAACTTGTAGAAATTAAAAAGAAAAATATCATCTACACTCGTTTATATTTACTATTTTTTGCAAATATTCACAATTAATGCAAAAATTTCCACATTTAAAAAAAAAAAAAAAAGCATTCATATTTAAAACATAATAGTCGACGTAAAAAAAAGTGTGAAAAAAACGAGTATGAAAATATCATTTTGCCATAAAACTAAAATAAAGTGAAATAGCCATTAATTGGCCATCCATGTAATGGTAGTACGGAGGGTTGTTCAATATGAATGCTCAGCCTGTCACTTGCTAATTATTTTTGCGCCTATCTCTTTTTTTTTTCTTTTTTTTCTTTTTTTTTTCTTTTTTTTTTTTTTTCTGGTTCTCTTCTCTCCCACGCCTACGCCTACGCCAACCGCAAAGCCGCTGCTTCCCTTCCCTCAACCCACGCCGCCAAAACCATCTGCGCTTCCCTACTCCCTCTGACCGAACCCACCATCACAAACACGGCCTCTTCTCTTCTTCCTCTGACTGAACCCACAATCACAAACCCAAGCATTCTCTCCCTGACCGAACCCAAAAACCCAGTCTTGAAACCCATATTCTCATCTCAAAACCAAAGATTCAAGGGAGGGGATTAGGCTTCCATTTGGGTCAGTGTGAAGCTCCATGGGTATAAACAATGGGTTATTAGGTTTTGGTTTGGATTAGGGATTTTGTGGGTCTTGTATTGCTGTCACAAGTTCATCACCGATTGGGGCAAAACTTCTAGCCGATTCAACTCGAAAACAGGTTAGTTATATCTGTCAATCTTTCTATGATTTTGGTTTGAATCTTTTATAGAGCTTTGAAATGGTATTGTAATTCAGCATTTTAATCTAGTTGTAATCTGTGCATTATATTATGTTTTTGTTCTTGTTCTTGTTCTTGTTATAGTTCATTGATTTTTATCACATACTTGATTTACTCTAGTCTCTAGTTGTAATTATTTACTCTTTTTATTGGTTCTAATTTTATATTACTTATTGTATTTTATATTGAACTTCAGTTGATTGTACATTATCTACTTATGGACTCACAAGAATACATGTCAATTTACACTAGTATCATACAAGCGGAAATTGCTGTTGACTCTCCTTTGTTGGGTGCATCCCAAAATAACCCAATTTCTTCACCCACGGCCACATGTGCTAATCATATGATATGGTACTTATTGAAAGCTTTATTGAACAAATAAAGCATTATGATGTTTTTAGAGTGTTTATTGAAAGCTTTGAGTTTTGCTGTGATTTCACAAATTGATTGGTTGCTTTTATTGATGTTATATCTTGATCCTTTTATGGTGTGATCAATGCAAATTTGGTTGCTTTTTGAGAATTTGTGTTTATATTTTGTTATCATGGGCTGCACTTGTAAGCTTGAGCAAAAGTCCTAAACAAAGAATGAAAATAAAAATAAAAATAGAACTGGTATGTGAACTAGTGATCGATGGTTGGGTGGTTTTGAGAATTCTGATGGATTACTTAATGCCAAATGCACTAGAATTTTATTTCCTTTTATTTGATAACTAAGCAAAATGTTTGGTTTTCATTGTTCATGTACTGGTTTTTCATTTTACAAAGGACTCATGTCAACAAATTGTTGGATTGGGAGGATTTTGCTTTCATGGATAATAGATGATGATGAGACTAGGTTAAATCAAGGAATTGTTTCAAGGATTATTACTATTGATGTGTAGTTTATCAATCAAAAAGATTTGTCAGTTTTATTTATTTCTTTTCTCTTTACCTGCATTTTCTTAGCTAGCAAAAGAATTTAGAAATTACTTGTGTAATAGCATCTTCTTTTCTATTATTTCTGTTTGAGTCTAGAGACATTGTTGGTCATGTGTTTTTAGGGTTCATACCAATGCTTGTCTTCATTAGATGCCCCAAGTGATTTACAAAAATTTTTGGCTTGATTAATAGTTCAATTGATGTGATTTTTGCTGGACTTTAAGATAATGTGATACTACCTCATCCCATCTATATTGGATATTGTTTCTATTGGTTTTAATTTAACTGCTGTTTTTTTCTCTGCATTGGTTTTTCTGCACTGGTTTTAATTTAACTGCTGTTTTTTCCTCTGCACTGGTTTTAATTTAACTGCTGCTTTTTCCTTTGCACTGGTTTTTCTGCACTGGGTAGCTGCTGGATTTTTGCACTGGATAGCTGGCCTGCAGAGTGTGGGCTGCTGTTTTCTTATTCTGCACTGGTTTAATTTAACTGCTGTTTTTTCCTCTGCACTGGGTAGCTGCTGGATAGCTGCTACCAGCAGTGGAGCATCAACAGCTAATGCAGCAACTCAAGAAGCCTTGGTGGAAGATGCTGTCAAAGCTAAATGGCTTGGTTGCTGCAGAATTTTGTTTGTGTAATAGTAAAAGAGTAGCTCAAGTTTGTAATTTTAGTTGCACACCTAGTTGGCAGGAAAAAATTATGGTTGCTAACATCTCAAACTTGATGCAAAATTTCAACAATATAAATGAAAATGGATATGTTCCATTTAATAAGTGATCATTCTATTATTGTTTCTTTGATAAATGATGCTAGTGTTTTATGGATTCTTATCAATTATTGAATGCTAAGAGAATGAATTCCAAAAAAAAAAAAAAAAAAAAATCAGCGAATAATTCTCTCCAATACTACTTTGCAGTAATGTTGCAGGGTTCTTGTGGTAGTTAGTTATGGTAGTTATGGTAGTTAATTGAAAACATAAAGAAAGAATAAAGAAAGCATAAAGAAAGAATTAAAAAAAGAATATTTAAATGAAGTGGTAAAATAATAGAACCTTTGATGTTAGGTGTTTTGTAAAGTGAGTTGTTAAAATGAATAAAATAATTTTTTGAGATGCTAAGGGTGAGTTTGGTTCTACTTTTTGATATTGTGATTTTTGAAAAAGTGAGGGTTTAAAAAAATGCAGTATGAAACTGGGCTTTTAGTAAAAGCTGAGTGTTTGGTAAAAACTGTTAAAAAATGTTTTTTGAAAAAGTTGAGTGTTTAGTTAACATTTATAAAAGTGGCAGTTTGAGAGGTAAATTACCAAAAAGGACAATGTCTATATAAAGAGAATTATTTGTTTTAATTACCTCTCTTAATGCAAGTTATGGACACAATATTTTCACAAAAATTTCACAATAAAGTCTATATGACAAGTTGTTAATGGTAGGAAAAAAAAAATGTCACTAGTAGGTTTAGATGAGAACTAATAACAACTTATTATGTAAACTTTATTATGAAAGTTATAAAAATATTCTGTCAATAGTACTATGTTTTCTCTAAAGAAAAATAGTACTAATTTAAAAAGTTTTGAGATATAATAAAATGTCATAATATTTTCACAATACTAATTTAAAATTAATCTTTGTAAAATAAAATTTTATTAACACTTATCTTTTAAATGAGTTGTTCTAGGATTATACATGTACCCACAATTTTTTCTCCACCACATATTCTATAACATCACAGTTGTGAAAAAGAAGTTGTGAAATAATCTGTGTTCCTACTCTCTATATTTTCTTCCATGTTGCTTTACCCATACCCAAATACTTTTTCTTTTTTTTTTCCACATTTTTCTCATCCACTCGTTCACTTCGTCCTTATCTTCTTATCTTCCTTTTCTTTTACTTTCCTCCACACAAAGCCCCCCCCCCCCCCCCCCCCACACACACACACAAGTCTGAGCTCTCTCTCTCTCTCCCTCTCTCTACTCCATATGTTCCATTTATCAAAAACTCTACTGAATTCAAAAGGTTTTTTTTAGATTAGATATGTAAGACGTAAATAAATAAATAAATAATAGAGAAGAGAACAGGAAGAAGCAGCACAGAAGAAGAAGAAGAAGAAGATGAGATGTTGCAGCACAGCAACATAGAGGAAAAAAAAAAAAAAAACTATGGGCAATTTAGGAAAAAGAGAAAACCCACTAACGGTAATATTTTTGTTTTAAGAAAACGCATGTGTGCATTTTGCAACTGCAACTCAAAGCTGCCGTGCCAAAACGTGAAAATCTTTTGAGCTGAAAAATGCACTTTTGTTTAACGCACTTTTGAAAAAATTTACCAAACACGTGTTTTGAGTTTTGGGCTAGAAAACGTGTTTTGGCCCCCTTAAAGTCGACCCAAACGGGCACTAAATGCTACTACTTCTGTCTCAGTTTGTTTATCCTCTATTCCATTTTGAGATGTCCCAAAATATTGTCTTATTTCTAAAAATAAAAATTATTAGTTTACTTATGTTTCTATTATATCCCTACTTTATTTTCAAAATTATTTGAAAAGAAAACTAACTAATATTTTTAAAAAATCAATTTAATTATGGCACTTTTTTAGATGCCTCATTAAGAATAATTCTTTTTAAAAAAGCTGATAAATTTATTTAAGGGTAGTTTTGTAAACTTATACATTTTTATAAGACAGACAAGACAATAAATGATTTTCCCTTAAAAAATTTGACTTTTCAAACAGGACAAACAAATTGGGACAGAAGGAGTATATTTTATAGCATTCTTGATGAACAAGTTCTAAAAAAGTATTGGGAAAGAGATTTCTCCTATCAAACTCATCCTAATAAGTAACAAGTTGTGCTCTAAATTTATTTCTGAAGGCTATTTATTTTATGATGACAATGAATACATTGCATCTAAATCACAGCTATACACGAGAATTTATACAGCTACGATGCATAATGGAACTAAATCATATTGATACATGCAAAGACTCGTAACTAAATAATATTTTCTAATTTTCTCCATAAAGAGAATTTGGGTTCCAAACCCAACTCTCACTTATTCTAAGATATAATATTATATCACATTAATTGATACACAAGAATTAGCAACAGCTAGCTAAGAATCTAAGACCCTAATTTCCCATTCCATACTTGGCCTTATAGTCGCTCCAAAGCTGATCAACTGGCTTCCCTAACAGGTCCACAAAGAAGCTGTCATTATAACCATCTTTCATCTTTTTGTTGAGTTCAGCCACAAACCCATCTCTAAGACCATTGCAGTAATCTAGAAACTTTGCTGTAACATCATAGCCTTGATCCCATGTATTTCCTTCCCCAGGCTTGACCCAGTGGATAGGCGCATAGTTTGCCTTTAGCCTCACATAATCGGCAATTCCTTCAGTCAAATTTACTGGAGCCAAACTTTGACCATTCCACTGCCACACGTGTACCATTTCATGGTAAAGTACACCATTAAAGTCCCACTTGATATCTCCCTTTATGCCTTCGATGAATCGATATAGCTTGCACCAACTTTAATTTCGTTCCCTGAAGCTACGGCTACTGCGTTTACTATAGATAATTTGTCCTCAACAAATAAGTTCACGTTTTGATAGTTCTTTCTGTCTGACTCTGTGGTTTGCTGAAAGATGTTCCAGATGAAGTTGGTGGCAGATTCCATTGTCTGCCTAGTGTACTCGGCACCCAACTGGTTTCTGAAGCGTGCACCACCTGGGGTTGTTTGTGCTCGGTTTATGACAGTGTATTCAACTGCATGGGCACCATGGAGGACTGCTAGGACTAGAAGAGAGGAGAGGAAGATACAGAGGTGAGCCATGGTTTATGTTATCTTCTTGCTCAGACTTTGCATTGAAGTAACTGTGTTGTTGATCCAGTGTTTATATAGGATTGGCCTATGTCAGGTTGCGTAGCAATTACGAAACTTTTCCCTCTCAGATCAGTATTTTCCGCGTAATTAAATAATAAGAAACTTCTACAAGGGTCAGTTTTCTAGAACAGTATTAGTTGTAGGTTGGGTACATAGATCTTGTGACTTTTCAATGACTTAGGAACCTTGCACATAGAAATGACATATTTTTCTTACCCCCCCCCCCCCCCCCCCCGCAAATTACATTTTACACCTTAGACCTTTTTTTACGTTTCATTTAATTTAAAAAAATTTCAAAATGTTTTATAGACCTCAAATTCTTCTAAAAACATGTTTGTGCGGTGTGTGTTCCGAACTTTTCATGTAAGTCATTGTTCACTTTTAATGATATCTTAGGATAGTGGTCATTTGGTGAACTTTGGGTTTATCCATATAACACATATGAAAGGGAAATTTTTAAGTAGTCCCGGAGTATAGTGAAATGGTACTCCCTCTTCTCACATTCATGGTGGACCCCACTATGAATTTAATAAGCGGACCCTATCATGAATGTGAGATGAGGGAGCACTATTCTCCATGCTCCAGGAGTACCTAAGAATTACTCCATATGAAATGCTTGGCCCCTTTAGTTTTACTTTGGGCTTTTATTTTTCTCCATTTTGATCAGCCCCTTGGGCATTTGTTGATGTAAATGCAGAAACTTTCCTAGAGTAGTGAGACCACCAGAAAGTAGCGCGCAAGACATTCAAGAAATAGAAAAGGCACTAGTAGACAAGGGAGTCAATACCGTACCAGAGTTTGTACCAGTTTGACCAGCAGTATGATATATTTCGGATACCGGTGTACCGTTTCAGGTTTACCGCTATTTTTTATATTTATAAATAAATAAATATATATATATGTATGTATGTATGTGTGTGTGTGTGTGTGTATATATATATATTATAATAAATATAAAAGTTTACCATAAAACATTTCCTCAATTCAGAACTAATTATTCATGATTTTAGACATTAGTATCAATTAAAAGAAAAAGAAAAAAACACAATATAAAAAATAGAAAGCTTAAAAGTTACCATTGCATACTAAGAAAACAAATAATATTAATAAGTTAATGCAAATAAGTTACCATTTTGCCTTAACAAAAATTCAAAAATTACAAAATTTAAAATAAAATAAAAAAAAAACCTTTTTTTCTATACCGGCCGGTATTGCCCGAAATTGGCCGGTATGACCGATACGGCCGGTATTTAAACCGATACGAAACGTTGATATTTCGATATCGGTACAGTACATACCAGCCGGTACAGGTGGTACCGGTACAGTATTGACTACCTTTCTAGTAGATAACTAGAAATCATCGGTGGCAGGGATGAAACTGTGTGAATTTTGGTGACATAAAAAGAAACGGTGTTGGGATCAAAATGAAATATATCATTTAAACCGACTGTGACTTAAGCTTCAAACAATGTTAGAAGAATTTGTATCATTAAATGTAATATATCAAAATATCAAAAATTTAAAACCATAGTTAAACTTTTTTTTTTTTTCTTTTTTTGGGAAATGTTGGTTACATATATTAAAATTTTACACAATTGCGAGAGAGAAATTTTAAATTGCTTTGGCATTCCATACTAAGGTAACGTAAAGCATTATAATTTGAAATTTCATCATCAATGAATTTGGCATTTCCAGTGGCGGCGCCACGTTCAAGCCAAGGTGGTCCCAGGACCACCCTAACCTAAATATATATATATATAATAATTTAAAATTTTTTATTTGTTTACCCTTTAAAGCAAAATTAGGAACACCCTCAAATAAAATAAAATAAAATTATTTGTTCTACTTTCAAGCAAAAAAAAAAAAAAAAAAAAAAAAAAAGCTCAAAAAATATTTTTGAACTAAAATCTGAAAGAAAAAAAAAATTGTAACAGAGCAAGCCCACCCAAGGAAAAAAAGCCCAACATCAATCCTAAACAACAGATGGTAAAGCAAACCCAATCTAAAGAAAAAAACAACAGATGGTAAAGCAAGCCCACGGATTCTCAAACAAAAAAAAAAACCAATACGGGTCCACCGATTCATCAAATGGTAAAGCAAAAACTAAAATAAAAAACCTAACCTAAAGAAAAAAATCTCATCAACAACAACCACCAACGAACCAAGCACATCGGCGCAGCGGCGCCTCTGCCTCAAACTCGAGCAACAAAGAACATCGATCATTGCATTGAGCCTCAAACTCGAGCTCCATAGCACATCGGAGATTGGAGATCAGTCCGATCGGATTGGAGATCAGTCACGCTTGGCCTCGATTCCTTCCTCGCCTCAATGTGCTGCCCGACGGCGCTGCCCCTCAAGCCTCCCTACTCCCTCAAGGTATTTCATCTTTACACTTTACTTCTCTCTCTTTTTCTCTCTTACATCTTTGGGTTGATGGGTTTGCTGTGGTCTGAGACTCTCTGTCTCTCTCTCTCTTTATCTGAAGACTGAAATGACTCTCTCTCTCTCTCTCTCTCTCTGATTCTCTCTCTTTCCCTTTGAAGTTTGAATAGTAATTGGCTTAGCTTTACTTTATAACTTTATTTGCCCCTGTTTTGACTTTATCCATTGGTGAGTTACTGAGTTTTTCTTTTAGTGTATTGTGAATTTATCTGATTGGCTCTTGTGACTAGGGGCCATATGGCTTGTCTGCTAAGTGGGGGGTGGGTGGGGGCTATAGGACCGGGGTGGGATATTTGAATTGGGGGAAGTAAAGGCATGCAGAGGCAGTTAGCCTAACATACCAATAAAAGACAAAATTAAATTATGTTGGGACTTAGGCACTAGGCAGGCAGTGGGTTGAGCTGTGGATAATGCACATGGGGTGTGAAGTTAGTTTTGACCCTTTTTGTTACTACTGCAACAATAGAAAGAAGTTTTTTAGCAATGAAATATATAAAGAATGAACTGCGCAATCGAATGGGAGATCAGTGGATGAATGATTGCTTGGTTGTGTATATTGAAAGAGATGTAACTTGTAGCATTGATAATGAGACTATCATACAACGATTTCAAAATATGAAAACTCGTAGAAGGCAATTGTAAACTATATGTATTTGCGTATTTTTTAATTGTTGTTGTTGTCAATATATGAATTTCTCTTTTTATTAGATTGTTTAATTTATGCTTCTTAAGGAACACCCTGAAAAAAATTCTTGGAGCCGCCACTGGGCATTTCAACACTAAATTCCAACACATCATACCAAATCTAACTTGACAAATTGAGTGCCACATATACACTAATTAGATCCGGATTGTATGCAATTCGTCATTTGATTTTTTGTGGATATAATATCAAAACTTTGCTTTGAAATAACCTAAATTTAAGAAATCTTTTATATTGAAACTTTGGTCGTTGTGCAAGCTAAAGCTTTGTTTTGTTTTTGCATATGTTTAGGCGATTTAGTTTACTCGGTAGTCATGGGTTAACACAAGGCCACGTATATATAGAGATATTTTTTGGCAGGGTAAGGGGGGCAATTTCCCCCTCTTGGCCCTTGGCTCCGCCATTAGATGCAGTTTATGTGATTAACCCTCTCCAAAACTATACATATGAAATTTACTCGGTAGTCTGGTCTCTTCATTTCATTTTATGGTCATTTTCTCATGTTCTCTGTGAGGCAAATACAAGAGCTCACCAACTCGCTATTGGGCCTCCTCTTTTAGTAAAGTTGGAATCATCCCATCTCCTCTATTCCTTCTAATGTGTTAGGCACTTGATGGAGATAGGAACGGTTCCCCTGTTTTTTTCCTCTTAATATAATTATATTAAAAAAAAAAAAAAACACACACAATTGAGCTTATTAATTAAATTGGTTTCAAGAAATGTCTCATCGAAATTTGTGAGAACCCATTTTTTTCAATTTTTATTCTACATTAACATTGGTTTTTCATCAATAGCTTCCCCTTATAACACTATACAGTATACACTATGTCTTTAAATAAATTAATGCTACATATTTTATGAAATTATTTATCACCTGTTTTAAACCATTATTTACTTTCAAAACCATTACATTGGATTGTTAGACATAATATTTTGAAACTACGGGATCTATATTCATACATTCATTTGAAACTTTTTTTTTTTTTTAGAATACTAGATATTTTAACACACACATAAGTGGAAAGGGGAGAAGGTTTTAAAGAAACTAACAGTGATGTATATCCAAAAGGGTCTTACATTCATTTGAAACTAATTTCACTATTACACAATGAATTTTGTCAAAAGTCACATATTAACATATAAGTTTTTATGAATCATTATGATCTGTAAAAAATAAATTACTTAAAAATTGAACTCGCTTAACTTACAAAGGTTTGCGTGCATTTACACCCAAAAAAAAAAAAAAAAAAAAAAAAAAAAAAAAAAAAACCACTATTTTTAAACAACACATCTGAATAGAAATGTTTTAGAGAATAAAACTATACATTGATATAGAACACTAGGGGTGTAAGAACCCTTTTTTTTTCTCCATAATTTTTACTGTACATTAACATAAGATTTACGGTATGTCTTTCAATCAATTAACGCTAGCATGATTTGAACTCCATATAATACGAAAGAATTTATCATGTGTTTTGATCACATGTCTACATTCAAAACCATTGCAATTGATTGTTAGAAATAATATTTTTGAGACTATTTGATTCCCCCAAAAATTACTCTACTTTCTTTAGTTATGGTATTATGAGAAAACTATGGTCCCACTTGACATTGAGAAAAACAAAACAACCTCCTTACTTGAACAACTAAAAACTGGTAACCTCTAACTTAAAGAATGGTGATAGTTACACAATGTGTACGAAATACACAATTGAAATGGTGTTTTGAAAAAGTTGACACTATAAAGGCAAAAAGGTCCTTTACCTATAAAAGTTAAAAGCAAATCACTTTAATTTTATCTTTTCCCACTTTTTTTTTTTTTTTTTTTTTTGCACAGAGTATCCTCAAAACTTTCAACCACAAACTAATCACTATTTGCGACAGGTGAGCCCATAGTGAGGTAAATTGCTAGCCCAGGGAATTTTTTTCAAAGTGCAGATAGCCAGACTCGAACTAGGAAGCACACCCAGTCGAACCTGGTACAAGCACCTTGAAACCGAGATATCTTTTCCCACTTCACTCTTCAGTCATGAGATTTATTGCTTATCCCAAAAATATATATAAATATATATATATAAATTATAGTGTTTGTAGCAGTACTTATTTTAAAATAAGTAATGCTACAAACACTATAATTTTAACACCATTTCTTACAACAACTATTTAATGTTCATATAAGGGAAAAAATAAACCCTAAAGCTTTAAAAAAAAAATTTGTGAATTCAATATATTTTTGAAGCCAACAAGGCTATCTGACTTAATTATATACAATTTTGTAGGTATATTTACTAACACTTTTAGATTAGTTTATTTTATTGAATCAAATTAAATATCTAAAATTATGTATTTAGATTGATTTATTTATTATTGTTAGTAATTACTAATTGATTATTTTTATTTCTTTATTTTAATTATATGAAAGATATACTTGTAGTTAATTGAGATTATAACTAAAATTGACCACATGTAATGAGTAAATTAAGCTAGATATGAAAAATATAAATAATCGTATACATTTATATAAAACTTTGTATGACAATTACATTAGTTTACAATTTTTTTTTTAACTGTTAATATAGACTATGTTTAAGATTAATTTTTCTTTTAATTTGTTTGTGATTCTTGCCCCCCCACTACCCCCACTAAACTGAAATTCTAGCCTTAACTATTGAATTCAAATCTCACAGATGCTTAAATTTTTTCAATCTCACCTCTAAAACTGTAGTTAATTAATTTATTAATTTATAATAAAATTTTAGTTAATTTATATTTCAACATTCAAGTGCCAAAATATTCTATTTTGTTGGGTTTGTAGCCCCCTGTAAATTTGAATCACCTCACCTTCAAACGGCTTCCAACATATATATTACAATATTAAAGAATTCTTGTCTTGGACTATAAATGAACCAAGTTGAGATGAGTATTAAAAGTTTAAACTTATTCATTTGATTTTATTTCAAACAAAGATTAAGCTTGAACTCATCACCAAATAAGATTACATATTCAAGCTTGGTTTGGTTTCTTGTCGAGCAAACTCAAGTTTGTTCACGAGCTACTTAATTAACTTATTATTTTCCTATATATAGCAAAATTATGACTAAAATGTTTTACACCTTCCTAAATCTATGAGTTTTTACTACGAATTGATCACTTATATCATCAAAAAACTATAAATAATCACTTAATATCATATCAACCTATTTACAAACTTACACAATTCAAATTCAAGTTTATATAAATATATTTTAAGCCAAGTATACATAAGAATAGAATATTATATACAGTTAAATTGAGCTCTTATATTCACGAATACATTATTATATTTGAACTTGACCCATTTAATAATCGAGTCTAAACTTAGGTTTAAGCTTGGTTCGTATGCTAATTAAATGAACATAAATAAGCTTTTTCTCAAGCCAAACTCGAATTGTTCATAAATAGCTTGATTTATTTACAATCCTATTCTTATCTAGGCACTATGGGACGGAGGATATTCCTATAGCTTCCTACTCCCTGTGTGATTACAAACGCCTACTAAGCCCTTTATATCTCAACTCGCCGACAAAAGTTTAGTACAAATCACAAATTTGTTGTTTTGTTTGCGTCATGCAGATCTTGATTTTTCCTACATATATGAGTTTGTCTAAAACTTGTAGTGATGCTATAGATACAAATTATTTTAATTTTTTTACATTTTTGCAAAATGTAGATATGAAAAATTCTTACTAGTTCTCAATTGAGCCTACCACTAATATCATATTTGTATTTACTAATAATCATCCACCACATCAACTGTTTGTAAAAAAAAATGTAAAATAGTTTATACCTGTAGCATTACTTAACTTAGGTTTATTAGATGTAAATACTGATTTTTTTAACAATGGTCATAGTTTAGAGTGTAAAACATACATTCGAAAAGTTTATGGTGTAAAGTGTAAGGTGCAAAGTGTAATTTAAGGTATAATTTAAAGCGATAAAATGTATTTTTTTTTTAAAAAAAACCTTGTATATAGGTTTTATATGATTTTTTTACTTATGGCAAATATTGTACGGTTTAGAATTGTCGGTGGCATACTCGTTGTTATATTCCACATACGTTATATCATTCTACCTTCAAATCGTACGCGTCAAATCGCACATTCGAATTGACTTGGACTTCCCTTGCAAAGAGAAAAATATAATCCAGTAGAAATATAATCCAATGATTCAGTGCACTCATGGATACGTGTCCGTATCATGTTGGTTTCAATGCACTGAAGCTAATTTGTGTCCTGTTATATTACTCCAGTTTCATTTATTGTTTGACTGTAAGTGTTTTATTTTGGTTTGGTTTGGTTTGGGTAGGTTAGAATTTAAAACTTACAAGACGCGTCAGTGGAAGTTGCATTCAAAGTTCTTAGTTACACGCTAGATATGGGCAACTTTATTTGACCAATGAGTTTTTCTGCATATTACAATATCAGAAGTCTCCTTCTCCTTGCCCTTGTTTAGACATATAATAGTTCATTTATTCCGCGTTTAGATCTTCCATATATGTGAGATTACAAATTGCAATTGAGAAAAATATATATGACCCACTACCAATCGTCATATGCCTCGATAAAGACCTTGGCAATTTTCTTGGATCTTTACAAGACATTTTAAAACCTTACTGGGTTCAAATCTTGCATATGTTTGAACAGTAGATGGAATAACTAAATTCAAAGTAATAAGAGTAGAATTTTTTTTTTTTCTAATTAAGTACCAAAATATTCAACAATAACTATATTTTAGGGATGGAAAGAATAATTTAAATATTTAACCTTATATATATATATATATATTATTTATTTATTTATTAAAGTTGATAAAAACTTCATTGATCAAAACACAGTACATGAACCTAATAATTATAAGTATTGCAGAAAATTTAGAGAGCCATTTCTATTTGCAACTTCTAAAATCTTTTTTTTTTTTTTTTTTGGTTGAGAGAAACACCTTCTAAAATCCTGTGTTTAGAACATCAAAGACAGCAAAAACCTGTGGGAGCCTCTAACGTTTCACATAGAAGAAAAAGACCAACATACACTATGAGTTCTTGAAATTTGCCATTGAGCACTCTTTGTCCCTCAAATTTGAAATGAGCTTTATTGATCCCCAAAATTTTAAAAAATAAACGCAAGTAATCCTTGAATTAATAGGTGTTAGTCTCAGTGCATACTTTCTTTTTCTTTTTTTTTGAGAATCATCTCAGTGCATACGTAAATATTTAATGGGGCTATGAAGTGGCAAATTTTGAGTGGCATGGATCAAATTTAATAATAAAAATTAAAACCCAAAATTTGATTCATTAAAAAAAACCTATCAATCCGTTAGAACCTAATCCATTTTTAGGTTACCCATTAAGGAGAGAGAGAGAGAGAGAGAGAGAGAGAGATGGAATAGAAAATGTTGTATTGCAACCAAGAATTATCTTTTCTTGTCTTATCTTCTTATGTTTTCTTGTATATAATTGGAAAAAGAAGATGTTGGCATCCAAATTTTTAAACCAAATATCCAAAAAATGGTTCATGTTATAGAGAGAATACAAGGACTACGTGATTCGGCCAAAAAAACTCTTAATAGTTATATACTCACTATTCTCAATTATATATTATAATGAGCCCAAGGTGATGTATTTATAGGAGGTCAAACTCTAGACTAACCATATACTAAAACATGGTTACAAGACTTGTTGTACAATTAGAATACTTTGCTTGCACAAAAATTAGGATTGGGCTTGAGCCTTTAGTTGGATTGAGCATATTATCTTTAACATCTCCCTCAACTCATGATTAGAGCAAGAAGACAAATTAAGTTTAAAATGTAAGCTCAGGAAGATACTTTGAAGATGACCATGAATAACCAGGATGGATGGAGGATGGACCCAGCACAATTTAGAACGATTATGCAATGAAGGATGTCGAAAAATGGCTATATTGGCCTAATGACAACTACATAATGACCAGGGGGTTGATATGGCTAGGGATGGCTACACTAAGAGCATGAGGAAAATCAACAAAGGATGACATCATGATGGAGCATGGGCAATGGAGGAATACCAAAAAGGCTACTAAGGCCTAAGAATGGTTGCACTAAAATTAGGTACCATAGAGAGACGTGTGTTGTGGTGCATTTAACACCTTTTCCACTTGTAACCAAACTTTTAGATTTTTTTTTTTTTTGGTTCGAGGCATAATTTTGAATTGTACCTAGAATAGGTAGTCTTGACATGAATCTTTCCTTATGTTTGGATTTAAAATTAAGGTAAAAATGCAAAACTAACCCTCTAATTTTCACTATTTTTCATTTCAGTCCTCTAACTTTCAATTTTGTCAATTCAGTCCTTTAACTTTCAATTTTTGTCAATTCAAGGCTCCGTTACAACTCAGTTAGTGCTGCCATTAGATATACTTGAAACGACGCCGTTTTGCTTTTTTTTTTTTTAATTTAGAATTAAAAGAAAATAAGAAAAATCTGAAGTAAAAAAAAATAAAAATAAATTAATTAATTAAGGGCAGCAAAAATTGACAAAGAAACAATAAAAGAGAAAGAGTTTTTTTTTTTTTTTTTTTTTTACGGTGTTCTTCCATCGATCCTGAGCGTTGACATCGGCACCATACTCGCTCAAGCACTTCGCGACTTCGATCCAGCCGTGGAGCGACGCCACGTGGAACGGCGTGCGGTTGTCGTAGTCCCTAGCGTGCACCAATGTCTGATCTTCCTCCAAAAGCTTCCGGACAGCTCCGGCGTCATTTTGGTGCACGTGCCAGAGAATCGAAGAGGTTCGGCTCACTCTCGCTTTCTCCTTCTCCTTCTGCTTCTCCTTCAACGGCGATGGCACTGACATAGGGCCTCCACCGCCGCCGCCTTTGCTGCCGGTGCTGTCTCCGCCGTGTCGTCGTTCCCCTTCCCCTAAAATCAAAACAAAACAAAGAAACAAAACAAATCCCTAATGTAAATCAAAACAGAGAAACTTTAAGAGACCCAAATCCCTAACGTAGAGAATTTGGAAAAAAGGAAGAGAGGCTGAGTCGGATTTGAGAGAGAGAGAGACCGAGTCAGGGGAAGGGGAACGACCTTAATGTTTTTTTTTTTTTTTTTTTTTTCAGATTTTCTTTTTTTCTTTTTAATTCCGAATTCATTAAAAAAAAAAAAAAAAAAAAAAGTGAGCAAAATAGCATCGTTTCAAGCATAACTAACGGCAGCACTAACTAAGTTGTAACGGAGCCTTGAATTGACAAAAATTGAAAGTTAGAGTACTGAATTGACAAAACTGAAAGTTAGAGGACTGAAATGAAAAACAGTGAAAGATAGAGAGTCAGTTTTGCATTTTTGCCTAAAATTAATTAGATATAGATGAACAACCACACCTTAGAGTCTCAATGATGGTGGTGATTCCTTGTACTAGTTCACCACAATATCTAGTAACCAAACCCTCCCATACATTCCAAACATAGTATTGCCAATAGTCAATCCAACAATCTAAATGAAAGGAAAAAAAATTCAGGGATTAACTATTTGACACTTGGCCCAGTTCCGTAGGAGTTATATAGTAGGCAATTGGAAACATACTTTTGAATCATATTTGGGAACCTAAGATTAATCATCTAAATAACTACACCCAAATTTCACCATTTTTAATATGGCAGACGTTTTAATTCAGATTAGAATGGTGGTAATGGTGCCGTACTTTTGTTTCAGTTTGAGTAGATTACCACTATAGCCCAAAGCCCTTATAGTGATCTGCAAGAACTCATCGACATGATGGGGTATACATTGATTAGTTGTAGTAGGCAATGGAAGTCATTCCCAAAACTTGTCTATTAATGGTCTTTTTAATAAGGGTAAATTCCAGAAACCTCCTTTGAGGTTAGGCTAATGCTAATAAAGTCCACAACATTTAAAAAGTGACCATCCTAATCCAATGACCAAACTGTTATACAAACGCCGTTACTCTTTTTTTCCTTCTTTCTTCTTTGTTCTTTCCTCTTTCCTCCTCTGACCCAAAAACACCTCTCTCTCTCTCTCTCTCTCTCTCTTTCTCTAGCCATCTCAGTCCATAACCTCTTACCAAGCCGAGCAACCCCAGCCACCGACCCGACCCACAACCACTTCAAATTAACCATCCTCCACTCAATTCCAATGACGATCAGCCTTCCTTCGCTCAGATCTGGCAACGATTTTTCTAAGATCTAGTTAGATCCAGTGATTTTGGCTCAGATCCGAAGATATTTTTCAAAAACCCGCTTAGATCTGGTAACTTTGGCTTAGATCCGACGATGTTTAAGCTTAGACCGGTAACGTTTCACTCTCCTCCACTTAGATCCGGCGACATCCAGCGACGTTTCAATCTCCTCTACTCAAATCTGGCGTCGTCGTGGTGGGTTTGCAATTTTTCTTCTCTCTTCCTCTTTGTGGTGGCGCTGTGGTGGTGGGTTTTGTAGTGGGTTGGTTTTGGTTTGGATTGGTGATAGAGAATTTGGTTTTTTGTGGGTGTGTTGGATTTTTGTGGGTTTTGGTTTGTGTTTTTGGTTCTAGGTTTGTTGTTGGTTGATATTGCTGATGGGTTTGTGGGTTTTATTGGTGGTCAGTGGTTTTGGGTTTGTGGGTTTTGTTGATATCATTGCTTTGTTGGTGGTTGATGGTTTTGTAGGTTTTGCTGGTGGTCAGTGGTTGGTGGTCGCTGACTTTTGTGGGTTTTGTTGGGTCGATGGTCGCTAGCTTTGTGGGTTCTGTTCTTCAATTTTATCTTCTTCTTGGAATTAGAGAAAGGGAAGAGAGAAGACTCAAGAGAGGGGTGAGAGAGAGGACAGAGGGTATGTAACGGTGTTACAAACCGTTTGGGAATAAGGACTAAAATTGTCACTTTTTAAATGTTGTAAACTTTATTGGCATTAGCCCAAACCTCAAGGGAGGTTTGTGTAATTTACCCTTTTAACAAATGGCACAAGGTTTTGGAAATGGCTCTCTTTGTCACTCACTTCTAACTGATCTTTGACTGAAGACAATGCCAAGGCTCAAAAACCACTATTGGTCCATAGATCCAGTGAACTCCCCATATAAGGAGTTTATATCATGATGAACACTGTCGCAACTTACATATTAATTTAGACAGTTTAAAAGCGAATGTAGATTCTCTTGGATATGACGAGGCTGCTACATTCAATCTGATGAGCTTAATACAAGAGTCCTTTATATAATTATGCCCAATGTAGTATATGAAGTTATTCAATAAAATATTGATTTTTTTTTTTTTTTTTAAGTATAGATGCTTGCTGGCCTTCTCGTTATTCTCTCGTTTTCTCTCTCTTTATGTCTTTCTCTTCTCTTTGATATTATGTCCCTCTTCATGGTTTATGTGAGTTATTGATAAATGTGGAGAAATTCGATTTCCATTTCTTTTGACCTCTTTTCAACCCTAAATCAAATATTTGCTCTTCCCTACAAAACCCTATTCATTCTTAAACCCTAACCCCTTCTTTTAAAAGTTCTAAACCCTAATCTACACATCCTCCTAAACTTTAACCACCACAACTTTAACCCAATACAAGCACACATTGAGAGATTCTCCAATTTGTCCTAAGTGAGATTTTCAATACGAATCCAAACAAATAACTTGTAATTCTAACCATCACACCACCGATAAAACACTTAACCCCACCTCAAAGAGGTTCCCGACATAACCTACATCAAACAACTTATATGTATTGTTTTGATGAACCCACATTCACAAAGTTATAACACATTGCATCATTCATGCTATTTTATAAGTAAAGCACACATCACAAAGTACTTGCATGAAATTTCAACTCAATCCAATTAACTGAAGTTGAGAGTAAAAATCGTAAAATAATTACAATTCCAATATTTTTAGGTCATTTCTAAATTAATCCCCTATCGATCAGCTCTACCGCTCTAGTACAAAATTTATTTGAACTCCTTAAGGGTCTCTAAGTTACTTGAAGTTTTACAGGTATGGCCTACTATTTATAGGTTAATTGCTATGTATATTTCAACACCAATTGATTTTTATATCATTAATTAAAATCCCCCCACTAGGAAGAAAGCTCAAACATGTTCCTGCAGGATTTAGGGTCCCAAAGGGCCAATTACTATTTTATCTAAAGAAATCCATTAACTGAGAAAATAAGCTGTAGATGACTAGATGTTGGCTTTCAATTTAACCATCTTGGCTTTTCAAAATCAATCTACACTATCTATGGGTCCATAGCTAAGTGGTAGAGCATTGGACTGCAATCTACACACTCTATTATAACTTTTTACTTATAACCAGATCAGAATTACCTTGAGGAGCTCTCTGTATACTAATTTAATACATATTATTAAAATAGGTTCCAACAATATCATCTGGACACAAAATTCAGCATAAACAGACTAGATACATCATACCACAATGTTAGACAATAAGTACTTTTCATATTGGTTTATGGATGAATATAAAAAATTTCATAAACAAAAACATAGAATTCTAGTATCTAGGGTTCATTTTAATTCCAGGTGCATATAAAAACGTGCCCAATTTATCAATAAAATACATATAGCATGTCATAGGTACTACTCAAGAATAAAATGACACCCCAGCACAAGCAACTTCAATTTTGTGCTAAGGCATATACATGCATAGCATGTAACATGACCAAAACAAACATAGAGCAAGTCAAAGTAGGTGAACTCATCTAAAAGAAAACCCAAAACAAGCAAAGTAGCAAACTACCTATTACTCTATTACTCATTGCAGAAAACCCTAAACAGTTCATGGGGCACCAAACAGTTTTGATAGAACCATGATTAAATTCACAATTTCTTAACAACTTAAGCTGCGAGAATCATTTAACAGAATATCAGTGTACCTCCCATTTAAAAAGTGAAAATATTTCAAATCCACTGCCTCATGGTCTCTTGTGCTTAAGTGCCTTGATATTCTTCAACATGTAACTGATCACCTCCTTTAATGTAGCTTTCCTTTCTTCTTTTAAGTTCCAAAGCTCAGGAATAACGTATCGGCCGCTTGGATTATACTCATTCATCTCTTTCAATGCGGTAACAACAGCTGCATACACCTGATCCCCCAACTCCTCTTTGAGATTTCGTAATTTATCATCTTCTTCATTTACTATTTCCTGTATTAAAAAGCAGTGATTAATCTACAACCAATCATCTATGTCAAAGTGAGCAGGAAAAGAGAATGTTTGATCCTGGAACTAATGACAGTGGACAAACCAATACGGAGAGCTTTGGGTCATCATTTGGATGCTTAAACACTTGATACGAGAAAAAAAATCATCAATATATATAAGCAGAGACCTCATACGGGAGTGTATGAGGTCATACCAAGTGGTGCTCTAATTTTACATTTAGCCTTTTTTTACCTCTTTCATTAAGTTTTTTTTACTGTTACCCAAAAGTTTACATTAACTAATTTTATGTTATGTTTGGAAGTTTGGAGGGAGAGGAGAGTGGAGGGGAGGAGAGTAGTGGGGAGGAGAGTAGAAGAAAATAGTTATCCTCCACCTTGTTTGGATGTTTTTAAAATTAAGCAAGGGGGAGGGGAATAATTAGTCCTTCCTCTTATTTAGATGTTTTAAAAATTAGGATGAGAAGGAGAGGAAATGATTAAATATATTTAAATAGACAAATTTATCCCTATTTGAAAATGAACTTGTAACATTGATCTATGATTAATTTGTTAGATTAAATAATTATATGCCTTAGCACACTTTTATTATTACTATTTTTTTTTTCATTGCTGCTCCTTACTGACCAAAAAAAGGTTCAAGAAGTAGATTAATTGAAGAAAATATATTTCTCTTCAACGATTTTCCAGGCTCTCAAAAAAGAATTCAAACTACCCACCTTCTTCTTCTCCTTCTTTGAAACAATAAATAGACAAACCTCTAAACCCTTTGAAAAAAAAAGAGAAGCATGCAATACAGAGAAAGCAAAAAAGTACACTTTGAAGCAACAGAGAAAGCAAAAAAGTACACAGAGCTCTAATACCCAAAACCCTTGAAATCTAGAGCAAAAAATGACTGCCTCTAGAACTTAAATAAAAAGAACAAGACCAAAACATCTTGAGCCCTCAAATTCAAAAGCGTGGCTATTGCTCAGAAGCCACAGCTCAGCAGACTCAGCCAAGCTCTGCTTCCTCTGTGACTGTGAAGTCCACTGACTCCACTCTACCAACCAGCTCTTCTCCAAGCACACTCGCTCATGTCTCTGTGATTCTTGTGACTCCTCCCCTGCTTCCATTTTCTGCTCTACAAAGTGCTCTGTTTTGTGCCAGAACTGTGACTGGAAAAGCCACAGCCTCTCACTTTCACAAGTGCACAATAGGAGGCCAAGAATATAAATTTGTTACAGGGGAATATAGTTTGTAATTTTGTTAATATGGTAAGGGTAAATTGGGTAATTCATTTGGTCAAGAATTTATGTACTCTACTCTCCCTCCAAATCTCTCCAATTTAGGAGAATTAAAAATGAGGGGGTTAGAAGTAGCTAAAACCCCTCTAAATTCCTCGCCCTCTTCCCTTAAAAAACATCCAAATAAAGTAATTTAACTTACTCTTTCTCCCTCTACTCTACTCCCCTTTACTCTCCCTCAATCCAAACAGAACATAACTGTTATCTCATTAATATCTTATTAATTGCCTAAGCACACCACACCTTTCTCTATTCTTCATGTCGTTTAGCATACCCATTGTTTTTGTATTTAAAACCAAAAAAACAAAAAAAAAACAAAAAAACAAAAAAAAAATAAGTAAGGACTAATAGTAATAACTAACGAGATAAGACCCTCGAGAAAGATAGAGAAACAAAAATGTTGTGGATTGTTAAATAAAACGCACTATTTCACTATATATTACCAAAATAAAAGACTTGAGACTAACAAAACATTTGAAAGAGAGAGAAGAGGAATCTGAGGGGTCACCACCTCCATTATACTGGCCTCCCACTACCATCAAGACACTGAAACCCCTATGGGTAACTTTTTTTTCTTTTTTCTTTTTAAATTAAGGGCTTAAATATGATTTAGGTTTAAGTAATTTGGTTGGATAGTTTTTGTTTTTGATATATAAGTAGAGAGAATATTTCGTGCGCAATGTAAAACCATATTCTACCATGATTTAATTTTAAATCATCTATAAGACACATGCATACACTTGTCCACACCACGTCTTAATGTCGCACTATCAATGAGTAGAAGACGGTCAGACTTAGGCATACTTTCATTTCATGGTATGATATATGTGAACATAACACAAATTAGTTGATTTTCATGGTTCCATTACTCTTTTGCATTTATTTTTGGTTTCATGATTTTAAAAAAAAATTAATCTTACCTTAAGAAGGCTACAAATATGCAACGAAGCTACTAAACTAATTTTTAATATCTCAAAATTTATATGTTTCTTTACTCTAATTTAGTTTACTTTTTCTCTATAATATATGTACAACATTATCCAAAACCGTCTTACATAAAATATCACAAAATTATCCATACATCGCACTGGCAACTTACTAGTTGTAAGAAATTGGAGAGAGTTGAACCCATCACCCATCATGAATAACTTGAGAGCAGAAATATTATATTGCAAGCTAATTCTAATTTATTCCTTCTACAATAACATATGCAAATATAAATAATAAAAGACAAGCAAATTTGCACAAGCTCATAAAATAAATACATACATGAAAACAACAATAATAAGGTTCAAAAAATATTTAAAATTATATACCTGAGTATCCCCTTTGATATGAACAATTTTAAAAGGATGCCATCCTGGATCCTTCAGGTTCTCCTGCCACAAAGAGCACAGCAGTGAGGCTTGCAAATTTGCTTCTTCAATATGAAATCGCTCCTTGCATGCATCTTGAAATGCCTTCTGATCGATTTCTCCCATTCTCTTTATACCAATATTCATTCGAGCAGTAAGCATATCTGTCAAACCCTACAGTGAGTAAAAAGGAAAGCACAAGGTCATTTGTGTTTCTGAATGTACCAGGAAATATAAGGAATTATTTATCAATTATGGAGTTGTGAAGAGTGAACCCATGACTATTGCTCGATTCAAGAGTGGACTAGGATATGAAATTAAAAAAGAGATGGCTTATGTGTATTTACTATTTAGAAGATCTCTGATATGCTTTAGAAACAGTTATCCAATAAAAGTGGTTCGTAAAATTTAAGAAGAAATCTATGATTTTCAAGCCTAAATATTATGCTGAAATGCCAAGACTGGTTATGCAAAAACCTAACCACCTGCCTAAACTGTACTGATCTGCACTGACCCATACAGTTTTTTTCTGGGGCAGTTGGTGCAAGTCTGTCAGAATTGGCCCTATAAGGTCAGTCTGGCATGCGGGCTGTATATTTTTAGCATGCCCTAAACCAACCAAACCTGTGTATGTCTCACGTGGAAGTTATGGAAGGAGAGAAATAGGATGACATTTGGGGGTTAAGTCAGAAGCTTTTAATGTAAAGAAAACTCATTTAAAAATCCTTCAAGAACTTATCAAGAATCCTAATTTAGTGCTGATGTTTTGAAGAACCTTCACCATATACAGGCAAAAAAAAAAGTATATATATATATAGCAGAGAAACCATACTGTAATTAATTCTTTGCGAGTCTCTTGTAAGTCATCATTGCTCTGTCGCTCTTTAGCAATAAGAGCTTGATTCGTAGATTCCAAATGATTCAGATCCTCGACTTTTTCTTGCAATTCATCATTCATCTCCTCCATCTTCTTCTGAACTGCTGCATCATCATAATCTTTATGATGCTTCATCACCTGAAGTTTCCCTTTTATCTCTTCAATTTCCATCTCCAGTTTTTGTTTAGCAGCCAGCTCCTCTTCCAACTGAAGTATCTTATTTAGGGCAGCCTCTTTCTCCCTCTGAAAATTAAAATTCCTAATTAATGAAAGCTACAGAAAGTGAAAATTAAAGACATACTGTTAGACAGTAGATTACATGCTATAGTCTCTAGTTAAAACCTAATACTAAGTTGCACACCTTTTGCTCCTCAACCAGCCTTGCGACATTCTTATCAGCCCTTTTCTGCTCCCAGGAAGCCATTTGAAGTGAATTGTTTCTCACACCATGCTACATAGACACAAAAACAATATCAGTATACAGCATGAAGCATTATTTTACAAAATCAAAGCAATTGTTTTTGCCTGATCGATTCAAGAAGCTTCTGCTAAATTGGTCAGTAAACTGATCCGAATATACTAATACTAGTAGATTTGGTTCATTTATCCCACATGCTACTTGGGGCAGTAACATAAGCTACTCATATATAGAGAGATATAGATATGAAGAACAAAGTTAAACTTCTTATGGATGAATATTGAATGGCTGGGAATTTCACTTTCACATATATCACCTTTTTCTTCTCCTCATCAAGCTTTTGTCTCTCACGCTCAGTTAGTGCTTCACGTTTGTTCAATTCTTTGCTCCAGGATTCAAGTCTATTGTTCTTGTTCTCCAATTGAAGTTTCAGTTTTTCTTGTTCATCAAGTATCCTATGAACTTTTCCACGGTCAAGCCGCTGCAACCTCATTATTTCTGATAAATAAGTCAAATAGTTAAAAGTATGATCAATTTATCATATACCATATTTGTGCATATTATAAAAATCGATAAACTATCACTTGTCCTAAAAGCTTAAACTTTTAGGAAATGATGAATTTTACAAGGTTTCAAACTTAGAACCACCAGCTCTGATTAGACCATTACCATGCTACACTACACTTGATCAAAAATCTACATTCTTAGAAAACGATAAATTTTAATCATTTAACCACAATTCTAACAAAAATCATTAGCTATATTTTAAATTGCTGGAGATTTCATGATCGTCTCATTCCTTGGGTTCAACACTATGAACTTAGTTCAAAAAAAGCCTTGGAAAACTTCTTTTCTTATATGTCACAACACATAAAACCATAGGTCTCAAGAGCATGACGTGCAAATCCAGAAATAAGGAACAAGTACAATCTTATAGTTAATTTGGTTTTCTCAAGGAGAGTAATTCAACAATCATCAGACTGTTTGAACACACAGTGAAACATATGATACAACCAATATTATATAAGTTTGGCTAAGCACAAAGTGAAGCAAGCTTCACCAGAAACTTAAAGGAAGTTTCACCAGACACAAACAGACACTGCAAATGAACATAATTCAAAAAATGAAGCATGTATCAAGAAATATGCACAAAAAAAGAAAATGAAGAATACAAACCTTCTTCATAAGCATAGTTTAGCCTGTCTTTCTCTTCAAGCATCCTACTTAAGGTCATGGTCTTTTCGTTGTACTTGTACTCTATTTCGTTAAGACTTTCATTCGTAATATTAATTTTATTAGCTAGCTTTGCCACAACAGTGTTTCTGTTTTGCGCTGCTTCCCTGTCAATGTCAGATACTGTTCTTAACTGCCCATTCCTGTGAAGAAAATCACCTATCGCCCCTTGAGCTTCATAGTCATCAGCACGTGCACACCACCCATAGCATTTACGACCATGAATTTTCTGTGCATACCACTCCTTTTTACCGCAATGTTCAGTTTCAAAAAATTTCTCAAATTCAGAACAATTCATGAAGCCCTTCCAATCATTACTAAATTTTACAATGGCCTGTCCTATTTGGTCCTCCTCATGCGAGAAAACTACAATATCCACTGGTTGAAATCTCTGGAACCTTGTCAACAATTGTTCAGTAACAAGTAAAATGTCCTTATTGCTAAATACTACATTAACAAGGATACCCATCCAAGGCCATACATATAAATCATCTAGCTTTGGAGGTGGAGCAACAGGTTGTGGCAAAATTGGACGTTGTGTTTGGTCTGCTTCACTTGCTAGGTCAGTCTCCAAGTACTTTGACAGGGCAAGATGGTTTGCCTTTTGTTTTGCACTTTTTTTAGCTGAACCTTTACCTGCTCCTGAAGCATGTTGAAGCAACTCCTTGTACTTGTAATCTTGTTTCTTCTTCCCAGCACAGAATGGACATCTAAGGTTGCCATTCAAACCTTTAACTTTGTACTTTCCAGCTCTCAGCTCCTCATATGGTTTCTCTATGTGGTCATTGATCTCAGATTCACTAATATCTGACTCTTCAGAACTGTAGTCCATCTGACTTGTATACAAACACCGAAAATCAATGTCAGAAGAATGATGAGATTTGAAGTGAGAATAGAAATGCTAGAAATTATGAAGGCAGGAGCTTGTCAGATAGACAATCCAATGAACATCAAGCAGCAGTTTCACCCAAAAATAAAAACATCAGACCACTTTACATAACAGAAAGTTTAGAAGAGTGAAGCTAGGTTATATTGACATTAAAGCATAAATAAGGCCAATGCCCATTGGAAAATAAATGTTGTTGCAAAAAAAATTGAATAGTCTTGCAACACTGCAATCACAATGAGGCAATCATATAAACATTTAAAAGAATAAATACTACACTTTTCTTATTTGAGTGCACAACATCAAATTCAACTATTAAAAAACACAGTTCCTTGAAAGATATTCAAAAAGTATAAGGCATTTTGAGATTAGAAGAGTTAAATAATTTCAACATTGAGAGCAAATATAATAAAAAATACTAAAATTTAAAGAACAGAATGAACCAATAAGGATTTGTCCATTTACATTTGGGTTTCATCTAATAAACATGGTTTTAAATACATATATAAATAAATAAAGCTTATTATCACTTTTTATAACAGTAAAACAAAACTCACTTACTTGTCTGTTATGCTTTGCAAAGAGTGCATGCTTTTGTGCTAAAGCAATAGCTGATAAAAGACAGATGAATGACTAATAATCTAGATACAGGAAGATAATAAAAATATTTTTTTAAAAAAAGATTTGTGAGAGAATAATTTGCAAGTAGGTATTAAATTCACAACCTTACCCCGCACCCTAATTTTTATATGGATCGTGGAGAAAGTGCGATTTAAGCTAGAGCTCATTGGTTATGGGATACTTTACTCTTCCCTATCTTCCCTGAACTAAAGTACCTTACTCAGGTTGATCTTAATAGGGAATGTTGGGCAAACTACATCGAGTCAATCCTAATAGGGTAACTAGTTTTAAATTTCTATAGTTTCGGTGAATTTCTTAGAATATGAAACTATATTTAATATCTATTTAATACAAAAATATCAACTTAGACAGAAAATCTAGTCTAGACAAGCTACATACAAATACAAACCAATTCAAAATTAAAGTTATGAGGGTAACTTTCTGTTGTTGTGACACTTTTAGAAATAAACTGAAAGAATATTTGGTAGCCAATCAATCCTCGAAGTTGGTGGAAAATTTATTAAATTTAACGAAGACTCGAAAGCCATATACAGAGATTAAAAGATAGATAATCGTTGCTGCAACACAAAGACAGTGGCAAAGCACAATTAAAACGCTAGTTTGCTTCCATTTTTGCAGATTATTTTATTAAATAATGAGTCATAGCTAGAAATAATGAGAAGAAAATGTTTTAACATGACAAATAGGTGTACGAATCAAACAAGAACCCCAAATGAGAAAACAAAGATCAAGAATCTGGTCATTTTAAGGTTGTAACATAATGTGTCAGCATAACAAATGAGGGTTCTTCTTGAACATGAGATAGAATGAAACAGACTATTATTTTCAAAACATATAGCAGAAAATTCATGACTTAGACTTCTTATGCATAACTCTGAGTACCCTCCAAATTCTTCATCACACTATCTTTTGGGTCAAAAATTAAGTTAAACCAGCCTAGTGAGTACTACTTTCACCACAAATTTCATAGTCACCAAGCTGATATCCAATGTCAAATTTACAAAACATGATAATTTTATAACATTCAGGAATTGGTCAGACTCTTAAACAACTAAGTACCTGTAAAGTTGCTTCATAATAGAATACAAATCTTTTGTACCATTTTTTGTGTTCCACTTTATGTTCCAACTTACAATGTATTTATTTAACTTTCCTTATAAAATAGCCAAAGTTTAAAATGAAAAAAAAAAATGACAAATTGTGATTGGTGTAACATAAAGTGGAACACAAAATATGAAAATCTGTACCATATTTTGTGTTCCACTTTATGTTTCACCAATTACAACTTGTCATGTATTTATTTAACTTTTCTTATAAAATAGCCAAAAGTTTAAAATGCAAAAAAATAAAAAATAAATAAATAAATAAAATGACAAATTGTAATTGGTGAAAAATAAAGTAGATCACAAAATGTGGTATAGAGGATTTGTATTCTAAATAATGACCATGTAAATTTGTTTCCAAACTAAGAATGATTTCTTACCTTTCCAGGAGTCATACCTTTTTTTTTTCAGGAAATTCCTTGTCATCAAATTTCCACTAAAGCACTTAAAAATAAAAAATAAAAAGTTTTCACTAAAGCAAGTAAAAAGGCCAGAGGAAGTAATATAAAGTATAAACAAAACTTTAGTTAAAATTTAAAAAGACCCAATAAGAAAGTTTTCACATTCCCGTGCTTTTAATTTTGTATTGTTCATTTCGGTAATGACGAAATTTTTATTTCATGGGTTCCAGTTAGCTCAATTAGTAAGATCTCTGATGATTGTATCAAGAGCAGACGTTATTGGTTGAAACTCACTTAAGAAAAAAAAAGAAATTCTTATTTTAAGTGATCATGTATAGTGCACGTGACCATTTTATCATATAATCATTAAAAAAATTATTGTTTTTAATGAATTATAACAATAAAAATTCTTTCTAAATTGAAGTTTAATAAACAAATTCTTAAAATGCAAATTGGCCGTGAGTCGTGAGCCCCACTTGGGACCTGGCGGTATGGGTTTGAGGGCTATTTCTATTTGTATTTGTTGGCGTTTTCCTGGATTTATATATGGGTCATTACCGAAAGCCTCAAGGTGTATAATACAAATTAAAGGCACAGAGGGTGTGTTTTGAAATTGACCAAACCTCAGAGGTCTTTATGCAATTTGGCCAAAACGTTTAAGCTGATTAGCAGGAACTTGAACAAAAACTTTACATCTGGTCACTCTTTCTCCTCTTTTCTTTTCTTAATGGCTAATGGGGGAGTAAATTACTTGCGTATTGCTAATTAAGTTCACATCCCATGTGCCACTCGTAAAGAAGCCAAATAAAAAAGAGTTCAAGACCAAATTGCATTTTAAGTTCAAATCTCACACTTTGATGTTTTCAATTAAAATGTCAAGGGTTCAAATTCCCTCAACTTCAACTATCGAATTATAAAAAATGAATAATGATAACAATATGTTGAAAAAACTAGTTGTGGTTAGTTAGGTAAAAAGAAAAGTATTGGATCGGTTGAGGCCTTTTAGAAAAGTGGGAGATAAATTAGAAATAAGAAGCTCTTCAATTAATTAGAATTGTATTCAACAATCGTTGTTTCAAAAGATTTTAGATTCTTTACAAAGAATTGTTGCAATTCTCCAAATCTTTAAGTTCTCACTTCTCTTGCACACATCCATGTCTTATATTTCTCTCCCTTCACTCCATCCTTGATATGAAATGTCTACCAAAAAAAAAAAAAAAATTCTCTTCGCCAATCTATTTTCGTTTTAATTTGTTTCTTCAATTTTAATTGAATGTACTTTTTATCTAATTTTTGGTTCAACATTTTCTAGGATAATTTCAATGGCTTCCATGAGCACTGAAAGAGCCTTGTCGCCATCATCATCTTCTTCTTTTACTCCTCGATGGAAATACGATGTGTTCCTAAGTTTCAGAGGCAAGGATACCCAAAATAATTTTACAGACCATCTATATTTTGCTTTGAAACAGAAGGGCATTTTCACTTTTAGAGATGATGAAAAACTAGAGAGAGGAAAATCAATTTCACCAGAGCTTTCAAAAGCAATAGAAGAATCAAGGTTTGCTATTGTCATATTCTCAAGAAACTATGCATTTTCTACATGGTGCTTAGATGAACTTGCAAAGGTCATTGGATGTATGAAAGAGACGGGAATGACAGTTCTACCAATTTTTTATAATGAGCTGTCACCTCCACATTAAATGCCCGCAACTAACGTTCTGGCCGCATTAATGAGGAAATGACTCCTGAACAGTGCCGCTTTAGTCGATGCAACTCACAGAAGGTTTGGGACGGCAACTGATGGGACAAGCACTCAAGTAGTGACCTGTACGATCAACAAATGGAGGGCCAAGATCAACCTAAAGAGGGTATAAAACGTAAGGAGGTCCTCCAGAGAAAGGATCGGAGATTGGAAGTAGAAACTACTGTAGCAACCTGTATCATCTTTGTAACATCTGTATTCAAGCACGGAAGAAATAATAAGAACAAGAAAGCTCCTCGGACCAACATCCAGGAAGGATTCTGACACTAAAGACTCGTTTTCCTGTTATCCACTTGACCCATGACCATGTTTATTCGCTGCTACCCTCACTAAGGCCTAGCTCTTAAACTCATCCTCTACAAATTTATTATTTAAGGCTAGTTGGGCCTGAATCCACTTTTCTAACAGTAGAAGTGCTCAGACCCAGTCCCTACAATTGGCGCCGTCTGTGGGAAGAGCTTGTGTGTTAGTGAGTGTAACGGTTAATCATGGCAGGATCGAGCCCCATCAGCGAGAGTCCCTGGCGAAGGCCATTTTGGCGATAGCGCATGCTACGCAAAGGCTTCCCGAAGATTTCCAGGAACGCACACAGTTATCGTCATAACTCGGCCTCCGCTCAGGTCTACACTTCGAGGTGCTGACTACACGAGGAGGATTGCTAAATGGCGGACAGTTCTAGGGGCTTATAACGTAAAGGTACATGCCCCGTACCTCTATCTAGGGGCTAGTTCTCGCGAGTCTAGTAGCCCGATTCGCTGAAATCCCATTGGAGGAAGAAGCCGAGAATCAGGGCAAGGACGGAAAATCAGTTGGCACAATCCCCCTGCAAAGACCTCCCCTCTGGAAGGAATACCTCGGTATCTTTTAATCTTTTGAAGCAGTTAAACAGAACCTTAGCTATGCCGGGTCCTCGGACCTCCTGCTTTGGGGAAGTTAACACGCACTGGTAACCTTCTAAGTGTTAGATAGAACCAAGGTCTTGCATGGTCCTCGGACTCAAACCTATGGGGAAACTAATTACTTCAAGAGAATCTAAGTGTTAGACAGAACCAAGGTCTTGCATGGTCCTCGGACTCAAACCTATGGGGAAACTAATTACTTCAAGAGAATCTAAGTGTTAGACAGAACTAGGTCTTGCATGGTCCTCTGACTCAAACCTTTGGGGAAACTAATTACTTCAAGAGAATCTAAGTGTTAGACAGAACCAAGGTCTTGCATGATCCTCGGACTCAAACCTATGGGAAAACTAATTATTTCAAGAGAATCTAAGTGTTAGACAGAACCAAGGTCTTGCATGGTCCTCGGACTCAAACCTTTGGGAAAACTAATTACTTCAAGAGAATCTAAGTGTTAGATAGAACCAAGGTCTTGCATGGTCCTCGGACTCAAACCTATGGAAAAACTAATTACTTCAAGAGAATCTAAGTGTTAGACAGAACCAAGGTCTTGCATGGTCCTCGGACTCAAACTTATGGGGAAACTAATTACTTCAAGAAAATCTAAGTGTTAGACAGAACCAAGGTCTTGCATGGTTCTCGGACTCAAACCTATGGGGAAACTAATTACTTCAAGAAAATCTAAGTGTTAGACAGAACCAATATCTTGCATGGTCCTCAGACTCAAACCTATGGGGAAACTAATTACTTCAAGAGAATCTAAGTGTTAGACAGAACCAAGGTCTTGCATGGTCCTTAGACTCAAACCTATGGGGAAACTAATTACTTTAAGAAAATCTAAGTGTTAGACAGAACCAAGGTCTTGCATGGTCCTCGGACTCAAATCTATGGGGAAACTAATTACTTCAAGAGAATCTAAGTGTTAGACAGAACCAAGGTCTTGCATGGTCCTCCAACTCAAACCTATGGGAAAACTAATTACTTCAAGAAAATCTAAGTGTTAGACAGAACCAAGATCTTGCATGGTCCTCGGACTCAAACCTATAGGGAAACTAATTACTTCAAGAGAATCGAAGTGTTAGACAGAACCAAGGTCTTGTATGGTCCTCGGACTCAAACCTATGGGGAAACTAATTACTTCAAGAAAATCTAAGTGTTAGACAGAACCAAGGTCTTGCATGGTCCTCGGACTCAAACCTATGGGGAAACTAATTACTTCAAGAGAATCTAAGTGTTAGACAGAACCAAGGTCTTGCATGTTCCTCGGACTCAAACTTATGGGGAAACTAATTACTTTAAGAAAATCTAAGTGTTAGATAGAACCAAGATCTTGCATGGTCCTCGGACTCAAACCTATGGGGAAACTAATTACTTCAAGAGAATCTAAGTGTTAGACAGAACCAAGGTCTTGCATGGTCCTCGGACTCAAACCTATAGGGAAACTAATTACTTCAAGAGAATCTAAGTGTTAGACAGAACCAAGGTCTTGCATGGTTCTCGGACTCAAACCTATGGGGAAACTAATTACTTCAAGAGAATCTAAGTGTTAGACAAAACCAAGGTTTTGCATGGTTCTCGGAGTCAAACCTAAGGGGAAACTAATTACTTCAAGAAAATCTAAGTACTAGACTGAGCTGAAGTCTTGCGCGGTCCTCGGACCACAGTCCTTTAAGAGATTAATTATTTCAAGTATCTATCTGAGTGATGAGCAGAATCTAAAAGGAGTCCGCCTCCTCGGATCACCTACATTATATCCAAGATTCTCTGACGGTCGCACAATTTGCAATAGAAAGCACATGGTTATGTCCTTGATTGTCCCTACATAGTCAAGCTATTTAAAATTAGCAGCCGGGTGCTACCATAAGCTTTGTTAAAGTCAGGATGACAACCTTTTGTTACCATCAACAACATCAGTTCTAAGTCCCAATAAAAAAATAATAACAATAACAAAAAAAAATAAAATAACAAACAAATAATAATATAACGATAAATAAAGTTGCAGGAAAAGGAAATTTCATAAAGAAGAAATCGCAGTCCTTTTTATTAAATAAAGGAAAAGTACATCATATACCGAACAGCTTAAGTAGGCTTGTTTTAAAGCTAGCTATAAAAAATAAAATAAAAAATAAAAAAAATAAAAAACAAACAAAAGGGAGAAAGTCCATGAGAATGACAGATTCACAATCTTGTTCTAGCAGCAATCGAGCCAGTACGGACGGTACCAGCGATGAGAAAGAAGAAGAGGCAGAGGCGCTGGAATTGGTCCCCATCTGCTAAGGCCACTCTAAAGCGTACTCTTATCCAGAAGCCAATATCTGTACTCCTAAAAAACCGTCCTCCAGAAGTCTCATCAGCTGCTTGCAATGGCGAAGATGGCCTTATTTTTCTCCTAACTGCAAAATGTCCCACCATCAGGGCGAGATCCAAACCTCGCCGCACCGAAAGTCTAATGCAGTCCACGCCTGCAACGGCTCCTGGATGAAGGAGGAAGGTTTTCTTTCTTGCCCGGTTGAAAGATAGAAAAATCTTTGGCCTCTGCTTCCTTCGCCTTAGCTGCGGCAGCTAGGACCTAGGTGGCATCCTTAGTTCCAGAAGGGTTAAGAACTTAGAGTTCCTGCAGAACTCAAGGGTTCGAAGATATGAAAGAACGATCCTCCCAGGGTGCGTTATATATAGCAGGCGAAATCTAGGAGAACTCAATTCGCGCAAAATTCAGAGAAAGAATTACCAGTGAAATAAATTCTACCCAATTTCTAAGGAAATCCCCAACCGTTAGGTCCGCGTCGCTCCATAAAGGCATTAATGACGGCGCGCCTCGTGTACTGAAGCACCAAGAGCGTGCCTTGGGCAGGTGAAAAGATTCTAGCGCTGACGGAGGACAAGACTTGATCAGCCATTATGAAAGGCCGGAGGACATCAAAACCCTCCTCTTCGTCCGAAGATCCGGATAGCAGGATTTTGAGGGGCTATTGTGGGGTCAATAAATCTGGCTACCCCGGCCCAACTTTATACCAGGCCCAAGGCCCACGCTGAGGAAGAAGAAACGTCCGAGGACTAACGGAGAAAGTCCTAACTACCAAGGAGCAACGCCGAGGACAATCATATCCTCGGCGTACCGAGATCGTAGAAGGGAAGGGCAGCGCGCCATCAAGGGTGGTATCGTAGAACGCCCCAAGAAAGAGGACAAGCACCGTGGGTCGACCATGGGAGCCTAGGAAAGTAATTCAGGGAAGAGCTGTCACCTCCACATTAAATGCCCGCAACTAACGTTCTGGCCGCATTAATGAGGAAATGACTCCTGAACAGTGCCGCTTTGGTCTCTGCAACTCACAGAAGGTTTGGGACGGCGGCTGATGGGACAAGCACTCAAGTAGTGACCTGCACGATCAACAAATGGAGGGCCAAGATCAACCTAAAGAGGGTATAAAACGTAAGGAGGTCCTCTAGAGAAAGGATCGGAGATTGAAAATAGAAACTACTATAGCAACCTGTATCATCTTTGTAACCTCTGTATTCAAGCACAGAAGAAATAATAAGAACAAGAAAGCTCCTTAAACCAACGTCCAAGAAGGATTCTGACACTAAAGACCCGTTTTCCTGCTATCCACTTGACCTATGACCATGTTTCTTCGCTGCTACTCTCATTAAGGCCTAGCTCTTAAACCCATCCTCTACAAATTTATTGTTTAGGGCTAGTTGGGCCTGAATCCACTTTTCCAACAGTAGAAGTGCTCAGACCCAGTCCCTACAGTTGTTATCAAGAATTCTATCTTTTTTTTTCTCTAAAATTATTTTATTCTAGCTTGATAAATACCAACTTTTTTTTAAGTTTTGTTGAAATCAACGTTTTTGTTTTCTTTTTCTATAGTAAATTTGTAATACAAAGCCTAGGAAACATGAAAACTTCATTGAGGGTATTGTATTCGTGTCGTACTTGTACCGACTATTTTATGTTATAATTTTTCAAAAACTGTTCGTATTATCGTGTCGTATCGGTATCCATACTTCCTAGTACAAAGATTCCTCATCTTTCTTTTTTTCTTTATTTATTAAGTGTCGCAATTTTATTCTAAATTAATATAATGTATGTGTGACGCACGGCAAATTCAAGATTCATATGTAAATTTTTTAATCTAATGGTCTTATTGTCAAGATGAAGTCTTTGTGCTAAGAAAGTGGGATTAATCCTTCCTAAAAAAAAAAAAAAAAAAAAGTAAAGTGGGATTATTCCAAAACATCCTCTTATTTTGTCATTTAATCAGTTTCAAACACTTTTAGTCTCATAGTCATAGGACGTTCACTCCCAAGATTTTTTTTTTTTTTTTTTTAACTAGGTGAAGATTTACTCCAAGATCATGAAGTATTTGTGATAAGAAAGTTGAATTAATCCAAAACATCCTTTTATTTTGTAATTTGATTAATTTTAAACACTTTGAACAGAACACTACTCATTATTCATTCATTCATTCAAAAAAAAAAAAAAAAAAAAAGAACTCTACTCATTATCTTCTCCAAAAATAAAAATAAAAATAAAAATAAAAATAAATTAAGTGTAAAAAGTTTAAACTTTTAACAAATTTAATACTTTAGATTTTTCAGTTAAACTCAAACATATAACTTGATTAAATTTAATTTCCATTTGGAAATATAATATTATTTGTTCCATATTTATCAATGTTGTAGACATATGTTTTAAATTATGTATAAAAAAAATACAGTACTTTAATAATTTAACCTCCACCTTCTTATCTTGCCACACATTATTGTGTATGGACTTTGGATAAGAAATTTGGGATGGAATTTTACTCCAAATTAATTATAATGTGAGAATTCCCAATATTTAAATTTCCTTCTTTTGGGTCAATAAAGAAATACAATTCAAAAATTATTTGAAAATTTAAATATGAAACATGCAAATATCTAAATTTCAATCCAAATTCTACGAGGATTATATACGTCCATAATATTTTCATAATAAATTATAAGTGGTTAAACCTTACTACTAAAATTACTTCTTTTTCCCACCAATAACACTCTATAATAACCTACTACTTAAGATTTATTATGAAAATTATGAAAATATTATTAAAATAAATTATGAAAATATTATTAAAATAGTGTGAAGATTGCATTTCTCATCTACCATTTACAAATATTCTACAAACATTATTATTGTCACGTCACTTACCCTGACTACTTTTCATTGGCTGCCACTATCGCCAGCCCTTACTAACCTCCCCACCGCTATCAGAAGCCCTTGTAATATCATAATTTAGAAGGTTTCAACTAAGGAAACCTTCTAAATTACATATTTTGACCTTTTTTATTTTTTATTTTTCCTGAGAAAATTAATTACTTCAAGATAAAATTGCTCCATTTGCATTTTAATTTAAAACCAATACAAATTGTCCCAACTTATAGGGTGAATCACTTATGCTTTTAGTTGACATGCATGCTAATCGAGATCATCAGAAGCCTAAAAAAGGGAATTGTGGGCAAACCCGGCCCAAATTTAAGCAAGTGAAAAGGTTGCACTGTTATACAGTCATGTATCAAAAATGAAACCCTTTACATATATAATTCAATGAAGAGGTTCTGACCAAAGAAAGAAAAAAAAAAATGACAGCATAAATTCAATTGACCTCTCTTTGACATAAATACTATCTCCATAAACTTTGCTTACACCTTTAACAGAGCAAGTTTTTGGTTATATAAGTTCATTTAGGCCAGGCTGAAGCAACACAATGCTGAATAATGCCTTTCTTGCAAAATTGTTGAACCTGTAACATAGTTAAGCCCGACTATGGTTGTGATCAGTGACCCATTCCCCCTTTGCTGGGTCCAGAATTACCTTGGTTTATAATAAAACCTTTCATGGATGAAGAAGAAGAAGATTGATGTTTGAGAACTCTCAAGCCCTCAATATGCATGGAATAAGAGAGCAAGAGGGTCATGAAGATGATGATGAAAATGATATTGAAGCCCCATGTAAGAAAATGTCCCTTCATTCTTTTTAGTAATCTCAGAGGCTTTAAAGGTTTTTGGTGTGGTATAGAGTGAAAGGAGAGTCTAATATATAAGGTGATAGAGTGGTGAGGTTTTTTTTTTTTTTTTTTTTGAGAAGGATGATAGAGAGGTGAGGTGAGTGCTTAAGATAGGTGTGTTTTTGTTCTTTCACGTTGCGCTGTTTCACTGGGAGATGCGTTATATATGTTCTTTGAGGTTTTGAGTTGAAAACGTATAGCCCACGGTTTGACCGTTGAAATGCATGCTTGGCTAGCGATGTGGAGGATAAAAGTTACATAAAATTTGGTGGGCTAAAATTGTTAGAAGAGTGTAATCCACAATATTTTCACAACAAATCATAAATAGTTTATTGCTATTGGTTCTAATTTGAATATACTACTGAAATTACTTTTTTTGTCCCATCAATAACAACTTATAACAACCTGCTACTTAGGATTATTGGTTCTAATTTAAACCTACTACTGAAATTGCTTTTTTTTTTTTTTCCCTACTAATAACAATTTGTAACAATCTGCCACTTAGGATTATTGGTTCTAATTTGAACCTACTACTGAAATTACTTTTTTTTGCCCTATCAACAACAACCTGTAACAACCTGCCACTTAGAATATGTTATAAAAATGTTATGAAAATGTTAAAAACAGCATTGCTCAAAATTGTTAGGCTATGGCATTTCCTTTACTTTTTGATGTATAATTTCTTTCTCCAAAAACAAATATATTTTAGTTTCTCTTTCATTTCCCCAATGGCCTAACACTCAAACCTACTCTGTGACCCTTCAATGAGCATTTTAAAGTTTTGTCAACCGACTAGTCACTAAAATTGAACAAATAATTCAGTAATCATAGACATGCTTTGCGTTTCATATAGAATTTATGTCCATCTGGCCTAAAAATTGACATGTTTTAGCATTCACCATAAAACATTAGCAATGATATAAAACATAAACAAAAAAACATAAAACAAAAAAACAAAAAAACAAAAAAGAAAAAAACTGAATTGACCGTGTTGATTTCTTACCTATGTCTTTCCTTTCAATTTTTTTCTTCTTTTCAATTCATTAATAAAAAAAAAAAAATCACATATTTTTCAATATAATTATTTCAAAATATAATGTTGCTAGTATTAATTTAACCCTCCTCAGTCCTCATCATGATCTAAGTTGCTAAATCTTTGCCTGAAATCATGTAACTTAAGAAGCCTAGAGAATGTCACCACCACCTTTAAGCCAAGAATTTGGTGAGAGAGAATCATAGGTGTCTATCAACAGAATTAGACATGGCAAAATGGGCTGAAATTCGTTGGCCCGACTCGAACCCGCCCAAACCTGCTCGTTTTGTTCCGAATTAAATATGGGCCAACCACGGCCCACCTTTTTTATTTGTGGGCCAACCCAACCCCACCCGTGGCCCACCCGTTTTTTAACCTTTTTTTTTCCTAAAAAATATTTAAAAACTATATGACATTTATGGTAAGGTGTGCTAGACTACTCCTAGGTACATATCATTATTATAAAACGCACAATGAACTTGTGTGTTCTAGCAGTTATGCCCCCTATTTACTAAAAAAAAAATAAAGAGTTAAATGAAAAGAAAAAATAATATACAAAAGGAATAATAATATACTAATATCTAAGTATCTAACAACATGTCCAAGTTTTTTTTTTTTTTTTTTGGGATAATTACACATAACCCACTTGTGGTTTGGGAGAAAATCACTTTGTCTACCCGTGGTTTGTAAAGTGTCACTTAACCCACCTGAGGTATGTTTTCGTCAATCTCCGTAACCCACCTCGGTCTCTGCCGTTACAAAAACACCTTTTAACCCCAAAACAGAACATAACGCGAATCAAAACACCCAAAACTCAAAAACTTTTCGAGAGAGAGACCTGAGGTGCAATCAGCTTGTTCTTCGTGGTTTGGAGCATCTGGAGGGGGAGAAAACACTTGTTTTGCATCATCGAAGCTAGGCAAGGTATGTGTGACTGCTGTTCATCGCGACCCACCCACATATTTGTGTATGTTCTCGATTTAGGGTTTCAGATTTTGTTCAAGTGCGAACTTATTGGTGTGAAAGTCTAAATTTGTACTTCCTAGGAATCATGTTTTGTTGATATGTCTTCATCAAGTGGTAATTTCTCGAGTTCATGTGGGCATATGTGCAATGAGCAGACTTGTGTTTTGAGAACAAGTTTGAGTTTGTACAATTTTGGGAGGAGGTTCTTGGGTTGTAGCCGTTATAAGGTTGGTCCTAAATGTCCTTTCTTTGTTTGGGTTGATAACCCAACCTGTCCTCGTGGGAATGAAACTGCACCTTTGGCTCTAAAGAAGATGTCTAGGCTTCAGAGTGCTCTCCAACTTGCCAATGAAAGGGAAAGGACAGCTCTGGAAACGGCAGAAGAAGCTAGGCAAATGGTAGAAAAGGCTCTTGAAGAGGAAGCCAAAGCCAAGGAGAGGGAGAGAAAGGCTCGAGCTGTCTGTGCAAAAGCTAAGGAAAAGGCCATGTTTGCTGAAGAGAAGCAGAGAATGTGGAAGTTTGCATGCATTTTGTCATGGATCTTTTTTGTTATTGTTATGTTGTTATGTTTTGGCTCAATTGAGTTCTTTGGAGTGAAGAGACCTAGATTGTTGCCCTGAAGTAGTTAATTGGTTAGTAGAGATAGTTATGGCAATGGTGTTAATGAATTTGCATTGTAATAGCACTAGCCTACTGATGTAATGTTTTGATGTGTCAATAAATAAAGAATTGGTCAATTATTGAGTATGTTGTACATACCATAACAACCATTCAATGAAAGAAGTATTGGTCAATTATTAATGACCTGTGCATACCATAACAACCATTCCACAATAACAACTTCCATACACTATATTGGAAAAATCTACTTGGACACAATCTGTAGTAGCAATAAATAAACTTCCATATAATCTGGTTTGGACAAATAATGTTCCATACAGTTACTTGCGCATACCATAACAACCATTCCACCATAACAACTTCCATACAATCTATATGGAAAAATCTACTTGGACACAATCGGTAGTAGCAATAAATAAACTTTCATATAATCTAGTTTGGACAAATATTGTTCCATACAAACTGTAATACCACAACTTCCATATAACAACTTGGAGTATATTGTACCTTAACTTCTAGTAAATTACAAAAAAGCACATTCCAAGGCCAACTACATATATATATATATATATATATATACATATATACACATAGATATAATTGCTCAAAACAAGGTGATTGTTTTTTACACTAATTGTAATTACAAAATGCCAACAGTGGAGTTCACAAAAAAAACAAAAAGGCCCACATGTTCCCATTAGCTTTACTCACAATACTGGCATGCGTACCCACTAGCTTCATTCATTTCTTGCCTTTACTCTTTTCTCTTTCCTCTTTCCACCCACTGAATTCATTTTTGGTGGCTTTTGTGCAGCAAGCTGTCCTCTAATCCTCACACCACCAATACTCCTATTTGCATGTGAAGGCTACAAAATAAAAAATAGATCCACTTGTTAAAAAATATCCCAGTCTACACAATCATCCAGGAAAGAGGTTACTCAACTAAGTTACCTGTGAAGAACTTGGTAGGGTATCCCAAGTCTCCCTAGGTGTGTGAAACTTTGGCTGTGAGGAAGAGAACCATCCTGCTTTCTTGTGAGATGGCCTAGCTTGATTTCCTTGCTGTGAGGATGAAGGCTGAGTGGCAGACATCATGTTATAGGTCTGGGTAGGCTGCTGGGATGGTGGTTGGGGTGCAGGCTGAGGTGCAAATCTGGTACTAGGTGTAGGCACCCCTCCCCTTGCCTGCAACAAAACCCAATTTCAATACATAAATACCTTTGTAAGTTTAAAAATAAGTTTTTTTTTTTTTTTTTGCCATTTAAATCTCAATTACTTACAGCTTTTTCTCTTTCAAGCCTCTATCTCCACTGCCATGGTGTTTCCCCAGTGATGCTAGTCTTGCACCCTCTTGAGTTATGCCCTTCCTTTTTGCATTTCCCACACCTTACAGGTCTATTCTGCCTACTTGCTTTGTAAGGGTTCCTAGGCTCATCAGAAGCCCTCTTTGTTTGCTTGGGTGGCCTGCCTGGTGGTTTATATATGTGAGGTGCTAAGGGAGAAGGCTGTCCAGTCTCAGCCCATTCTAACTGGCCAGGCATGGGAGGAAGTACCTCCTTGTATATCTCCATGTAAGTTTCTTTGAAGTAGCATGGGTGGGTGTAGTCTTCTAGTGTCTCAATGTTTGCATAAATGGCTGTTATGGCATGTTTACATGGAATGCCATTTAAATCCCAAGACCTACAGCTACATGTCTTCTTGACAAGATCAACTACGTGCCTCTCATACTGACTGCCTACCTCATAAAGGAAACTGCCAGCTGGGGTAGCACTAAATGGCTTACTTTCAACCTTCAATTTCTCCAACCTATCTTGTATGCTTGGATACAACTTTCCAACATACTTTTATATCCCTTCCCTTTTTGTGTAAAGCCTAGTCATAAGTCTAACCCTAATCCACTCCAACATTGCCAAGATAGGCTTGTCCCTAGACTTCAATATCATTGCATTAAAAGACTCACTCAAGTTATTTACCAAACAATCTGTTAAGGCCCTAGGAGTGAAGTGTGACCTTGTCCACTGTGTAAGTGCAATGTTTGCAAGATACTCATATGCCTTTTCATCCAAATCCCTTATGTACTGCATGCATCTCTCAAACTCCCTTACTGTTGTGGCAGCAGCACACCTCCACAGTGCATCCTTCAGCTCCAATCCCTTGTGATCAACTTTGAAATTGTTGTAGATGTGTTTCACACAGTATCTATGCTCCATAGTAGGGAATAGTGTCTCTATTGTAGGTATAAGCCTCTGCAAATAACCAAACAAACAAACAAAATAGGTTAGTTCAGCAAACAAAGTAAACTATTCAAGTGTAACTGAACAAAACAAAACTTGCATACCTTTTGCCTATCAAAAATGAAGACCAACTGAAGCTCCTCTGGCCTCCTTATATCATCAGCAAAAATTTCCAAAAACCATATCCAAGACTCCCTGATTTCTTGTTCCACAACAGCCATGGCTACTGGAAAAATGTTGTCATTTGCATCATTGGCAGTGGCAGATAAGATTTGCCCACTAAATATGTGTTTTATGTGACAACCATCTAAACCTATAAATGGCCTGCATCCACCTAAAATCCTACCTTCTGAGCATTGAACCTAACATACATCCTCTTAAATTTTGGCTGGGAAGTCTCATCAGCCCTCTGCAGTATAACCCTACTCCCCTTGTCTACAGTGCTTATCATTTGTGCATAGTCCCTAAGGACACCATATTGCAGTTGCTCATCTCCATTGATCAAATCCTTTGCCTTTCTCTTTGACCTATACACTTGGTTTACACTTAGGTCAACAGATAAATTTTACATCACATGATTGTGTACACCACTCACCTCCCAATTTGGATTTTTGCTAAAATCCTCAATGAACCTCTTAGCAACATAAGCTGATGTTGCTTGGTTGTTTTTAAAAGACTTGGGACAAGTACAGTCATCAGTCAAGGTCTTAATCTGAAATGTTAGCTCTCCACTTATTTGAGATGCATAACATCTCCACCCACACCCATTCTTGCAGTGAACTGATATCTTAGTCCTCTCATTAAGCTTGAATTTGATTTCAATAGGTTTTTTGATTGCATACTCCCTCAAAGCAACTCTGAACACCTTTGCATTAGGAAACTTCATCTCCTTCTTCAGTACAACATTTCTCATGTCACTCTTAGCATTAAACTCTACCTGCTCAGGTACCTGCTCATCATCAGACCCATCCATGCTTACCAGGTCATCCTCAAGGGCTGGCTCAGCCCACCTAGGGTCTGCATGGGGTGCATTGCTTGATTCTGGGGCTGTGTGGGGTGCATTGCTTGATTCTAGGGCTGTATTGGGAGCAGAACCTTGTGGAGCTGAGTTTTGAGCACATGGTTGTGGAGCTAAGTTTTAAGCAGAACCTTGTGGAGCTGAGTTTTGAGCAGCAAATATGTCATCACCAAAGTCATCCCCCTCTAGGCCTTCATTTAGCCAATCATCATCATCATCATCATTTCCTTCAACATTCTGTTCTTCAACCCTTGCACTAACCTCAACATCCTGTTCTTCATCTCTTGCACCAATCTCAACATCCTCAACATCTTCTTCATCATCTTCAGCATAATCACTCTCTAAATCTATTTCATCCCTTACTGCATCACCACCTATACCACCTACATCACCACCTGCATCACCACCTACACCATCTGCCACTCCCCCTCCATCACCACTTACACCACCATCTGCCACTCCCCCTCCATCAGGATACTCAACTGCAGTGACTCCACATCTATGTCAATATAGATTATGATTTTTTCAGCAGGCCATGCCCTATGAAGGGTAGTCATGTTCACCATATCTGCATTTGTTTCTATGGCTCTTAAATCATGGTGTAGACCACCTTCAGGAAGTAAATACCTATATCTACTGTGTTCTTTAGAAGCACCAACTAGATGGCATAAATCTCGAATTTCAAAGAAACTCAACTTGTCAGGGTCAATCTCTGTCAGTGTATGTACAAACCCACCCACATATTCAACGGTTGGCTCCTCCACAAAACATCCCCCAACATGAATTTCAATGTCAAATGTGAAGTCAACCATCTGCAATTAAAATAAGTAGTTTGTTTACACACTGACATGTAGAAAATGACAAGAAGCCAAAAGAGACAACAAGCCAACAAATTGACAATAAGACAACAACACACAAACAAAGGACCACATAAAGCACATGCAAAACTAGATTCCCAACAAATTCATAGGGACCACACTACCCACAATTCACAAACAAGTGTAATCATTGACAAATAAACTTGATTTTTTCAGATATACGCATTATATAAACAACCATAGCAGTACATTAGCTACATCCTAAGCGATTCTACATATAAATAGCAAAATGCACATTTAACATACAAAAATTTTTTAAATGTGCAAATGAATAGCAAAACCTAACTACGTGGGTGGGTCGCGATAAAAAAATGACATTAAGAACCCAAATGCAGATGAACAACAGTCACACATACCTTGCCTAGCTTCGATGATGAAAAAAAAGTGTTTTCTCCCCCTCCAGATGCTCCAAACCACGAAGAACAAGTTGATCGCACCTCAGGTCTCTCTCTCGAAAAGTTTTTGAGTTTTGGGTGTTTTGATTCGCGTTATGTTCTGTTTTGGGGTTAAAAGGTGTTTTTGTAACGGCAGAAACCGAGGTGGGTTACGGAGATTGACGGAAACATACCTCAGGTGGGTTAAGTGACACTTTTCAAACCACGGGTAGGCAAAGTGATTTTCGCCCAAACCACAGGTGCGTTATGTGTAATTATCTTTTTTTTTTTTTTTTTTAATCCAAGTTTGTCTATTTAATATAGTATTAATAGTAATAATGTAATATACTAATATCTATCTAATCTAAGTATCTAACTAGCACAAAGCCACAAACCCGGCCACAGTGAGTCAACGACAAAGTGACAAACAGTAAACAAAACAAAATAATTCAATAGTGACTCAAAAAAAGGAAAAATCCAAAGTTGGTTATATGGATTTGAAGGTATTTTAATTTATTAATAGAGTCATATAAATTATACGTTTTTAACTCTTTATTGATAAGCTTTGATTTGCTTTCATGGTACACTTACGTTATATTAAAATATTGTATTGTAGATAAAGATATTGATGAAATTGGCCAACTTGAACTACAATTCGCAAGTATGAATATTTGTAGTGCCGAATCTACTACCAACGTTGAGTAGATTGAGGTATATATAATTCTTAAAAAATATTTACTTGTTCTTATTTACTTAAATTGTTATGCTTATTTTTAAAGGTTTATATATAAATATATATATATTTATAGAGTTTATCTTTCTATATAATCTAACGTTATTATTATTTTAAATGCAAGATTTGTGCACTTAATAAGGCTGATAACTTGACATGGACCATAACATTTAGTTTTGTAATTTTTTTTTTTTGGTTCTTTTGTGAGAATGATATCATTAGTGAGCTTTGAATTTGAAGTATGTAAAAAATTTTAGTCATGCTCAAAAGTCAAAACTGTTTGAATTGCAAGGATATGAAAATCCTTATGTTTTTTGGTTTGTCTGTTTTTTTTCCTCACATCACATGTATAATAGTAAATTAGTAACAAATTGTCTAATTATTTGATTTGATTCATTCTCTCTAAAAAGTTGGCATTTATTTATTTATTTATTTTTAATGTGAAAAATGTGGGCTAACCCGACTTGCAACTCGATCGATCCGACCCATTTTCAACCAGCTTAAAATGGCATGTTTTTTACCCGCAATTCGAATGACCTGACCCAACCTGACCGTTTGCCATGTCTAAGCCGAATGACCACAACACGTAGACAAAAACGAAGAAATGTTTGCACAAAGTAATTAAACGACCAAGCCATAGTAACCAAAATTTCAGAGTCAAGAACATGTATTATATAAGAGCACTAGCATTAGGGGGTGTAAACACCTCCCAGTTGCTATAATACATCCAAAACATCAAAAATTGTCCAACATCCGGGTATGGGTTCTTAAAAATTTTTGCAACCTCTGAACAGTGGGTTCTTATATATAGAACCTGCTGTTCACTTGATTGTAAAAATAATAATATTATTTTAATAGAAAATGAGAACCTTGTCTCTCCTCATTTACTCTACACGGTACAAGTCACAAACTACACTCTCCTCTTCTCACTCATTCTCTTCATCTTAGTCACTCTTCTCCCTTTCTCTCCTAACTACAGAAGCTCCATTGCCTATGCTCAATCACTCTCTTTTTCGATGACTTTTTATTCCTCTTCACTGTATTGCTCTATCCCCAAACTGAAGAATCAAGGGTTGTTGGTTTAATTTTGAGTTTCTTTTGGAATTTTTGGGTTTCTCGGTGGAGCATGCTTCCTCCTCGTTTATGGGTTTGTAGTTACTTGGTGGTTGGATCGGTGATGGAACAAGTTGGTGTTTTTTTCCCTCTTCACCGTATTGCTCTATCCCCAAACTGAAGATTGAAGGGTTGTTGGTTTAATTTTGGGTTTTGTTTGGAATTTTTGGGTTTCTCGGTGGAGCGCGCTTCTTCATCGTTTCTGGGTTTATGGTTTCTTGGTGGCTGGATAGGTGATGGTTGTTGTTGGTGTTTGTCTGTTTGAATCGGTGGCTAGATCAGTGAAGGTTGTTGTTGGTGTTTGTTTGATGAAATGATGAATCGGTGGTTATGTTTGTCTATTTGAATCGGTGGCTATTTGTTTGTTTGAATCGGTGTTGAATCAGTGGTGGTTTGGCGTTTGGGTGGTGGTTGTGCTTGGTGATTGGTATTTGCTGGGTTTTTTTTCCTGTTTTGTTGGTGGTTTCTGCCTTGGTGGGGTGTGTGTGATGGTGGGGTAGTGGTGGTTGCTGCCTTGCTAGGGTGTGTGGTGGTGGTGGTTGCTACCTTGCTGGGCATGTGTGGTGGTGAAGTGGTGGTTGTGATTGGTTTGCTTGGGAGATAGAGACAAACCGGAGAGATAAAGACAGAGAAAGAGAGGAAAGAGAGGAATGGAAGAGATATAAATTTTTTTTAATATTTGTATGGTTTATATTATTTTAATAAGTTGGATGTAAAAATAGAAATTGAGATGTTGGAGGAGTTGCAAAATGAGATGGTAAAATAGATAAAGTAGGTTTTTAAGGATGCAAAATAGAACTTTTTTGCATCCCCGGATGCTAATACTCTAAGCCGTAACTCACATGCAATGTTTTGGGTACCAAATTTTGAAGTCGTTCGCTTTGGCCCAAATTCAGTGGTCTATCGATCATAGCTTAAGGTTCAAACTCTTTCATAAAGGCCTAGATATTTATGGTTTTCTGTCATCCAAAATTCTATAACATATCTTTTTTCCCATTTGATCTATAGAAACAAAAAACCCTCTATAGGGTAAAAGTCTATGTGTATATATGTGTGCGTTGTTGGGTTTTGTGGAGCCTAGTTGTGTTTAATTCGAATCATAACCCAATTCAAAATAAAATTTCTAATAGTTTTTAATAGGAGATTTTTTTAGGCTAAATCCATGGAGCGGAAGCTTGGGCCGATAGGTCCAAGCCGTTGCCCTAGGAAATAATTTTTAGCCCGTTTTATAGCCCATTGTGAATATTGTGCATAAGATAGAAAAACTGTTGTTTTAGAGATTAGGATTTCGTGTTTTTTTTTTAGAAAGAGAAAACTGTACTGCCGCCCTGGCCTTGGCTGCATGCCCATGGGGGGCTGCCTTGGCCTTGCCTGCATGCCTTGGCCTTTGCCTTGGCCTTGGCTGCTGCTTGCCCACATATTTGGAGTGATTTCCTAAAAATGAGGGTTTTTTGGAAAATGAGGTTATTTCCCCCAAGGAGGCAGGCAGTGGGCATCCCAGGGTGCCCAGGGGCATGCCCGTGTGCACGCTGCGCCGCATCGTCCCGCACTCCAGCAAAATTGGCTCGTGCCTTTTTCCATTTTTGTATCCCTAAATTCATTCCATGATTTTAGAGGAGGATTCCAGCAAGTGGTTCGGCGTTCCGAGCATTTTTGAATTTTTTTTATGATTTTTCCTATTTTTCGACTTCCGAAAATCATAAAAAATGAAATATGTTGAATCTGGCCTCCAAATTTTGATAGTTTGAAGGTTAGATTTTTCTTAGCATATGTGCAAAACATCAGGGCAAGACTCCAAGAATTGCTCCAAAAATGACCCATTATTTCTCCTCAACAAATCAATGTTTCCTCGTGCTAGAGCGAATTTTTTCCTAAGCGCTCTTTAGGGGGGGAAAAGTAGGAGGTGTCCGAAGAGGCTATCTGAGCTTGGCTGCAGCACCCCCCCCTCCCCCAAGTGCTGCCATGGCCTTCTAGGGGTCCCAAGGGCATGCCACGGCCTTGGCATCCCACCCACGGGGCCTGCCATGCCCTCGCCGTGCTGCCACTGCCCCTCAGGCAGCATGCATGCTAGGGCCTTGGCTGCGTGCCCCCAAGGGCCTTGCTGCCTATGCCCAGGGGCATGCCAGCATGCCCACGTAAGCATGCCACGACCTTGGCTGCGTGCCTTGGCCTTGGCTGTTGCATGCATGCCCATGGGGTGCTGCCTTGGCCTTGGCTGTTGCATGCCCATGCCTTGGCTGCTGCATGCCTTGGCCTTGGCTGCCTGCCCATGGGGGCTGCCTTGGCCTTGGCTGCTGCATGCCCTGGCCTTGGCTGCATGCCCATGGGGGGCTGCATGCCCTGGGCAGCCAGTGGGCATCCCAGAGGCATGCCCGCGTGCACGTCGCCCCGCATCGTCCCGCACTCCAGCAAAATTGGCACGTGTCTTTTTCCATTTTTGTGTCCCTAAATTCATTCCATGATTTTAGAGGAGGATTCTAGCAAGCGGTTCAGTGTTCCAAGCGTTTTTGAATTTTTTATGATTTTTCCTATTTTTCGGCTTCCGAAAATCATAAAAAATAAAATATGTTAAATCCGGCCTCTATATTTTGACAGGTTGAAGGTTGGATTTTTCTTAGCATGTGTACACAAGACTCGAAGAATTGCTCCAAAAAAGACTCATTATTCCACCTCAACAAATCAATGTTTCCTTGTGCTAAAGCAAATTTTTTCCTAAAGGCTCTTTAGGGGGGGAGGAGGTATTCGGCAATGCACAGGGGCGACCCCTCTTGAGCTTGACCTCGGGTAGGCTTGCTCATGACGAGCCCTCAGGCACCCAACCCCGCGTGCTCCATAGCGCGAGGTGGGCCCTAAATGCATCGCTGGGGTGGACCCAGGTTGGCATTTCACGTGTACGTGGTATAGCTGCGGCGCGCTCTTGCAAGGCAAACGGTGTTAGTTTCACCCATTGCCACGCAGAGCAAGCCTAAGGTGATGATCAAACGCATTGTGAAAGCTTTCTCTGGTGCCACTTTTCCTTGAGGCCACACCCACCCGTGCCCAGTGGCGGGGGGTCGATGGTCTCAGTAGCCGTGTGGTGGGGGGATTCATGCATTCTTGGTTTAGCTTGGGTATGTTATCGCAACGCAGACGGTGTTAGTTTCACCCATTGCTGCGCGAAGCAAGTTCCATGCGACTATCGGGCTTGTGTGTGTCTTTCTTACTACGCGGTTGCGCGGTAGCAGCAGAGGCGACGACGACAACGGCAGCAACAGTGTCCCTTGTAGTTCCTGTGTGTGGTTGGTGAGCCATGCAAGCTTGGTATAGCTTGGGCACGCTCTCGCAAAGCGGACGGTGTTCGTTTCACCCATTGCTACGCGAAGCAAGTCCCATAGCGACCATCGGGCCTCTGCATGACAACGACCCATCCTTGCAGGCACGTGTTTTAGTAGTGTTGTCCTTCATGCCCAGCGATGCAGACTCGGCGCCACTCAATGCTTCCTCATGCACAGCAGGCCTTGTGGCGTGTCGTTGTGGGGTACGTTTGGTGGTGTTGCAGTCTAGTGTACGTGATAGCGTGTGAGTGGTGGCAGGGTTGCATGGCTTGGTAGGTTCCGTACTTGCGCATCGAACTGTCCGGCGTGCTCCCAATCAGCGTTGTTCTGAGCTTTGCTCAGACGCAATTCAGGTCCCTGTGCTGCGTACCTGCCTCGAAGGCACTCGTCCCTCTAGTTGATTCGTTCCTAGTCGACGCTCCTCGCGGGGCATCAGTAGGACCTCGAAGCCGTCCTCGTGTCCCACGCGTGCCTCGCAGCCTCCGCGTTGCTGATGTAAACCACGTGGGTGTGCTCGTGGCCTCGGATGCAGAACACCATGTGGGTTTGGGGTCTTTGGCCCCTTTTGCCAACATACCAAGCGAGCGTCATCACTCTGCCCCGCACGATCGCCGTGCTCGTCCGCGCCCTTCCTTGCCCTCAGGTGAGCCAAGGCCTCCGGGTGGCGCCGGCATCGACAAGGAATGCTACCTGGTTAATCCTGCCAGTAGTCATATGCTTTTCTCAAAGATTAAGCCATGCATCTTGTAATTTTTCCTGTGAATAGTGAAATCTCTGCAACTCCATGAACTTAGACAAACTGCCGAACCACGTATATATTGTCTTGTGTGATTGTTTTATTTGTCGCATATTTTTCTCTATTTTTACATTTCATAGATCTGAGAATTTTATGTTTATTCCTTTCATCTGTGTGTAAACAAAAAAAGGCCTAAAGGACATATGTATTTCAAATTGACAGGTTATGTGATCAAAGATAAGTTCAATCAACAATATTCTTGGATCATTTGTATTTTAAATACATGCAATATAAACTTGACATGAGCTAGGACTAGGAGTGATTGATTTTAACAAACCGAGCAGATCTAGCTATCTTATCAAACTTTGACGAACTGAATTAAGTATGGATTATTGGCTAGAGTTCTCTCTGAATTTTAACCAATCAACTGAAGTGAACTCACAACCTCATGCTCCAACCAATAATTATAAAAGAGGAAGTACTAGTTGAGCCATAGCTAACTAATTGGTCATCCCTATAGCTAAAAATGTTAAAAGATTTTGATGGCTAAAATCATGTTACCACATATGAGTTCAGTGATTTATCCAACAAAGGGGAAAAGAACAAAAAATTTTGGTGGCAATAGGGAAAAAAATCACAATTCTTTTTATGCATCTTCACTTGAAAACTGAAAATAAAAGTAAATGATTACATTATTGTTATTATTATTTTTTAAATTGACGACAAGGAAATATACCCAAAGAGTGACCATTCTCTTTAGCCTGTCAATCATTGAAGGATGAATGTTGCATTTATTGTGTGATGTCTCTACTTGATTAAGCTTTGCTCCAATGGCCATGCGGTGCACTGTGCATTTCATGAGGGATAATTACCTTTAAACCACGATACAAAATTTGGAGAATGGTAAGATTTCTTGAGCAATATACTTAATGATTTAAATATTCTCTCAAAAGTTTAAGTTATTAGAAAATTGTGAATTTAATCTTGAAAGTTCAAAAAGCGTATAAAACACTATGAACGTTTAGACCCCCACTTTACAAGTTATCAATTCAAGCTTAATATCAAACAATTAATATGCGGAATATGAACATAAGCAAAACACAGAATTGATAAACAATCTAAACCAAATAAAATCACATCCACAGCAGAAATTAAATGGCAAAGATTAAGGGAAGAGAGATGCAAACACAAAGACAACACAACGATGTGTTATCGAAGAAGAAACTGAAGCCCTCGGTGTAAAACCTCTCCGCCACCCTCCAAGCGGTCAATAATCCACTAGAAAATGTAGTTGGGATATATGAACAGCAATAGACCCTCCAAGCCTAATCTACCTAGGGTACCTAAGCCCTCTAAGCTTCTTGCTCCAACGAGGTTGCGCCGAACCTTTGTCTTTTCTAGCTTGCCGGATTCCACTACTTGACCATAGCATCAACCAATATGAAATTGGTCCCTTCTTAACTGCTTCCCAAAGCACTAAATGACCTTCTCACAGATATGGGTATGGTGAGAAAAGGTTTTGGTAATATACCTCTCAAGGATGTAACAATGGAGAGGAAGAGAGTAGAGGAATTTGAAGAGTCTCTATGTGAAGATTGGGGATGAGTGAATCTTGTTTTTTTCTAGGGTTTCTCTCTCAAAATTCTTTCTGGAAGCTCTCTGTAGACGACTAAATTTCTCAGTTCGAAATAGATCAAACAAGTAAAATAGTTTCACAAATGCAAATTTGTATTGATAATTGTGTGGTACAATTCTCTGTAATTACAAAAAAGTGATCCTCTGATTCGATCTCCTTAAAAGACTTGTTGATTGGATTTGTAGTAATGTGATTTTGACTTGAACACAAAATATCCTTCAATTTGGCTGAGGAATGGATCGAAGACCTTTGAAATGGAATTACAATGAATCTCTGGCTATGAGCTTGTTAGAAATCCTTTGTTCTTCACGTTCTTCGTGTTCTTCGTATGTTCTTCGTTTTCGAAGGTTTGTGGTGGAAATTCTTCGGGGCTTTAGAAGCTTGGATCCGTAGAGCTTCACTGATTTGTGATTTGTTGATGTTTTCGGACACTTTTGGCTTGATTCCCGCAAACTTTTGGATCTAGGCAGATAGTTTAGATGATTCTGCTTTGAATGTTCTTCGTATTTGAAGGTTTGTGGTGGAAGTTCTTCGGGGCTTTAGAGGCTTGAATCCGTTGAGCTTCACCAATTTATGATTGTTGGAGTTTTTGGAGACTTTTGAGCTTGATTCCAGTGAACTTTAGGATCTAGGCAGATAGTTTGGATGATTCTGCTTCGAGTGTTCTTCGATTTTTGAGGTTGAAGTTCTTGAAGTTCTTGAAAGCTTTGAGGCTTGATTCCTGCAGAGATTCTGTACTTCTGATACTTCTGAATCTTCTCTGATGCTGCTTGTGCTTCAAATGGCTTGATGTGTGTGTCCTAAATATCTTAGGAAGGTTTCTATTTATAGGAGTTTGGGGGTGGGTGAGCGACACGTGGCAGAGTTTGATTGGTGACACATGTCACAGCCTGATTGGTCCGCCTATGTCATCGCTTACACGCGCTGGACTGCTTGTGTCATCGCTTACACGCGCTGGACTGCTTGTGTCATCGCTTACATGCGCTGATGCGTGATTGGTTTTTGCATGACACTTGGCAAATTTTCATTGGCTTCTGAGTAGTGATAGTAAAACCTAGCGGCAATATGTGGCACTTTGTAATTGGCTGTATTTTGTGGACTTGGTAGTGTGACGTGTCAGCTTGTGATAGGTCGGGAATTTTCCCTCTCTACACTCTCTACATTTCATGGGTATAAGGGGTATTTATACTAGAGTAAGAGTGGAATGCGAAGAGACAGATTTTTCAAAACATGGCTGGCTGGTGGCTTGGCCTCGCGACTTGACTGAGTCGCGAGTTCAAGTCGCGAGCTAACGATCTGGCCAGTCTGGACTTTTTGTCCTGTAGTGCTCTAGCTGGCGTGACTATTCATTTTCCTGCACGCTTCACTCGTGTGCTGCAGTTGGCGGCTTGCCAGTCGCGAGTCACCCGCGAGTCCCAGCCGCGAGTCTCTGCTTCTTTGCACAATCTCGAGCATATCTTCACACTTTCTCACATACTACCCTTACATAATTCCCACCTAAATACAGGGTTACTAATTGCTAAAATACAAGCAAATTTGGCACGGAATAAAGCCAACAAGGTGGTTGATTAAATTCAACCTTACAATCTTCCCCTTTGGCTATTCTGTGAAAAAACCCTAAAACAAACTCTAGACTTAACATGTGAGTTGGGAACAGTTGAACATAACTCACTCACACCTAACTCTAGAATCTGTGTAGCTCTTGAAACATATGAACAAGTAACTCCTGAAACACAACAACACAATATGATCATTGTATGCAGAAAAACTTGTAATGCATATGAGGCAAGCACAATGCGATCTAGCAAAATGGAGTTTAAGAAACACACCATGGCTTGACCAAACAAGCAATCACTATAAGATAGTGACCACAATGCTCATTCACATTTGGAATGAACATCCAGACATGCAAGCTAATAAGCTCAATGTAAAGTATCATTTGCATGTCCAACACTCAACCAATGCACAATACATGAAGCATATGCATCTAGGAATAAAATCCTACAAAGGGCACAAGAGTGATGTACTTAAAGAAAATGCATGACATTTAACAGTAAGTACTTAAGTTACAAAGCATGAGTTCAAAATATAAAGGCTGCATAAGCATGATACAAACCATAGAAGCCTACAAAACAAACCCTAAAAGCTTACAAAAGCAATATGGGTACAAATGTACCATACAAACAGAAAGAACATATTAAGTATTAATTACCAAAGTTTCATAGTCAAATACATCCATGAGATTTAAACCTTTAAACCAAAAACTTTAATCACAGTGTATCAAACCCAACTTTAACCAAACATAATAACATAAGAAACATAAAGTAAAAACTGAAACATAAACTAAATAAACACTGTTTATGGCATGCTCCCCCTCAAAATGGCACTCCCCCTCAAGAGCTACTTCTCAAAAATTCTCCCCATTTTTGACCGGAATGGCCAAAGGGTCACTACTGGGTGTTGATGCTGTCAAACTTGGCTGAAAGTATGTTGAGCTAATCTTGAATTACTACCATCCTGTTAGAATGCTCATTCTGGACCTCTCTGAGTCCATCAATCCTCTCCAGGATGATCTGAAATGCATCTGGAGGTGCAGCTGATGAAGATGAAGTTCCGCTCCTCTTGCCTCTGCCTTTTGGGCTTGAAGCTTGTCCTACAGCCTCTGTCTCAGTGTCCATGGGTTCACCTTCAGCTTGGTCACCTTCCTCTTCATCACCTGGTAGACGAACTTGTATCCTTGTGATGGTCAGTTTGTTGATGGCTGAAGGTGTAGGCATGAGGCTAATATCTTGAGGGATGGTAACACCTTTCAGTCTAAAAAGCCTCATAAGAAGGCTGGGAAAAATCAGCTTAGCCCTGGATGTTGTTCTGGTCTCATCCACAATGGTGGCAAAGATGTGAGAGCTGATGTCTATGAAAGTGTTTTCCTTGAGCTCCATGAGAAAGATAGCTCTAGCATTGTTGATTGTAGTTAGCTTTCTTACTGGGTACAAGTTGAACATCATGATGGTGGTTAGACACCTCATGTCAGCTGGGAAAGCAGTGGTATTAAGGCATCTCTCCTCTCTAGCTCCACCAATGTGGGATTGGACAGTTTCTATAGATAGCATCCTGTCCTTGTAATTGGTGAAGTCATGGTCATCTAATCTTTCAAGGCCTAGCACCTCATCAATATCACCTGCATCTATATTGAATTCTTTTCCTCTTATCCAGCAGTTTAACTCCTCCTCTCTTAACCTAGCATTAGCATAAAACTCCCTGATTAGAGGCTCACACACTCCAGGTAATTCACTCAGCAACTTATCCCAACCTCTGCCCTCAAAACAACTTGGAATGAAGGTCCTTTAAATCCACTAAGTCCACAAATCTTTCCTGAATGATTGTTGCCTTCAAGTAAAAATCTCTGTATCTCTCACAGTGTTGAGTTGATCTAAACTTGGTGTTGTCCATTTTCAGCCTCTTATCACCCTTCTTGGCAGTAGTTTTCTTTTTGGTAGGAGAATGAGCCATTTGTAGACACACAGAAAAGGCCACACAACAGAGCACAATAGAAGAACACTCAAAACATTAGTAACATGTTAGTGTCATGGAGAAGAGACAGAGTATTGCACCAAAACAATCAGTCTAAAAACAATTCAGAAACAGGCAATGAATGAGAAATCCTAAATAAGAAAGGCATAAAACAACTTATCAACAATTCATATGCATAACACAATTTGACATTGAGCACAACAACTCAATCAAGAACACTCTAAGAAACCATCCCAAGCATAGACTTCAACATGCAATAATCAGCAGTATTGAGACAGTGTATACCACAATCATTCAAAAGAAAGCATATGTCAATGAGACATATCTTAATGAGTATGAGATGCTCAAAATGAAATAAAGCAGACGAAATCCACAGGGCAGAAGCAACATAACTTTAGAAACAACATAACACCATGATCAAAAATTCAACCATATTGAACCAACCATACTCACACAAAGAGTATAACACAATAAGCCCAAAAGAAATGACAATGAGTCATAGCATAATGGGTATGAGATTTACCAACCAACATAGTTTAGTCAAAATACTCAAAACAGAGGCACCATACATGATATCAAACATATTTAGCAACTTAAAGCCAAAAACAACAAAACCTAAACAGCCAAACCCAACAAACACGAAACTAACCCATATCCGAAACAAAGGAATTTCAAAACATAGCATCAACTCACAAATCAAAGAAATTAAGTCAAGAAACATGAAATACTTAGAGAAGTTGAGAAAACCAATACATTTTCTTAAAGATTAAAGTGGAGAAGATGATCAACAATGGAGGTTTAGGTTGAGAACACGGTGTGTTTGGGAGAGGGATAGACGAACAAGACAATGAATAGTCAAAAAGTTCGAGGGAAAATTGAAAATTTTTAAAATAAAATTGACTTTAAAACGCAAAACACGCGTTTTTCACGATTGAGTCAAGTCGCTAGATAGTCGCCAGGGTAAGCCGCGAAACACTTAAAGACAGAAATTTTGAAAAATTTTCTAAGTGTTTTTCATGACTGGAAGGTCTACCCACGAGAGAGTCATGAGGTGAACTGCGAAAATCTCTGTGTACCCCTCGCGACTAGACCTTCCACCCGCGAACAAGTCGCCACACTGAGCCGCGAAAATCATAAAAACCCAAATTTTGAAAAATATTCTAAGTATTTTTCGCGACTAGGGCATTTACCCGCCAGTGAGTCGCCAGTAAGTCGCGAAAAATCTCTATATGGACTCGCGACTAGAGCATGCGACTGGGTCAACCCGCGACAGAGTCGCCAAAACAGGGCAACACTATTTTTGAAATTTTGACAAATTTTTGTAAAAACAAAGAACTTTCCAAAAACAACTAAACACTTAAAAATCTTTTTGTGTTTGATCAACAAAGATTGAGCAAGTGAAAATACATTTAAACAAGTACAATCACACAAATGAATATGGCATTAATTGAACATAGACTTGTGTGATGTGTGTGGATAACATCAATGAGATAGTCCTTAGTCTAATGTGAAGCTTCAATGATCAATTCAACCAAGACATATACAATTAGCACTAGATAATGTGACCCATCTCAATTATAGAAATATGCATATATGACCACCCACAAAACTTGATAATCATAACTTTGAAGCTTTTCATTTGGATCCATATCATATCATTTGATCTTTTTGAATCAATACATCTCATTGTGAGATCGATGCCTGAAATTTTTTATATTTCACTTTGATGAGATAGCCTTTAGCTTTTTGGGCATCATACAATTTTTATAAAAGTTGTTTTCCCTTTTTCCTAGTCAAATACTAGTATGTGCGACAGGCTTTTACAGCTCAATATCTCTTTTTATTTGGAGATTTACATTTGGTGAGCTCTTCAAGAAAAAACAATAAATAAACGAGTGGGAAGATATATAGGCACAAGTCTATGCATGTCTCAAGATCAACAAAATCATTCACTAATCATTCATGACAAGTTTGAAGATCTATTTACAACAGTCACAAAGATGTCAAGATTTATCCCACAATGGTATGAGTGCATAGGGAACAAGCTATACTCGTAGATGCACAAGGCCATTAGTATAAAGGTACAAGGCAAAACATGTTTTAAGACAACACTCAACAAAGTCGATCAAACTTTTTGGATTTTCTACTTTTTATGTGTTTTTGGATTTTTGACACAAAACAAGAAAAGATTGATCACAAGCAGCAATGTAAAAAAAAAACATTTATAGCAAAAGCAAACAAACAACTAATTTTCAACTCAAACTAACAACAAGCATACAACCAAACATAGTCACACAACATAGGAAGTATTAGTGCATGGACATGTTGTAATGCTTATGCATGAGTACCCTTTTTCACCCACACGTCACGTGTATTTGGGGTGATTTCCTTATAGGATCGGGTACGAGAGTTAGGACTTTCAAACCTTCTAGTGAAGCTTTCCAAGCTTGTGGTGAATGCACCGATCATCTTCATCACGTCCATCATTCCGGGATCACCATTTTGACTTCTTGATTGCTCACCACCCCAAGACCTCTTGTCATTTCTTGGTCCTCGTGACCGTGGAGCGCTTGCATTGTTCAATACTCTCAGCTTATGACAGTTGGGTCTGGTATGTCCTTGCAATCCGCAATGGTGACAAAAATGATTCGCTCTAGGACCCCGTTGTGATCTTGGAAGAGATCTTCCTCTAGCTTCACGTTTGGCTTCTGATTGATTACGGGACTTATTTAACACCCGTTGATCAGCCACATTCTTCTTCTTTTCAACCTTAACTTTCTCAGGAATAGTCTCTTCTACAACCGACTCTTTGGCCTTCACAAACTTCACTTCTTTGGTGACATTGACCGATGAGCTACTCCCTCCGGCATATCCTAACCCAAACTTGTCTGAGAAATGTTTTTGAGATGAAATAACATCATCTAGCTTCTTGGTGGAGACCCTCTCTATATTGGCATTAGCTTGCACTACCTCTAGCTCAAGAAATCTCACTGTTGTATAAGCTTCTGACAACTCACCATTCAGTGTCTCTATCTCACATTTGGCCTCCTTATAGCGAATTAGGAGACTTTTATAGTCCTTCTCTGCCTTCTTCATCTTCTTCACAGCTGCCTTGGCCACCCTTGCGTACTCTCCCGACTTCTCAAGGAGTGAATTGTAGTTTTCTTAAAGACTCACTTTAATCTCATCTTCTTCACTATCTGATTCTTCTACAATTCCCATTGATTCCTAATCACTATGCTCCCCAAGCTCTTGTACAAGCGACTTCCAAGTCCTCCGAAGACTCAACATGAGCAATTGTCATAAAAGCAAAGTAATTCCCTTCTCCGTCACAGCTTTCCTCAGAATCAGAATTGGATGAATCGGAGTCACTAAGAGTTGTGGCATACACCTTGCCCTTCGATTTCAAATAATTAGGACATTTTTTGTTGAAGTGTCCATGCCTGTTGCACTCGAAACAAGTGATTCCTTGTGTAGATTGGGATTCCTTTCCATCTTTCTTTTTGAATTCCTTTTTCTCCCTTCCTGAACTTTGGAATTTCCCTTTATCACCAAATTTTCCATTGTTCTTTAATTTCAAGAATTTTCGGAAATTTTTCACAAGGTATGCAACATCTTTGTCAACCACATCCTCATCCGATGAGTCATGGGCTTCCACCCTTTCATTAATGGTCTTAAGAGCAAGAGATTTGCTCTTCCTTTGTGTGGGCAGCGACAATTCATAAGTCTGAAGAGACCCAATCAGTTCTTGGACTTTTATATCATCAAGGTCTTTACTCTCTTCAATCGCTGTCACTTTGGCACGAAAGCTTTCTGGCAATGACCGAAGGATCTTCCTTACTATCTTGGAATCCTCCGTTTTCTCCCCCAAATTGAACTTGTGAAAAGACTCGTCCTCACTCATTTTGAGCTCCTCAAATCGAGTGGTCAGCATCTGCAGCTTGGTGTCTTTTACTTTCTTCGTGCCTTCGTAGGTGGTCTCCAATATCTCCCACGCCTCCTTGGCAACAATGATGTGAGAAATCCTGTGACCACAGAAAATTGCATTCAAAACTTTACTGTTAGCATTGGCTGCCGCAAGGGCTATTTTATCCCAAGTGGATTTTGCGGCCTCCGGCCTAGTCCAACCTACTTCTACGACATCCCAAACAGTATCATCAATTGAACACAAGAAAGCCCTCATCCGGACTTTCCAAAAAGCATAGTTGTTACCATCAAAAAATGGTAGAACATTCAAAGATTAAGACCGGTCCATCTCAATACGGGGTCAAGGATTGCACTAAGGTATTTAAACCACAAAGAGTGCACCCGCTCTGATACCAATTGAAAGTTCAAAAAGTGTATAAAACACTATGAACATTTAGACCCCCACTTTACAAGTTATCAATTCAAGCTTAATATCAAATAATTAATGTGCGGAATATGAACATAAGCAAAACACAGAATTGATAAACAATTTAAACCAAATAAAATCACATCTACAACAGAAATTAAATAGCAAAGATTAAGGGAAGAGAGATGCAAACACAAGGACAACACAACGATGTGTTATCGAAGAGGAAACCGAAGCCCTCGGCGTAAAACCTCTCCGCCGCCCTCTAAGCGGTCAATAATCCACTAGAAAATGTAGTTGGGATACATGAACAGCAATAGACCCTCAAAGCCTAATCTACCCATGTACCTAAGCCCTCCAAGCTTCTTGCTCCAGTGAGGTTGCGTTGAACCTTTGTCTTTTCTAGCTTGCCGGATTCCGCTACTTGACCATAGCATCAACCAATTTGAAATTGGTCCCTTCTTAACTGCTTCCCAAGGCACCAAATGACCTTCTCACAGATATGGGTATGGTGAGAAAAGGTTTTGGTAATGTACCTCTCAAGGATGTAACAATGGAGAGGAAGAGAGTAGAGGAATTTGAAGAGTCTCTATGTGAAGATTGGGGATGAGTCAATCTTGTTTTTCTCTAGAGTTTCTCTCTCAAAATTCTCTCTAGAAGCTTTCTACATTTCATGGGTATAAGGGGTATTTATACTAGGGTGAGAGTGGAATGCGAAGAGACAAATTTTTCAAAACATGGCTGGCTGGCGGCTTGGCCTCGCGACTTGACTGAGTCGCGAGTTCAAGTCGCGAGCTAACAGTCTGGCCAGTCTGGACTTTTTGTCCTGTAGTGCTCTAGCTGGCGTGACTGTTCATCTTCCTGCACGCTTCACTCGTGTGCTGCAGTTGGCGGCTTGCCAGTCGCGAGTCACCCGCGAGTCCCAGCCGCGAGTCTCTGCTTCTTTGCACAATCTCGAGCATTTCTTCACACTCTCTCACACACTACCCTTACATAATTCCCACCTAAATATAGAGTTACTAATTGCTAAAATACAAGCAAATTTGGCACGGAATAAAGCCAACAAGATGGTTGATTAAATTCAACCTTACAAATCTTTAAAAAAAAATATTCAACTTGTATGAAGCTCTTTAATAGATCCCTTTAGAAAAGAAAATTTCCGTAAAACATACTCCAATTCCAAACTTATACTTCTTCCGAACGCACATTCAACATACCTAGTAAACTTATACTTCTTCTGAATATATACTTTCCTACAATACACTTTACTATGAAAATAAGTTGTAGATGTTGGCTTTCATTCTAACCATCTTGGCCTTTCAATATCAATCTACACTATTTATGGGTTCATAGCTCGGTGGTGGAGCATTTGACTGCAATCTACGCCATCTATTATAACTTCTTAATTATAACCAGACCAGAATTACCTGAAGGAGCTCTCTCCAAACTAATGTATAAATTATTAAAATATGGTCCAACAATATCATCTGGCCACAAAATTTAGTATTACACACTAGATACATATTTACACAAGGTTAGATAAATATTTTTCATATTTCTCACATAGAATTCTAGCAATGTGTACTAGTTAAACTGAGTAGTCTAGGGTTGGTTTTAATTTCATGAGCATAAAAAGTAACAAACGTACCCTATATCAATAAAATTACATATAGCATGTCATAGGTACTATTCAAGAATCAAATGACACCCCAGCACAAGCAACTTCAATTTAGTGCTAAGGCATATACATGCATAGCATGTAAGTGTAACATTACCAAAACAGGTTAATCAAGTGATTCAACAAGGCTTAAATGGAATAAATTCAATGAAAAGAACAAACCAATCTTATAAACACCAAACATAGAACAAGTTAAAGAAGGTTAACTCATCTAACAGAAAACCAAAAACCTTAAACAGTTCCAATAAAACTATGGTACAATAACCAACAGAGCTTAAAACACATCTAACCCTAATTAATATCACACAGCTACAAGAACCACTTATATTCCAAAGCATATAGATCCTCAATATTTTTTGGTTGCAATTCATCATTCATGTCCTCCATCTTAATTCTTCAGAAGAGCTGCAGCTTGAAAATGCTTCATCACTTCTAGTTTCCTAATTTCCACCTCCATCTCCATTTTTTGGTTAACATATTGCTGTTTCCACTTATATTCCAAAGCATATAGGTCCACAATTTTTTTTTTTTTTGCAATTCATCATTCATGTCCTCTTCCTTCAGAAGAGCTGCAACTTGAAGATGCTTCATCACTTCTAGTTTCCTAATTTTCATCTCCATCTCCATTTTTTGGTTAACATATTGCTAGTTATTCCACTTATATTCATACAGATCCTCAAATTTTATTATTATTATTATTATTATTATTATTATTATTATTATTATTTTTTATTTTTTATTTTTTATTTTTTGTTGTTGTTGTTGCAATTCATCATTCATGTTCTCCATCTTCTTCAGATGAGCTGCAGCTCAAAGACGCTTCATCATCTCTAGTTTCCCTTTCATCACTCTAATTTCCATATCCTTTTTTTGCTTAGCATATTTCTGGTTTTCCAATTAAAGTATCTCTAAGAGGACCTGTTTCATCCTTAGAAGTTTAGTTTTAAATTCCTAACTAATGAAGGCTACAAAAATTCAAATTAAAGACAGGCTGTTAAACAGTAGATTACAAGCTACATTCTATAGTTAAAACCAAATACTAAGTCACACACCTTTTTCTCCTCAACCAGCCTTATCTACTCCGAGAAAGCCAATTGATGTGAATCATTCCTCACGTCATGCTATACAAGGACACAAAAACAATATCAGTCCACAACATAAAAGCATCATTTTACAAAATCAAAGCAATTGTTTTGGACTAATCAATTCAAACAGCTTCAGAACTGTAGTCCATCTGACTTATATACAAACACAGAAATATGAAGAACGAAATGATAATAGGAGCTTGTCAAATAAACAATCCAATGAACATCAAGTAGCAATTATCTCCTCTAAAAGTTGAATTAGTTGAATAAGAAATTTAAGGTTTAATCTCTGCCTATACCAAAAATAGATTGGTGTCTTGGTATAAAGAGCATAATCATTAGATGCAGAAGCCATAGGTTGAAACTTGAAAGCTCGAAAATGTGTTAAAAACACAAGAGCTTGTTTAGACCCCAATTCAAAGTTACGGCTTGATTGATTTTACACTAACTTAATACAAAGTACGGAATAGTGTAAACACAAGCATACAAGCAAAAGAGCTACTCTAATCCATATTTAAAGCAACACAGCAGTAAAATGAAATGAACAAGAGTAGGGAAGAGAGATGCAAACACAAATAACACGCCGATGTGTTATCGAAGAGGAAACCGAAGAACTCGGCGAAAAACCTCTCCGCCGCCCTCCAAGCGGTAATCGATCCAATAGACAATCAGTTGGGATACATGGGTTAGCAAGAGACCCTCCAAGCCTAATCTACCCGCTGTACCTAAGCCCTCCAAGCTCCTACTCCAACAAGACTTCTCGGAACTGTGTCTTGTCTAGCTCTCTGGATCCCGCAACAAGCTCCATGTTGCATCTACCATCCTTGGCTTCTTCCAATACTTTCCAGCAGCACCAAATTATCACTTGACACTCTGAAAGGGTGGGTAAGTGTTTGGGCTATCAACCTCTCAATGATATGGAAATGGAGAGGTAGGAGATGAGTAAATTCCACAAACAAATGTATAGAGAATTGTTGGTATAACAATTTCTAACTCTCAAGTGTTTTTGCTAGGGTTTTCTCTCAGAAGCTCTCCTTTACATTTGTGGGTAATATGGGTATATATAGTGTGGGTACAGAAAATGTGTATCAGATAGTACAGTCTGGCAGAACAAAATGTCTAGCAGGTGTCTCGCGGGAAGGCCTTACCCGCGAGATACTCACAAGACACAGCTATCTCCATCTGTACTGACTCTTCGCATTCCAGTCATGTGCAAGACACATGTTTCACTTCGCGGGAAGCTTAGTCACGAGACACCCGCGAGAAGTCTTCTGGCTTCACTTGCTTGAGTCTTCACACACACTCTCTCTCTAACACACAACCCTTACAATCAAATTCCCACAGCAAATACAAGGTGCATAAGATTAAATAAAATTACAATCAAATTTGACACGGAATAAAAGCCAACAAAAACATATTTGAAAATCACAACTTTACAAAACTCTATAAAAAATATATATATTTATATATATATAAAATCAGTATTTAACATGGAAAGAAAAAATTAATAAAGGTATTAAACAACTTGGTAAAATTGAAAGTTTAGAAGGGTGAAATATCAAGCAATTATATGAAATGGGTTTCCTCTACACTAGAATTTATATCTACAAAAAGTTATCATCAAATTTTTATTTTCAAACTTCTTAAATACCCACTAAATTCAAACAAAAACGCTAATCATTACACAACTTAAACTTAAAAAATCTAAGCCTATTTAGGAAGTGGGTTTAGTTTAAATTCGAGTGGAATAATCACCAAATTCTTCTTCACATTTAAGCCACAATGAACACAACACACACATTCCTCATAATATCAAACATCTCCTTTGCTGTTTGTGAACAACATTATGATATTAAATTGAATAAATATAATAAATCAAATAAGAGAAATTCTATGTGGAGAAACTGAAAACATACATTTGACTCTCTGTCTTCTTCACTATTGAACTTCTTGGAAAGGAGAGAGATGAAAACGAGCTCATGAAACCTGAAATATTTATAGAGGGTTTAGGAAACGTGTAACAATATGTAATAGCTTTTTTGATAAACACTATCTTCCTAATAAACACAATCTGGAATTGTTGAGTTTAAAAATAAAAATAAAAACAGATTTAATTTGATAATTACGTATTACACATCTGTTTCTAAAAGTATAGATTAAATTTTAAACGAACTCATGTTGAGGTAGATTTTGCAATTCTTCATGCTTTTTTAAGAAGTTTCTAATTACCATCCTAATGATATAGTCAAAGTTTGAAGTGAAGTAGTTTAAAATGGTTTATTTATTATATCATTAATATCAATATATATATATATATATATATAATGTGGGGACGCAGGCCTAAGTATATATTGGGCCTTGGGCCTTGTCCGAGGAGGCACAATGCTCCGAGAATAAATCAACAATGAGCAGGGAGTGAGACTTTGAACTTCTCGAGCAAACTATGACTGTAAAGGCTGGGGGAGGTGGTCCGAGGAGGAATATTCCCTCAGCCAAACAAGGCAAAGATCAAAAGGTGTGTCCAATCATCCAGAGTGATATTCCGAGAAGTCTTAGTGGTAAGGACCTACAATGTGAACGTACAGGATGGATGGAAGCTAGTGAGTATCTATAGGAAAGCTGCTACCATCGCATTGAATGCTCTACAGCTAACTCCCTGGCCGCATTTATGTGGAGAAGACCCCTGAACAGTGCTGCCTTAGTTGCCCCAACTCATAGAGGGCCTGTAAGGGTGTCCGATGGGATAAGCTCTCAAGTGGTGACTTGGATGATTGACAAGTGGAAGGCCAAGATCATTCAAAGGGAGTTATATAACGTAAGAGGCCCTCCATGGAAGGGGGATCGAGAATCTAAGAGAAAACCACTGTAACCATCAAGAACGAAACTTGTAATCAAACTTAAGAGGAATATATAGGATTTGATCTCCTCGAACTGTGCCGAGGACGAGTTTCTTTAGCTTAAATCAGTCTGTTTTCATTTTCTTATTATCAAAGCCTACTTTAATTGTTGTTTGATTCATTAAAGCCTAGTTTTCCAACCCACTCTCTACAAATTCATTGTATTAGGCATTTTGGGCCTTAGTTCATTTATCCTCTGGGCTAAGGATCCGAATCTGGTCCTTACAATTGGCGCCGTCTGTGGGAAAGATTGGTGTTGTAGTGAGTTTAACGTCTAACTATGGTAGGTTCAGGTCCAAACCAGGCAGAATCTATGGGGTCCCAGCGTGAAGACCATTTCGTCAATCTTGAGCGAATGAGAGACCGAGATGTTAGTGCGCATACCACCCACACTAGCAGGAGCCAATCCCGAAACGAGAGCCACCTTTCTCACGAGGAGGATACCAGAGCCTTGCAACTGGAGATTGATCATCTAAAAAGAAAATTGCGCCACGAATGGAAAAATAGAACTCCATCCATTTCTGACTCCTCCATCGATGATGAAGAAGATCGTAGTTACAGACGCAGATCAAGGAATCCTTCTAATGAGTCTTTCTCATATGATGAAGACGTCCATCATGAGCGCAGAAGCAGAAATTCATCTTCCAAAGGCTTGGGAAATGACGCGATGAGTAGAGCACTCAACCAAATTTCCAAATCACCCTTCACACGCAAGATCGAAGGAAGGAGACTTCCTCGGCGGTTCACTCAGCCAACGTTCGCCATGTACAATGGTCGAACAGACCCTGTGGAACATGTGAGCCACTTCAACTAGAGAATGGCCGTGCACTCCAAGAATGAGGCCTTGATGTGCAAGGTGTTCCCCTCCAGCTTGGGACCCGTGGCCATGAGGTGGTTCGATGGCTTAGGAGCAAGTTCCATTGATTCCTTTAAAGAGCTCACTCAGGCCTTTGGGTCTCGCTTCATCACATGCAGTAGGGTTCCTCGGCCCTTAGACTCCCTACTGTCTATGGCCATGCGAGAAGGGGAAACCCTGAAGACGTACTCAGACAGATACTAGGAGATGTTCAACGAGATAGATGGTGACTTTGACGACGTGGCCATCAGGACCTTCAAGGTCGGCCTACCTACCGAGCATGGCTTGAGGAAGTCTTTGACTAGGAAACCTGCTACCAGCGTATACCAGCTCATGGATCGGATAAATAAGTATAAGCGGGTCGAGGAGGACCAACAGCAAGGCAAAGGGAAGGGTAAGTTTATCCCTCAAGAGACGAGGGATTTCGGGTCGGACCGCCACAATAATAACAGACCTCGAAGGGATTTTGCTGGGCAATTTGGGCCTACGGCTCCTCAAATGATTAATACGGTGTTCCGAGAACCGGTACATCAAGTCTTGAAAAAAAATCAAGAATGAGCCATACTTCAAATGACCAAACAAAATAGGAGGGGACCCCATGAGGTGCAACCAAAGTCTTCATTGCTAGTACCACCAAGAACGGGGACACACCACTGAGGACTGTAGAACTCTATGGACCCATTTGGAGCAATTGGTCAGAGATGGAAGGCTACAACAGTTTCCGTATCGACCCAATGGGCAAGGAGACCAAGTAGGGTCGAGGGCTTAAGGGAATGCTTCTTTAAGGCACCCTTTGGGCACCATCAATGTCATCTTCGCGACCCTAGGGAGAACCGGCTCTCACCCCTCCAGAGTGATGTCTGTAGCCTAGCTACCTGCCGAGGACTCAAAACCTGAGCCGAAGAGAGCTAGAGTGGAGAACCGGCCAGCGATGAGCTTCTTTGAGGAGGACAAGGCTGGAACCATACAGCCGCATGACGATGCCCTGGTGGTTACCCTTAGGATAGGGGGTTATGATGTTAAAAGGGTGATGGTAGATCAGGGCAGCGGAGTAGAGATTATGTACCCCGATTTATACAACGGCCTGGGCTTGAAATCTGAGAATTTGACAACTTATGATTCGCCTTTGGTAAGCTTCGATGGGAAAGTTGTTATCCCTAAGGGCCAAATTCGACTGCCCGTAAAAGCAAGATCAGAGGTGGTGGAGGTGAATTTCATTGTAGTGGATCCCTATTCTCCCTACACGGCCATTGTGGCAAGACCTTGGCTTCATGCCCTGGGGGCCGTTTCCTCCACCCTACATTTGAAGGTAAAATATCCATCTGGGGATCGGATTGAGGAGCTAGTTGGAAGCCAGTCCGTGGCGAGGTAATGCTTAATCACTGCAATAACGCACCAGCCAAGAGTGAAGTCCTCAGCCTCAGCTGTGAGGGACTTATAGCAATCAAAGACTCCAGCTCTACTTATGGAAAAGACAACCGAGGGAACGAAATGTGAGGACTTAGAGAAAATTGTTGTAGGTGATGACCTGGAGAATTTTTTTCAGGTCGGAGCTTAGCTGCCTCCTCAAGAGAAGGAAGAGCTGATAGAGTTTCTCAGAAGGAACGTTGACGTGTTCACGTGGAGTGCTTACGAAACTCCTGGGGTGGATCCAAACTTCATCTATCATCATTTGAATGTCAACCCGTCCATTACTCCTAAAAAGCAACCACCTCGGCGCTCATTTAAGGTCCATTTTGATATGGTCAAAGACAAGGTGATGAAGCTTAAGCAGGCTGAGGCTATCAAGGAAGTGTTCTACCCTGAATGGTTGGCCAATACAGTGGTAGTTAAGAAGAAAATTGGGAAGTGGCGAATATGTGTGGATTTCACAGACTTGAACAAGGCCTGTCCAAAAGATCCTTTACCTATGCCTCGGATAGACCAGCTGGTAGATGCAACTGTAGGCCATCCTCGGATGAGCTTTTTGGACGCCTTTCAAGGGTACCATCAAATACCACTGGCCTTGGGTGACCAAGAGAAGACCGCTTTTGTCATTCCTACTGGAAATTACCATTACAAGGTAATGCCTTTTGGTTTGAAGAATGCAGGGTCCACCTATCAGAGGATGATGACTAGAATGTTTGAGTCACTGTTGGGCAAGAATATTGAAGTCTATATAGATGATATGGTGGTAAAAGTAAGGCGGTGTCTGAGCATGTGGGGGACCTCGGGGATATTTTTGAAATACTGAGAAAATACAAACTGTGCCTTATTGCTTCCAAGTGCTATTTTCGTGTAGGATCAGGCAGGTTTCTAGGCTATATGGTCACTCACCGTGGAATTGAGGTTAATCCCGATCAAGTTAAGGCAATTAGTAGTCTACAACTACCTCGGAATCCCAAAGAGGTCCAGAAGCTAACAGGGATGACTGCTGCCTGAACCGGTTTATCTCTCGGTCAGCGGACAGATGCAAACCCTTCTTCTAATTGTTGAATAAGTGGAAGGGATTTGAATGGACCGAGGAGTGCGCCTCGACCTTTCAACAGCTTAAGGAGTACCTTTCTCGGCCACCTGTCATATCCAAGCCCAAGGTGGACGAGGTCTTGTTTGCCTACATTGCTGTGGCATCTCATGCCATAAGCTTGGTGCTGATCCAAGTCGATAATGGTGTGCAGAGGCCAGTTTACTACGTGAGCAAGTCATTACATGAGGCGGAAGTTCGTTATCTACCATTAGAGAAGGCTATTTTAGCAGTGGTACATGCTACACGTAAACTTCCCCACTACTTCCAATCCCACATAGTCATCGTTTTAACCCAGCTTCTGCTCCGAGCACTACTTCGGAGTGCTGATTTCACAGGGAGGATTGCCAAATGAGGTATAATACTGGGGGCTTTTGACATCAAGTACATGCCTCGCACCTCCGTCAAAGGTCAAGTCCTCGCAAATTTGGTGGCCGAGTTCGCCGAATCCCCAACGGAAGAAGAGGTAGAGAGCCAGGGCGTGGATGGAAAATCGGTTGGCATGGTCTCCCTGTAGGAGCCTTTATCTTGGAAGGTATACATCAATGGGGCAGCAAATCAGAGGGGATTCGGAGTGGGACTAGTCCTAGTATCCCCTGAGAAGATCACTATTGAGAAATCCCTAAAGCTGGGCTTCTCGACCACAAACAACGAGGCTAAATATGAGGCTCTACTGATGGGGATGGCCATGGTCCAAAAATTGGGAGGAAAGGTAGTGGAGATCTTCTCGGATTCAAGATTGGTCGTAGGCCAAGTGAAAAGGGAGTTAGAGGCCAGGGATATGAGGATGCAAGAATATTTGAATCAGGCTAGACACTTGCAATCAAGATTCGAGTCCTTCAGCTTGCTGCATATCTCTAGGAATGGAAACACACATACTGACTTTCTAGCCATTCTTGCAACCTCCTCGGCATAGGGTCTACCGCAGGTCATTCTTGTTGAAAACTTATGTAAGCCTACTGAGGGGAAGAGGAAAATGGCCCATGTCCATCAAATCAGGGTGGGGCCCAGCTGGATGGACCCTATAGTGCTATTTCTTAAAGAAGATGTCTTGCCCGAGGATAAGTCAAAAGCTGACAAGATGCGAAGAAAGGCTCCTCGGTTTTGGCTGTTCGAGGACCAAAAATTGTACAAGCGCTTTTTCTATGGGCCGTACTTGCTGTGCATACACCCTGAGGCATCAGAGCTACTTCTGGAGGAGTTACATGAAGGGATTTATGGGAGCCACACGAGAGGCAAATCCTTATCTCACAGAGCCCTTACACAAGGATATTGGTGGTCGAACATGCAGAAGAAAGCACAAGAATATATGAAGAAGTGTGATCAATGCCAAAGATTTGCCCCAAATATTCATCAACCAGGAGGGGTCCTTAATCCTCTGTCTAACCCTTAGCCCTTTACTCAATGGGGCTTGGATATTGTTGGACCTTTCCCTAAGGCAGCAAGGAATAAGAGATATTTACTGGTTGGCACGGACTACTTCACCAAGTGGGTTGAAGCCGAACCATTGGCAAATATCAGAGACGTGGATGCCAAGAGATTCGTTTAGAAGAACATTGTCACTCGGTTTGGCATCCCTTATACACTCATCTCGGACAATGGACTCCAATTTGATAGCAAAGCCTTCAGGAGATATTGTTATGACTTGGGAATTATGAATAGGTATTCCACCCCGGCTTACCCACAGGGGAATGGACAGGCTGAGACTGTTAATAAGGTCATAGTGGGTGGACTCAAGAAGAGGTTAGATGACGCGAAGGGAAAATGGGTAGAAGAGCTGCCACACGTCCTTTGGACATATCGGACCACACCTCGCAAATCAACAGGAAAGACTCCCTTTTCAATGACTTACGGGGCCAAGACTGTCATTCCACTGGAGACTGGATTCCAAACACTGAGAACGAGTTCTTTCACTACGAGCATCAATGAGGGGCTATTAGGAAAGAGCCTAGACTTAATTGAAGAGCGAAGAGAAAGTGTCATGGTCCAACTCGCGTATTATCAACACAAGCTCAAGTAAGGGTATGATGCCAACGTCAAGTTAAGGCTGCTGGCACCTAAAGACTTGGTATTGAGAAAGGTTTTAGGCACTGCCAAAAACCCAGCCTGGGGAAAGTTAGGGCCTAATTGGGAAGGGCCATATCGCATCACTTCAGTGGCTGGAATAGGTGCGTATCATCTTAAAGACCTAGATGGAAATGTTGTACCACGCCCCTGGAATGTAAATAACCTGAAAATGTATTATTATTAATGAAAGCTTTCTTTGTCACATTCTCTTCTATTACATTATCTGTTAAGTTTCCTATTATTATCATTTCTAGTATTAACAGAACCTTAGTCATGCCTGGTCCCTCGGACCACATACTTTGGGTAAATTAGTACTTAGCGACATCTTTCTAAGTGTTGAACAGAACCTTAGTCATGCCTAGTCTCTCGGACCACATACTTTGGGTAAATCAACGCTTCAGCTCACTTTTCTAAGTGTTGAACAGAACCTTAGTCATGCCTGATCTCTTGAACCACATACTTTGAGTAAATCAACACTTCAACTCATTTTTCTAAGTGCTAAACAGAGCCTTATTCATGCCTGGTTCCTCAAACCACATGCTGTAAGTAAATTAACACTCTCTATTTATTTTTTTAAGTGTTAAGCAGGTCCCCGATTAAACCTAACTTCTCGAATCACTTGCCTTGAGTAAGTTAATGTTCTTGGCTGTCTGCCCTACTTATTTCTTTTTTTTACTAAGTATATTGTTCATCTCCATGAGATTTAGCCTGCCCTACTTAAACCTAACTTCTCTATTTCTTTTTTTTACTAAGTATATTTTTTTTACAATTTATACATGTATAATCTATCTGAATTAACTGCGACACATTACTGTTAGCTTTTGCTGAAGTATTGGGCAGCAACAATTCACTACTGCCAACAACCTTATCAATTTTATGTCTTATCAGGAGGCAAAACAGTAACTACACTAATCAAAGAATAAAGATTACAGGGAAAAGGGGAAAGATTCATTAAATAAAAAGTGAAGTTTTTGCATTGATTAAAAGAAAGGTACATTATAAGCAATGGCTAACTGCCATAAAAAAGAAGTATAGAAAAGCAAAAATCCTAGAGCTATGCTTGAGCACGAGGAGGGTCTTCTTTGGTAGCAGCATCCTTGGCCTGTGAGTCAGCTTTCTTGGCTTTGGAGTCAGCTCCCTTGGCCTGTGAGTCAGCTTCCTTAGCCTTGGCAGCAGCTTCCTTGGCCTTGGGGTTAGCTTCCTTAGCCTTGGCAACAACATCCTTGGCTTTAGGATTAGCATCCTTGACCGGGAGGACAACCTCTTTACCTTTGGCTTCTGGCAAAGCTTTGGTCTCCTTACCCTTGCCCTTGTCTTCGGGCTGAGGCCCTCCTTAACCAGCCTCCTTACCATCAACCCCCTTGGGAGGAGGAAAGGAGGCCTGAGTAGTAGGGGGCTGCTCCAAGAGGGGAAGGGCAAGAACAGTGGGAGGAAAGAGCGCAACTGATTCCTCTTGGATGTCCTTCGGGTAGTAGATATTCTCAGCTAGCCTCCACTTGAAGGTAGTAGGGACTCCTACTCGGTTGAGCGCCTCCGCCCACACCTCATTGCAGTAGTCTCTACACACCCCCGCCAGCTCATCTGCCAGCCACATCTCCGTTTCTTGCACTCCATGTTCGTAGGATGCCCCCGCTACAACCTCAGAAACTTCCTTGGCCACCCAAGCTGCTTCTTTAGCCTTTTGCAAATCGGCCTTGAGATCCAGGACCAGCTGTCTTTGGGTGGCCAGCTCTATCTCGGTAATATGAAGCTTCTTACACTAGTCTTCGGCCTGTTTCTCAACGCTCTTCAGACCAGCCTCGGCACTCAGACGTGCCCTTTGCTCTTCAACCAGCTTGTTGGTAAGCTTCTTGCTTTTCTGTTCGGACACGCCTAAGGCCTTGTTGGCCTTGGCACGAAGGTTGGCCTCAACATTGGCTTCGTTCTGGGCATCATTGACCCATTCCTCGGCCACAGAAACTTCCTAGATGGCCTACACATAAGCAGCAAAGGAGTATGTTAGAAACAAAACAAAAGAGTAGGAAAAGAAACAAATAAAGTGGGCCTAGGGGTTTACCATGGCCAGGTCCCTCTTCAGGGACAGAAAAAGCTCAAGCTGCCTTACTTTCTTCAAGGCCTCCATGTCCTTGGGCAGCAAGAGGGGGCGCTCTAAGGTCTCAACCACATGATAAGTATGGCCTCTCTAGAATTCCCTGATTGATGAGTTCTAGGGCAATGCCGCGCCATCCAATTCCAACTTGGGGTTCCAAATTGGATGGCATACATTGGCCGAGTGCTCGGCCTCCCTGCTATCTACCAAGGACTCCCGCACTCTATCTTTGGTGACTTTCTACTGTTTCGAGTCCCTCGGTGGAGGAATTTCCCCCTCCTCGATGTCCTTCTCATTCCTCTTCTTCCTTTGCAAGTTTAGGTTGGGGAGTAGGCCGAGGGAAAAAGGAAGAGGGGGAGATGGGAGATTGGGGGGAAGTTGAGTCTTCGAGGCCTCCTTGGACGATGACCCCTTATTCCTCCCGACGAGGATGTCTTTCAGACCCTTTCTCAGGTTCAAGGTCATGATGTCCTCCTCCTCAGAGTTACTATCCACTCGGGCGACTATAAATTCGGGGGAGTGAGCTGCGGAGACTCTGTCAAGCTCGCCCTCAAAGTCTGAGACCTCAACGAGCTCTTCCTGCACTTCTCCTTCTTCCTCGAGGTGGAATTAGTCAATCTCAACCTCGAGGGTCAAACGTGAGGAGGCTGTTTCCTCCCTCAGAGCAGCTACTTCATGTTGAGAGCGTTGAAGAGGAAGGTCAACTGGAGGGAGGTCTTCTTGAGCCAGAAAACCGGGCTATGAGATGTCTATCTGGCGAATTCTAGGGTCGCCTGCCCTTATTGCTTGGCCCACGTCTTGGAATATGTTTGACAAGGGCTCGAAGTCCAGTATCAAGTGGATGGCTCGCAGTTGCCTATCTTCACTCACAAAAATCTCGGACCTCAGCACCCTGTTGAGACCCGCTACGTTAACGAGGTTGAGTCTGGAAGCGTCATGCCTTTTATCTGCAAAAACAGTCGAGGAGCAGACCATGGTCAAACCAACAAGACCCATTACCAAAGGAAAATGAAATATTAAAAGAAGGCATTGCAAAGCTAAGAGAACTAAATCCCATAACATGGGACCTAAACCTAGGGTACCCCACCTGGCTCTCCCTCCCGAGTTGAGCAGTGAAGACTGTCGTGCCACTCCCCGGAGGCAATCACGTAGTCGTCCTTCATGCCCTTGTTGGACTTGGAAAGACACGACATCGTGCATATGAACGACATCGTGCCATGTAAGCCCCATGGGAAGTGTCATTCCTCCTTCTATGAAAGCGATCATAGGAATGACAACCTCCCCTTCCTTTCTATCTGTGACTATTCGGTCTAGGGCACAATACCGCAGGGCTACTCCCTGCGGAATGTGGTACTTAGCCCTAAAGCCCTCCATACCGGCGGGAGAGTCTACATGGTGCTTAAACCTACCCATTTGGTTAAGCTAATAGGAAACGGACGAAGTTTTCAAGGAAAGGAAATAAAGAAGGGAAGGCTGAGGAAACTGGTCGAGGAGAAAAGATCCTAAAAAAGAAGAAACTTACAAGAATGAGCACGTGTGTTGCTTCTGATACTTCTTAAAGGTTTGAACTTTTTAAAGAAAAAGACTTAGAGATTTTAGAAGTTTGGGAGGCCTTGGAGGTTTGAGAGTTAGGAACTTCTAGAAAGCTTGAGAGTTTGTGAAATGAGGGGAAATAACTCCCCCCAGGCGCCTTATATAGGAGGCGAAATTGAGTAGGAGTTATCCCGCTCAAATTTCAAGAAGAAATGCCAGCCATAGGATCCACGTCTCACCGTTGAACGGGGAACATAGCACCGCCTGGAGCATTTAATGAGACGTCGTGGGCTCCAAAGCGCTAGGAACAATTACGGGATGCGCGAAACGACATTCTTACGTGTGGAAACCAAAGGAACATGAGGGTTTTATTTTTCAAAACATCAAAACCCCACTTTTCCCCTCGGATAGGAAGAGAAAACCGGAGTTTTGAGGGGCTATTGTGAGGACGCAGGCCCAAGTATATATTGGGCCTTGGGCCTTATCCGAGGAGGCACAGTGCTCCGAGAACAAATCAACAATGAACAGGGAGTGGGACTTTGAACTTCTCGAGCAAACTATGACTATAAAGGCTAGGGGAGGTGGTTCGAGGAGGAATATACCCTCGGCAAACAAGGCAAAGATCAAAAGGTGTGTCCAATCATCCAGAGTGATATTCCGGGAAGTCCTAGTGGTAAGGACCTACAATGTGAACGTACAGGATGGATGGAAGCTAGGGAGTATCTATAGGAAAGCTGCTACCACCGCATTGAATGCTCTACAGCTAACTCTCTGGCCGCATTTATGTGAAGAAGACCCCTGAACAGTGCTGCCTTGGTTGCCCCAACTCATAGAGGGCCTGTAAGGGTGGCCGATGGGGCAAGCTCTCAAGTGGTGGCTTGGATGATCGACAAGTGGAAGGCCAAGATCATTCAAAGGGAATTATATAACGTAAGAGGCCCTCCATGGAAAAGGGATCAAGATTCTAAGAGAAAAACACTGTAACCATTAAGAACGAAACTTGTAATCATCAAGAATGGAACTTGTAATCAAACTTAGAGGAATATATAGGATTTGATCTCCTCGGACTATGCCGAAGACGAGTTTATTTAGCTTAAATCAGTCTGTTTTCATTTTCTTATTATCAAAGCCTACTTCAATTGTTGTCTGATTCATTAAAGCCTAGTTTTCCAACCCACTCTCTACAAATTCATTGTATTGGGCCTTTTGGGCCTTAGTTCATCTATCCTCTGGGCTAAGGATCCGAATCCGGTCCTTACATATATATATATATATAAATATATTTTTAAGTTATTTTTTTAATATTGTCTTTTATTCCTCTTACCCCCTCTAATTTGAAATCTTGGCTCCGCTTACTTGATTGAATTTTATTTTCAATGGAAAGATAATATTGTCTGTACCTAAAAAAAAGAGACTATAGTGCTTTAATACTTTAATCTCCATCTTTTTATTATGCCACACATTATTGTGTTTGGATAAGAAATTTGGGATGGAATTTTACTCCAAATTATAAAGTAAGATTCCCAATTTTTTTTTTTTTTTTTTTTCAGGAGGACTAAGAATCTCATTTAGAATTGAAAGCAGTTTGTCAAGTATCTAAATCTTAATCCAAATTTCATGAGGAATGTATCATTTATAAATTTTATAAAAAGACCATTATTGTCATGATACCTACCCTTATTACTACTTGTCATACTGTCACCTCCACTATCACAAGCCCTTACTAACCTCCCTATCACCACCACCACAACTATCTGTCAACATTAGCGCTACACCAACACCAACACCACCACCACCACCACCATTAACATCAATATACCATAACATCTTTGCTACCAAACTGTTGTCACCATATCATTACCAATTTATCATGGTTTATTGTAACTATGATTCTCTAATTCTTAATTTTTAGTTACTCATTCAAAGATTATCATTCTTTTGAAAATTTTAAAACTTAACAATTCTTATCAAATACAACATATATATGTAAGCTCCTACGGAATTTGGTTGATAAAAATTGCTTGGCACGTTATTCATGAATGTGTTTCTGAACCCTGGATGGAAATATTAGATCGCGTAAGAACTAAGGAAACCTTCTAATTACATAAACTTACATATTGTGACATTTTTCATTAGTTACTCCATATTTTTCCTGGGAAAATTGCTTCATAATAAAATTGCTCCATATGCATTTAAATTTAAAACCAACCAATACAAATCGCCACAACTTAGAGGGTGAATCACTTTTGCTTTTAGTTGACATAATGCAATCCATCATCAGCAGCCTAAAAAAGAGAAATGTGGGCGCAAACCCCAAATTTAAGCAAGAGAAATGGTTACACTGGTATACATTCCTGTATAAAAAATGAACCATTTACATATATAATTCAATGAAAAGGTTCTGACCTAAAAAAATGCAAAAAATAAAATAAATTAGAATAAAAATAAATGAAGGCATAAATTCCAATTGACCTCTTTGACATAAATATCATCTCCACAAAATTTGCATACAACTTTAGCAGAGCAAGTTTTTGGTTAATATAACTTGATTTAGACCACGCTGAAGCAAGACGATGTTGACTAATTCCTTTCTTGCAAAATTGTTGAACCTTATATTGTAAGTAAAATAGCTAAACCGACCATGGTTGTGATCAGTGACCGCTTCCCCCTTTGCTGGGTCCAGAATAAGCTTGGTTTATAATAAAACTTTTCATGGAAGAAGAAGAAGATTGATCTTTGAGAACTCTCAAACCCTCAATATGCATGGAATAAGAGAGCAAGAGGGTGAAGATGATGATGAAAATGATATTGAAAGCCCATGTAAGAGAATGTCCCTTCATTATTTTTAGTAATCTTGGAGGCTTAAAGGTTTTTGGTGTGGTATAGAGCGAAAGGAGAGTCTAATATATAAGGTGATAGAGAGAAGAGAGGTGAGGTGAGGTGAGTTGTTAAAAGGTGTGTTTTTGTTTTTGACTTTGGCTATCGTAGGATATAGTTAGCGGTGGAGATGGGTTGTGTTTTTTTTTCTTTGATGTTTTGAGTTTGAAAACGTATAGCCCACGGTTTGACCATTGAAATGCACGCTTGGCTAGCGATGTGGAGGATGAAAGATATGAAGTCAATTTGTGGGACAAAAGGTGCATAAAATTTGGTGGGCTAAAAAATTGTTAGGCTACGGCATTTCCTTTACTTTTTGATGTATAATCTCTCTCTCTCTCTCTCTCTCAAAAACAAATATATTTTAGTATCCCTTTTCTCCGACTGATTGCTTTTATGACGGAGTAAGTGTTTCTCTTTTCCCCCAATGGCCCAACACTCAACCTACTCTCAGATATCCAACTTCCTTTTCACATTAAGAGGTTTGTCAAACACATGTAAGATGTAACCCTTAAATGAGCATTTTAATGTTTTGACAACCGACTAGTCACTAAAATGGGACAAATAATTCAGTATACATAGACATACTTTGCGTTTCATATAGGATTTCTGTCCACCTAGCTAAAAAATTGACATGTTTTACCATTCACCATAAAACATTAGCAATGATATAAAACATAAAAAATTTATTTAAAAAAAAAAACAGAATGACCACAAACACGTGGACACTTTTATTTGTGTAAAGTAACAAACACGTGGACAAAAACAAAGAAATGTTTGCACAAAGTCGAAGGCTAAAGCCACAGTAACCAGTATTCACACAAGTATAGATCGAAAAAGTCAAGACACGTACTATAAGTCGTAACTTGCATGCAATGTTTTTGGGTACCAAATTTTGAAGTCGTTGGCATTGAAACTGAATCCATAATGGAACAAAAGAGTCTACATTTCAAAAATATGACGCCTGCTATTTCATTCTATAATGGAACAAATGTCAAAGTATGTTAAAATTTGAGACAATTGAAACTGAACCCCTTAGTCAAATTATGTCGATACATCTAATTTTTATATACATCATAACACTTAAGTCAAACTAATACAAGTAATATACATTTTGGGATTTCAAAATCTAACAACAATAATCATATCATGCCCGAGTCAAATACAAGATTTATATTTACAAGTAATTGAGCAAGGGAAAACCTACCTTTATCCTTTTTACTGCAGAGCCTTTTGGCCCTATTGGCAATCTACAAACCGAAGTGCCTGCTCTTTTCTTTTCTTCTCTTTTTTTTTTTTTTTTTTTTTTTTTTTTTTTTTTGATAATTTGAAGTGCCTGCAATCACCTAATTAAGGAGAGCAAGTGGATATGAGGAAACTAATGAGTAACTAACTTCACCTCTAGTTTACAACCTGTGCAATACTATACAAAATATTAAACCCAACAAAACCAGATGGAACAAGAGCTCACAATTTCAGACAGGACTTTCATGTATTAAATACACAGATTTTCAAACTTCAACACTAGGTGCAGATTCGGACCAGGAGAGGCAGCGGCAATTCACAAGCTACTACAATCAAGAATTTCCAATAACTTAACTGCCATGCACTTCAACACCAACAGAACTGTAAGCAAAAAAAATTTCAAGTAATTCAGAACATGTCTTTACTCAAATGCACTTTATGAATGAGATGATCTTGGATATCACATAGTATCCAGCATTTTGAGTAATTTAGAACATGTCTTTACTCAAATACTCACAAGCAAGCCCAATGACGAACCTTGAAAATGTTTCCAAGATCTGGGTGTAAGAATCTTATCAGGGAGGTCCCATCTCTGCCTCAAGAACTTCAACAGGACAAAAAAAAATATTTAATTAAGGTCTCTAATTTTACCTACAAATATAATAAACTTAATTTATTCATGAGTTGGAATGTGAACCTGTTATGCTTGGATTGGGCCCGGTTATGAAGTTCATGAAGCTGAAGCTTGGGCCTAATATAGCTTGTTTCGAAAACGAGCTCAATGCTTGAACTGTCTTGTCTGGCTCATAGGATCGCAAGCATAACACTTTCATACAGGCCTCCAATTTATGGCTTTCTGTCATCCAAAATTTTATAAGATTTATAGAAACAAAAAGCCCTGAATAGGGTAAAAGTCTGTGTGTGTGTGTGTGTGAACAAAAAAGGCCTAAAGGACATGTATTTCAAATTGACAGGTTATATCATCAAAGATAAGAGTACAATCAATTATATTCTGGGATCTTTTGAATTTTAAATACATAGTAATAAAAAATTGACACAAGCTATAAGTGATTGATTTTAACAAACCGAGCAGATCTGGCTTATCAAACTTTGACGAACTGAATTAAGCATGGATTGTTGGCAACAGTTTAGCGCAAGGTCTCTGAATTATAAATAGTCAACTGGTACTATTCAACTTGGCTCATTTGCATCTCTAAAGCTAATGTTTTTTAAATTGGTAAGTTACACATACTCAGTGGGTCTAGAACCCACAACCTCACCCTCCAACCAATTATTATGGGAGAATGAAGTACCAGTTGAGCTATAGCTAATTGCTCATCCCTAAAGCTAAAAGTTAAAAGATTTTGATGGCTAAAATCACATTACCACAGATGAGTTCAGTAATTTATCTAACAAAGAGGGGGGAAAAGGATAAAAGTTCTGATGGCATAGTAGGGAAAAAAATCACAATTCTTTATATATAAATATATATATATATATATATATATATAAATACAAATCACAACTCTATAAATTACATAATGATGTAAAGGTTACATGTAACTAAACATCCATGCTTAGTTTCTTTTAATGCTTCTCCACTTGAATCTGAAATAAAAGTAAATGATTACATTTAAAAATAAAAAATAAAAAAATTTGATGACAAGAAAATATACCCCAAAAGTGACCATTCTCTTTAGCCTGTCAATCATCTATGAAGAAAAAAGAAATTTCTAAAAGGACAAAATATAGAAATAAAATGAAAAGACGAGCCTTTCAAGTGTTAAATATAAGTGACCTAACTATAATCGAAAGAAAAATATGTGCGTATTGACTACAAAGCCAAAAAGTCTATTAATATAATATTCGATCTACTGTTCAAACATGAAAAGGGACCACAAAGAATGCTTTGTGAGACAAGTTTGTGATAATCCAAATCAAAGAAAAGATAGGAGGAGGTCAACCGAGACAGCTTGATAATGGCTTTAATAAATGTCTTTTCTATTAAGTAGCAAATTCTACTCAAAGAAATGGAACTTAGGTATACCACAAATATAAAAAGGAAGTGCAAAAATTTTCAACTAAAACATACAATTCAAGTTATAAGCACAATAAAGAGAAAACATCCATGAGTAAAGAATAAATAATTATGCAATAGGACATGAAGATTTCAATATAATAAAAATGTTAGTCAGAAATAAAGTGGAGAGACAAAAAGATTCATAAAATTTGCATAGCCAACCCCAAGTACATAGAATGGACATAATCCTCTGTAAGTCTTGGCATGTATTTCCACCATAAAAGCGCAGTCTTTAATGATTGCAACATAATATTTCAAGTTACAATGTATGATGCACATACATTAGAACGATTAGAAAACTGACCAAGGGAATGCGTAGATAAACTCATACATACATACATACATACATATATATATATATATTTAATCATTAAGAAAATTGGTAAGTATATTGCTCAAGAAATCATACCACTCCCCAAATTTTGCATTGTGGTTTAAAGGTAATTATCCCTCATGAATTGCACAGTGCACCGCTTGGACACTGGAACAAGGTTAATCAAGCAGAGAAATCACACAATAAATGCAGCATTAATCCTTCAATGAAATATGCAAGTTTCCTCCATAGTTTTCTCCAACCAACGCCTGCAGGGTTGAGTTCCAGAAGGAAAAAAAATAAAAAATAAATAAATTATCATATCAAGAAAGATAGATTTATCATATCAATAAAGCAGTTCAGTGTTTACCTAATAGCAAGAGAGCAACTTAGGCAGTTACAAATTTATGACTATTTTTATTCAAACCAAAATGTAGAGGACAGCATTCAACTTGTATGAATCTCTTTACAGAAGTTCAATAGATCCCTTCAGAAAAAAAATTTCTTTAAAACATACACTAAGTCCAAATATGGATAGTATTTCCGAGGTGACACAATTGTAAGATAAATCTAGGAACTATTAAGCGCCTGTAACAACTCAGAGAAACCACAAAACACTGATGCTGTAGTAATCTACATTGTGGAATGCACATCCTACAAACCCAGTCCACTTCTGTCATACAACACACTTTAGTTTTTACCGCAAATTTGTACAAAAAGATTACCCAGTTTTTTCTATTTATTATTTATAAATATAAGTCAAGGTCACAAATTAGCAAACAGAAAACTTACGGCATAGGAAATACTTTTGGAAGTGAATATAAGGCAGTGATCCTAGCAGCTAAAGACACAAGTGTTTTACATGTATGTAAGTAGATGCTTTCACATACTACTTTTTTCCCTACCTAAGTAAGAAACATAACACTGTAATTTAAAGAGGCTTGTTTCATTTATCATCTGTGGCTAAAAAATATAATCATTCGTGCATTTAGGACTAATTCATTGCTCTCAACCATGTAATCTAAATAAATCTACACCTCCGGTTTGGAGTGTGGTTGATGCGGGATGCATAAGGAAAAATTTATTTTATTGAACTTTGGAGTCAAATGAAATTTTTATTGGTCAATTGTTTTTGATTATATCCTAATAGTTTATTAGGTTATTAGTATTTTATTTCCTAGAAGCAAAGTTATTTTTTTTAATTCAATAATAATTATGGTTTTCTATATCATTTAGAATTAGGATTTAGTAAGTCTATATAAAGGACTATAATGTACCCCTATTAAAGGGAGATTATTTTGATGAATAAAGTTTCTATGAAATTGTCTCCATGGTCTAGTACCAGCTCCAGCCAACCCTAGGTGCTAATTCTTGTTGGTTTTCCTTCATTTCGTGTTGATGTTTAGTGGTTTTCCTTCATTTCGTGTTGATTCCTAGGTCATCATCTATCTTTATTTTCCCTGTTGTAAAAGTCTAGTTTGTCCTGCATTAGTGCATACCACAATTTCATTGCCATTCCCTTCCCATCAACTGATATGAATCCACGTCAATTTCATTGCCATTCCCTTCCCATCAACTGATATGATTCCACATCATAGGCAATGTAGTTCTTAATTGTACAAATGCAATATGATCCAAATCATAGGCAACATAGTTCTTAATTCTACAATAGCTTCCAAACACAATGTTAGAGAGTTCCATCTTGATTAAGTGTAGGCCTTGCTATACTAGTTGGACCTCTCCAAACCAAAAACTTCAACTATTAGGTGAAGAGGCCCAACCAGTATATAATATATACAGGTCAACTAATTGACACAATTGATAAAAAAGGTTTAAAAATGCTTTACTACGCTGTAGTCTAGGGTAGGATTCAGTGAAATCCCTACACTTCTAATATCAAGTCCCTTTTATTTATAAGTCTATTTTCAAGTCTTATTGCACCAAACAACAATAAAAACTGAAACTGTTTAGAACCAGCAATGGGGAAAAAAATTTCTGAAGGGTCAAAAAAATATATAAATTACTCTAAAAAGCTGTTTTGTAATCATTTAGATGAACGGGAAAGCCATGGAGGCATGGAAAAAAATTATACAAATATCAGCAGAGCAAGTACCATAGAAAATCCTAATGTCTTAAGGCCTACATCTTGCAGATTTTTTGTTTTTTAGTCGGGACGTGTTCAGTTTAACTCAAAGAAAGTAGATGCAATTTATACATAGGACATCCTAAGTAAAGCCACAGCAATAATCAGGAAAATTGAGGTACTAACCTGAAGGTAAGGAGAGACTATATTGTACACTTGTATGAATAATTCTGATTTCATTGCAAACCTGAAGAATTTGAGTATCAATCAATATGCATGTAGAACAGCAGTTTAAGATGCTTGAAGAAAAAATCAGAAACAATCAATCCGGAACATAACATACAACAAAAGATCATGAAATAGCATCATTACCATATAGATGGTAGAGAATAATAATAATAATAATAATAACAATATAACATGATACAATATTTGTTCTTTATAGGTAATATTTAGTTTATTAAAAAATAAATACGAAAGGGCATCTCCCCCGTTCTATACAAACAGGGACCCTATAAATCAGATCCTATGATTTATAAGACCACTCAAATTTTGAAGATTAATAGTACAATCAAAGATTTAAAAAGAGGTGAAAAAGTATCAAATCCTCTCTTCAGGAAACCTATCACAATCTATTTGATTTTATTTGAACATCAAGCAAAGCGATCTGGAATACTCAAATTATCACCAAAGATGAGCATATATTCATCATTTCCAACAAATGTCAAATAATATTAAATCCAAGACCAACACCCATAATCAGCATTTTGTTGATCACAACTGTTTACTTTATATTGTACAACAACAACAAAGCCTTAGTCCAAAAAATTTTGGGGCCTGCTATGAATCCTCAACAGATTAGTTAGAGTTAACCACATGTATTTTTTTCCTCCATTCTATCCTATCTAAAGTCATGCTCTCTATTATCTCCTTAATTGACATGTCCTCCTTTTAGCCTTGACAGACAAATTACTGGTGCAACTTTCCAGATATTTAGAATAAGTAAAAATACAGAAGTTATCAATTTAAATGAAGATTTTTGGACAGAATTCTAGGCCAGTAGTTGGGAATATTTTCAACCCCACAGGAGTTTATTTGTTTATTTTAGAATGATAAATGGTTAAGAACCAAAATTCACAAACAGGAGAGCCAAATGTCATCAGCAAATGAGTTAAGTCCACATTTATGAGAATGATTAGATTACTACAGCTCCAGGTTAAAAAGTATTAGTCTGTTTCCTAACAGTTTCATTCACATTAACAACGCACATTCAAGCCTATAAGATAGAAGGGCCATCATGCATTGTGAAGTTTCTTTTTTTTGATAAGTAACAAAAATTTATTGATTCCAAATAAAACATCCTTGTACACCGGCAGTGTACATAGGGAGGAGTTCAACATCATGCATTATGAAGTTGATATATAGATGTTTCATAAACAGAATCGGAATACACAAAATACACTATTAGTTAAGTCTCAACTATAAGCCAGCCTGACTTCAGGTCATGCCACATTTTTTTAAACCAAGAACTTAAGAATTTACATGCAAAGACAACCCAAACCATCACAACATTCACCAAAAGATGTTATGTGGATCAAATTAGAAGACAGAAAAACCAGCGTCAGCTTTAGTGCCAAATGAAATGCTATTAAAGGAATATAACCACAGAGAAGGATAAACTATGCATGACAGAAAGAGATTTAGCAAGCCCCAAAGCAAACCTTTGAAGAAGACGAAAACAAACATAGATCTCTTCAATATCTAATTCTATCTTTAGTTTAATATACTGCTTCAGAAGCTCGCACAAGATGTACATAGCTTCATCCCAACCATCTTGAAATGCATCTAGTTGATGTAAAGATACAGAACTAATACGCTGCAGAATTGGAGATAAATTTCCAGTTGAGCCTGATTTGTAATACATCTCTGCAAGAATGTTTAATATCAAGCAATTGCTGACTTTGAACTTATCAACCCACTGTGGAGGAATTCCAACCCAAAGATTGTTGTCCAAGACAAAATCCTTTGATCCAGAGTTGTTCTCAGCTGTCTTGGTACCTAATGCTTCCATAGGGATTTCTGTAGGATCCAAGAGAACATTTGGAGAAAAGACTTGCATCCTGTGTGCAGGAAGATGCTCAAGTATGTCAACTTTCAATTCTTCAGGCAACTGTTGTAAAACCGCGGTATCTACTTGACTTAGAGAGGAAGGTATCAAATCAGTTTTCTTGAGTCCTGAAGCAGGAACAAAGGATTCTGCCCCAGAAACTGCCAGAACTTCCTTAGCTATATGCTGCTCTGCCTAGCAAAAAGTAACAGTATTGAATAACCATAAGCTAAAAATACTGATGTAAAATGCATGTAAATAGAGCAAACCTCAATCATTATTTCATTTTAGAACAACTGCAAAAGCAATACTCAGTAGCAATATCCTTAACTAGGGTTACAGCTTATGTATGGGACAAGGAAGGTAACTGAAGTGTTGTGTTTCTCTCATTTATCTTAAAGAACTTAGGAAAAGTATTAAAATGATAAACATAAACAGAAAGAGAAATAAGAGTACAGTAGATAGTTAGATAGACAATGTTCAAAATTAGACCCAATATACAGGTAACTATGTTCAAATTTTCTTTTTATAGCATGGTATTTATAAATAACAAATTTTATTATCTTATCTAAAGAACTACCCCATGCATTAATAAACACAAGGAAGCCAAAGAAATAGATCAAGTCTTACATGCAAACGAAAGTGATTCAGTGAATTATGTAACAGCGCTACTAACACTAATACCCTTAACATTCAATATTTGTCTAATAAAGGAAATCTTCAGCTGAAATCTTCTAAGGTGCAACGATTTCACTCCCTCCACAAAATCCACATCGACCATTCATGGGAGCTTTTAATTACATCACATTTCAAAAACTCACAACTCAATGTCCAGCATGACTGCATCAATGACTAAAAGAAATTATATTATTATTATTATTTTTTTTTTTTTTTTTTGATAGGTAATTCATTAAAAAATTGTGATCCCAATACACAGATTGTGTACAGAAAATGCACAAAAAAGATAAAAAGCATCAGAGAGCTAACTAATGTACAAAGAGACAAGAGTCCATGAAATCTAATAACCCCTCAACCAAGAAGGATACAAGTGGCAAAGTCCACTCATATAGCGTCTTCAAAAATAAAAACTTCAGCTTAGCAACACTGACATAAATGAAACAATGCTAGTACTTTGTCACTTAAGAATCTAGTAAGCAAGTTGCTTTCAAGTTTTTTCCAACAGACAACATGCAATGCAGTATTCTTATAAAATATAATAATAATAACAATAACAACAAAAGATTTTAGGGAGAAGAAATTGATTTCCAGAAAGATAACAACAAACCCGGGAAGAAAGGGGGAAAAATGTCAAAACCTTTTTAGAGGCACTTTAAAATAGAAATATGGCCATTTAACAGACATTTTGATATTGTGCAAGATGGATTATAAATTAAAGAAAATCAAAATTAAGATAAAAATATAAGTCTTGCAGAATGCAATAAATTGAAAACTCTTTCATATAATTTTGATAATAGCCAGTCAAGGGAAAAATAAAGCATTAAAAAGAGAAAATTCTTCTTCTTCTTTTTTCTTTTTTTTTTTTTGATAGGTACATTAACAAAAAAAATACCATGCTAGAAAGAGAAAATTCATGAAGAAAAAATACCCATTAAAAGAAAAGGAAAATCATATATATATATATATGAAATGTTACCTTATTTTCTACTGGAATTTCATTTTGGAAGACCATGCTAGAAAGGAGAGCTGCCTGCCCCTCTTTCATTGCACCTAAGCAAACAAATTCAACACATCCCTTATGAACTCAGAATTAGTAGAGAAACAACTAGTGATATCCTGGTATTATAAAAAAAAAAAAAAAAAAAAAGAGCCCTCACCTTCTATTTTTTCATGTGAATAAGCACTCAAAGTATGGTTGATATTTTCAGTTTTACCTTTATGTTTAGCAATCAAATCAACCAATTTCCCACCATATATTTCATTCAACTCTGAAAAAAGTTCAGGAGGAAGGCTCTTTAAAACTCCCATATCAAGATGACATAAAGGTGGCAGCACTGAAACCTCATTCAGACAAGCTGCACCATTGGAGGTATTACTGTCCATTTGAATTGAAAGCCCAACTGAATTACCACACAGCTGACCCAAAGTTTCATCTCCCTCTCCTTCACAACCTGTGAAATGGAACCAATACCAGAAGCCATAAAATTTTAGTTCATCTTCAACCAAATCAAGAATACAAAAAAATAATAGGTACATGATACATGGAAGACTAGGAAACAATCTGAAGCTGTCACATCAGCAAGGGCAGGCATATTTTGCCTGAAGTTTAAAATAATGTCTAAGTGGCTTGTTTTATAAATTCAGCAGTCAACACTTTCCTGTTTTGAATACGATTACATAAAACCTTCCACATTAGATAATTAGCTAAGAACTTTGGTCGGAGAGGACAAGACAACTTACAAATTAGCTGCATGGGATCTGATGTCAGCAAACATTATTTAGTCAATTTCTTCTGCATTATAAGTATTGTAAATATTTTTCATGTTTAACTTATTTCTAACTTCAAATGAAAAAAAATACTCGATGTACTTTTTTTGAAAGTTTTTTTTTTTTTTTGAAAGTATACTCTATGTACTGATCATATTAAATCCCAACACTGATCAATAACATAAGGCTGATACTTTGGTACCAAGAATAGATATGAAAAGTGCTCCATAACTATGTTAGTATACATGAAACCCGTATTCCACTAGAAAGAAGAAATGTAAAGCACCAAACTCTCTCACTCCATACATGTGCATTTAGTGACGAAAATATGCAATGTGCTTTGTTGATATCCAAAGAGATCTGAATGACTTCAATTTTTTTCTCTAATGAAAACTTTATTAGTGAACTTCACCAGTCAAATTTTACAGTCTCAGTTTGTTGGATGCCTAATCTGCCGTTTAAAATCATATTCACTTATGAAATTTTTTATTAACATGGACTTCAGATAAATGCATGTCTAGAATGATCTATTCTTACAGTGTCAAATTTATTTATTTCTCATGTTTACCCAAAGAAATAGAACAAAGAATGGTTAATAAAAAACCATACAACTAAGTCTCTCTAGGTGAGTTAGCTTTTAAAAATAAAATGGTTAGCAAAAATATACTGAAACAAATGGGAACAGTGGTTTAATTGCTAATACCATTTCCAACTGTACAAAAATTAATAGTCAAGTAAACACAATTTAGAATTATATCACCCAATTACCTTGATTAGAACTCTCTTTGGCTACATAATTGTTCTTGCATAGTTCTTCTGTTCTGGCTGAGGCAGAGGTGAGCCATGATTTCAAAGAATTTCTTTCAAGCCCTTTGAACAATGAAGCAACAACCAGATTCACTATCAGTCAGAATAAAGTGATGCAATCCAGGTTGAGGGTTGGGGGAGGGGGTTGTGTAAACCACATTTAGTCTTTCAATAGGCACACTAAACAACAGTAATGCAGATTTGGTAAGCATAATGGATGTGGGAACTAGGTTCAAGCAATAAAACACATACCTTGCTTGGAATTCTCTGTGCTTTCAAGCCTGGAAACTTGCAAGCCAACACCCCGAATCTCCTTGACATCTATGTAAAATTAATGAACATAAAGATGTTAAAAAAAAAAAACATACTATGTGATAAAACTAATCTTAAAACTCAATTTACTATTATCCAGGAGGAAAGTATCAAAGCGGTCACCATGAACCCTCATGCCATATAGTAGTTAATATATAATGGTCATAACCAGGTTACAAATCTCAGCCAACCTAAACAAGTCCTCAAGTGACAAACATAGTGACTAATGATACAAACATTTTTGTATACTAAAAAAAAAGTACAGTTACAGTGCCAGATGAAGAATCAAATGAGAAGGGGCAGAGAGAGAAGTGAAAATTTTATTAATTTAATCAACAATTAGTTTTATAATAGAGATAGCTTAACATCTTGAACATAAAAACCAATTAGACCATAATTTTTGCCATTTAATAGAGAACACAATATAGACAAAGGCAACAATCCATTGGTTTTTGAACCCAAGCTGTCAAGGTTTGGAGAATCTGAAACTCCAATGGGGCTTCCACATCAGGTTCCATTTCAGGTTCAAGTCAACCTACTTATTTTGGTCAATTATCACAATCTTGTTTCTCATCAACTCTCAAACCCATCTTTTTAAGTCAAACGAGATGAGAAGCATCAAGGGAATCAAGACTGTGTCAACCAATGGCAGAGCAGCAGAAAACCACAGTAGAAGAGTTGGAATCAACCAATCCACCATGCAATATCAAGGATCAACTACAAATGGTGGTCATGTTGAAGGGGAACCACAATTGCATTCCAACCCACAAGTGGCGTTGAATTTAGATGGCGGTAGAAGAGAGACAATTCCAATGTACAACTTACATTAGTTTCGACGATGACTCTAATTGTAAGTTCCAAGTCCCAAAAGAGGAGGAACACACTTCAGGGAAGGAGTTGTTCTCATAACTGACCCAAACCAGCCTTTCAGCCAACCCATTTTAACTAGTATGATGAAAGTTTTTTTTTTTAATAAGTTAGTATGATGAAAGTTGTAAGGAAGATACGAGATATTGATGGCACAACCATAGCATGGCTAGAGAAAGAATATCCTATTTGGAAGCCTAAGAATATGTTATTTGATTATTTAAGAGTCAAAGGTATTTTTTAAAATTCTACAATGGTTGGGTAGAGGCCATAATTATGGGCCATGGGTTTTCTTTTATACATAAGTAAGTCTTATTTAGTTTATGGGTCTTGTGAGCTTTGGTTTAATTCAATTGGGATTTGGTATAGTCAAAATAGAAGACCTAGTTCTACTAGTAGAAGTTAAGAGTAGGGTCTACATAAGTGTCTTATTGTACTCAAACAAGTTAGAGTTGATTAATAAAATAATTGAGTGTTCTATGTATTAAGGCATGTTGGCCTTAGCCTTTTTTTTTCCTCCCTTTCTCTTCTTTCTTTCTTCTTTTCTTTCTCTCAGGTACTGTTCACGATCATGTTCAAAAGTACTGTTTATGTTACCATTCACTGTATACAGATTTTACAAAAGTTCCATTCTGTTTCTTTTCCTTCTTTTTTCAGGCATAAATCAAATATTTACTCCATTGAACCTTAACTCTTCTTAGAGGGTTTTATACCCAAGATCCACAAATTCTCCTAATCCTAAACCCACCACAATCAACTCAACTATAGGGGAATTCTCTGAGTTCATTTTCAATTTTGATTCTTTTCCTTCTTTTTTCAACCATAAATCAAATATGTTCTCTTTTCAACATTAACTCTTTTTCTAACGGGTTCTAAACCCATGATCCACAAATTCTCTTAATCCTAAACCCACCACAATCAACTCAACTATTGGGGAATTCTCTGAGTTCATTTTCAATTTTGATTCTTCTCCTTTTTTAAACCATAAATCAAATATGTTCTCTTTTGAACCTTAACTCTTTTTCTAAAGGGTTTTAAACCCAAGATCCACAAATTCTTCAACCCTAAACCCACCACAATTTGTTGTACGTCAGATATCAAGGTAGACTCTACTCTAAGTGAGCCAATTTTCTGCTAACCCTTGAATATACATTCTATTGAAGCCTATGAAGAGACATTCCACTGAACCAGATATTTCAAAGTGGGTTAGACAGATGACCAATGGATTCAATAGATATATGGGGGTGTCATGCAAAGACTTCGAAGACTATGAGGAGAAAATTCTAAGCTTATTTGTAGCAATTGAGGCGAAATGGAAAAAGAAGGGAGCAAAAGGATATCCTCTAAGATCAGTTGACTAGGCCACTGAAGGTAGAAGAGATCTGAAAATATAGAGTGATCTTTAAATTATAAGGTTAAAAGTGATTTTCTAGTAAGAAGGGGTGGAGGTCCAAATTATTTCCAATAAAGCCAATGGTGACAAAAGGATGAGAATCAGAAATTTACTTAGATCACGGAAGGTTGACTTGGTGTGCCTTCAATGGACAAAATTGGAGCTGATATTCAAAAGTGTAGAGAGAAGCATTTGTGGTAACAACAAGTAGACTGATGCTATTTGGGTGCAAAAGGGGCTGCAAGTGGTATATTATTGCTTTGGAATAGAAGGATTGTAGAGAAACTTAGAGAGTCTACGGGAGATTTTTCTGTTTCTTAAAAATTCAGAAATGTGTGGAGGGCCAGTTTGAGTGTGCTTTTGCTAGTGTGTACAGGCCTAATGGGATATAGTGCAATTCTATATGAATCTGTACAATGAAGACGTGAATCGGCGGCCAAGGTTGAACGGCCTTCCTTTCAATCACATCAGTGAAAAGCAGGCTGTATTAATAAAGAGAGCTTTTGAGGAAAGGTTTTTGAGGTGGTGAAAGAAATGAAGAGACCATATGGATTTTCTTTGGCTTTCTTCCTAACTTGTTGGGATGTAGTAAAAAATGATAACATGAGTTTGAAAAGATTCTTAATGATACATACTAATGAAAATAAATAAATAAATAAAAAATTTCTTAATGATACATTTATTGCACTTATTCCTAAGAAAATTTGGGCTGTGGAAATTAAAGACTTTCAACCTATTAGTATTATTGGTGGGGTCTATAAGATCATTGCCTAGGTCCTAACTAATATGTTTAGGTTGGCATTACATAATAACATCTTAGAATAACAAAAAGCATTTATTAAAAAGAGACAATTTAAAGGCTCAATTTCAATTTCCAATGAATGCTTCTTAGATAGTAGAATCAAATCAAGAGTCCGGGGGATATTTTGTAAATTGAATTTGGCGAAAGTATGTTATGATGTAAATTACGGCTTCTTATTGCCTATGTTGAGGTGATGTCAGTTTGGTGAAAAATGAAGATTTCTATTTTTGTGCTTCGAAGTGGTATCAGGTCTAAATATCAACTTGGACTAATAATATCCTTTTTTTTTTTTTTTGATAAGTAACTTGGCTTAATCATATCTAACCAATGTATACTTCCCATATACATTGATTGCGCTCCTTTGTGCCCTTAATGAATTTTCTTTACTTACCAAAATTAAATTAAATTTAGAGGAAGCTGACTTACCCAAGTGGAAGGACCCAAAAAGCTGCTTTGTTATCCTTTGAAGTACTTCCACATCATCAGTAGCAACCGGAACCTTTAAAACATCAATTACTATTATAGTTTGAACTCAAATCCCCAAGCCAAAACCATTTAATGATGCAAAATTAGCTCTATATACACACATAGATATGCATATAAAATTATGTCAAGTATATTTCTACCGTTGTGGAGTGACTGAGATTTTCGCAATCTCCATGGCCCATATACTTTATAGGCTCCTCGGCATCTTTTCTTCTCTTTTTTATCTAAGATCAATGAATCACATAAACCAAAAAGTTTTCAAATTACTTGGATCCCATAAAAGACAAGAAGCTCCTCAAAATATTTAAGGCATAGTAACCTCTTATAAAATTAAAAGAAAGATAAATAAATGAAGCCCATTCAACTTGAATCCAGTAATAAATCATTCAAAGCTAGTAATGATAAAATATATTTGAATGATACATTAAACAAAAATATGACACCTTGAGGGTAAAAGTGCGCCCTTCCACTCCACATCCTTGCAAGCGCAACGAAACCTCCTTGCAGAGGTTTGAGAGGAAGTTTTGAGCCTAAATAAGCACTATGTCAATAACTATTCAAATTTATTAAAAACAGAAATGTGATAATTAGCTTCAAAGTGCATCAAAATACCAACATCTTTCACATCCTTGAACCTCACACCCCAATTCACTTCAGCACCTACAGATTTGCTTTCCTGCAGATCACATCTCTGATAAGCAAGGCTGAATGATGGCAAATGAAAAAAAAACAGAAGTAAAGAATATTGATCCGAACAAGAATGCTAAATTCAAGTTAGTTGGCTCATATGGGCTGTGACACCTCTTGTCACCAAATCATAAATGAACTTTAGCATGATGAACAACCGTTGTTGCAAACAGGTGTTTAAACTATACAGCAGTCCATGTTCTTTGTCAAAGTATTAGATGAAGATAAGAGATATACAATTTTATTGGCCATTGTGATATATAACAAAAGGAAATAACTTTTTTTTTTTTATAGATAACGTAAAATAATATTAAAAAAAGTGCCAAACCAAGTACATTGGGGATGTACTATGGGGGCACAAATCAGGAACCAAAATTACAACGATCAAGTAAAACAAGAAGGGAAGAACAAGAAAAATGAGAAAAGACCACACTCCAGTCAAAGAGAATGTGCAAGAAAAAAGACTTAAACTCTCGCAAAGAAAGTTCACAACCCTCAAAACTTCTAGCATTCCTTTCATGCCAAATGCACCATATCAAACAATGAGGCAGTATTCTCCAAACATCTATGTTGAGATGTCGCCCAAACTTTCCCTGCCAAGATTCAAAAATCTCAATAACTGTATGAGGCATAACCTAGTGGATACCAAACAAACAGAATACCAGTGACCACAACTCCCAAGCTATGGGGCAATGAAGCAGAAGGTGATCCACTGACTCCCTATATCTCTTACACATATAGCACCAATCAAGCACAAGCACACGTCTTTTACGAAGGTTGTTTGTTGTTAAGATCTTACCTAAAGAAGCAAACCAAGAAAAGAAAGCTACCCATGGAAGAACCTTCGATTGCCATAACATTCTCCAAGGGAAGGATAAAAGGGTAGAAGGGTAGAAGGAACGATAAAATCCTCTAACCCCAAAACCTCTGCTCTTTGTTGGCTTCCAACAAACCTTGTCGAGACCAAACCCCCGCACAGTCGAAGAATAGACCATACCCATAAACCGATCAAAACAAAAGGAAAAAACTTACTACACACACGTTAATATACAAACCTTTACACACGAAAAAGCAACTGAAATCATGTCCAACTTGAAAATCGTGACTTCAAGTCACAATTTCAGTTTCTTTTTCACGTGTGTGTAAAGGTGTGTGCATTAGCATGTGTGTAATAAACACTACTCATAACAAAAAAGTTCAAACAAGATCAAAATCCAAGGAATATCACAAACAGCTGGGAACCACGCCTCATATTGCAGAGGTCACTGTTTCAAGTCTACCTTTCCCCCTTCCCTTGGGGTCACAACTTATCCCCCAAAAAAAATTAGATAAGATCATATTTTCCTGATTAACAATCATATACTTAACTAATCACAGATAACAGCCAAGTACAGCACCTAACTAGTGAAAAGAAAATATAGATAACATTCCATTCATAAAAATGCAAGAGAACTAACATGACACTCACTACAGATATTTGAAAAAGTATTTGTCTATCTTAACCATAAGCTAAAAAGAAAGACGTTATTTAAACTCAAAACTATATAGTTAATCAATATCGTGTTCTTTGCCAAACCTGAATTAACCCAACCAGCCGATTATCTACTCCCCTGCTATAATTCCATAGCATCTCCCCAGTCTTCAGTCCAAAGTCTTTTTGAAGAGAGTCCTGGAGATGCCAAAAAGGTGCAAATAGTGGAATACTTGAACATCACCACAATGTAAATAATAAAATTTCAAAATAATTAGTCCAAAATATAGGAAAAGCCAAACTGTAAAGCATTATCAATAAACCTCCAAAGGTTTATTGTCTAGTATGGAATTGCAAGAAATACAGCTGACTAGGATGCCCCTTAATGATAGCTCACAGACCATTCTGAGCATTACCAATTCTTAGGATAGCCAAGGGGGAAAAAATGATTTACCCATGACCCACAGACTTCTAGAAAGATAACTAAAATGAGATATGTTTATGCATAACATAACACCAAATCCCAGGACATTGTCAGCTTTCAAGTTGGCATAAGGGCTGACATTGTTTTTTTATAGGTAATTTACACACACCTAATGGGCCTTGAACCCACGAACTCACTGTGCACCTTTCGCTTACAAAGGGAGAAGGTGTCATTTGAACTAGAGCTCATTGGCCCACATAAGTGCAGACATAACACATCTAAACCAAAATGAAGACGTATAATGCAGCATTTTCATAGGGTATAAAGAATGAAAAAAATATTCCTTAAAGGCCAAAATGAAGCAATATTATCATTTTAGGTTATACAACAGGAAAACAAATCAAGATTTTACTTCTGACATACTAGATAAACTCTAAAATCTTCTTTATTTGCTCCTAACTCTAAGGACACAATTTTCCCTATTTGATATTGCCTCATCACATGGAAAGCCATATAGAGAGGTTATGAGACATTGCAGGGATCACCCCATCCGCCTTTTCCTTGGAAGGCCAAGGCCCCTTGGAGAATTTCTTTCTTTGTGTGGACGGTGGCTCGGGGGAAAATTCTCACTTATGAGAATCTCATCAAGAGAGGTTATTCAATGGTGAGTTGGTGTTGTATGTGCTGTTGTAGAGGGGAGACTGTGGATCACCTCTTGATTCATTGTAGTGTGGCTTCCAAGTTGTGGAGTTGTATATTCAGGATGTTTGGGGTTAAGTGGGTTTCACTAGAGAAGGTTCTTGATTTGCCATGTGGGTAGCAATGTCAAGGACCAAATTCATATATATGTTTGATGTGGACTATATCGAGGGAACGAAATCGGCGTACTTTAGAAGATGTGGAGTGCACGTCATCTCAATTGCAAGCACCCTTCATTAGTTCTATTTATGAGTGGCCTTTTGTATCGGGTCTTACTGATATTAACTCTATTCACTCCTTCATAGAATCAATCCATGTGTAGATATTTCTCTCATTGTAATTCTTTAGGATACTTCGTGCTTCTTGTCACTAAGTAGTCTCGTTTCAATAATATTATTTTACCTATCAAACAAAAATATTGCCTCATCACATGGTGAGTAGAAACCTTAAGAATTCAATGTCAAACCAAAATTTAAGCTTTGAAAATTGTTCCTGAATTGGAAAGAAACTTTAAGAAATAGACATAATATGTACCAGATGTTTATGCAGCAAATTTGGGGCATTAAAATCAATGATTAGATTTTAAAGTAGGGCTTCCTAGTTAAGAAAGTATAAATAGGGTCTCAATAAACAATCAATTCACTCTCGAATCATTGGCATACTTGAATAGTCATTTGACTTTAAAGACTCAAATGCAAACAGATGTTTAAAATTTCTAAACCCCTGTCCTGAACTTAAAAGGTAACTTCAAACATTCTTCAGACCCTAATAACTTGTATTTAAATCTTTGGAAGAAAGATTAAGGGCTTTAAAAATCTTCTCTCTAAACATTAGGGTAGTTCAGTACACCTTAATTTGAGTTTATTTCTTACATATTAATACTTAATTATTTCAGCATTTCCTATTTCAACCTTTCAACCATGTTTGATTATTATACTTGTATCTCCTTTCATTTTTGAGTTTCCTAGGCATATATTGAATATTTTTTCCCCATCTATTTTTTTTATATAAGTACTGATGTAGGGGATGATGACATGGCCAAGTATGCCACATGGCAATGGTAATGACACGGCCAAATATGCCATATGGAAATAGAGATACCATGGCTGAGTATTCCACTAGGAAAATCTTATTCCCATGCATGAAGACCTGGCCAAAACATGTGTATCATGTGGTTAATTGTTTTAGACATGTGGCTATAGTTTATTTTGATCTTATTCCCAATATACCCTTCCCTTTACTTTATTCAAATTTAAACTTTTTGAAAGTTTGTAAGGGCAATTTTGAAAACTTATATATTTCTCTTTGAAAGACAAAGCATTAAATGATGTTACCTTCAAAAGTAAAATTTCTAAACTCGACAAACAAAATGTAATGGAGGGAGTAATAAATGAATTGTACTATAGATTGAAGGAAAACCTTAAGTGTACAATATGTGTGCAAAAGGTTCACCAAAATAATACATGCAAAATTCAACCATTCTAATTTGATAATCATAAAACAAAATGGAGAGGTTCACCTAATTTAACCATTTTGGCAAATGAAAAGAAAGGAAATATCAGTAGTATAAAAGACCTTGGAAATCATACGCAACTGTCCACAAGTCCAAACATTTTGCTTCTTCAACTTCTCCTCTAAAACATGCCCTATCCCTGGAAGTGCATTGATTGGAAGTTGACTTAAATAATCATCAACCTGAAATTCTCAAACTACGTTAGGCAATCTGCACTAACCCTGAACTTCTATTTATAGTTTTACATGATATTTGACAATAGATAGAATAACAAAGTCAACAAAAAGTCACAGCGAGCAACTATGGGCCTCAACCTGGAAAATTGCAACAAGGAAAGATAGATAGAAGGTAAAAAAAACATCCAAGTCATCCTTACTTACCACCCACTTAAAAGTGTTAAAACAAAATTCAGTAACAAAAATTGTAGTGTGGACCAAGGACCAAAGGCATTAGCTCCATCAATAATTTTGTTTTTAAACCATATCCAAGCTTATGAAATAAGGTATATTACCAGGTAGAATAAAAAAATAAGTGAGAACAATTTATAAAAATAAAAGTAACAAAAAAGGCATAACTGAAACTTAAAGCTTATAAGGTGAAGTAAATCCAATTTCCAAAGAAACATCAACAAGCATAATTGAAATGGAAGTGTTAGGGGTAAAAGATAACAACATGCCCATTGTATATGACATAGCAGCAATATAAATCTCAACAGAGAAATTCAATGAATGAAACGGAAAAAAGGATAAACCAAGTTTTCAACCATTTACTATAATTCCATAAGAACAATAAGTTCTCATGGGATTGACAAGGATGAAATCAAAATGTCCATGCATATATTGAAAGCACTTGGTGCAAGATACAAGCAAAAAAATTAATGCAGCCTTCTTGATATCATTGCCATTCTTATGTTAAGCTCCTGACACGCACTTTATTCCAAATGTCCCAATATGTTATAACAACCCCCCCCCCCCCCCCAAAACAAAAATATAAGATAAAAAACTTCACCAAGGGGAAAATTTGAAAAGAATGTCAACCACACCAGATGTAGAAAGGCTGAGCTAGTTCAACTGATTGAGAAAAAGAGTTGACTAATGGAAGGTCCATAAGAGGTATTTCCGTCAGTATTGAAGACATTTGATTCAACAATTATCATCAACTCTTTCAAATTTCAATTATAGATCCTTAGTAGTCAACATGAATATTTAGACAATAGACAATGAGTTGAAGAGATGCAAAGTACCATATATATGTTACATAAAAGATGAGGTAAATTTTATAGAGATGGGCATCCATGGGCCAAAAATTTAACCAGGCATCCTTTGATGATAATTTTTTTGAAGAGAGAGAGAGAGAGAAGAAACCTCAAATATCAACTACTCCAGGCACCCAGCTTCAAATCTCTACATATTCTAATATACATGTTTAAAAATAAATACATGAATAAATTAAACATAAGCCCTGGCTCATAGAAGCCTCATGCAAGCATCCACTAAGAAAATAGAGAGGGCATTGCCTTCTTGTGCTTGAGGAAATGAAAACAAGAATCTAAGATGCCTAATAATTTAACAACAGAATTAATATTTAAAGTAGTTCTTAAATAGACAATGAGAAATTTTCAATTTAAACTTAAATGGCTGCCAAATATAAGATAATCTACAAGACTCGAAGGCATGCAATCCCAACATAATGATAAGGCTTTTTTTTTTATAAGTAAAAAATAATTTAAAGCTGTTAAAATGCTGTGCTTTACATACTTGAAAATTATCACATTTAGACATACATACACAACTTATGAGCATGCAAATTTTCCCAAAACACACCCTTTCAGGAGGAATGTAACATTGACCATCTGGTTTTGCAGTTCTAGTGGCAAGGCGAGCCATAAGCATATTCCCAGCAATACCAACACTAGCAGTGCATCTGGTAGTCTCAAAAATCTCTTTTCTTATTTTTGAAGCTAGAAGCTGGGGATCCCCCACTGAGTCAGTCACATCTAAAAAGGCTTCATCACAGCTTACAGCCTACATTCCACATCAGTTAAAATATTAGCAAGACAACAAGTGAAAACTGATATGCACAAAATGAATTCATTTTTACAAGCAGACCTGCACTTTGTTGCCATGCTTATGCAATACGTTATAAAACTGATCAGCTACCTGCAAATTGTCCAACAGATTATGTGCCACCAATAAACCCAATAAAAAAAAGGAAGATGAAAGATAAAAAGCAACGCAATTGGAAGAAAATAGAAAGCCAACTTTCACACTCTATGAGAAATTTATTTGGACAGGAAAATTAAATGTTCAAGTGTATGGTTTACAGCTTACCTCCTCATAAGCTTCAAAGTTGTATGGAAAAATGACCAAGTGGGGACAAAGAGCCTTGGCATTTCTAACAAACATTCCAGCCTTAATTCCTATAAGAATAAAAATATAACTTATATGCAGAATAGAAACCCCCCAAGAAGGTGGTAAGGTTGATTGAGATAGAGAGAACTTAGCACAAACCAACCATAATCTCGAGCAGAGTAGTTTGCAGATGAAATTTCAGCAGTTCCTTTCATGTTGTCTGAATGGCATACAGCAACAGGCTTATCTCGTAATTCAGGATGGTTCCTGATGACAACTGAGACAAAGAAGCAGTCCTGGAGAAGCAAATCAGAGTATAGAGATTACCATGTCAGCATTACATCCATTCTTACAGGCTCAAATCACATTATTCTAAAATTGGTAAACTTAACAACCATATTATATCAGTCTTTAGAAGGAAAACAATAAACACCCAAAGGCCAAAGTTATATTCAACAGCCAAGAGTATAGAGATTACCATGTCAACATGCATAATGGCAGTCTTCAGAGGAGAGGCTTTAATATTAGAACTTGTGCAATTAAACCCATTAGACAAGCTGTGAAAACGTTTACGGTATCGATTTCTCCAGGTGCCTATGAAGTGCAGCCTTGAGTTCTGCAGAAATTATAATATGGTCAGAATATGACCTGAAAATGCCCCAAGGCAGATACACACAAAGTCATACATAACATGATGCAACAAGATGTTCCGTCTGGTAATCATTTGAACACATCAAGTAAACAAACTTATTGAAACACATAATTATTAAATATACAGCCAATATTTCTTTTAACCAATTTGCTTTCCTATTCATTACCTTGAAATAATTTTCCACAAAATTTGGATCCCCAAGAGTTGAATGACTCTGATTAGAAGGCTCACTGACCATTGAACTTGGTGAGCCTTTCATATTTTGGTTGTTTATGCAGTTGCTGCTAACAAGTGCAGCGGGTTGGTAATGACTTGACTGCAGATCATTTTTTACACTGCTCTCATCTTCTGCGTCAATATCACTTGGTATTCCCATAGCCACTTCACAGGGTTTGCCAGAACTGCTAGCTGTCTCCTCAACTAATGATGCATTAGAGTTCTCATTCACAAGATCATCTGATTCTCTACTAATTTGCTTACGGTGCTCAAAGGGTTCACTCACTTCAGAAAAATATGTATCACCTGATGTACCAACTTTTAAAGACGAATCCTCAGCTTCAGGATTTACTTGACAAGGTGCATGAGTTGAGGCACTGTTGGAGACTGAGCTTCTTTTCAGAGTAAAAAATGATGACAACTTTGGTTGGTTATTAGCAAGCTGATCGAGTTGGTATGGAACCCCTGGAGATAGCAAAATCAAATCCATAGCAAATTAGATAGATGAAGAAGAAGAAAAAGAAAATCTTCAGAGCATGACCACTACAGAGGAATATAGCACTGAAAAATTCTCACTCTAGCCATGTTGAGGAGACCAAGCCTCTTTTTTCCACTGCATTTAGTTTGGGTCTCTAACAAGGTATTTTGTCAAGAGAAATCCAAATTTATAAAATGCATGAACTTACAACTCAAAAGTTTATTGGCAGCAACAGACTCCAAAATCCATGCGGGTTTTACCACAGGGAGCCCACGGCTAAAGGACCTGAATTGAAATTACAAACAATAACAATCACAACGATTTTAAAAAAATAAATAAACAAACACACACACATTTGTAAGAGTTTGAAAAAAAAGTGAGATAAACCTCAAATTCTTAATTTTACTATCAGGAAGATTACTGCAGATGATATGGGTTACACGACGTCTTGAAAAGTAATTCTCAAATCTTCCACCATGCTTTAACATGTAGCCTCGCAGTTCCTGAAATAGCTTACTATAATTAACAGTGACAAATGAAGATGTAACAATAACCCTTGATTACTAATCTATAACACTAATAATAACTCCAAAATTTATCAAATTCCACTGTTCAGTTCCTAAACCCCACCCCACACTTGAGTTCAACCTATTGAAATTAGTGTAGAAGAATTTTTAAAGTCATTGTCCTGTTTTTTAAATAATTCAAAAGGTTCAGAGTTCAGACCAAGAACTGGAACAAATTTAATATAAAGCCTAAGTGTCCAACTTTCATATCTCTTTTTTACTATTCTTGTTTTTTTTTCTCAGCAACCAAGCACAGTTCAACAGAAAATTATTATAAAAAGCGATTGAACCTGACTGGAAGGAACCGTGAAACCATCGACAAAGATGGAAACCCCATCGAATATAGGCTTCACAGAACCCGAACCACCATGAGAAGAAGTCGAAGCTTCGGCTTCAAACTGGTTCTGAAGTTTCCTATTCTTCTCCACCATATAACTACATTAAAAAAAAATTGTCAACAACACCATCAAAAAATCGCAATCAAAACACAAACACGAAGTAACAAATTCAACGGTGCTTGACATGAAGAAATTCCAATTATTCTCAACCATAAAATCATAAATTTTCAAAAATTGAAGAAATGAGAGAGAGAGAGAAAAGAAGAACCTGCCGAAATTGGAGAACGGTGAATTGCTGAAGGAGGAGCGAGACGAAGAGCGAGAATTGGAGCCCCAAGCGACGCCTAGGGTTTTCTGACTGGTTTTTTTCTTCTTATTGGAAGGGTTTGAATTTGAATTTGAAGAGGCCGAGTTACGGTTATTATTGAAGCTTCTTTTGGCCGAGTTGTCTGAGCGAGTCGATTCCATGCTCATTTTTCTTTGGAGAAATGAAAAGAGTGTCGAGCAAGCTTTTCAACGCAAATGCTTTTCTTTTTCTTTTTCTTTTTTCCTGTGTGCGTGAGAGATTTAAATGAAGCGGCAAAATGGAGCTTCTGTGAGATATATATAGTGGAGGACCCAACCAGTCCCATATGGTTACGGGTTACCTAATGGACCATGATTCATGGATAGTTAGTTGTGCTTGGGTCGGGTACATGGTCAAATTACTACCCGAGTAAATTTTAGGTCGCAACATTTTCACAACAAATTATACATAGCAAATCGTTGTTGATTGATAAAAAGTAATGTCAGTTCTAGGCTAATATTAAAACAAATAATAAGTTACTACCAAAGATTTGTTGTAAAATTATTGCATATTTAGCATTACTTATTTCAAAAACCTAAAATCTAACTGTTCATATGGCTATTTTAAATGGTTGATGTAGCACTATGCCATGTCATTTTGTAGACTTATAGTAGTAAACTTTGTAGTACCTCTCTAGCATTACTCCATTCGTAATATTTTCCATTCATGTGCAGAAATGCACATTTAACCTTATAAGATAGAAGGAGCATCATGCATTATGAAGTTCGTATATGTGGCAAAATCGGATTTGGACTTCAACTTGAGAAAAAATATCCAGCCCAAACCTAATTTTTTTTACTAAAGTGATATATATATATATATATATTGTTGGGTTAAGATAGCTTGACCTCAGTTAATTAATTCAATTACCCAAGTTTAAGTTCAATTGCATGCAAATCGTGGAGGTACCAACAAATCACCAATTAAACTAAATGCAGCGGAAAATAAATTTAGACACGGTGATTTGTTAACATATGGGGAAAACCTCGCAAGGCAAAAACTCCACCGGGTGATTTTAAGGTCACAACTCCTAATAATCTACTAATCAACAATCAAGCAATTATAAGTATAAGGAATCTTACCAACTACCCTTGGCCTATCCCGAAATACCAACCTACAATTGAACTTTCACTCCAATATCCAATTGGACTTGATCTTGCAGTAGCCTTCTTTCCCTTGATGCATAAACCTCCAATTTGGGACTAACCCTTTGCACAAATCCCAAGTACGTGACTAATTCCAGCAACTTGAACAGATGTTGGCTGCAAAGTTCTTCACTTCATCAACAATGAAGATCTGGAAGCACTCGATTACAAAACCCTATAACGTACAAATGCAATAGCTTCACACAAAGAAAATAAGTCTCTTGGTCTCTGTTTTCGTGTGTGACGGCCTTTAAAATAAGCCTTATATATGTCTAAGGTTGTGAGAAAAGAAACCCCAAACAAATATACAAGACTGGGCCGAATTTCAAATCTGAAAATTTTGAAATCGTAATTCTCGATAGATTGAGTTGCTGTTGAGCTATCTATCAAGTTTCACATTAAGTCTCGATAGCAGGCATCTGTCGAGCTATCTGTCGAGACTTAATGAACAGCTTTTCTTCACTTGTTTCTTGGACCAATCTTCATGTCTTTAATACTTAACTTGAACAACATGTTTCTTGAAGTACTAAACTCATCTTAGATCTACCCAATTACAAGTAAAGTGCATTTTGTCAAAGGGTTAACCAATAACAAAAATATGACCCTAACATATATAAAAGACTTGTTCCTCTAATTCACGCAAACAAATCTGTAGCTCTGAAAATTTTACTTTTTTTTTTTTTTTTTTGAGAAAGTGCAAATTTTACCACCTAAACTATACTCTAAAATACATTTTACACTATAAACTTTCAAAATGTAAGGTTAGCACCCTAAACTATAATCCGCATTACACTTTGCACCATGTCGTCAATTCTACTGTTATCTTGGATGGAAAACTAAAGTTTAGCGTGCAAAGTGTAATAGCAGTATAATTTAAGATGATAAAGTATAATTTTTCCTTTGTTTTTAAGCGATTGAAAATAGGGGAAATTGAGTCTTTCCAAGTGGATTGTCCAAAATAACTGCATTATTAACAGCACGGTGCAAAGTGTAATATGAGTTATAGTTTAGGATGCTAACTGTGCATTTTGAAAGTTTAGGGTGAAAAGTGTAATTTGTGGTATAGTTTCACATGTATGCGTTCATCAAAATTAACATAGCCACATGAATCCATGTCTTTTGTTTCTTAAACAACAATAATACTATGAAGTGTCCGCTTATTTTATTGAAACTGAAAACTTTTTGCTGAAAATACAATAGATAAAGGTAAAAGTTAGCTGAAATAGTACAGTGTAACCCATGAATAGTAGCAAAAATAAGCTGAATAGTAAAATAAGTTGGCAAAAATAATTCATGCCAAACGGACACTAATTATTGTTTAAATGAACATGTATAATTTTTTAATGGGATAAATGTTTTATACAAATTGTTGTACACACTTTTTTTTTTTTTTTTTGGAGGGTGAAAACTTGAAATGCATTAATTTAGGTTGGCTAAATCAACATGCAATATAACGGTAAAATGTGGTGGAACATCCTCCATCCACACTAGAAAGTCTGGAATGTCAATTGCATATCTTGCCAAACTATGAGCAACTTTATTACATTCTCTCCTTGTATGAGAGTATAGTAATTGAATAAAATTATTAGAAAAGATCTTAGTCTTCAATCAAAGGACCTATTGAAGACAGAGGGCTTTCAGGTTTAATTAGAGCTTTAATAACCACCAATGAGTCGCCCTCCAAGACTGCTTTATTGATGCCAATCTCAGCAACAAAAGACAAGGCCGTTGTAGTTGCCAGAGCTTCAACTTCGCAGCTGCTAAAGGCATATGGAATTTTCTTGGAGCAAGAAGCGATTACTGAGCCTGAGCTATCTCTAATTACCACCCCGATACCTGATTTGTTTTCTCCAGAGAAGACAGCCATATCGAAGTTGATCTCCACCATGTCTGTTGGAGGAGCTTTCCAGAATTTCCTGATCCGTGCAGGTCTTTCACTCGGTGTTGCTGTCGGTGTTGCTTGGTAGGCTAGGAACTCAACATACCTGTCTTTGGACAGTTGTGCAATTCAATGAAGAGCAGTGGCAGATTGGTTCAGACAGACCTGGTTTCTTTGAGATAACGAAGAGATCTGCATTGTTTTTCTGCAAAATGATCCAAGATAATAAGGGGGTGTTTGGTTTGTGTTTTCAAACAACCATTTTTAGTTTTTAAACAACATTACACATATTTTCACACACTTTTTCACCCACACGTATTTCCACAAATATTTTCAAACAACAATTTTCAGTTTTTAAACACATGTACCAAATGGACCCTAACTCTTTGAAGCTCAAAAATTGAATTTGTCTCCGATAAGACCATAGTTCACTGTCATCCCAAATTGTATCAACCTCCTTGCACAACCACAAAGCATGCAAAGGAGTCTCATGAGCTTCATGGCAACAGTCACATAATGGATCCTCAATGACTGTCCTTTGAACTAAGCTTGCTTTTATTGGCATAGTGTTTCGACAAGCACACCACATCAAGTTTTTCACTTTGTTTGGCACATGGAGAGACCATATACCTTTCCATATACCTTTGTTTGGCACATGGTACACTTAATATTTGTATTTTGTATATTATGATTCCAAATTATACTTTTTGTGTGATCTTTAATGGTTGTGTATCCATTTATGATGGGACTAATCATGATATTTAAATTAAATGACCCTTTTGAGAACTTTATATCTACTTATTGTGGGATCAATTATTGTTTTTTTATTTATTGAGAAGATGGGATCAATTGTTGTTAAATCTTTTTAATGTCACACCAAGTAATTTGTTGCATAACTTACATGTTTTGAAGGAAAAAAAAATACAGATTGAAGGGAAAATTTTTTTAATCCCATCCATTTTGAACTCAAATCTATTTTTAACCCAACCAACGCAACCCATTTACCACACCTTTGCACTAGAAAATACGCAAGATACTATCACAAAAGTCTCAATACAAATTAATCCAAATTTTTGTCACTAACTTAAAAATTCTCATGCAAAGAAAACCCAAACTATTCCAACACCCATCCAATGATGTTATGAAACTTCAAATTAATCCAAAATTTTGTCACCAATTTAAAAATTCTCATGCAAAGAGGATCCAAACCATCCCAACACCCATCCAATGATGTTATAAGAAACAAATTAAAAGAAAACAAAACAAGTGGCGCCTTAGAGCCAATGACACGCAGATTAAAGGAATATATCATTATATTCATTGAGACAAAAATACTATGTATTAAGATTTAAAGTGAGGTCATGAATAAAAAGTTATTAGTTTCTTCCAATATCTCAACGGTGATATACTCGTTGAACATTTCTTTGCAAAGTCACTACTTTGATTTTTTTAACAACTTTAGCTTTGATTGAATTAGTTATGTATACTAAAACCACTATAATGATGCCAAAATCATGAAATATTAACTATGATATGACATGTTAAATGCATTTCATGCAAAATATGGCCACAATGCTATGATGAATTTTTTTATAAGCGTAGAGTATTTTAAATATAAATTAAAAAATTGTAAATTTTAAATGGTGTCATTTCTATTAAATACATTAATTCAACTTCAAACGGATTCTTTTCAAACTTCGCTCAAATTCACGGTCCGCAAAAATAAGGTCTAGTCTAGGGCCAACTCCATACATTTTGGGACTAGACACAAGTGTAAAATGTATTATTACTTAATATTTTATAAGAGATACATAGATTAGAAAAAACTAATTCAATCATTTTATATTTAAAACATTAATTGGACTATTTTCATATATTTGTAAAACATATAATAAAATTTTTAATTCTAAAAATATTTAAACAATCAATATTAGAATAAATATAATAATTTAGATGGTCATTGTCTCTCTTGGTCATGTTAGATTTTAGTTATTGAATAGTGGATGGTAGTGGTACACTCATGCTTGCTCCAAGGGCTTATAAGGTATGAGTGGGGCGAATTTCTTGCCGATGTGGGACTGTGGTGTAAAGCCCAAAGGGTGAAGATCCGTACCTCCCATGTCGCTTGAAAAACAAAATCTTGCGGGCTTGGCTCCCCAAAGAGGACAATAAGCTTGCAGGGGTTGGAACAAAATCCTCACCTACAAAAAGGCGTTTTGGAGGGACAGTGCCACTACCACGCATGTGTAACAGGGCAGGAACTAGAGACGCACTTGAACGGGGTAGTGGGGAGGCGTGCCCTAAATGGGTAACAAATCCGTAAAGGTCCCCTGAGCCCAAAGCGGACAATACCTTGTTGGGCACTGTCCCTCCAAAGCGCCTTTTTGTAGAGGAGGATTTTGTTCCAGCCCCTGCAAGCTTATTGTCCTCTTTGGGGAGCCAAGCTCGCAAGGTTTTGTTCTCAGTACTAAGTGTGGAAGTTCAGGATTTTCACCTCAGGCCAAGAGCTTTGCCTTGTAGCCATTTTGGCTTGACACCTTTGTCCTACATCGGCAAGAGATGCGCCCCACTCATGCCTTATAAGCCCTTGGAGCAAGCATGAGTATACCACTACTACGCATGCATCTTGCAGGTTTGACTCCCCAAAGAAGACAATAAGCTTACAGAGGCTGGAACAAAATCCTCCCCTACAATTCTAATTCTAATTTTGACAGAGAGAGAAAAGATTTAAAGGAAGAGTAAAATTTTTGGATATTGAAAATTTTTTTACACTCTTAAACTACTGCAAACATAGTAAAACGTAATAATAAAATATTGAGCACTCAAAAAGTGTATAATATTTTTAAAATAATTTTTATTTATAAAATTTTTGTGCCTTAATTAAAATTTTTACATCGCAATGAAAATAGACAAGGTATTCTATCACCCAATAGAAAATGTCCTTTTTTTATAATTAAAAAAAAAAAAACCCCATCCCCAAGTAAGAGGCCTTATTTTTTTTTTTAATTATTACAATATTATTTTTGTGCTAACTGCTAAGACAAATAGATATATCTCCTGATCCCAACCATCCTGACTTGTGTTAGTTGGTGCATAGATACGAAACCATTACATTGCAGAATTGAAGATAAATTGCCAATTGAGCGCGATTTGCAATACATCTCTACAAGAATGTTTAATATCAAGCAATTACTGACTTTGAAATTATCAACCCACTGTGGAGGAATTCTAGCCCAGAGATTGTTGTCCAAAGCAAAATCTTTTGATCCAGAGTGGTTCTCAGTTGTCTTGGAACCTAATGCTTCCACTTCCAGAGGAATTTCTGTATAGGACCAAAGAGAACAAACATTTGGAGAAAAGTCAAGTCTTTCATCCTCTGTGCAGGAAGATGCTAAAGTATGTCAGCTTTCAATTCTTCAGGCAACTGTTGTAATACGACGGTATCTACTCAGACTTAGAGTTGGAGAGGAAGGTATCAAATTAGTTTTCTCAACTCAAGTTCCGGAGCAGCAATGAAGGTTTCTGCACAAGAAACAAGGAAAGCCCGAACTTCCTCAGCTATATGCTGCTTTGCCTAGCAAAAAGTAACAATAGTGGATCACTATTAGGCATTAGCTAAAAATAATGATGTTGAATGCTTTTGTAAATAAAAGCAAACTTCAATCACAATTTCATTTTAAAACAACTGCAATATTAATATACTCAGGCTGTGTTTGTTTTGACTTCAAACCATTTTCGGAAATGATTTTCCGGAAAATTGTGTGTTTGGTTGATGCTGAAAATTGAGTCAACTGAAAACGATTTCTGAGTTGACCGTAAAATACACCCAAAACGCTGGAAAACGATTTCAGCCCCTATTTTCACTTCAAACAAAATTCACTCCTCACAAAACACTCCCAAGCCCGAAGGAACTCCTCTCACAGGCACTCTCCTCACACAGTCACTCTCCAAGCTCCACACACACTCTCCAAGCTCCACACCCCACAGTCCGCCGAGCTCCACACGCCGAGCCACAGTCCGCCGAGCTCCACACGCCGAGCCACAGTCCGCCGAGCTCCCCACGCCGAGCTCCACAGACCGAGCCACAGACCGAGCTCCACACACCGACCCACAGTCGCGCCGATCCACCCACGGTGAGTCCGATCCACTCCATTTCTCAGTCCGATCCACCCCATTTCTCAGTCCGATCCAAACTTCAGTCCGATCCAACCACTATTTCACTCCGATCCACACACCTCACCTCCGATCCACACACTCCGACCTACCCTTCAGTCCGATCCACCCTCCATTTTAACCCGGCAACCTCACCTCACTCACCTCCGATTATGAACACCTCCGACCCACCCTCTACCAAAGCCGATCCACACACCTCCGACCCACCCTCTACAAAAGCCGATCCACACACCTAAACCCATCTAGCCACCCTCAAACCCATAAACAACCCAACCTCACCTCACTCTCGGGTCCAATGTGTATATATATATATATTTATTTATTTATTTATTTGCTGTTTATTTAATTATTGTTTATATATATATATTTATTTATTTATTTGCTGTTTTAATTATCCATTGTTTATGTAATTATTAATTTAAGAATTTAATTTTGTTACTTGTTACAATTATACAGCCATTGAATGTAATGTGATTTGTTGGTGTAAAAGCCTAGCATTGTGATGGTATTATGTTGTAACTTTTGTTGGTGTTACAATTATACAGAAATAGAATGCAATGTGATTTTTTGGTGTAAATATTGATTGTGATGGTATTATGTTGTGTACGTTGTTGATGTTATAGCTATACAGAAATAGAATGCAATGTGATTTGTTGGTGTAAATATTGATTGTGATGGTATTATGTTGTGTATGTTGTTCATGTTACAATTATACAGAAATATATGTGCATAAATATTTTGGTACTCGCTATCAATGTGGTTTGGATGTTTTCTGTTTGTGGCTGTTTTTATATACTGTGTAATCAATAGCATGCTTGTTTACATACCTCTTATTAGACCACAATGTTTGTTATTTTTTAGATGAAGAAAAAAACCAAAGCCGCAATTCTTGCCTCAGTTGCATCTGTCCTCTTTGTGGGGGTTGCATTGTTAAGGAAATTGCGGCGTAGACGACTACCTAGGGCGCCTTATGTTAATCATGCAGCCGAGAGAGAGCATTACATAAATAGTATTCTGCATGGAAGTGAGAGACATTGTGTGAATCAAATTAGGATGAAGCCTATAGTTTTCCACCACTTATGTCACATCCTCACTGAGGGGGAGCACGTACGCCGACTATTCACATGTCTGTTACGGAGCAAGTGCTAATGTTCTGTCACATTATTGGTCATAATGTGAGGTTTCGTGTAATTGGTAGTCGGTTCCATAGATCGACTGAGACTGTTCATAGATATTTCAAGGTCGTCCTTAGGGGGGTCCTAAAATTATATAGAGTTCTAATAAGACTGCCTAGCGAAGATACACCTCCAGAGATAAGGAATAGCAGAAGGTTCTACCCATATTTTAAGGTAAATATTGCGACTTGTCTATTTTTGTAAATTGTGAGGATTTGTGTAATTTTAAATCATTATGTCTGTCCAAAATTAGGATTGTGTTGGAGCAATCGATGGTACACATGTTCGTGCATCTGTGCCACTTGAAATACAAGGAAGGTTTCGTGGTCACAAAGATGGAACCACGCAAAATGTGTTAGCTGCCATTAGTTTTGACTTAAAATTCACTTATGTATTGGCTAGATGGGAAGGCAGTGCACATGATTCACGTGTGTTAAATGATGCATTTGCTAGGCCAGGGGGATTTTCAATTCCCGAAGGTATTATAGGATTACTTCACATTTTCGGTTTATTTAGTTTAATAAATATTGAGCGTTTTCCTAAGCATAGTAGTAATTTGGTTTTATTTTTGAATATATGTAGGAAAATATTATCTTGGTGATGCTAGGTATGGTAATAAAAATGGAATTTTGTCACCTTATCGGAGTGTGCGATATCACTTAAAAGAGTTTAGTGATCGTCCTCCTGAGAATGAGCAAGAATTGTTCAACCTCCGACACTCTTCATTGAGAACTACCATTGAGCGAGGGTTTGGAGTGTTGAAGAAACGTTTTCGAGTGTTGGATGCAGAACCATTTTGGTCTTTTGAAACCCAAGTGAAAGTAGTGTTAGCATGTTGTGTGATTCATAATCACATTATGGGAGTTGAACCAAATGACCATCTTATGGCGGATGCAATGAACCAAGTAGAGTCTACTGGCCCCCAACAGGAAACACAGTCACGTCGAGACTCCATTGAAGATAGTAGAGTGTGGAATGCTAAGAGAGATCAAATATGCCGGCTTATGTGGTCTGATTATACCAGGAGTGGAGAGTAGTACTTTATTTAGATTTTTATGATTGTAATATGCTATATTTTTTTTCCTGTAAGGACAATGTATTTACTATGGACTTCTGGTGGTGTAAGGAAAAAGTATTTTCAGCATTACATTGTTATTACCAGTGTTAGCATGTTTCGTTCTGTTGTGCACATCTATAAGCGTGGTTGTATGTGTGTTTGATTTGTTGTTCATATTTTGAGCGTAATTACTAAATGCTACTCTCATTTTTAAATGCTACTCTCACTATACAATTTTGATATGTAGTAATGTCAAAGGGCAAAGAGAAGGTGAGCAGCAGCAAGCAGTTTAGGTGGCTGCCACCCATGCACTCAACGATGCTTAGGGTACTTGCGCAGGAGGCTGCAAAAGGCAACAAGCCGTCTAGCACTTTTAAGGCAGGCTCCTTTGCTCTTGTAGCGAAGGAGATAACTGCCCAATTTGGGGTTGAGTGCCACCCCTCTTATGTTGAAAATCGAATGCGGACTCTAAGGACCATGTGGTCCACAATTCAGACTATTAGAAAGAAGAGTGGCTTTGGCTGGGATGATAACCTAAAAATGATAACATGCGACATGCAGACATACCAAGAAGAAGTCATGGTATGGCTTCCAACTATATTTTCTTAATATAAATGATAATATATGTTTTTGCCTTTTATAATCTATGAATTAAGAACAAGACAAGGCTGCTCAAGTACCCTCTTTATATGAAATTTATAGTGTCATTCTTTTTAGGATTCAATTGACCTAAATAATTTAAATGACATCTATATTGAATTGAATATTGAATTTATGAGTGAAGTGATTATTGCATTGTTATTATATGTTCCTTTCTCCCTTACAGGCGCATCGAAAGCATGCAGAGTATCTAAACAAAAAAATTGAGATGTATGATGAATTAGCTATTGTTGTGGGGAAGGACACAGCCACGGGTGGCTTTTCTAAGTCCTATGTGGATATTGAGAATGAACCAGACAATGGGGACAGTGCTGAGTTTGTTGCAGACAATGTGGAGGAAGGTGTGGTCGAGAAAGGGAAGAATGCAGTCGAGTCATCCACCACTGGGTCGGGAATTTTCAAGTCCCGCAAAAGAGGGCGTGCACCTTCTAATGCTGATGATAGTGTGCTGACTGATCTGTCTGATCAGCTGAAGGAAATAGCTGTGGCTCTGAAAGAAATCAACCGGGGCCCGGTGGATTACACAGCTCTTTACAATGAGGTCATGGCTATGATGGCGGATGGGTATAGCGAAGACATGCTCGCAACTGCGTTTGACCATCTTTGTGAAAATGAGAAGGCAGCACGGGGATTTCTAGCGAAGAATGCTAGGCTGAGAAAGCTGTGGTTGGATGGTTTTTTGTTCTCACAACTTTGACTTGTCTGTTTCATGTTGACTGTGATGGTAGCTTTAGGAATTAACTTTTATTGTAGTACTAGTATTGACCTACTATTGTATTATATATGTAGTCTTTTGTATTATTGGGACAATACAATTGCCCAAATTATGTATTTGTACTGTTGATACCAAGAGTAGGTATCATTTTTGTACACCATGGAGGTGTAATGCCAATGGTGAACGATTGATGTGGCTGTTTTTATATGTATTTTGTACTGTTACAGATATGTCTAGGCAATGCAGGTACTTTGAATTTGGATGATTATTTTTGATGTTGAAGTGGATGATTTTTTGTACTGTTACAGGGTTGTCTAGGTAATGCAGGTGCTTGAATATGTAAGGAATTTCATATTTACCGTAAAATGATCCACAAACCAAACATGGGAATTGATTTTCCGTAAAAAAAATGAATTTTATTTTTCGTAAAATGTTTGACCGAACCAAACATGAGAACTGATTTTCCGTAAAATAGAAAGTATTTTCCGTAAAATGTTTGAAAGAACCAAACACCGAAATTGATTTTCCGTAAAACGATTTCCGAAACAGCCAAACAGCCTGAATACATTTTCCTTTCCGGAAAATAGCATTTCCGGAAAATATTTATTTTCCGGAAAATATTTTACATCAAACAAACACAGCCTCAGTAGCAACATCCTTCACTAGGGTTGCAGCTTATGTATGGAACAAGGTGGGTAGATTAACTGAAGTGATGTTTTTCTTTCATTGTCTTAAAGAACTTAGGAAAAGGATTAAAATGATAAAGGCTGGAAGTTGCTTATTATGAGCACCTTGTCCAGTTTACCAACAGGTCCAACATATTTTACGTCTTTGAAACTTTGTTTCCCACTCCTTTGAGTTTTACAGCTCGTATTGAGAAGCTGCAAAGGGGCTTTTTGTGAGGCGGTTAAGGCGTTGGTTTACCTCCCTTAGACAAGGAGCTATGTCACAAACGCGTGATGACAGATAGCGGCGGATGGAGGTACGTGGTAGTTGGTACTTGTGAAACGAAGTGCTTTCTAATGATGTGTGATAGCATGCAAAGCCTCTAAATTGACTCTGGTTTGTGTTGACCAGCCGATTTGCCAATCTAGAATTTATTTTGGGGATAAGTTTAAGGAAAAGTGGATTGGTGGTGGTGCCTAAAGGGCTGGGAAGGCTTGATCTCACCAGAAAATGTGCAGGAACGGTCTCTGAGCGCATTTGCTAGGGCAAAGAGAAAAACACCAAATAATGCTTAGGTGTGGAGACTCGGCTTTTTCTTTTTCTTTTTTTTTTAACAAACGAGGATGTCTAAACTTCTTCAAATATCTAACTATTTTTTTGGGTATATGCAGTCTCTGCATCCCACACACATCAGGTTATTTAAGGGAGGAATCCCATGAGGGTGGCCCTAAGATACTGGCTAAAGGTTTCGAACTCGGAATCTCATGGATATCATGAGGCCTTAGAAATCACTAACCCAACCCCTTGAGGTTTGAATCAAGGATAATTGATATGCCTTGATTCAAGCCACAATCAAGGGCAATGCTAAAAAAATGAAAGGATCAAAGAAAGAACAATAATCTAATGAAATCTCTATATTTCTAAGTACAAAAGTGTTTGTATAGTTTGTCTATATGTATATAGAACAATTGACCTATGAGGCCTTTGATTAGGCTTGAATCAAGGATAATGAGCCACAATCAAGGTAAATGTTGAAAAATGAAACATGTGCAAAATATGCTCTATGTTAATAAAACTAATGAGGGAAACTTCAAACATATCCATATTCATAATCATATTTCTCAATTTGTTAGTACTAGCATGCACATATATGAACCTTTATATTGACAATTTCCTAGCTTCAATGTAAGGGAAAAATAATTCAGGGTATAAAGGTATACTTCTAATGCAAAGTTAGGAGATTGAAAGGTGTACCAGTATTTCTTGTTCAACCTATTCTTTTGTGCTTCCTTTAATCTTCTTCGTTCCCTTCACTTCATTATCTTTCCCAAGTGTAACACATACTCTCTTGTAAGTAACTTTATCAAAAGACCTTACTTGCTCTGAGATTGCACTATCACCCTTGAGTAAAACAAGACTATCCACATAATAATCCACAAAAAAGGAGCTTGGAAGACCTGGGATTAATACAAAAGAAGTCATTGTGCCAGTCTCAGGATCATATGAAGCCAGCACTCCCGTACTTTTCACAATTAGAATTTCACCATTCCTTCTAAAGCTTAATGCCCTCCCTATCCCTTTTTATCCATCAATAGTCACTACTTTAATTCAAGACTTCACTACACCGTATTCTTTCATCAGCCAAATGCAAAAACTATCATTTGATGCCAACCGGCTTCCACTCCAATTGTTATACGCTATCAAAGAGATTTACCAAGTTCCGAAACCTTCAATTCTAGCAAGGCTCTACGCTTTCTGGCCACATCATTTGGCAATTTCACTTCTCGAAATACTTCATCATTCATATCAAACAACACCATAACCATTTCGCGAACCCCCCTTGGATATATTGAGTGATTATGATAATATCCAATCCAGTGGACAACCCTATTGAGAAATGCTGGTGACCCATCATCACAAATGTAACATTCAGGACTAGCCTTAATGTTCCTCCCAAGTGTTTGTGTAAGAAAACAAAGATAGAGGAAGAAGAAGAAGTGCAAACACACAGAGAGAGATTGAGAGAGAGAATGAAGAACTTCTCTAATTGAATGATCAAAAGTAAATGAATCTGTACAGAATTAAAGCTTTATACAATTAGAGTTAAGCAAAGAACTAAAGCCCAGAAAACAGAGCATAACTAACAATACCAACTTATACGGAAAGCAGTTAATACACGTGCAACAAGTAGTTACAACACGTGTGATACAAAATGAAATAATTAACTCCTAAACTAGTTGTAGTTTAGCCAACTGATTACACCCTCATGTAATTTTAGTTTGCCTTGTGTCGTTTATCCTTCTTTCCTTCTGTTTTACAACTCTGATCTTTACATTTCTGATACTCCCCCTCAAGATGAGATTCAGAGTTGTGTATATTCAAAATACTCATCTTGGAAAGTAACGACTTCAACTGTTGACTACTAAGTGCTTTGGTAAACAAATCTGCTAGCTGTGAATGTGTAAGAGTAAAGAGCAATCGAATCACCTTCTCTTGCACCTTATCTCTAACCAAATGATAGTCTACTTTGATGTGCTTTGTCCTTTCATGAAATACAGGATTCTCACCTATATAAATTGCTGCCTGATTGTCACAGAAAAGCAAACTAGGCTGTGGATGATGAACTTCTAAATCTTTCAATAGAGCTAACAACCAAGTCATCTCACAAACAGTTAAGGCCATGGCTCTATACTCAACTTCAGCTGAGGATCTAGAAACTATAGATTGTTTCTTGGACTTCCATGAGACTAGTGAATCACCTAGGAACACACAAAACCCTGTAGTGGATTTTTTAGTGTCTACACAAGATGCCCAATCTGCATCTGTATAAGCTTTTAAATGCAAATCTGACTTAGAAGATAGGAGAATGCCTTGACCAGGACACCCTTTAATGTATTGCAATACCTTGTAGGCTGGATCTAAATGAGGTTTTCCTAGCTTGGACATGAATTGGCTTAGCTTATGGACTGGATATGTGATGTCTGGTCTAGTTATAGTCAGATATAGTAATCTTTCAACCAGCCTTCTATAAACACCAGGATCAGGCAATAATTCTCCATGATACTTGCTTAGTTTCGGGTTTTGTTCCATTGGAACTTTACTAGGCTTACAACCTGTCATGCCAGCATCTTTAAGTACTTCTAATGCATACTTTGGCACAATGAAATCCCCTTTTCTGATCTAGCCACTTCAAGACCAAGGAAGTACTTTAGATTACCAAGATCTTTCAGCTTAAATTCATGATTCAAGGAACTCTTAAGGTCTTCAACTGCTTGAACATCATTACTTGCAATGATGTTCATGATGTTAGTGAACAAAGACTGATCGAACTTTTTAGTGAACAAAGAATAATCAGATTTGGACTGCTTGAACCCATACTTCATGATAGTTGTTGAAAACTTAGAGTACCACTGCCTTGAAGCTTGCTTAAGGCCATACAAAGACTTGTTGAGCTTGCAAACTAGGTGTTCCCCCTTGCTGTGAAAACCTTAGGGAACTGCATATACACCTCTTCATGAAGATCACCATTGAGGAAGGCATTGTTCACATCAAGCTGAACCAAATGCCAACCTCTCACAGCAGAAATAGCAAGCAAAGTCTTGATAGTGGTCATCTTGGCAACAGGAGAGAAAGTGTCAGTGAAATCCAGGCCTGCTTGCTGAGTAAACCCTTGGCAACAAGCCTAGCTTTGTATCTGTCCAATAAGCCATCATCATTGTATTTGACTTTATAGACTCATTTGCAACCAATAGCCCTTTTATGAGAAGGTAAAGGGGTAAGTGTCCAGGTTTGATTTGTTGGGCTTTGTAGAGCCTAGTTGTGTTTGATCCGGATGACGACCCGACTCGAAATAATGTTGTGTGGTTTTTAATGGGAGATTTTCTGAGGCTTAGTCCATGGAGCGGAGGCTTGTGCCGATAAGGGATATAGAAACCGTTGTTTTGGTGATTATGGTTTTTGGATGTAGTTTTTGAGAGAGAGAAAAATTGTACTGCCGCACTTTGTATTTTTCCCTGATAATGGTGAAATCCCTGCAACTCTGTGGACGTAGGCAAATTGTCGAACCACATAAATACTGTCTTGTGCGTGTGATTGTTTTTTTCTTTGGCGTGTGTTTTCTCTATTTTGTTTCTCACAGGTTTGGGGATTTCATGTTAATTCCCTACATGATTTGCTTCCAAAGTAGCAATTTCAGATGCCATAGCATCCTACCATTTAGGATCCTTTACTGCCTCATGGTAAGACTTAGGCTCAGGAATAGCATAAATGAGAGAGCAAAAATGAGCATAAGTAGAAGACAGTTTAGATGAATCAAGGTAATTGGACAAGGATATTGGGTACCTGAAGAACCAGACTTGTTGGCAGGAATGGAAGAAGCAGGCTTATCACACACAATGGAGCTGCACTAATAATCTTGCAAGTAGGTAGGTGGTTTAGACACCCTGGAAGACTTTCTCAAAGGAGGATCAGATGGAACAAAATTGGAAGGAGGGATATCTGTAGAATCTACAACAGGCATGTCTGATACATATGGGGAAGAATTAGAAGAATTAGCTAAAGGAATAAACAGATTAGAATCAGAAGAAACATCAGGGTTGAGAACCTGAGGAGGGGAATTAGATGCAGAATGAGGTTCTGGAAAAGAAGGAAAACCAAGCAAGGAATCAAATGGCTGAGCGACAGAAGGGAAAAGATGAGGTAAAGGGATAGTAGAGTGAGGAGAGAAATAATGAGAAGGGGAAATAAAAGGAAAAACAGTTTCATGAAAATGGACATCCCTAGAGACAAAAATCTTCTTGGTAGCTAAATCAAGTAATTTATAACCTTTAACACCAAAGTGGTAACTAAGGAAAACACAGGAAGTGGATTTAGGATCAAACTTGGACCTGTTATGAGTCAAGGTTGATGCAAAACAAAGGCAGCCAAAGACTTTCAAATGAGCATAAGAAGGAAATTTGCCATAAAGCTTCTCAAATGGAGTTTTATGCTTTAAAACCTTGGAAGGCAGCCTATTAATAATGTGAACAGCAGTTAACACACATTCACCCCAATAAGAAATAGGTACATTAGATTGAAATTTTAATGCTCTTGCAATACTTAAAATGTGTTGGTGTTTCCTCTCCACAACTGAGTTTTGTTGTGGAGTGGCAACACATGAATGTTGATGGATAATGCCATGTTTAGCATAGAAATCCTGTAAGAAAAATTCAGGAGCATTATCAGTTCTAATGACCTTGATATTAGTGTGAAACTGTGTGTTTATCATGTTATAAAAGGAAATCAGCAAAGCTCTAGTATCATATTTTGATTTCATGAGATATCTCCAAGTGGATCTTGTGGCATCATCCACAATGGTAAGGAAGTATCTGAAACCATCATGAGTAAGCTTAGCAAATGGTCCAAAAAACATCACAATGGATAAGATCAAATGCATTATCTGATATATGGTTAAAAGAGGGAAAAAGGGAGTCTTTTCTGTTTTGCAATTGGACAAAGAACACATTCTTTATTGTTGTGAAAAGTACTTACATCAGGAAGGTAATTGTGTAAAACATGATGCTTATTATCTGATACATGTCCTAATCTGAGATGCCAAAGATATGGCTTAGTAACACTAGGAGTATCTGACACAGAATTAACAAAGGACTTAAAAACAAACTCAAGAATTGAGGAAGCTTCTGAAACAGACTTGCAAGAAGCTGTAGTGTGCAGCAAGTACAGATTGTTATGTAATTCACCCACTTCAATCGTTCTCCAACAAGAAAGGTCCTATATGAAACACAAATTGGAGAGAAATACAAGACAACATGATAATGATCTTGTTAATTGGTTGACTGAAATCAAGTTGAAAGTGAAAGAAGGAACACATAGTACATTTTCAAGAATCAAAGTTGATGTAACTTGAATTGTACCTATATGTGTAACAACAACCTTTTCACCATTACGCAATTGAACAAAGGTAAAAATGGAACTAGTAATGTGTGTGAACAAGGTTAAAGAATGGACTATGTGATCTATAGCCCCAGTGTCAAGAACCCAAACATCATTACCATAAGCAGTTTTATTGGCAGGATTAACAGCAAAAACTGAATGGTGCATGCCTAAAGGAACAGAATCTGACTAAAGATCACAAGTATTACCTGAAAGGGCAGAATTGGCTGAGTGCAAGACATCAGTAGAACCACCAGAAGTGAAAGCATGAGAGCTCAGCATTGAAAGCAGCTGTTGATACTGCTTTGAAGTGAAATTAAGGGAATGAATTGATCTGTTGTGCATCAGATTTTCCTTGATCACCTTCAACAAGGACTTGATTGGCCATAGCTACTCTTCCTTTCTGCTTATAACCAGGAGGAAAACCAACAAGTTTGTAGCATTTCTCCATTACATGACCAACCTTTCCATAATGACTGCACACAGGTCTTCCTTTTGCATTGTTCCCTTTGACATTCTTGCTATTGTTGCTTGGAAATGAATTGTCCTAGTTGAATCCTTAGTTCTTGACAGCAAGTGCAGTTGATTCAAATGAAGGAGCAATATTAAGGCCCAAACATCTTTGCCTTTCCTCTTGAATTACTGAGGAAAATGCCTTATCAATAAAGGGACTAGGCTCCATCATGAGGATCTGTGTTCTGACTTGAGAATAAGATTCATTCAATCCATTGAGGAATTGCATGAGAGAATCTTGATGTTGAAAAGCTGTGATTTTGTCATTCACACCACATGTACATTTACCACATGAACAACATGGTAGAGGCCTGAAATTCAATAACTAATCCCAAGCAGCTTGAAGATCAGTGAAGAAGCTTGTTACTGTAGAATCACCTTACATCATAGTTGAGATTTGCTTCTGAAGTTGAGAGATTCTTGGTCCATTGGCCTGAGACAAATGTTTCTTGACTGTATTCCACACCTCAAAGGCTGTGTAAGGTTGAATTTAATCAACCATTCTATTGGCTTTTTTCCGTGCCAATTTGCTTGTTATTCAGCACTTAGAAACCCTGTATTTAGGTGAGAATCATGTAAGGGTAGTGTGTGAGAGAGTGTGAAGAAATGCTCAAGATTGTGCACTGAAGCAAGGACTCACGACTGGATCTCGCGGGTGGCTCGCGACTGGCAAGCCGCCAGATGATGCACACGAGTGAAGCATGCGGGGAGCTGAAGAGTCATGCCAACTGTTGCACTACAGGACAAAAGTCCAAGGCTGGCCAGGCCGTTAGCTCACGACTTGAACTCGTGACTCAGTCCAGTCGCGAGGCCAAGTCGCCAAGACACCCCGTTTGGGAAAAACTGACTCTTCGCATTCCAAACACACACCAGTATAAATACCCCTTATACCCACGAAATGCAGAGAGCTTCCAGAGAGAATTTTGAGAGAAAAACCCTAGAGAAAAATAAGATTGACTCATCCATAATCTTTACATAGAGACTCTTCAAATTCCTTTACTCTTACCCTCTCCATTGTTACATCCTTGAGAGGTTCTTAGCCAAATCATTTTCTCACCATACCCACATCTGTGAAAAGGCTTTTTGGTGCTTTGGGAAGCAGTTAGGAAGGAACCAATGGTTATTGGTTGATGCTATGGACTATAGCAGAATCCGGTAAGCTAAAGAAGAAATAGGTTCAGCGTAACCTCGTTGGAGTAGGAGCTTGGAGGGCTTAGATTCACTGGGTAGATTAGGCTTGGAAGGTCTTCTGCTGTTCATGTATCCCAACTACATTCTTTAGTGGATTATTTACCGCTTGGAGGGCAGCGGAGAGGTTTTACACTGAGGACTTCGATTTCCTCTTCGATATCACATCGTTGTGTTGTCCTTGTGTTTGCATCTCTCTTCCCTTAATCTTTGTCATTTAATTTCTACTGTGGATGTGAATTTATTTGGTTTAGATTGTTTATCAATTCTGTGTTTAGCTTATGTTCATATTCCGCACATTAATTGTTTGATATTAAGCTTGAATTAGTAACTTGTAAATTAGGGGTCTAAACATTCATAGTATTTTATACGCTATTTGAACTTTCAATTGGTATCAGAGTGGGTGCACTTGCTGTTGTTTTATTACCTAAGTGCGATCCTAGACCCCTTAGCTATGGATGAAGCTATGGAAAAGGCTATGCTGAAATATGGTTTAAATGTTTGTGATAATGACTCTATGAGTTTGTTTAAGGGATGTCCTAACAATGAACTCCTAGAGTTATTGAAAGCAAAGAAACATGCTAGGATGTTTGTTCACATGCTGAAGTATTTTGAAAATGAGAATCACATCTTACACAATAGCTTATATGAGTCTAATTCTTTGATTAGGAAGTATAAAAGAAGAAATAGAATTTTGTGTGATAAGATTGATAATCTGAAAAAGAAAATTCAATCCAACAAGAGCATGGAAAATGAAGATAAGTTTCTATTTGAAGGTCAAGAGTGCTTGTCTCATGCTTGCTTGTTTGTGCATACTTCTTTGAAGGTTTTTAATTCATGCCTATGGTATCTTGATAGCGGATATTCTCGTCATATGACAGGAGATAAAACATTGTTTAAGTCACTCAAAGAAAAGGTTGGTGACTATGTGACATTTGGGGATGGAAGTCATGCTCAAGTTCTTGGCAAGGGTACTGTTGAGATTCCAGGATTACCTCTATTGAAGGATGTCTTATTCATCAAAGGGCTGAAGGCAAATCTCTTAAGCATCACTCAAATATATGATGAGGACTTTCTTGTTCAATTCTCAAAGAAAGGGCGTGTAATTATTGATGAGAAAGGGATTCAAGTCTTGGAAGGGAATAGGACTACCGACAATTGTTATGGAGTAGTTCCTACGACACCAATTTCCTGTAGAAGTGCTCGAGTTGACATGTTGGAACTTTGGCATCAAAGGTTCGGTCATGCAAACTTCAAACAAGTGGCTAAAGTTTCGAAACTTGAGGCGGTTGAAGGACTTCCAAAATTTGGAAAGTTTGAGAAAACCATTTGTGGTGCATGTCAAATGGGGAAGCAAACAAGGCAAGTCATCAAAAGGTGAATGTGATTGCTACTTCTCGATGGTTAGAGCTCCTTCATGTCGATCTAATGGGGCCCACAAGAACTGAAAGTCTAGAGGGAAAAAGATATATTATGGTCATTGTTGATGACTTCTCAAGATACACATGGGTGGAATTCCTTAGGGAAAAATCGGAAGCATGTGAGAAAATGGAGGTTCTATGCAAGAGGCTTCAAAATGAAAAGGGGGTGTCTATTGTCAAGATAAGGAGCAATCATGGCAAGGAATTTGAGAATGCACGATTTTATTCTTTTTGCGAAAAGAATGGGATTAAAAAGAAATTTTCGGCTCCTAAGACTCCTCAACAAAATGGGGTAGTTGAGAGAAAAAATCGGGTAATTCAAGAGATGGCAAGGGTCATGCTACTCAACAAGCAAATTCCACAAAAGTTTTGGGGAGAAGCTGTGAACACTTCATGTTATATTGGCAATAGAATATACTTTCGAGCAGGATTGAAGAAGACCGCATATGAAATTTGGAATGGGAAGAAGCCAAAAGTGAAGTACTTCCGAGTGTTCGGAAGCAAGTGCTACATTCTCAATGATCGGGAGAATCTTGGGAAGTTTGATGCGAAAAGTGATGAAGGTATCTTCCTTGGGTTTTCTATTAGTAGCAGGGCATACATAGTCTACAACAAGAGAACAAAGACAGTAATGGAGTCCATCAACGTGACAATTGATGATGTTATAACAAAAGTAGAGATGGTTGATAATGGAGAAGGGCCAAGCACTAAAGAACCCGCTGTTAAGGTCGAAGCCCTTGATATTGAGGTTGAAGGATATACACCGGAAAAGGAATCAACTCCCGTAAATTCAAGAGTGGAGACTAGATCAATGTCTAGAACAGCAAGTCCTCTCACTCCTCCGGAAGTTCACCCTCCTATCTCTCAGAATGATGAAGTGTCCACTTCAAAGAAACCATCATCACGAGTGGTTAAAAACCATCTGGAAAGTAACATTATTGGGTCTTTAGATGAAGGCCTTCGCCTTAGAAAGGGAAACACACTTCTGGCCAATCATGTGACATATCATTGCTACCTAGCTCAATTTGAGCCGAAAAAGGTAGAAGAAGCTCTTCAAGATGAAAATTGGGTTGAGTCAACGCATGAAGAGCTGAATCAATTTGTGAGGAATGATGTATGGGAACTTGCTCCTAGGCCTGAAGGTGTTCATGTCATCGGCACTAAATGGATCTTCATAAACAAGACCGATGAAGATGGAGAGATTATCCGGAATAAATCTCGGTTAGTGGCTCAAGGATACACTCTAGTAGAAGGAGTTGATTTTGATGAATCCTTCGCTCCCGTGGCAAGGCTTGAGTCTATTCGCATTCTCATGTCAATTGCATGCACCATGAACTTCAAACTATACCAAATGGATGTGAAATGTGCATTTCTAAATGGCTATCTGAATGAAGAAGTGTTTGTTGAACAACCCAAAGGTTTCGAAGATCCTCATTTTCCGGACCATGTGCTGAGATTGAAGAAAGCACTTTATGGGTTGAAACAAGCTCCAAGAGCTTGGTATGATCGGCTTACTCAGTACCTCCTGGATAAAGGATTCAAAAGAGGGTATGCTAACCGAACTTTGTTTGTCAAAAATGATGAGGATTATCTTCTTGTAGCTCAAGTATATGTTGATGACATAGTATTCGGAGCTACTATTGATGCCCAAGCCATAGAATTTTCTGAGGAAATGAAGAATGAGTTTGAGATAAGTGTGGTGGGGGAGCTTACATTCTTCTTGGGTCTTCAAGTCAAACAAAGGAAGGAAGGCATATTCATTTCACAAGAAAAATATGCTCGAAATATAGTCAAAAAGTTTAGTTTAGACTCCAAGAAGCATGCTTCTACTCCGATGAGTTCATCTACGAAGCTCAATGTTGATTCTTCTGGTGTAGAAATGAGTCCAACATTGTATAGGAGTATCATTGGGAGTTTACTTTATCTCACGACAAATAGACCAGATATTGCTTTTAGCGTGGGTGTTTGTGCTCGATATCAGGCTGCTCCGAAAGAATCTCACTTGACTGTGGTGAAGCGAATCATAGGATATGTCAATGGCACTCCAGATTATGGCTTGTGGTATTCAAAGGACTCTAATGCTTGTCTTGCTGGTTATTGGATGCCGATTGGGCTGGAAGTGTGGATGATCGAAAGAGTACTTCAGGTGGCTGCTTCTATCTTGGAAACAATCTTATCTCTTGGATGAGCAAGAAACAAAATTCCATGTCTCTCTCCACAGCTGAAGCTGAGTATATAGCTGCTGGAAGTTGCTGTACACAACTACTTTGGATGAAGAAGTTACTTCATGACTATGGGATTCCGCAAGATACAATGTGTGTCTTCTGTGATAACACCAGTGCTATAAATCTCTCTAAGAATCCAGTTCAGCATTCTAAGTCAAAACACATAGAGATACGTTACCACTTCATCTGAGATTTGGTGAAAGATAAAGTTGTATGTCTTGAATTCATTCATACTAACAACCAAAAGGCGGATATCTTCACCAAGCCTCTCGATGGTCCACGGTTTGAATCACTCCATAAGACCATCGGTGTTGGTACAATTCCTCGAATCTCATGTGTGATGTGTGCTTTATTTCTTTGTCTTGAGTTGATTACTCTAGTTTAGAGCACACACTACTTTGTTGGCTGTCTGTATAGCATGTTCTGCTTGTTTGTTTTTGATTTAAATGTTTTTACATTGTTATTTTGATCAATCTTTTCCTTCTTGTGTGTCAAAAAATCCAAAAACCACATAAAAAGTAGAAAATCCAAAAAGTTTGATCGACATTGTTGAGTTTCGTCTCAAAATATGTTTTACCTTGTACCTTTGTGCAAATGGCTTTGTGCATCTACGAGCATAGCTTGTTTCCTATGCACTCATATCATTGTGGGAGAAATTTTGAAATCTATGTGACTGTTGTAGGGCGTGCTTGTCATTAGAGATCAGGTTGAATGATATGAGTGCCAATTTTGAATCACCAAGCCAATGCTTGTTTGTTTTACCCTAGATTCATTAGAATCACCTTACATCATAGTTGAGATTTGCTTCTGAAGTTGAGAGATTCTTGGTCCATTAGCTTGAGAAAAACGTTTCTTGAGTGTATTCCACACCTCAAAGGCTGTGTAAGGTTGAATTTAATCAACCATTTTGTTGGCTTTATTCCGTGCCAATTTACTTATTATTCAGCACTTATAAACCCTGTATTTAGGTGGGAATCATGTAAGGGTAGTGTGTGAGAGAGTGTGAAGAAATGCTCAAGATTGTGCACTGAAGCAGGGACTCGCGACTAGATCTTGCGGGTGGCTCGCGACTGGCAAGCCGCCAGATGATGCACACGAGTGAAGCATGCAGGGAGCTGAAGAGTCATGCCAGCTGTTGCACTACAGGACAAAAGTCCCAGGCTGGCCAGGCCGTTAGCTCGCGACTTAGTCCAGTCGCGAAGCCAAGTCGCCAAGACACCCTATTTGGGAAAAACTGACTCTTCGCATTCCAAACACACACCAGTATAAATACCCTTTATACCCACGAAATGTAGAGAGCTTCCAGAGAGAATTTTGAGAGAGAAACCCTAGAGAAAAGCAAGATTGACTTATCCACAATCTTTACATAAAGACTCTTCAAATTCCTCTATTCTCACTCTCTCCATTGTTACATCCTTGAGAGGTTCTTAGCCAAATCCTTTTCTCACCATACCCACATCTGTGAGAAGGTTTTTTGGTGCTTTGGGAAGCAGTTAGGAAGGAACCAATGGTTATTGGTTAATGCTATGGACTATAACGGAATCCGGTAAGCTAAAGAAGAAATAGGTTTGGCATAACCTCGTTGGAGTAGGAGCTTGGAGGGCTTAGGTACACTGGGTAGATTAGGCTTTGAGGGTCTTCTACTGTTTATGTATCCCAACTACATTCTTTAGTGAATTATTTACCGTTTGGAGGGCGGCGGAGAGGTTTTACGCCAAGGACTTCGGTTTCCTCTTCGATAACACATTGCTGTGTTGTCCTTGTGTTTGCATCTCTCTTCCCTTAATCTTTGCCATTTAATTTCTACTGTGGATGTGATTTTATTTGGTTTAGATTGTTTATCAATTCTGTGTTTAGCTTATGTTCATATTCCGCATATTAATTGTTTGATATTAAGCTTGAATTGGTAACTTGTAAATTGGGGGTCTAAACGTTCATAGTGTTTTATACGCTATTTGAACTTTCAAACTGTGTCTCTGTAAATAACACTAGCAGTGAGGTGAGGTGAAACTGAATTCAAGATCCAAGAAGAGATCATTGAATTGCATTTGGACCAAACTTGTTTCTCGAGTGGTGTGACTGCCATTGAAGCATTGACAGAACCATCAACAAAGCCAAGCTTGCTTTTAGCATCCAAAGCCATCCTCATAGCTCTGGCCCAAGTAGGGTAATTATCCTCAGTTAATGGCTGAGTAACCAGAATCGCACCAGGTGTTTCACCATGATGCAAGAAAAATGGACTTTGTGGATCTTCCATTGGAGAAAGTTCTCGTTGAGAAGAGGAAGATGAATCAGTCTGAGTATTCGATGCCATTGATAAAGGCTCAAGCTCTGATACCATGTAAGAAAACAAAGATAGAGGAAGAAGAAGAAATGCAAACACACACAGAGAGATTGAGAGAGAAAATGAAGAACTTTTCTAATTGATTGATCAAAAGTAAATGAATCTGTACATAATTAAAGCTTTATACAATCAGAGTTAAGCAAAGAACTAAAGCCCAGAAAACAGAGCATAATTAACTATACCAACTTATACGGAAAGCAGTTAATACACGTGCAACAAGTAGTTACAACACGTGTGATACAAAATGAAATAATTAACTCCTAAACTACTTCTAGTTTAGCCAACTGATTACACCCTCATGTAGTTTTAGTTTGCCTTGTGTCGTTTATCTTTCTTTCCTTCTCTGTTTTACAACTCTGATCTTTACATTTCTGATAGTTTGTACTTAACTCATAGAGCTCAACAACCTCAAGTTTAGGTGTTTCATTAAACATAATCCTCACCACCTTGTAGTCATTGGTACGTGATTCAAAACTAAAACCATGAACAACCTTGTACTTGTAGTTGTGCTGACCAGGAAACTGAGTGTGCGGCAACGGAAGGATCTTAGATGCACAAATTGCTGGGTTCCATAAGTTTATACGCAGGTTGTTATGATTGTCACACAAACACAATACCCCATTACATGATCCCACAATCCTAAAACAGACATCAACCGTTCGTTCATGAAAAAGATGTCGGTTATAATCAAGGTCAAAGTGCGTTTTAAAGGGAAATTCAAATCCTTGGTTATGAGAAAGTGTTTGATCACAGAGTACTGAGAAGCTCTGTGTCCCAGGGTGTTCGCTTATTCTGCCAAGTAGCAGGCAGATGTTGTTATTATTGGTGGTGAAATTGAGGTGTTTGGAAATGAATTCAGAACTGGAGATTAGAGTGTCCCATGATTTGCAGACGCATCTGAATCGTATGAGTGATTTCGAAGGTAGCCTTAGGAGGATTTCAGTGACAACATCAGGTGGGATGTAATCTGACATCTCTAATTCTTCTATGTTTTCCTACGCTAAAGCTTTTGTTTCTGATTCTTAAAGTTTCATATAAATAAATGACTTTACAAAATAAATATAAACTGGGTGTATGATGTATCTGTAGGATTATTGTTTTGCTAATCATGGATGGTCGTTTTCCTTTGTTTTTATTGTTGTGGTTAATGAAAAATAATTATCTATAACAATCGACGTTAATCTCTAAAAGTGATTAGCTCGTGGGTTATTGGTTCCTCATGCTATGAATATTATTATCTCTATTGGTTAGTCTCTTATTGAAAGGAATACTAGAATCCATGGAAGGGATAAACCCTGCTTTTTAAGGCTACGAAAATATCAATGCAATGGGGCTTAGCCTCATTTGTACTTTTCAGTTAACTTGTAGCTACTTTTAACTTCTTTGTTAACTTGTAGCTCTAGGTGTTCACACTTGAATTACTACTTTGTACCCGTTTGATTAGACTTCAAATGAAATAATAAACAAGCTTATTTAAATAACACCTTACAGTTTTCTATGTACAAATATACTTTTATACCATAAACATTTTAATAAAATATATTAATGAAAATAAACTATAATATACAAAAAAAATTTGTAGAAGAGGAAATTCATCACTTAAGCAGAAGTTCTCACATCAGAAGTAATCAAAAGTACTGTTAGTATGGCTAAACATAGCATTAGCTGAATCCAAAGCCAATAAAAGAGATACATTAGAAAAGCTTGGATGAAATTCATGGATTCAACAACATTAAATAAGAACTTATTAGAACAATGTTGCCCATTCAGAAGCATATCTAGTAGTTCCTTCAATGTGTAACCACCATCCCACATCTCTAGCAAGCAACAAATCATCTTGTAAGGCCCAAAGTTGTACCACAAAACTAGTTGCTGAGCCTAGTGAATGTGAGAAAACTAATGCCTATTACTGTCTCAAATGAGGCCCCTCTGCTAGCAAGTCTCAGATTTTCCTATGAGCAGTCATTAGTGTCAAACTTATACCAACCACATACATATAATGCTCGATAGTTTTTCATGTGGTTGTCCGTGTAGTTTTCTTTGGAGGAAACCCCCTGTTTGAACCAAAATTATCCCTAATTTGAATTTTGAACATAATGCCTCATTCACACACACACGTCTCCTTAACAAGCTTGTCCTTTGTTAGAACATAACCCAAAGTCACTAGGCATTTTCTTTTATGAACGATCTTTGACACTGGCCAAACTTAACCGTCAATTGAAATCCGATCATTTCTCTAGTAGTTATTTTGGAACATTGTGATATGTTAAGCATGCGCATTCTCAAACAAGAAAACACTGATTGCTAACAATGTCTTCATGTAACAAAACCTCTTAACATTACACTGTTGAGTCCTCAATAATTCAAGACCAATGCCCAAAGTCAGAATTCTGTTGTCTACAACTGTGTACTTCAAATTGTCTAAAGAGGAATGAAGTCAGAATGCTTCATTCATGAAGCAGGAATGAAGGATTCTGCCCCAAAAATAGGGGCTGACCGAACTTCCTCAGCTATATGCTGCTTTGCCTAGCAAAAAGTAACAATAGTGAATCACTATAAGCTGAAAATAATGATGTGAATGCTTGTAAATAAAGCAAACCTCAATCATAATTTTATTTTAAAACAACTGCAATATTAATTCTCAGTAGCAGCATCCTTCACCGGGGTTACAGCTTATGTATGGAACAAGCTGTTGTTCTACTTTCATTTATCTTAATGAACTCAGGAAAAGGATAAAAATGATAAAGATGGAATGCAGAAAGTGTAAGAAGAGTCCAGTAGATAGTTAGATAAACAATGTTCAACAGTAAATCCTATAATTCATATATAGGTAACAATGTCCAAATTTAATATGGCTTTTATAACAAGGTCTTTTCTATTTTGATTTGTTGAGATTCCTCAGGAGCTTTAATTAACGTCACATTGTAAAAACTCAACCCAATATCTTGCCTGGTTGCATCATCGACTGAAAGGAATTGTCCAATCATTGCAAACAAGATACTCTTCCCAGAAATCCCTTGTAAACTATGACTTAGTATCTTTCAACTTCTTAGTTAAATGGACATAAATGAAATAATGCTGAATCTTTGTTACTTAAGAATGCAAAGATGAAGATTGAAAGGTGTACCGGTATTTCTCTTGTTCCTCCTATTCTTTTGTGCTATTCACTGGCAAACCTTGCCTTTCCTCGCGCACAAACACAATCATCACCACCTTATAGTCATTTTTGCGTGAATCAAAACCAATCCTATAAACAATCTTGTACTTTTACTCACCAGTACGAAACCAATGGTGCAGTAAAGGAAGGATCTTAGATACACGAATTGATGGGTTCCATAGATTTATACGCACGTTGTCACTACAATGGTTGTCTCACAAACATAGTAACCCATTACATGAACCCACAATACTAAAATAGTCCATGTCTATTTGTAAGGAAAAAAGACTTCTGTAATATTCAAGGTTGAATTGGGGACTAAAGGGGAATTCAAATTCTTGGTTCTCAAGAAAGGTTTGGCCATAAGAGACCAGCTCTCTCCCCCTTGTCTCAATTAGAATGTCACCATTCCTCCTAAAGTTTAATGCTCTCTGAAACCGGCCTGGTCCTTCTTGTCCATCAATAGTCACTACCTTAGTCCAAGACTCTGCTACACCATATTCTTTCATCACCCAGAAGCAACAACCGCGATTTAGTGGCCAGCAGCTTCCCCTCCATTTGTTATACTCTATCAAAGAAAGTGATTTGCCAAGTTTCAAAACCCTCAAATCTAGCAAGTATCCAAATTTTCTGGCCACATCATCTGACAATTTCACTTTTCGGAATACTTCATCACCCAAATCAAACAATACAATAGCCATATGATCACGAATGCCCCTACGATTTATCCAGACATTAGGATAACATCCAATCCAATGGACAGCCCCATTGAGAAATGCTGGTGTCACATCATCATAAATGGTAGTACATTCAGGACCAGCCTTATTGTTCCTCCAAGTGTTTGTACTCAACTCATAAAGCTCAACAGCCTCAACTTTAGGTGCGCTATTCACTGGCAAACCTTGCCTTTCCTCGCGCACAAACACAATCATCACCACCTTATAGTCATTATTACGTGAATCAAAACCAATCCCATAAACAATCTTGTACTTGTACTCATCAGTACGAACCCAATGGTGCGGTAAAGGAAGGGTCTTAGATACACGAATTGATGGGTTCCATAGGTTTATACACACGTTGTCACTACAATGACTGTCGCACAAACATAGTAACCCATTACATGAACCCACAATACTAAAATAGTCCATGTCTATTTGTAAGGAAAAAAGACTTCTGTAATATTCAAGGTTGAATTGAGGACTAAAGGGGAATTCAAATTCTTGGTTCTTAAGAAAGGTTTGGTCACAGTGCACTGAATTGCGTTCTTCTCTAAGAAAGTAGCATGTGCGGTTAAGTAATAGGTGCCTGTTGTTTTTGTAGTGGTCTTTGTTGGTGGTGGTGAAATTGAGATTTCTGGAAATGAATTCAGAGCTGGAGATTAGGGAGTACCATGATTTGCAGATGCATCTGAATCGTATCAATGATTTCGCTGGCAGCCTTAGCAGGATTTCAGTGACAACTTCAGGAGAAATGTAATCTGACATCTCTGATTCTTCTATGTTTTCCTACGCTGATCCTAGAAAGTCAAAAGCCTTTCTTTTTGCTCCAACTTCTGCTCTAATGGGTTATGCTCCAAAAACTAAATTATATAAGCACCCTTACACGTGTAAAGACATTTGCACCAGCTCATGTAAAATAGCATAAAGGCCAAAATAGAGCCAACAAAGCCTTTGATAATATTTGCTATACCAAAGTTTCACTACAATTCTTAAGCTTGCTTGGCGTGCTCATATATATCCTACATAAATTGAAAGAAATACTTTTTTTTTTTTGACTGACATAAATTGAAAGAAATACTAGAATCCATGGAAGGGACAAACTCTGCTTTCTAAGCCTATGAAAATACCAATGCAAGGCTACGAAAATATCAATGCATGGCCTCATTATTTGTTAAAGATTGGGCTTACCCTCATTTGTACTTTTCAATTAACTTGCAGCTACTTTTAACTTCTTTGTTAAACTGTAGCTCTACCTCTACTAGGTGTTCACACTAATTACAGTTTTATAAGTACAACTGTTCTTTCATACCATAAACATCTTAAATGAATTAATTAATGAAAATAAACTATCCTAAATAGGCAATTATTGTAAAAGAGGAAATACATTACTTAAGTAGAAATTCTCGCATCAAATAGTATTCGAAGTACTATAAGGGATGTGTCATTAATGTGATGCACATTATATTATTGTAACATTAAGGTGTTTGGTTTATTTAATTTTTTCTAACATTACTGTAATCTAAGATTACAAAATATATCACATTACCTTAATCACATCTCCTTCTTAAATGGAGGTGATCTTACATTACTTATGGCAAACACCTCAATGTGACATTAAGGAAATGTGCATCACATCAAGAGCACATCATGGACACATCACAGCAAACCAAACACCCCCTAAATATGGTTAAGCACGACAATAGATAAATCTGAAGCTAGTAAAAGAGATACATCAAATTGGGGGAAGGGGGAGGTGAAGTCTTCCATTTGATGACAAATCCTCCTCACCAAGGCATTGAGGAAAGCTTTGGATGACATTCATGGACTCAACAACATTAAATAATAATTTATTAGGACAATATTGGCTATTCAGAAACATAACCAGTAGTTCCTTCAATGTTTAACCACAGTGATTCCCAAATCCCTAGCAAGCAACAAATCGTCATATAAGGCCCAAAGTTTTACTACGAAACTTGTAGACACTCAATTTTGCACCCATAATTTAATTTTGAAAGATGACTAAAATGACCATTTCATATACCCAAAAAATCATAGTTGCATTACATGCATTAAATCATTCATTGCATATCATAAAATGATCTTGAAATTCTAATGGTTGCGACGGTAAGCCCGATTCCCAAATCAGACCGTCGGTTTGAAAGATATCACAAGATCAAGTTTTTACGGTCTACATGCATTGTGTGTGGGTGGAACTGATCATATGTGATTAATTGAAATTAATTCTAATTGGTTAAACAATTAAAATTAATTAAATAATTTTGTGATTGGTTGTTGGTTCTTATCAGAAATAAGCATGCTTGCATTGGAATAAAATGGATAATCACAAAACAAGGGAATTGTTGATAATTAAGTCTTTTTAGAATATTTATCTATCAGATAATTATTGTTTTAAAGACCTGATTATCAAAATAAAAGAGATTAATTTTAGAATACGAGTTAAAAATACGTCTAGGTGCAATTCTCAACTCAGAAAATCCCTAAAAAAGAGTCCAAATGGAACCAAAATTGGAAGTGGGGCTCGACACGTGAGAGGGCCAATCGGCACTCTTGGAGTGCCAATCGGCACTTCCCAATTGTCGATTGGCACAACTTCGAGGCCCGGCCCGGAAATGCTTTGATTAAGTTAAAAACACATCTATTTCGAATTTTTGGGAATAAGTATGTAATCTAATTCGTATCTAATCCCATTCAGCTTATTTTTCAAGCATCCAACCTATAAATAGGGGAAAAACATCAGGAATTGGGGCCCTTCTTTTTCTAACTTCTTTGCTCCCCTTACGTTAAAGACGTTCTGAAAACCTTAGCTTTAAGAATTTCTTTTCCATAAGTGAACATATTTTCAATCTCAAAAAGGTTAAACTTCTTTGATTTCTAAAGTATTCTTTCATTGAAGGGTACATTCATGCAGGTATGTCTTTAATACCACTCTTTTGTTTATTCTTTTCTTCCCTATCTAATATATGTGTTTTGTTCATTGCATGGTTTTCATGAATGTATGTTTGATTTTATTCATTGTCAATACAATCTTGTTCATATTTTTTAGCCATGTTTGCATGTTTAATTCGTTGTTTAATAATTGATTAACATGCCTAAGTTTAAGATTTGATTCTTCTTAAAATTTCAAGATTTGCAATAGACTGCTAAAACCATTTTCTTTAAAAAAAAAAAAAAAAAAAAAAAAAAAAAAAAAAAAAAAAACAGATCTGTATTTTTATTAAATACAGATCTAGAATTTTTTCTGCATACAAAACAGATCTGTATTTTCATTAAATACAAATCTGTGTTATTTTTCAGTATAAAAATAGATTTTTATTTTCATTAAAAATAGATCTGAAATTTCTTTCTGCATATAAAAACTAATCTATTTTTTCATCAAATACAGATCTGAAATTTTTCCACATAAAAAACTTATCTATATTTTCATTAAATACAAATCTGAAATTTTTCTACATACAAAACTGATTTGTATTTTCATTAAATACTCTGAAATTTTTCTGCATAAAAAACTAATCTGTATTTTCATTAAATACAAATCTGAAAATTTTTCGCATATAAAAACTAATCTGTATTTTTTACTAAAATACAGATCTGAACCTTTTTTATAATAAAAAATGTTTTCTTCAATATCAAATATCATTCATTTTTGTGTTTCTTTTAAAATAAAAATTGCAAATTTCGAATTCTTAAAGAATGAATTAATCTTAAATTTGGAATTTTCAATATGATGCATCATTCAAATGGGTATATAAATGGTCATTTTGAGTTTAGAAGACCAGACTCTATCTGGGCAGAATGGGTGCCTAATACCTTCCCATTTTGTAACCTAGCTCCTGAATCTAGATTTTGGTTCGTAGATAATGCGTTATCTTTTCCTTGTTTTTAGATTGTAATCTAGGAAACAAAGTCTTGTAATTTTCCTTTTTTAGATTGTAATCTAGGAAACAAAGCTTTGTAATTTTTTACTAGATTGTACTTTAGGAAACAAAGCCATGTATACTGCATTTTATTAGATTGTAATTCATTCAAATTAATGAGAGGTTGTATTATTCAAATACATACCATATATATTTTCTTCCTTTTTCTTATCTTTTTGTAACAAAAAAAAAAAAAAAAAAAAAGGTGGTGACTCCACACATAATCCAGAAAAGAGAAGGTGCCAATGCCTCACCATTTTTCTGAGAGCACCATTAGGAGCTAGTTTTTTTCCTAGCACCTTCCCTTTTTAGATCTGTATTTAATGAAAATACAGATCAGTTTTTATATGCAGAAAAAAATTCCAAATCTGTATTTAATGAAAATACAAATCTGTTTTTATACAGAAAAAAATTTCAGATATGTATTTAATGAAAATACAGATCAGTTTTGTATGCAAAAAAAATTTCAAATCTGTATTTAATGAAAATATAGATTTGTTTTGTATGCAGAAAAATTTCAAATCTGTATTTAATGAAAATATAGATTTGATTTTTTTTTTTTTTTTTTTTGTTCTTAAAAAAAAAAATGTTTTTAGTAGTTTATTACAAATCTTGAAATTTAAAGAATAATTAAATCTTAAACTTAGACATGTTAACCAACTACTAAAAATTAAACTAAACAGCCAAAGGCCTTGTAGCTGAATTGGCACCTCCCCATGCACAAAGTGCTTGGGGGTTTAGCGGGGAAAGGGTTCGAGCTGCGGGGTTAGCAGCATGTTGTAATTATTTCTCAAAAAAAAAAAAAAAAAATTTAACTAAACATGTGAACGTGGCAGAAAAAAAAAATGAACAAGATTTTATGGGCAATGAGTAAAATCAAACATACATCCATGAAAATATGCGATGAACAGAACATATATATATCAGATAGAAAAGAAAAGAATAAACAAAAGGGTGAGATTAAAGACATACTTGCATGAATGTACTCTTCAATGAATGAATATTTTAGAAATCAAAGAAGTTAAAACTCTTTGAGATCTAAAATATGTTCACTTATTGAAAAGAAATTCTTAAAGCCAAGGCTTCCAGAATGTCTTTAATATAAGGGGAGCAAAGAAGTCAGAAAAATAAGGGTCCTTGAATGTTGGGAGGCCTCCCCTATTTATAGAGGTGTTAGTTGCTTAGAAAATAAGCTAGGTTTGCTTAAAAATTAAGTCCAATCAGCTTAAAAAATAAGCAAAAAACGTATGGGGAAAATCCTAAAAGAAAGGAGATTTGGATAAAAGTAAACTGATTTTTTCGATCAGAATAAGTTTCAGTATTTTGATCATATCTTTTTACTTAAAATTCGGATTAAGCTGAAATTTTGATAGCTAAATAGAAATTCGATTCCCTACAACTTTTACAGAAATAGCCTAGTCCAAATTTTAAGTTCTACTATGCCAAAAGTGCCTTGGAACGTGAATCTGAAATCTGCTACTTTATTAGCACGTTTTTGAAGTGTTTTCCAACTCTAAAACTGTATTTGGACGAATTTTAGAGTTATTTTCATGATAAACCTCATCCTAAAGTGATAATTAGGATTTTTAAAATAATTATTTTGAATATAATTATCCCAAAAAGCTAATTATCTACAGCCTTTAAATATTATCAGCTTAATTGTTTTAATCCCATGCAACAAATCTCACTTTAAGAAAAATACTCCACTAATCACATAAATTCATTTAATTAATTTTAATCATTAACCAATCAAAATTAATTTCAATTAATCACATGTGATTGGCTTCACCCCCATAAAATGCATGTAGATTGTGAAAATTTGATCTTGTGATATCTTTCAATCTAACGGTCCGATTTAGGAATCAGGCATACCGTCGAGACCGTTAGAATCTCAAGATCATTTTTATGATATGCAATGAATGTAATGCAACCATGATTTTTGGGTATTTGAAGTGGTCATTTCAGTCATCTTCCAAAATTATATTATGGGTGCAAAATCGAGTGTCTACAGAATGCCCCCCATTGACAGAGCTTGCAAAGCGAATGTCAATTTAAAACAAAGACATTGATTTTAGCAACCATGATTTAATCGAGGTTGACTTTTCAAAGATTTCCTAGCCCTAGAACCTAGAACCTTTGGGTGTAGAACTAGTGTTTTATTGTTTTGAAAAATGAGAACTATGGACACCTAATCTACATGATAATTGATGAACCTGATAAAATCTTGAATGTTGATGAGGCAATTGAGAACTATATTCACTCGACTTGAAATGAGATGACCAGGAACTGTATTCGCCTGATCTGAAAGTAGACTGAGAACTATATTTGGATCAATCTATGGTAAGGTAACCAGGAATTATATTTGCCTGATCTGGAAGCAGACTGAGAATTATATTCGGCTCGGTCGGGGATAAGGTAACTAGGAACTGTATTTGCCCGATCTGAAAGTAGACTGAGAACTATATTAAGCTCAATCTGAAATAAGATAACTAGGAACTGTATTCACTCGATCTGAAAGTAGACTGAGAACTATATTTGGCTCAATCTAAAAAAAGGTAACCAAGAACTGTATTCGCCCGATCTGAAAGTATACTAAGAACTATATTCAACTCATTCTGAAAATCTAGAGGCAACTGAGAACTATTTCCTACTCGATCTGAAAATCTGGAGGCGACTAAGAACCATATCTGGCTCAATCTAGAATTCTGAAAGCAATTGATAACTATATTCGGCTCAATCTGGAATTCTGAAGGCGACTTAGAACTATATTTGGCTCAATCTAGAATTTTGAAGGCGATTGAGAACTATATTCGGCTCGGTCTAGAATTTTGAGTGTGACTGAGAACTATATTTAGCTAGGTCTGAAATTCTAAAGGCGACTGAAAACTATATTCGGCTAAGTCTAGCGGTGACTGAGAACTATATCCGGCTCGGTCTGAAATTTTGAAAGCGACTGAGAATTATATTCGGCTTAATATGGAATTCTAAAGGTGACTTAGAACTATATTCGGCTTAATCTGGAATTCTGAAGGTGACTGAGAACTATATTTAGCTCAGTCCGAAATTCTGAAGGCGACAGAGAACTATATTCGACTCAATCGGAATTTTGAAGGCGACTGAGAACTATATTCAGCTTGGTCTGGAATTCTAAAGGTGACTGAGAATTATATCTAGCTTAGTTTGGAATTCTAAAGGCGACTGAGAACTATATTCGGCTCGGTCTGGAATTCTAAGTGTGACTGAGAACTATATTCGGCTCAGTCTGAAATTCTGAGGGCTACTAAGAACTATATTTGACTCGATTTGGCGGTGATTGAGAACTATATCCAACTCAATCTAGAATTCTGAAGGCGACTGAAAACTATATTCGGCTCGGTTTGGAATTCTGAGTGTGACTGAGAACTATATTCGACTCGGTCTGGAATTCTGAGGGCAACTGAGAACTATATTCGACTCGATCTGGTGGTGACTGAGAACTATATCCGGCTCAATCTGAGGATCTGGAGGAGATTGAGAACTATATCAGGCTCGGTCTGAAGATCTGGAGACGACTGAGAATTATATCCGGCTCAATTTGAAAATCTGGAGGAAACTGAGAACTATATGCGGCTTGGTTTGAAAATCTAGAGGCGATTGAGAACTATATTCGGCACGGTCTTAAGATCTGGAGGCGACTGAGAACTATATCTGACTCAATCTGAAGATCTAGAGGCGACTGAGAACTATATCCGGCACTGTCTGAAGAACTGGAGGCGATTGAGAGATTTTTCCCTTTTTAAGATGTGTTCATAGAGATTTATCCACTGAAGATTGAAGTGTAGGAGATTTATTCATTTTCGAAGATTTGTTCATGGAGATTTGTCATTTGAAGATTTATTCAGGAGATTTTTCCTTTTATGAAGATGTGTTCATAGAGATTTATCTATTGAAGATTGAAGTGTAGGAGATTTATCCCTTTTTGAAGATTTGTTCATGGAGATTTGTCATTTGAAAATTTGAAAAGGAGTGAAAATTTGAATAGGAGATTTATCCCTTGAAGATTTGTTCATGGAAATTTATCCTTTGAAGATTTGTTCAGAAAATTTTTCCTTTTGAAATTTTGTTTTGGAGATTTATCCATTTAAAAATTTAGGAGATTTATCCTTTGAAATTTTTCAAGAGATTTGTCATTTTGAAAATTTTATTTTTGGAGATTTTTCCTTTTTGAAAAATATTTTAGGAGATTTATCCTTTTGAAAAATGTTTTAGGAGATTTATCCTTTTGAAATTTTTCAGGAGATTTATCCCTTTGAAATTTTGATTTTAAGAGATTTTTCCTTTTTGAAAAAATGTTTTAGGAGATTTATCCTTTTGAAATTTTGTTTTTAGGAGATTTTTCCTTTTTGAAAAATGTTTTAGGAGATTTAGGGGCTATTTGGATTTGTTATTTTCTATCACCCATAACTCTGTTTCCATCACCCATAACTCAAAACTGGTGGGTCCCATGGCTGAAGGATTTGTTTGGATTTGTTTTCAATTTTTGTTTTCATCACTCAATTCTCTGATTTTTGAGTGATGAGTTATGAAAACTGAAATTACATTTGAGGTGTTTTCAAGTTATGAAAACAGAGTGATAGTGGCATTTTTGTAAATATATTCATATGGTGGGCCCCGTTTTTTGTGTCTTGTCTTTTCCTTGCCAGCTCCAATGACTACCAACGGCTCTCTCCTCTACCAGACCATCTCTTTTCTTTCTTTTTTTTCTTTTATTTTTCCTCTTCCTCTTCTCTTCCCAAGCCACTCTCTTCTCTCCATACCCATTTGCCATTAACACAGCCCATTACTCTCACAGTTTCGGTTTGCCACTCCAGCTGAAGCTCAAGTCTTCCTTTTGCTCTGTCCCCGTCTCCGTCTCCGTCTCGGCAGTGGGTCTCGTGGTTCTGGGTTGTGGGTTGTCATCTCGGCGGCATAGACATGGTTTCGGTTTGGGTATCTATGGGTTTATGTTTGTATGTTTAAGAGAGTTTGTATTTGTTTTTTTTTGGGCTGTGGGTAAAAGGGAAAAAATCTGAAATTTGGAGTGGGAAAGAGAGAAAATATGGGCTATGGGTAAGAGAGAGAGAGAAAAAAAAAAAAAAAAAAAAAAAAAGAAAAGAAAAGAAAAAAAGAAGAGATTTGGAGTGGGGAATAGAGCAAATCTGGGCTGTGGGTAAGGCAAAATAATATGAGATTTGGAGTGGGGAAGACAAAAATATGCTCTGTGCAAAAAAAATTTTCTTCGTTGTAAGCTTTTTTTTTTTTTTTTTTGTCTTTGTGGAGTAAAGAGTTGTTGCTTAGTTGCTCTGCAATTTTTATGTGGGTACTGGGTATTGTGCTCAGTTTCGTTCTAATATGATTTGTGTATTGTAATATGATATGTGTGACCACTTACTTGCTTTCCATGGCTTTATATAGCCACCTGATGATCTCAGCTGGGCAATTAATTCCAAGCAAAAATATGCTATTCGTTCATGACCATTTTCCTGAGAAAGTTGTTGTGAAGAACTTGCTGTTTGGTTTTGGGTTAAGTGGAGTAAAGAAGGGTGGGTAGGGGCTCTGGTGCATTGGTAGTATATGTCAGGTGTGGGTCTCAATTTTTTGAGTTTTTGGAGTTGAAAACAGAACCGGGTTTAGGTGCCAAACCGGCTTTGGAGATATTTGGGGATTTTTGAGTGATAAAAAATGAGTTATAGGGTGATAAGTAATGAGTGATGATATTTGAGTGAGGAGTGATGAGTGATGAGTGATGAGTGATGAGTGATGGTTTTTTTAAAACCAAACAGCCCCTTATCCTTTTGAAATTTTGTTTTGGAGATTTATCTTTTGAATTTTTTTTTAGGAGATTTATCATTTGAAAAGTTTGTTAGGAGATTTGTCTTTTTGAAAATTTTATTTTAGGAGATTTTTCCTTTTTGAAAAATATTTTAGGAGATTTATCATTTTAAAATTTTGTTAGGAGATTTGTCCTTTGAAAATTGAAGTTTAGGAGATTTTTTCTCTTTTAATTTCCTGCAAGAAAAACAAGAGTTGATTTCTAGTCAGTTAACTTGTATAACTCATGAACTACCACTCTTTGATCTTTGCATTTGATGACTTTGATATGTATGGACTTATTCTTGTAAGTGCTTGATTCAGAAAAGTTTAGAGTTTACTTGATGAAGGTTTCTGGTGCAAAGGTTTGAATTTACCTGATAGGTTTTGACATGGGTGATCTTACCTGAATGAGGCATAGCTAAATGCCCCTAGTCTACAAATTGAAGCATGATTTTGAAAACCTTGACTTTTGAGGAAAAGATTATTTCTTTTTTTTTCAAAATGGATGAGGCATGGTTGAATGCCCCTAGTTTAGAAATGGATGAATGATTTTTGAAAATCTTGATTGATTTTTTTTTTGGAAAAGATGATGATGATAATCTTTTTTTCTTTTTTTTTGGAAAATGAATGAGGCATGGCCGAATGCCCCTAGTTTACGAATTGATGCATGACTTTTGAAAACCTTGATATTTGAGGAAAAGATGATTTCTTTTTTTCAAAATGGATGAGGAATGGCCGAATGCCCCTAGTTTAGAAATGGATGCATGATTTTTGGAAATCTTGATTTTTTTTAAAAAGATGATAATGATGATCTCCTTCTTTTTCTTTTTCTTTTTTGAAAATGAATGAGGCATGACCGAATGCCTCTAGTTGAACAATCAATGTGAATTTTGAAAAATCCTATTGTGTAGGGACTTTCAATAAAGCAAAATTTGAGTAAAATAAGATCAAAATCACAAAACAGGGCAAAACAAAGACTATTGGAATGATGGGCCAATCAGCACTGTTGGAGTGTCGATTGGCACATCTTGAGCCTTGTCTAGTTGTAGCATTTTCAACCTTTTTTTTAGGACATATGGTAGCATCTAAACTGAAGATTGTTGGTGAATGTTAAGTAGATGAAAGATCCATGTCCACCTCCTGCAAAAGATTCTTTCCATAAGCTTGTTAGTAATCAGTTATTATAAAAATGTTTTGGGCCAATGCCCCTAGTTTAGACATGCTTGCACAGAAAATTGATGATATGCTTAATGCAAAAAGATGCTCCTAGCCTAAATTCACACAAAGAAATGTCTTGATTTTGAACCTTTGAAAAAAATGTATTTTTTTATTGAGTGATTGTGACCGGGCCTTTAGAAAGGATGCCTACGTACCTCTTTCATAGATGATTAGGTCCAAATGTAGTTCAAACAAAGTTTTGAAATTTTTTTTTTTTTTTTTTTTTTTGAAAAAGAAATTTAATGTAGAATGAGGTTTTTTTTTTTTTTTTTTTTTTTAAAATGAGCACAAGGAGATCCTTTGAACAACCTCTTTTCTCCAATCATGATGCTTAAAAGTTAACTCGATCCCCTTAGCTAGGAAGGATTTGAAATCATTAAAAACATGTAATCAAATTTGCTTCTTCATTTTGAAAATTTTTAAATTAAGTCTTCAAAGACAATCAAAGAAATGAAATGCTTGGGAATCACATATGTTGGGAACAAGCAAGAAAGGGAAAAATCCTAAGTTTGAAGATTGAAAATTTTTGAGAGTTTGGAAATTTTGTTCTCTTGAGAGTCATTTTTTGGTGGAAGCAAACAAAAGGAGTGTTTGGAGCTTAGAGAAAAGAAATTTAGTCTCTTGAGAATTTGTGAAATTTTTTCTTTGGAAGATATCAGCCAGTAGGGCTTGATAATCATGAGCAATTTTCCTTCTTAATCCAAGAGAAAAGATTACGAGAGCTAAAGGTGCGTCTTCAATCAGCAAGACTTCAAGGACGTCTTTATTCAGAGGTTGTAATGTAGGCCAGGTTCAAGTTATTGAAAGAAATGATATAAAAGGCTTAAAACCCTTATGATATTTCCCCAAGTATGCAATACTTTAAATTCAAGCATTAGAAAATTTTTCCACATCTTCCATCATTGACTCTTGTGCTAAAATCTTTGTCATGTTTATCATCTTCTCATTGGTCTTCATTGATTCCTTTCATTTGGTTTTGATTTTTTTTTTTTTAGCTTGACAACTTCCTCTTTTTGGTCTTCTTAGCATCCTATTTTGTGGTCAAATCACTCAGTCTCATTTTTTTGAAAGTTTTTTTTTTTTTTTTGAATCTTTTGTTTTGTTTTTTGCCCTAATTTTTGCCTAAACTGCCCTTTCGGGTTTTCAGCCTAGCGAGCTCTTTTTTTTTTTTTTTTTTAGGCCCTAATGTTTGCCTAGACCGCCCTTTCGGGTTTTTAGCCTAGCAAGCTTTTTTTTTTTTTTTTTTTTTGCTTTTGACAAACTTTCATCTTTCTTGGATGAATTTGTATTTCTCCTTGATATCCTCTTATCCTTTCTAATGCACTTTCATTTTTTTTTTTTTTTTTTACTTGACTGAACACACTTTTTTGATGAAATGTATCTTACCTTTTCTTTTCCTCATCTTCCTCAATTTGATTGAATTTTTCTTTTGATGAATCTTCATTTTTGCTCATCCTTCTCAACTTGAATGATCTTTCATGGAATCTCATGTCTCTTGTGTCTTTTGATGAATCAATATTCTCTCACAACTTGATGAAAATTCTTGCATTTACTTCTCTCTCTCTCTCTCTCTCTCTCTCTCTCTCTCTCTCTCTCTTTTTGGGTTGAAGTCTTTTCTAGCTTGATGACCTTCTCTTTTTCCTCATAGTTTGATGCTTTCTCAAAATCTTATCTCTCCTTGATGGATTTCCTTCCTACCTAGCTTGATGGAGTGAACTATCCCTTTTCTTTGATGAACTCTCTTTCCTAAACTTGATGAACTCTTCATCAGTCTCATTGTCTTCATTGAGGACCTTACCAAGTGGTGTTGAATCCATAAGGTCAACACTTTCTCATCTTGAGATTTAAGCATGCATACTTAATTTTCGACCCAATGTTTAAGTTTTTAGTGGGTTCATTGAAAAACAGGCTAACTATTTAAAGGCTCAAGTTGGCTAGCAATGGATAATTATTGTAATGGGTGTCAAGGAATAATGTGGGTTACCAAAGAGGGCCTCCTCTCCCTAGTGATGCTTTCTTGTAAGCACAATGACTTAAACTCTTTTAATAAATTATTCTTGAAATAGAAGTTCAAATGCTCCAATGATGTGAAAAATTCTGTAGAGATTGGGGTTGAGTGTATGTGGTTTGAGAAATTTGGATGAATTGATGAATTTCTTTGATTGCCTTTTAGGACATTTTCTTCTCATATTCTAAATATTTAGCAAAAGTCCTTACATGGATTGAATGAAGTTAAATCCCTCTTTGGAACAAATGGATTGGTAGAGCAATTAATCATCAAATTTGGAAAAAATTTTGTCAAATGGACCATCTTGTATTCTCTTGAAAAGAAGACTTTTGAAAAAAATTTGGAGTCTTTGAAAGAATAAAAAAAAATTTAGAAAAAAGTTACCAAGAAGGCCAATACCCCTAGTCTAGAAATTTCTTTTTGAAAATGAATTGAAATGACTTGAAGGCCTAATGCCCCTAGTCCAAAGATCTTTTTTTTTTTTTTTTTTGAAAGATTTTTCTTGAATTTTCTTTTTTTTTCTTTTTTAAATTTTTTATGTACATAAGAACAAAATGATGAATCAAATGCATCAAACACAACATGGATTTTATTGAGTAAAAGAATAACTAGAAAAAAAATCCTAAATAAACAATAAAACCAAAGAGCCAATCTAAAAACTTGTAAAATGAAAATCAAGCAAAGTTTGGGTGGGTGGGTGATGAAGATGGAGTGATGACTTGTTCGTCAATCAGATTTTGAATGGCATGCCTTAAATTATAAACACTTATCAGTTGTGTGGCCTCCCCCTTGATGATATTTGCAATAAGCATGAGGGTTGTAACTTCTATGCATGGGATGTGGTATTGGCTTGGGATCCAATGGCTTCAGTAAGCCCTTAGCTTGTAATTTTTCCAAAGCTTCACTCAAAGTCATGTGTAAATTTGAAAAATTCTTTCAGCACCTAAAATTGTTGGTCGATGATTTGATTGCACCATTATTGATGAGGTAGGGCACTGCCTCCTTGGGGTATGAGTCCATTGACATGTTCTTTTTGATTGGGGAGGACAGTTGGAAAGACACCTCCCTAGCTCTTTTCTTTAGGAATTGAAAGTGTGGGATCTCTTCGGATTTTGGTGAATCATCCATGCACAAGGTAGAGAGCATAGCTTGATTGGCTAAGTTGACTTGTAATGCAGAGTTGGCTATCCAGGAGATTTGGGCTAGCTTTTCATTTGTCTTCTTTTGACCTTCCAAGATGGAGCTGAGAACATCTTCAATTCCTTCTTGTCTCATTGGGCTTGAATCTTCCTTGAGCTTGATAGGCTTGACTTTGATAAACTTGTGATCCAAGGGGTTGGAGTCTTGATGGACTTGATGGACTTTGGCAAGATTGTGCATAAACTACATCAATGCATGTCATATTTTTCCAAAAAACAAAATCATATTCATACAACACACAACATTCAAACAATTATGATGGGCCCAAGTATTGAACTTGGGCTCACCATGGCTCAAACAATAGTTAAACACACATAATATACAATGCAATTTTAACATGGACGGGCCTAAGGACAGGTACTAAGTCATTACATTATAGGGTGGGTTTGTTGTTGTATTGTTTCCCATAACTAAGACGTTACACCTCCCAACTTGTAATGTAATGAACATTACATTGGTCCGAACAGCATGGTCTATCCTTTTAGTCAACAAGAAATGATCCAGTGACTTTGGGCTATGAGTTGGTGAGTTCACCACTGGGTACCCGAATTTAATGAAGACCGGTGATTAATGGTTACTACCACCATATGTTGAGATGGATACATGGATATTTGTTGTTTTGATGGCACACACTATGACAGTTAGGGAAAGCTTTTAACAGCCAACATTGCATTTTCAAATAAGATATTATACAAACAATACACAGACATAAGCAACTAGACAAACAAAAACATCATACAAAAACAAGGGTATTTAATTGGTCATTTAAAGTCTAACATGAAGCTTAACCCTCAACATCCCCAGTGGAGTCGCCACTACGAAAGACCAAGAAAAAACTCCTAAGGGTGCTCTCAGAAAAGGGGTTAGGCATCGGCACCTTCCCTTTTTAGGATTATGTGTGGAGTCGCCACTTATTTTTTATTACAAAAAAATAAGAAAAAAAAAATACACAAGGTACATACTTGAATAATACAACCTCTCATTAATTTGAATGAATTACAATTTGATTAAATGAAGTTTACATGGCTTTGTTTCTTAGATTACAATCTAGTAAAAAAATTACAAAGTTTTGTTTCCTAGATTACAATCTTAAAAAAAGGAATGGATAACACACTATCCTACGAACCAAAATCTAGATTCGGGGGCTAGGTCACATAATAGGAAGGTGTTAGACACCCATTCTGCCTAGACAGAGTCTAGTCTTTTAGAATCAAAATGACTATTTATATACCCATTTGAATGATGCATCATATTGAAATTCCCAAATTTAAGATTAATTCATATTAATGGTGCTCCTAATGGTGTGAGAAACTCATCAATGCCTATTTCTGTCTCAAATGAGGCCACCTGGCACCCTCCACTACTAGCAAGTCTCGGATTTTCCTATGAGCAGTCATTACTCGTGTTAACTTATACCAACCTACATCTGCCTTCCTCCAACTAAGATGAAGAATTATTTAATTTCTATTAGTCTCCTGCTTGAAAAGTAAGTTAATAAATAAAATAAATTAAATCGACTGCTTCATTGAAACACCCTTCATTGAAAGGGTAATAAATAAATTAAAAAAAAAAATTAAAAATACATTATATCAGTGAAAGACAAGACTCCAAATCCCCATCCAAAAAATAATCTTCCAAAGTAGGCCTATGCATCTGCTTATTCATCTGCCCAAACCGCCCAACTGGCACCAACCTACACGGATATGATGTTGATTTCCATGTGGGTTGGGCAAGTTCAACTATTAAATCAGCAGTTTGAGTTTTGTAGCGGTTTCATATCCCTTTAGTTATCTCATATCAAATTTAAGTTTTTTTTTTTTTTTTGGGTTAATTCCATGATTTACACATTATATATGAAAAATGATCCATACTTTCTCAACATATCCGTAAGCATACATTGTCACATGGATATGGTACTCATAGCTTCTTCTTTTTCTCTTCTTTTTCTTTTTTTATATAAAAAAGTTAGAAATTACTCATAGTTTAAGATGTGTGTACTTAGATCTATGGCAATGTGAGTCACTTCCTATGGTTTCCTTCAATAGTTTATGGGATTTAGAGGAAATACAATTCCCTAAATTTATCCCCAAATAATTTTTAGGATTTAGTATACCGCACATAACAAAAACTAACTCGTTCTATCCACCAAGTCAAAACAGCCCAAAATTTCAATTGACCCATTGTTTTTTAAGGTTGGTGGGTCAACAGTGGTTTGAAAGTCTTAAAACTTGCTAATGTCGGTTTGGTTGGAATTTTTTCCCTCAACCTACCCAATCTGACTTGCACACGGTAGGAAGGCACAAGTTGTTTATGATAAAGAACAAGGGAAGCATTGTTAGTTTTTAGCCAATCTTGCAGCCGGTTAGGAAAGGATGGATACGATATAGGGGGAGCATACCAAAAACATCTAACAAGCATACACTCTATGAGGACATGTTTTATGGTGTTAAAACCTAAAACAAAGAGAATAAAAAATATTGTAGAGAGAAGTAGAAATAAGAGAGAGATTATAAGGTTAACCTCTTGACGGCCTACGTCTACAAGAGAAATGCTAAGGGGGTGTTTGGTACAGTTGTTTAAACAACATTTTTCAGTGTTTAAATAACATTACATGCATTTTTACACACTTTTTCACCTACACGTATTTCCATAAAACAACAATAACATTACTAGAAATTTCTTATCAAACGAGCTCTTAGCATCTATATCTTTGTTGTGTTCAATTTTTTATATAATGAACCCTAAGTGGGATATATATAGGTTAGGGTTAGCCCTAACCTTGTCCACAATATACTTGGACCTCTTTGACCATTACATATTTAACATATAAAGCAATATCTTTAACACTCCCCATCAAAATCAAGGTAGAAACTTGATGATGCATGGAGTTTGGAATGTGAGCTAGAGAAGATGTCTTGAAGGTAAACACGAATGATTGGATTGGAAGGAGAATGGATCGGACACAATATGGTGTGAATCATGCAAATTATTGAGGCAATGGACAACAACGACAAATGAATGTCAAAAGACAGCTATAATGGACTAAACTTGGTTGCACCAGTGACCAAAGAGGGGCTACCATGGCCGGAGGATGGCTACACATATGGGCTGAGGAATATCAACAAATGGTGATATCGGGATGAAGCATGTGAGTGAGTTAGCAAATTTCGCAGAGGTTGAACCCAATCCAAAATTGAAATCTATACAAACAACGAAGTAGGATACACGAGATTTGGGGGGAGTCAATCTTGGTCAATAGTCCAATTTGCAAACTAGTCAACGTTTGTTTGGTTCGATTTTCCTCCAGCGGCATTGAATGTTGATGTGACACTGATGATGACAATGTAATTAAGTGGTTGAGTACTTTTGTGGCACAAATACTACAGTCATTGTTGATGTGGTTATGGCTGACTAAAAACACATGGCACAAACTGAGAGAGCAAGAAATTAATGTGTGAGGCGGCCTGAGGCAAGACTCAGCTAGGTGTGTGTCTCGCTTCGAAGGCCCAAGTGGTGCGTGATTCACATGACCTCTCGTGTGAAAGCATTGGAATGATGCCTGAAAAACGAGTGTGAGACCAAAGTGAGTGTCGACTTGGTTTGTGTAAGCATTGTGAAGCAAAAGAGAACACAAGGTGAACTTGGTTCAACATGATGGCCTGCATATATTTACGGGAAAAAATCTAAACAGTTATATCTTTACTGTATTTAACTTTGTAAATCCTAAGTAAGATATATATAAGGGATAGGATTGACCTAGCTGGTACTAAAACTGGATCTCTTTGGTCACCCCTTCACCCCTTGATGCTTGCTTATCTATGTTCTCTATAATTTCCTTGCATTCATTCAGTGACTAAAAAGGTGGGGGCAACGACGTAATCATGTGTTGTCGTGGCCATTAGAAGATTACAACTTAGACGCCCCAATAAGTGTCAGTCTGGCATTTACTATAAGAAGGAAAAGTTTTAGCAGTAGAACTTTTAGGATACAAAATTTTAGTTGAAAAGTTCTTTAGCGTGCATTTGCCTAACAATTAAGTTAGGTTTTGTGTTTTTTTAGGTCTCACGGTACTATTCATGAACTACCAAACCCATGAAAAACGTAGCAATTACTCTCTGCTACAGTGTTTTGTGTTTTAAAAATTATTTTGTTACAGTGTTTTCAGCAATAAATTTTTAATTTTTAACAAAATAAACTATACAAAATTTTAGTTGAAAAGTTCTTTAGTGTGCGTTTGCCCAACAATTAAGTTACGTTTTGCGTTTTTTTGAGGTCTCACAGCACTATTCATGAACTACCAAATTCATGAAAAACGCAACAATCACTCACTGCTACAGTGTTGTGTTTTAAAAATTATTTTATTATGTTATTTTTAGCAATAAATTTTTAACAGAATAAACAGTATTCAAACAAACTCTTAATACTTGTGATCGGTAAATTACAATAAATAATGTTTAAAATTTATTGACCATTTATAAAGCTATTGACCATTTATAAAGCATGATTAATAATTACTATTTTACCGACTCTAATACTATTTTTAATTACTATTTTACCGACTCTAATACTATTTTTCTTGGTGGGTTGTCACTTGTCACACGAGCTCTAAATGGCAGAGACAAAGCCCAGCTTGGTTGACAATGTCAAAATCATTTCAAAAATCATTGATTTGATTTGGATGTTTGGAGTCTTACGAGATCAGAGGTCTTCCAAACAAGAAAAGGAAATGAGTTAACATTGAAAAGGAAATAACGTCACGAGATCAATTTCCATTCATATTTGGTACCAATCTGAGACGTCATGGAGTCTGAAATATGACTCAGCCAAAGCTAACATTCAAAAGAAAAAACAAAAATCCTAGTTGTACAATTTTGGCACGTCTATTTACGTGGCTGACAGTGACTAGTAAAAAGAATTAAATTAATGTAAAAATAACAAATAATTAATTATTAAAGTTGAGTTTGAATGGAGATGAAAAGGAAAAATAATGGGCGTATGTGTGTTTTCTGTAGGTCTCATATACTGTCCATAAAACTTACAAGTACGAATTTCAATAAATATTTTTTAAAAACTAAGTTCTACGGTATTATTTATATATTTAAAAATTATGTGGTATCCAAACAGACCTTGAGAGTTCATTGAAAAGACGTGAGTTTGATTATATTAGCAAAAGAACTCAAGAAAAAACCTAGAACAGAACAGAGAAGAGAAATAAGAAATTGCACAAAGGGAGCAGCCCTATTATCAAAATCGCCTTGGTGATTGGCTTAACCCTGCAAAATTTACAAGTGTAGGCCATGCTAAAAGCTTATCTCATTCCCCAAACCACACACACGTATTCCTTCCCAAAAAGCAAAAACCAACCCCTTTTCGATTCCGTAACACTTTGTTCACCTACTTTTCTATGTTTCACCATAGCCATGTGTGAGTGTGAACTTAGATTCTAAACTCTCATGGCTGTCAGCTTTTACCATTTTTTGACCTTTTTTTTCTCAAAAACGAGCCGTCATTACAGGTTAACTTACCCCATTATAGGCAAAGCACAAGATACCCCATTTACAAAAAGTTGAGTTTGACAAGACTAGGTCTAGTAGTAGTAGTATTCAGTATTCACTGTGCTTTGTTGAAGGTGAAAAAACATTGTTTCCCATGGCTGCAGGTGACCAGAAATCAGCACCATTGTTGTTAGCCACGTGTACGGTGCAATCCACTGGAACCAAGCACAGCCCTCTGCTCCTCAAGTCCTTTCTTGCTGCTTCTCCGCCTCCATTTTCTCCACCCTCCTTAACATAAAACCACAGTAAAAAGTTTTTTTTTTTTTTTACAAGATAGAATTTCTATTCTAATCTAATTTAAGTGTATATGTATGTAAAGCTCTCTCCTGAAAACTTAAACTTCAACCCTTGCCCCCCACACCCCAGCCCCACACCCGCACAAGCATAGTTAACGTTAACTCTTATCCAGTTATTGTACTCTTTGACAGTGAAGTTTACTCTCATATTGTTGTGAATTATTTTATTGACCATATCACAAGTTACAACACCTTATCAACCATTGTCATCAACTATTGTCAAGTTGAAGTTATTACTTACTGTTGATTTACAACCTAGTAAGAGTAATTTTAGGTCTACATTTTTTACAGTTTTTTTTTTTTTTTTTGAGCAAATTTTTACAGTTATTCTATGTAACATAATTGCCTGCTTGTCACTTTTTAGATTTTTTTCACCAAATAATTTTAGAGATATCTCAATTGCACAACTTGATACCTTGTGTGCGATTGTGAGTGATAAATATTTTCCATCCAATGTCCACCACTAATTATACAAATTCATCACTTTTCTTTGATACTCACATTCGGCACAAATCCCCCCCCCCCCCCCCCAACCAAAAATTGATACTCATAGTCGCACAAATTGACAAATTCTGCAGTTGAGTGTGGTCAATTGATTCTAGTTCATATAAAAAAATTAAAAAAAAAAAGAAGAAGATATTATTGATTCCATCCAGTGTCTAGAACCCATTCTAAATTCTAAAATCTCTCATTTGCAACACCCCAAAATTTTGTGGGGGGAAAAAAAATTACACTGCAACTTTTGAAGTCCTTTTTCACCCAAGGGTCAAATTTCTACAAGGTCAGTGATTAGTCACATTTATGTGGAACCCACACCCGATCACGATCAAGTTCTGAGAAAGACAGGTCCAGTTGAATCCGGACCGTTTAAGTTAAGACCCACACATCTTATTATAGGTCCCACGTTGATGATGCTTAGGGGAAAAAAATTGATAGGACAAGAGAAACTATGAGGATCTAAATATATAAAATAAAAAAAAATGCATTCAAAATTGACAAAGATATGTTCTTATTTGGTACGTACAAGTTTTGGTAGGTGGTGTTGTGAAGAAGAGGGCAAGCGTTGAAGGTAAGGAGAGCACAGGACTTGAACCTGGTCTTGCAGAAATCTGATATATCCCATCGCTTCATGAAGCACTGAGGCTGTATCTGTCTGCAAATATTTCATTTTCATAAGTTTCAATTTCCAAACCTCACTGCATGCCACTCAAATAAATACTATCATATACTTTCACTTTCACTTGCATAAGTTTTGAACTATAGTAATGGAACTTTATTCATAAAATGTTTTTGTAAATGTTCATATTCTTATTATACTAGCCAAAATAATGGTAAATTACTTGTTGGAAAAAAATAAGGCCATTGTTTTTTTACCTTGCCAAAGGGAGAAACAAGCTGCTGCAATGTTGTGATCCTTTCTCCTAACTTCTCTTTCCTCTGCCATTTCAAAGAAGAATAAGCAAAACAAAAAATCACAATGTGAAATACATATGAGAACAATTGAACAAAGAGCCTTAAATAGTTAATATGACATCCTTTTTTTTTTGTTGCCCAATTAAATATGACATCTTTACAACCCACAATCCTATCAGCCCAAAAAATAATTAGAAATTAGTAACATCCATATTCATATCTAACACGCATTTGATACTGACAATTAGGATTTTTTTTATGTTAGAATAATAGGTAAATGATTAGATTTATCTAAATTTTTGGGACAATCCATAACTTATCATTTTAAAATTTTATCTTCTTCTCTCTTACTCAATACTTACTAGAATGAAAGATTATTAATTAGTTTTATGGTCAAGACATACTTTATCCCTTTTAACATGATCTTTTCAACCAAAAATTAACATAACATATTCTTAAAAATACTACATATTTATATTAATTAATTAAAGTGTCCATTTAATATGGATTTTAAATTTTCAAAAAAAAAAGTGACATATAACCAAGAATATATACAATATCTATACATGTCTCGTATCCGTATCGATACTTATTCGATTAGAGACATGCATTGTAATTGTGTGTGTGAGAAAGAAAGATGAAATCTGATATTGTTGGTATATCTAAATCTAACCTTTGCATGGCCAGCTGGTGTAGGATTCGCCGTTTTCGTTCTTTTAGAGGTTCTCTGAGTTGCCACCGCAGCCGTGGTGATGGTGCTACCACACTGCGCCGATTCCTGACCCAACCCATTTCGCTTTTTCTTCAAAAAAATCAAACAATAAAATAAAACCCATATAAAAATAAATAAACTCAAAAACATAAACTTTTTATTACACCAGGTAGATTCACTTACATCAGGTTTTGACGAAGTGTTCACACTCAAAGTGACACAGCTGTTGTTGTTGTTGTTGTTGCCAGAAGAAGCTGATGAGGAATCGCTGCATGTAACCCCTGATTTCTGTGGAGTGGTAGTATTTGTGTTAGTGATATTATTCTCAGTTATTGGTGGATATACCAGCTGATCTCCTTGGTGGTGCTTCTGATGATAGTTCCCAAAGCAGAGCATTTTGGGTGGCTTTTCAGAAGAAAACACAGAAGAAGAGTAGTTGAAGCTGGTGGTCTGGTCCACATCAAGACCCACAGCAACAGCAACACCGTTATTGTTCTCATCATCATCATCATCATCCTCTGCCAACAATAGCTGAGAGAAAGTAGCAGCCGCAGGTGCTCCTCTCAGTCTCAGATGGTCCCCCACAAATCCCTCATTCTTTGCCATCAAAATTAAAAATCACCCCACCACTCAAAATGATAAACAAAACCAAAGATATAATCTCAGACACAGAGAGAGAGAGAGAGAGAGAGAGAGAGAGAGGACCACTAAAAAAAAAGTAAAACGGAAACAAATATAGACAAGGTTGGTAAAGTGTGGGGTTTGATTTTCATTTATATTTTTGGGGATGAGAGTATTATTATTATTTATAAATAAAAAAAACACACACACACATAGGCTAGAGAGTTTGTTTTCTTCTTCTTTTGTTTTTTTGTTTTTTTTTTTTTTTAATTCGATGGCATAAAAGAATTTGAAAATACTTAATAATTATTTTCCAAAGTGTTTGTGACTGTGATTTTGGTTTGAGATTGAGTTTGAGTTTGAGTTTGCTGTCACTTTGTAGCTAGTGAAGAAGGTGTGGTGGTAGTGACAACGCAGGCGTTACAAAAAGAAAAGAAGCAGAAAGAAAAAGGAGTTATTTTGTGTTAACTGTTGTGAGCTGCTAATGCAAATGCTAAGTGGGTGGCTGTGGCTGAGCTTTCGTTTTCCAAAGCAGGCGTTGGTTTTCGGCGTCTTTGGTCAAACCCACTTGGCCCGAGAAAACCGTGGATTCGCCATCCAACGCATTTTTGCCCCAAAACCAAACCCACCATGACCCGGTCTTCTATCTGTTGTTTTGGGTTTGGCTCCCCCAACCAACTCACTCACTCACTCGCCCGTTACTTAACGAGGAATTTTATGTGTTCAGACACACTTCATTCAGATTGTAATTAACACACACCCACCACAAGCTATTTCCACGCGCTCTCTCATCCCAATTTTTAGAAAATTATATCAAAGAACCAATCAAAGGATTTCTATGGTACAGTTTAAATTTATTGGTTTATGGGTTTATTACATTGAAAAAAGAACTATTAGTTAATTTCATTTAATTCAGTATATACTTTGAACAAAAACAAGATGTGCCCTTAATAAATACTCTCTCCGTCCCAATTTGTTTGTTATGTTTGAAAAGTTAAACTTTTTAAGAGAACGTCATTTATTATCTTGTCTGTCTTATAAAAATATATAAGTTTACAAAACTACATTTAAATAAATTTATCAGCTTTTTTTAAAAAGAGTTATTCTTAATGAGACAACTAAAAAGGTGCCCCAATTAGATTAATTTTTTTAAAATATTTGTTAGTTTTTTTTTTTTCAAATGGTTTTAAAAATAAAGTAGGGGTATAATAGAAATATTAGTAAATTAATGACTTTTATTTTTAAAAACAGGACAATATTTTGGGACATCCCAAAATGGAATAGAAGACAAACAAACTAGGACGGAGGGGGTAAATTTTAAAAATTCAAGTTTAAAAAAAATAAATTGAAGCACACAACAAATTTCACTCAAAAATCATAATAACTTTTAAGGGAAAGTAGGGACAGACCCAAGATTTTAAGCTAGCGAGGGCCGGAATAAAAAAAAAATCCAAATAAACATTCATATAGTATTTAAAAATTATAAATACTCAAAAACGTTGTTTCTAAATACATTAAGATGCAATCATTTACCAACAAAGACAAAAACAAAAACAAAATAATGTTTTTTTTTACTAGGCTGGCTAGGATTTTTTTTTTTTTTTTTGAAGTTAGAGCATTCATAGTGGTGGTGCTAAAAATTTTAGCTTTTAGCACCTTTATCTATTTTACTATCTCACTTTACAATACAACCAATATCAAATATTCTATTTTTTTATCACTTAATTAAATGATATAAACAACTCAATAATAAAGGAAGCGAGAGAATTTGAGTTTTTTAATTGAAAAAAGAGATATAATCTTAATAAAATATTGTATTTTATTTTTAACAATTTGCTACAATCAACTTGTATTTATACCAGTTTACTGTAGTTGCAAAAAATTTAGTTTTAACTTCTCCAATAACACATGATTTTTTGGTTCTTTGATGGTAAAATAGTTTTTTTTTTTTTTTTTGCTAAAATACAATCACCATTGTGAATGTTTTTTATTGTTTTTGTTAAGTTTTTAGGTTGGATAATTGTTATTTGGGTGAGGCTAGTTATGCTTATTGAAGAGAATGGGGGCCTAAGGTTTTGGAAGGAGACCTAACTACAAAAATAAAATATATAACATCTAAAAAAAATATTTGGACCCGGGGGGCCCGAGCCCCCCCTGGGTCCATCCCTGAGGGAAAGTGAGACAAGTTATATTCCATAGACACATTATCATTGTTGGTAGAAGAAGTTGAGAAGGAATCATTACATGTGACCCCTTATTTATTTATTTCTTTGGACTTATTAAGCCATCAAAACTAGGATGAAAAAGCGAATGAGTAATAAGGGTCTAGTCTAGGATAGTGTATGGGTTGGGTTGGAAAGATTTTTTAACCCAATGCGAAAGTGTCAGGATGAGGAATTTTCAACCCAATCTAGGTTTAGTCAGTGGATTATACTTACATGTTCATGATTGTAAAAAATTGATTTTCATTAAATATTTAATTATTTTTAAAATAAATTATTACTATTCACACAATATACTTAAATTATATTGAAAATTTACAAATTCATCAAAACTAATTCTTATAATACCAAAACATATCAAAGTAAAAAAAAAAAAACAAAAAAACAAAACAAAAATAGTAATGAAATAAACTTATATATATGTTGGGCCAAGTTGGGTTAAATGGGCTAAAAAAACTATTAACTCAACTTAAGACTCAAAATAAAATTTCAACTCATGAAAACCAACCCGAGATGTTGGGTTGATAGGTTTAACTTACACCCTTAGTTTTTTTTGTTTTTTTGAGGAGGGCTAATAGGTTTTTTTTTTTTTTTTTTAGAGTTTTAGTTCTTATAACCGCAAGCTACTACTACAAAGGGCCACTACAAAGGTTAGGCCCTTTGTAGTAGTACTCTCGTTATGTAATGTTTTATAAGTCTGTTTAAAAAACTCTATATATTACTTACACCCCTAGTTTGACTCATTTTACACGTTGTGGGTTCTTTTTTTTGGACAGTACCCAGGCCTAAGTAGAAACAAGGATCCTAGGCCTTGTTGTTTGGTAGACTGGGCTTGGTTCACCACAGCTATATTGGGTTGATTACGAATCAAGTTGTGCATAAAACATGGATCCTACAACACATACATATTCATACATGCAAATATACACATATTGTAAAGTAAATGGCTGAGGAATAGTAAAGAAATAAAGAAAAAGCAAGTAAGGACGTTAGGGATCCTCAGAAAATGGAATGATATTTCATTATATTAAGTTTTAGTACATTGGACTCATCTTTTCACCGGGATGTGTTACAAGGTTCAAATAAGTTCAAAAGTCATAGACTTAGATAGCTCTTTGTAGGCTTCCAAGACTTGTGAGGTTTGAATCTCCTTGAATCCAAGTGTATCCTCTAGTGCCTGTCTTAGGATCCCTCAAAGTGTTTTTCCCTTTTTCTATTTCTCTAAGGTTTAAAGGAATTTTTCAAATGGTCTTTGTGCATTGATTCCTTATTAGGGGTGTGCATGGGTCGGGTTAAGGGGATTTTTTGACCCAACCCACCATGGTGGGTTAAAAAAAATTCAACCCAACCCAACCCATCACATAAGTCCAACCCAACCCAACCCAACCCACATGGGTCGAGTTGAACCCATGGGTTGGACAAATTTATTATTATTATTATTATTATTATTATTATTATTATTATTATTATTATTATTATTATTAAATTGAGTAAAAAAAATATAAATATAAATATATTAAAAAAAGCCAAAGATTAGTATCAATGTAACTCCTTAAAGGCAAACAACACTAATGACTAAACAACAATAGTAATTTACTAGGGTTTGTGTGAACAAATTGGCTTTTATATAGGATAGGAAGAGCTAGTTATTTTAAAAAATTTATTAATTATATAATATTTTTTAAATATATATTAATTATATGAGTGGGTCGGGTTGGGTTTGGCGGGTTTGAAATTTTATGACCCAAACCCAACCGACCCGCTATAAAAAAAAATTTTGTAACCCAACCCAACCCACCAAGTCCTAAAACCCGACCCAACCCGGTGGGTTTGGTTGGGTTGGGTCGGTTTTGGCAGGTTAGCGGGTTGGCTGCACACCCCTATTCCTTATTGCTGAATGGTTTTTGCTGTTGGCTCCATCCCCTTTTATAGTACCTTCCTAGAGTTTTTGGTGTACCACTGATTCCCTCCATTTGCTACCTTAGGTACCAGAACCAATGTTGTGTCAGCAACATTGGTGGCTGGTCCCTTTCTTATTTTCTAATTGTTTTCCCCTTTTGAGATTTACCCCCCAAAAGTTCCCAGCTGACCTTCCTCTTTTAAGAGGCCCTAAGGGCTGACTTTCAATCACCTCTTTCCAAAGCTTCTAGATGCTACTTTTTAGACCCACCTTTTTGGCTGCTTCACCTTTTGTCATTTTCTCTAAATGGGCAGATTCCTCTTTGTCAGGTTGAAAGATCCCCAGCCACCTTCTTTCATGGTCTACCTTCCTGCATTCCTCGAGGTACCAGCCTTCCTTTTTTGAAGTTTTGATTCCTAAGCCATCAGCCTTTTTCTGAACCATGGGCGGCTGATGGGACATATCCACCTTTGTTCTTTGTGTCCATGAGCATGCTCCCTTGAGCTGTCCCAATCCCAGCTAACTTCTTTCTACATATCTTGAGGACCCCAGGCTTTTAGGAGTCCCAAGGCATCCTGGTCCAGTCCCTTTCTGGGCTCCCCAACAAATTTCCCTTGCAAGGGTTGGGCTGAGCTTCCTTTTTCCTTTTCCTTTATTTTCTAAGGCCCAAAGCTTGCCCATTCATGGGTTTGGACCCCCTCCTACGTATCTTAAATGGGCCTTGATTGGCGGATTTGGGCCTTGTCCCTTCTTTGGAGGCTCAAATGGGCTCTAAACTTTAATTTTGTAATGTTTTGGGCCTTGATGCAATGCTTGTGATATTTTAGATCTCAACATTTAGCCCCCCAAGCTTATGGGTTGCCCGCAGCCCACACGTGAGCAAACGAGACTCTTGGCCTTCCAAGGCTTTGTGATTAGTGTTTCTATCACTTTCAGGGTCTCTTGTCTTCTTATTTTGGGATCCTGCTCCTCCACATTGTCCTCTGGCGTTCTGATTCCACGTATCCCATTTCTTTTGTAACTCCCCCTCTTTTCAAGGATCATGACAGTTGGGAGTTAAGTGTCTAGGTAAATTTATTCCTCCTCTTTTTACGTTTCTCATAACTCCCATTAATAACTGATAAATAATTTTTCCTATAAAATTGAATTTTGGCAACTGGTGCGTTTTTCTTTGCTACGTCTTCTTCAACTTTTCTTTACACCATTATTGTAGTCACTTCAACCTTCAAGCATCTTTTCATTTTCTCAACAAAATACTTTTCAGTACATCCCTCCCCTTTTGCTCCCTCCTTCATCGTTTTTTCTTCCGCTCTCAACTTTTTTGGCCTTCTGTTACATTATTCTTTCATGGCTTCCTCTTTTTCTTCTCGAAAGAGGAAAGATCATTCTCCCACTCCCTCTGAAGGTGAGGGTTCCTCAGCAAGGTCAGCGCAGGGCGAGGTGCAGGAAATCTCAGATCGCCCAGCCTTTCCTCTACGAAACCCCTGGTATACTCCCAGTTTGTTCTTCCCACAAGTTAGTCATGGTGATGTTCCTCCCTCCCCACACTTCTGGGTGTTCTCTGGTCAATCCGGGTTTGGCAGTTCTGCTCAAGTCTCAGACCCAAGGGAAATCTTGTACCTTCAAATCAAGCAAGGATCATGAGAGGTGGTTCCCATCTTCTTTGATTTCGTTCCAGGAAAGATCACTGGTTGGTCTAATTGGGTGGATGAGGAGCTATCCGATGGAGGGTTTACCAATTGCTTAGAGCGTGCCAAGATCCTGAAGTCAGTGGCAATTTCCAAGAATCTAGAAGGCTTTAGGGACGCCAAAGGCCTAAGACATTTGGTGCGTCGCTGGTCTCCCTCGCTCCATACATTTTTCTTTTTCATTGGCAAACTCACCATTACTCTGGAGGATGTGGTAAATAATTTCCTCCTTCCTGTGTTCGATGATGAGAATCCCTTCGACATCCAGCTCTCTACTAAGGATCTCAAGGTTGAGGAGTGACTTTTCAAACATTTTGGTGGGCGTACCGCTTCTTCCGAAGGTAAGCCAGCCAAGATGGGTAAATGGGTAGCGACCCTTTCTCAGGAAAAAGATAAGGCTGTCAAGCAAGCTGGGTTCCTTGCGCTGTGGCTGAGTAAGTTTCTTTTCAGTGAGTTTCCTAGATATGGGATCAAGTCTACATTCTTCCCTTTGGCTATCAAGTTGGCCAGGGGTACCAGGTATCCTCTAGCTCCTATGTTCTTAGGCCACGTTTATTCCCAGTTGGACCTGCTTCATGGTGATGAGGTTGAAGGTAATTCCTATTACGCTATAACATCGTCTTTGCATTGCGCCATGGGATCGATCTTCTGTTACTTTGGCAAAGTGTAGGAATCTACTAAAGTATGTAAAGGATAAGTTCCAAGGATCCCCAGATGTGATCAAGGGTTTGTGTGGCAGCTCTACTGATGGCCACCCTATTATCTTTCGTTGGTCCAACTTGAAAAGTGGTAATGTTAATCTTATGGAACTTTTTGACTAGAGGGGGCACTTGAATTGGCGCTCCCCTCGAGACTTTAGCCCTGGGTTTGCTTGTGATTCCGTTTTGTCCTCCTTCTTGAACTTTCCAGGCCACACTTTTAATCTGCGCCGAGGAAATGAGAGCAACTTGGCGTACCTGGCTTGCATCAGCCCATTATGGCTTCCAATTCCTTTAACGAGTGGCCCTAAGTACACTCATTATTCTGCACATCGGGTGCTTAGGCAGTTTGGCTTCGATCAGGATATCCCGTCGGTGTTTAAAGAGGTGGTGTCTTCTCTTCCATCTCTGGATCCATTCCTAAGGCTTTATGCCTTTTCTTACTAGTCACGTAGGAGCCCCCAGTTTGTGGTGTCAAATTCTCAGCGAGCAGTCTTTGCTTCGAGTAGCTTCATTGGTTATTAGAGAAGGGTTCAAACGTCCTTTTTGGACTTTGTTGGTTTAAGTACAATTGGAAGGGTCCCTAACCCTGATCTCTTCTCTGCTCCCTCTTACAACAAGTGTTTAGCTCTTCCTACTGCTGGTGTTGTATCTGCTGCAATAAGCAACAAGACTAGTTTTGTGGAGTGGCACATTGCTAGGGGTGGCTGGGTGTCCTATGCCAATGATTTCCCTGCTTCTTGGCCAGGGTGTGACCTAATTGTGGGCTCTTCCTCCGGTGTGCCTATTAAAAAAGGGGTGGTTGAAGAAATTGGTGCTGCAACTCCTGTTGGTAAAGGTAAGGAGAAGAAGATCAAGAAGGAAATTGTCAAGAAATTTGAAGTTAAGGAGAGTGCTGAGGGTACTAAGGCTGGTCAAGACACCAAAAGGAGAATGATTGCTTCATCTCGCAAGCAGCTCACTATTTCTGAGGACCCTGAGGAGGTGGACCCCTCTACTGTTGGAAAGGAGGTCAGCCATCCTCCCATCCCAAAGATCAAAGTGAAGACTAAGGTAGGGTCTTCTATCCTTCAGATCCCTGTGGATTCCTTTAAAGGGAATTCTTCTATAGTTGTTACTTCTTTAGCCCAAGATTTTTCAGGGTCCCCTACCATTATTTTTCGATCTCCCCAAGGACCTTCTAGGCGTACTCATAGTAAGCAGAAGACTGTTGAAGAACTTGTAGAGAGAGAAAGAAGGGCAAGGCCTCATTCCTTCTTCTCTCATCATTTCTTCTTTAGTTTATTTGATGCCTTCTTATCTTATTTCATGGTTTTTTTTTTTGGCTATATCTTTTCCTTTCTGTTTTCTTTTATTGATGAGTGGTTTCTGTTTTGTTTTGTAGTCTAAACGCAAGTCCGACCCTAAGGGAGCAACAAGCCCTTCCTCTGGTGATGATGTGGTATGACACTTTCCATTCCTTCTTACTTCTTTCTTCGCTTGTCCCCCTTCCTTTGGGCTTGTGCATTTCTGCTGCTGGGTTGCCAGCTGTCCCTCCTTCTTTTCCTTTCTTTTACAAGTGGAGGTGCCTCCTCCTATGACCGGTGGTACTTCGCTGGAGGAAGTGATGACAACTCAGCCCCAACTGTTTCTGGTGTGGAGAAGGGGCTCCCTAGTGGTGAAGTGGCTGGGAAGGCTAAACAGGTAGTCAGGAATGCTAAGTCTGTGCCAGCTCCTACTTCCTCGGTTGCTCAGGATCCTGAAGCTACTCAGGCCCCGGTCCCTTAGGATTTCAAGCCTAGGCAAACTCCCAGCCCAGCTAAAATTGTGATGGTTGAGCAGACTGTTGAACTTGGGGCAGCTAAGGAGTCCTTTGGGACCACAACCTCGTCTACAAGAACGGCTAGGCCTTATCTTGTCCTTCACTAGCATCTGTGTTATTCATCCTTTTTATCCCCCTCCTTTAAAAAAACTCTGCTTCTCCTTTTTTTTTTAGGCCCAACCAGTACTCAAATTGCCTCTAAAGCTGATCCCACCTCTCAAGGTGCGTTTTGTTGTCTTTTTTTTTTTCTTTTTTTTTTTTTTTTTTTTTTTTTGAATCTGTCTCTTGTGACTTTCGCTTCTTCTTTCTTCTTTTTTTTTTTTTTTTAACCATGGGTCAACCCTCTGTGCCCCTCCCCTCCTTTAGCAACTTTGCCAAAATTTTCTCACCTTTCTTTCAACATGCACTGCGCTTTTCTACAGAGTCCCTTGAGGAGTCAGAAGGGCAAGAGAACAAACCTCTCACGATGGCTGAAGCAGTAACTCAGATTCAAGAGGAAGTTTTACCACAGAAGACTGGTACTTGTTCCTTACTCTTTCCCCCCCTTTTTTTGTACCTTTTCCTGCTTCATGACCTTATTCGTTTTACAAACGCTGGTATGGGTCCCAAAGAATCCAAGCTTGTGACTATTGAGGAAGCCAAAGGACACCTCCCTGCTGTCCAAACTGTTGAGGCTCAGCTGGGGATCTCCCAGACCACCCCAAGGCTTGAGGGTCTTTCTCTTCCTGAGGAAAGAGACACAACGATGGAGGAGGCCTCAAATATGACTGTTTCAGATCCCCACTCAGGTCTTCCTACCTTCTTGACTCGTTTTGACTCCCTAGAATTCAACAGTCTCCCTACAAGTCACTTTCATCGCTTTGGGCCACCCTTTGTCAGCTTCTTGCGATTCTCTGTGCCTGCTGAGGGCTTGCCACTCCTAGAGGGATTGCTTAAAGTCCACAGGGACTTCACCAGTGGGTTTAGGGGAGGTGTGTTTTTGGGGAACATCCTAATGGAACTTTGTACTTTGCTGGTTTCCTTGAAGATAATGTCTCTTGATTCTTTGTTTGAGGGGAGGCTTTTAGAGTAAAGGGGGGTGGTGCAAGATCTTATGGAGGCATGACTCAATTTGTCTTTCTTGTTGGAGTACCTTTGGTCTTTAGCTCATGCACTTTTTCAGAGGAAGGCCTCTAGGGATATTGATGTTAAGATTGCTTCTGCTAAGGAGGCTTTGGCCCGTGCTCACAAGGTCCTGCAAGACTTGAAGATCAGGAAGCAGCAGGCCCTTTCTTCTCCAGTTACTTCCTCCACTTCTGCAGTTCCTCCAGAGGGCTCTTTACTGGCTAGCCTCATACCTTAGCTCTTTTTTCCTTTCTTTTTCTTTTTTTAAGAAACTTAGATTGTATAAGTTACTTTCCCTTCTTTTTTTCTATGTACTCTTGGTTGTCAAGGTTTTTTTATTTTTTATTTTTTATTTTTTTATTTATTTTTATTTTTATGTGAACCTCAACAACTTCTTGCTGTATGTATTTCTTTTCCTTTTCATGTGTTGTCCTGGGCCATGGCTCCTGGGGATTCACTTTGTGGCAGGTCCCGGGCCAGGTACTATAGTGATTGTGCTCCTACATAGGTCCTGGGCTAGGTATTTTGGATACTTACCCTCATCAAAGTCCTATATCGTGGACCAGGTGGGCCTTTTTTTTTTTTGTGACAAGTACTGGGCCAGGTACCTTTAGGAGACTTATTTCCGATCCCAGGTCCTGGGTCATATACTTGGATTGATGTTGGTGCAGGTCCAGGGCCATGTACTAGAAAAAGATTTCTTCTTTTTAGTTTTTTTTTTTTTAATCAAGTGCTGGCCCAAGTACCCAACCAAGATTTTGGCCAAATGCAGGCCATGTTATATGTAGTACTATCTAAGTATGATTGCACGGTTTACTCAGTCCTTTGAAAGAAAACTTCATTGAAATTCACCATAATGACTTAAAAACATAAGATGACAACTTAAAAACATAAGATAGAAGTGGTCCTGACATAGAGTGGCCATTTAACATGGATTCTAAAGAAGAAATTGCTAAATAAAGTTCTTGGCAAAACAAACATATGTCAAAAGATAAGGCCCAATAACATAGAGAGTGATCAAACACTTAGTGGAATGAAGGGTGACAAAAATGGGGGTCCCTGGTGTACCAGAGTCTTTACACATAGTACTGCTTTAGCCATTTTTCGTTTATGGGATCTATTAATGAGGTCCCATCCTCCTTTGCAAGGTAATAATACTCGCTGTCGTGGGCTTCTCTGACAATGTAGGGTCTTTCCCACTTTAGAGCAAACTTAGAAGGTCTTAGGATATTCTTCCTTACGTGTTCTGTTGCTTTTAATACCAGCTGCCCCTCTGTGAAGATCCTTGAGTGTACTACCTGCCTATATGCCTTACCATTTTCTGCTGGTACCTCTGACTTCTCCTCTTTGCCACTTCTCATTTTTCTTCTAGTCCTTCTAGGTCTACTAGCCTTTCCTTGGCGTGTGTGTCATCCGACCACCCTCGGTGTAAGGACAGTTAGCTCTACTAGGCTGATGACCTCTGTCCCATAAATAAGGGAGAATGGTGAAAATCCTGTAGCTGTCTTCTGGGAGCCCCTGCAGGCCCAGAGTATATCTGTCAGATGGGAACTCCACCTTCTCCGGTACTCATGCTTCATTTTCTTCAAGATTTTCAGTATCACCCTATTAGTAGCCTTGGCTTAACCATTTCCTTGTGGGTAATATGGCGTAGACCTCATGTGTTTAATGTGGTACACCTCCATCAGGCTCCTTACTTCCTTGTTCACAAACGGGGTACCATTGTCACTAATTAGTCTCCTGGGGATCCCGAACCGCGTGATGATATGCTCTCGAATAAAGTTTGAAACTGCTGCTCTGGTGGCCTTCTTTAAAAGGATGGCCTCCACCCATTTTGTAAAGTGCTCAGTGGCTACTAAGATCCATATGTGGCTGTTGGAAGGTGGATTTATGGGCCCTATAAGGTCAAGCCCCAAGTATGGAAAGGCCATGGGGTAGTCATATCTTGTAACGCGTTTAGGTGAGTATGTATCGCACCCCCTAGTACTTAGCATGTGTGACACGTCTTAACCAGCTCCTTGGAGTCCTTCTTCATGGTGGGCCAATAATATCCCAATTGCAATAGTTGCTTATGGAGCCTTCTCTTCCTCGGGTGACTCTCGCATTCCCCCGAGTGAACTTCATTTGCTGCTTCCCTCGAGTGAACTTCATTTGCTGCTTCCCTGGGCCCCAGGCATCTCAAGGGATCCCCGTTACACCCTCTTTTGAACAAGATCTCATTCTGCAGAAAATACCGAACAACTAGCTTCTTGAGCTGGTAGGCCAGCTTCCTGTTAGCTGGTAGGATCCCCTGAGTTAGGTATCCTATAAATGGGGTCGTCCAATATTCTGCAACAAAAACAGCATAGCTTTCTTCTTTGTCTACCCAGAGTTGGCAATTTTGACACTTTTCTTGTACAATTGCAGCTTTTTTGCTCATGTTGGGCCAATAGTACCCCATATATTGTATCCTTCTGTACAAATTGACTCTTTCTGCGACCCCACAGATCTGGCTATGTAGTTCCTCTAGCTTCATTTTTTCTCCATTCTCGCTGATACATCTGGACAGGATCCCTTTAGGCAGCCTTCTATATAACTCCCCTTCTATCAAGGTGTATTCTTTCAATTCTTTAATACTTCCCCCGCGCTCTAGCTTTCCTACTTCTCTCTTTATCTCGCTCTGCCAATCTTCTTCATATGGATCCTCCAGAAACATCTTTTTAAGGGTCTCTATGATGGAAGTCTGCTGCTTGCTTACCTTTATAAAAATGCTTTCTTCCTTAAAAGGTATCTGGGATCCCAAGGTGGCCAATGCGTCAGCGAATCGATTTTCACTTCTCTGGGCGTACTCCACACTAAAGGTCTAAAATTTTCCTTCTACCTTCTGTGCCCAAGTCCAATAGGATGCCAGGCTCCGTTCCCTCAATGCAAAGTCTCCTTTGACTTGGGAGACCATAAGATTGGAGTCTCCCAAGACCCTCATGTGCTTGATCCCCATATTAAGTGTTATGGCCAGCCCAGTCAAGTACGCCTCATACTCAGCAGCATTATTTAAGCTTGGAATGCTACGGTGTCCCTGTCTTCGCAACTCAATATGACCCCTATGCCATTTGAGGCTACTGTTGCTGATCCATCGAATCTCATGGTCCATTTCCTCCCTGGTAGCTCTACCACTGCCACTTCCCCTAGGATATCCTCGCTCAATGGACACTCTTCTTCTCCGGGGAACTGGGCCAGTAGATCTGCTATGGCCTGGCTTTTGACGGCCTTAGGGGTCCTTAGGCCAATGTCATATTGGGAGAGCAATACTAATCATTGTGCCACTCTTTTGGTCAATAAGGGTTGATGGAGAAGTGCCTTTATAGGATGAAACTTAGTCACCAGAAGGATTTGGTGGGCTGAAAAGTAATGTTTCAGCCTTTGGGACGCGTAAATAACTACCAGGCGTGCTCTTTCTATCTTGGGATACCTGGTTTCGGTATCTTTCAAGGCCCTGCTTACATAATAAATAGGCTGCTCATTTCCTTCGTCAGCTTCTTAAGCTAGTAATGCCCCAATAGCTTGAGAGTTAGATGCTAAATACAACAACAGAGGATGCCCACATACTGGCGCTTGTAGGGTCGACAGATGGTTCATGATTTGTTGGATCCTCTAGAAGGCTTCTTGCTGTTTAGGTCCCCAAGTGAACTCAGCTCCCTTTTTCAACAGTTTGAATAGCCCACTTGTTATCGAGGCCAGTCCTAGCACAAACCTTTTGATGTAAGAGACATTTCCTAAGAAACTTTTGAGCTCTTTAACTGTTGTGGGCCTCTTCATGGTCGCAATGGCAGTGGCCTTGGCTGGATCCACACTTATGCCTCTGTGATGTACCAGGAATCCAAAGAACTTCCCAGCAGATACCCCGAAGGCACACTTTAGGGGGTTCATGCACAGCTTGTACATCCTACATCTCTCAAAGACTCATTCAAGTACTCGGAGGTGTCTTGCCCTGGTTTTTGACTTCACCACGATATCATCCATATAATCTTCCATTTCTTTATGCATTATGTCATGGAAGATGGCTGTCATGGTACGTTGGTACGTGGCTCCTGCATTTTTAAGGCCAAAAGGCATCACAGTGTAATAGAAATTCTCAATCAGGGTCCTGAATGTTGTCTTTTATGCATCTTTGGCAGCCATACAAATTTGATTATGTCCGCTGTACCCATCCATAAATGAGAACATAGAACTTCCTGCAGTCAAGTCTACGAGGAGATCAATGTTGGGTAAAGGAAATTCATCCTTTGGACATGCTTTGTTTAGATTGCGAAAATCCATGCAACATTGGATTTGGCCATTCTTTTTCTTCACGGGAACTATATTGGAGAGTCATTTAAGATGTTGGATAGGCTTGATGAACCTTGCTACCAGCAACTTCTTAACTTCTTGAGTGATTTGATCATCTATCTCAGTATGGAAGATCTTGGCTGGTTGGATTACTGGCTTAGTTCCCGAATCTACATTGAGAGAGTGGACCACTAGCCTGGGATCCATGCTAGGCATCTCATTATATGTCCATGCAAATACATCCACATATTTTTTTATTAGTTCCACTAACTGCTCTCTTTCCTTTGCTGACAGCTGGCTGCTGATAAAGATAGGCTTCGAGGATCCTGAATCAGCCCCCAAGTTTACTTCTTCCAACTTTTCTTTAGGCTAAATCTGTGTTTCTCTCTCCGGATCCTCCAGGATCTCTTCTTGAGCCATCATGTAGTCTGGTGGTCTGGGACCTTCTTGCAAAGTGCATTCAGGTCCTGCGCACCTTCATAAGCGAAATATCAACCTGCCCCTAGGTTCTTGGACTACCACACATTCCTAGAGTCCTGAGGAGATGGCTTCCTTCTTTTACCTTTTTCTGTCCAAGAGATCCTTTAGGTCGCATGTATCCCCTCCTTCTTTTTCTTCCAAAACAAGTGCGCCTAGGGTCCCTGGTGTGGGACACTCATCATCTGGTGCTAACTCATTATAAAACATTGTCTTTACGAAGTTCACTTCTCCTTGGCTGAAAGGATTCGGGTTGGCAGGGATCCTTATAGGTCTCCCATTTAGTCTCCCTTTGACACACTAGTGGTACATCAAGGGAATGAGGCGGTGCTTATGGAACCAAGGTCGCCCCAACAAGATATGATAAGAGACTTCCGAGTTAATCACATGAAACTGATTCAGAGCTATTATTGGGCCTACCCTTAAGGCCAATTACACGTACCCTTTAGTAGACTCTGCAGTTCCCCCAAATCATGTTATCTCTACAAGAGCCCCCAGGATCCTTTTGCCAACCATGCCAACGGCCTCTAGGGTACTCAGGGTAATGAGGTTGAGTGAAGCCCCTGTGTCTATCAGTGCTCTCTTGATTTGAACATCATTTATGGTGGTTGTCAAATAAAGGAGCCTGCGATGATCCGGATACTCAACCTCCATATCTTCATTTGTGAAAGTTATTGCGTTAGTTGTTTCCAAGAAAGCCCAGCTGGCGTGAGATTCTGCCGTGAAACACTTCATCCCTGAGTCTACTGCTATGCTCATGAGGGACTCTGTCACAATCCTTCTTGCTTTTGGTCCAAATCCCAGTTGGTTGAATAGTGACCTGAACTTTGGGTTCTTCTGGAGGGTCTTGACTATGTTTGGATGGAAGGACCCTTTCGACTCCTCTGCCTTCGCATCGGCCAAGTTCGTATGAATTACCACAGCTACCACCCTTTTTCCTTTGTGATTAGGCAAAGGATTCCTTTGCACCTTTGGTTCCCGTTAGGTAAGCTTCAGGGTCCCCTTCTTGAGTTTCTTGTGAAAAAGCCTTCGGAAGGTCCAACAATCCTTGGTGGAATGCTTGACATAGTTGTGAATTCTACAAAACATGAGGTTCTTCCTTTCTTCTTCAGTGGGTGGTTTGGATATGGTGAATGGTCTGACAACCCCATCCCCAATCCATTTGTCTAGGACATGGTTCAGCTCCTCCACAGTGCACGGGATCACAGGAAGCTCCTCGGTCACTTTCCCTTCAGGCCTTTTCCTCTTTTCTCCCACTGAAGCTGTCATGGCCTGGGAAACAGGTACCATTTTTGTTCTTCTAGTTCTTTGCAACAGGTTGGCAAACTGAGTTATGCATAAGTTCTGTAGACTAAATCTGTTATCAGAGAGCATGTTGGATATACAGGTCTCCACAAGCTCCTTCTCTTCATAGTCTCTATAACAGTCTAGAGAGACATCTTCGAATCTTTTAATAAACTGGACGGGATCCTCCCCATACCTTTCCTTCACCATCTGAAGGCTCTAAAAAGTGACCTTATCTTCACCTGGGTAGTACTTTGCACAGAATCTCTCCATCATCTCATCCTAGGTCTTAATGGACCCGGGCCTCAAGGTGGCGTACCAAGGATATGCCTTGTCCACTAAGGACTTAGTAAATTCCCTTAAACATAGTTTCTTGTCCCCTACATTGGGTCCCATGGTGTGAATAAACCTACTCACGTGCTTTACAACACTCTCATTCCTCCCATTGAACGGGTGAAATTTTAGGGGTTCATATCCCTTAGGGTAAGGCTTGTCGAGGAGCTCTGCTGGGAATGGGGGATCCCGAGAGAATTGCTTGGGGATCCCCAAGAGCTTCTCCCTTTTTTGTTTAAGAAGGGCGTTCACGTCTGCTAAAGTGAGATATTGGGGATTGGCTCCCCCTCCTACTGCTGACCGTCCTTTTGGCTGGACTCTTTCCTAGTTGACCAGGGGAGGGGCATTATCTCGAATCTCCTGGGTTTTTCCTTCTTCGAGGAGACAGATCTCCTGTTGGAGGTCCTTCACCATTTCTGCCATTTGGACCAAGGGGTCTAGTCCTTGCATCTCACGCCTCTGCCCTGAGACAACTTCGTGTTCTACCAAATGCTCCTCATTCCTTTGCCTGGAAACCACTTCATTTTCTCCCATGAGTTCTGATGCCGCGGGTGGCATGTTGGTACCCTTGCTGTTCCTTGGTCTTGGAGCCATGCTTTGTGAAGGGACTACTCCTTCCTTCTTCTTTGCCCAGTCCCCAATGGAGTTGCCTTTTAATGTGGGTTCTTTTTTTTGGACAGTACCCAGGCCCAAGTAGAAACAAGGATCCTGGACCTTATACTTGTTGTTTAGTGGATTAGGCTTGGTTCACTGCAACTATATTGGGCTTATTATGAACCAAGTTGTGCACAAAACATGGATCCTACAACATATACATATTCATACATGCAAATATACACATATTGTAAAGTAAATGGCAGAGGAATAGTAAAGAAATAAAGAAAAAGTAAGTAAGGATGTTAGGGATCCTCAGAAAATAGAATGATATTTCATTATATTAAGTTTTAGTACATTGGACCCTTCTTTTCACCGAGATATGTCACAAGGTTCAAATAAGTTCAAAAGTCACAGACTTAGATAGCTTCCAAGACTTGTGAGGTTTGAATTCCCTTAAATCCAAGTGTATCTTCTAGTGCCTGTCTTAGGATCCCTCATAGTGTTTTACCATTTTTCTATTTCTCTGAGGTTTAAAGGAGTTTTTCAGATGGTCTTTGTGCTCTGATTCCTTATTGCTGAATGGTTTTTGCTGTTGGCTCCATCCCTTTTTATAGTGTCTTCCTAGGGTTTTTGGTGGACCACTGATTCCCTCCATTTGCTGCCCTGGGTACCAGAACCAATATTGTGTCAGCAACATTGGTGGCTGGTCCCTTCCTTATTTTTTCATTGTTTTCTCCTTTTGAGGTTTCCTCCCCAAAAGTTCCCAGCTGACCTTCCTCTTTTGGGAGGTCCTAAGGGCTAACTTTCAATCTCTTCTTTCCAAAGCTTCTAGATGCTACTTTTCAGACCCAACCTTTTTACTGCTTCACCTTTTGTCATTTTCTCTAAATGGGCAGATTCCTCTCTGTCAGGCTGAAAGATCCCTAGCCACCTTCATTCATGGTCCACCATCCTGCATTCCCCGAGGTATCAGACTTCATTTTTTGAAGTGCTGATTCCTAAGCCATCAGTCTTTTTCTGAACCATAGGCAATTGATGGGACATATCCACCTTCGTTCTTTGTGTCCATGAGCATGCTCCCTTGAGCTATCCCAATCCCAGCTGACTTCTTTCTGCATATCTTGAGGATCCTAAGCTTTTGGGAGTCCTAAGGCATCTTGGCCCAATCCCTTTCTGGGCTCCCCAGCAAATTTCCTTCACAAGGGCTGGGCTAAGCTTCCTTTTTCCTTTTCCTTTATTTTCTAAAGCCCAAAACTTGCCCATTCATGGGTTTGGACCCCCTCTTATGTATCTTAAGTGGGCCTTGATTGGGGGATTTGGGCCTTGCCCCTTCTTTGAAGGCCCAAATGGGCTCTATACTTTAATTTTGTAATGTTTTGGGCCTTGATGCAATACTTGTGAAATTTTGGACATCGACACACGTACTCAATTTTTACTTGACATGAGCTATCCACCAAGCATTCATTATAATATTTCAAATTTAATTTTTGTATTGACACATTAAATGTACATTTGTATACCAAAGTTATTATAGATAAAAATACTCATCAACTTGGAGTGCAGTTGTGCAATTCTCAAATATAAATATTTTCAGTGTTAGGTCTACAATTATTATTGAGTAGTTTAATTTTCTTAAGCTTATTATAATTTTTCTTTCTAATTAAATAGTTATTTACTTTCTTTCTTTACCAGCTTATATGTACGTGAGTTTGGATTAGTTTTTTTTTTTTAATAACTTTTAACTTTATTTATTTTATTTTTTAATTTTTACATATAGCTTTTCAAAAGTCAAAACCTCTTTTTTTTTTAATGCAATTATACAGTCTTTCTTCGTTCTTGTTCGCCATCAATTGTTAGAGTAACTGCATCAGTAAGTGTATAATTTCTGTCCATTTTGCAAAAAAAAAAAAAAAAAAAAAAAAAAAAACTTTCTCTATTTTACACACATTCTTTTACAAAACACCCACATCAGTCTATCTATTCTAAACATTTATTCAATAAAATATTCATTTTTGTTACACTATCATCTCTCTCACAGACCCAACACAACCCACCCAGCCTCCCAGCCTCCATCATCATTCCACTCAACCACCATCATCAAGCAACTAGCCTCCATCATCAACCCACCCAAATACCCATTCAACCCAGCCACCACCATTGAAATCCAAATACCCATTCAACCCATCTACCATCAATGAAATCCAAATATTCATCCAACCCAGCCAGTGTGCAACAAAATCGACGCCTCCCATTTAACCAAATACCTAGCTCTGATTGATGCCTAATAAACCAAATACCCAGTGCTAAACCAAATACCCATTCAACCCAGCTCTGATCGACGCCTTCAACATCGCACCTCGCTGATCTGTGGCTCTTAGTTTTCTCTCATCCATCATCTCTCTCATCTTCCTCTAAGCTTGCTCTCACAAGCAAAGCCCAGCCTAGCCCAGCCTGTAGGTGGTAGATCTAGTGGCAGCAGCAACATTAGCAATAGCAATATCGGGTTTGTGATAGGTTTTTCGGTGGGTTTAAGTTGATTTGAGTTGGGTTTGGTATGATTTTGGTTTTCCATGGGGTGGTGGTGGTTGGGTGTTGCTGGGTTGGTGGTTGCATCTTCTTCTTCTGTCAAGAGCTATGGTGATCGGCGGTGGCACGGCTGTGGCAAGAGTGAGGTGAGAGTGAGAGGGTCCAGAGAGAAAAAGAGAGTGAGATGAAGAAGAGAGAAAAAATTAGTAAACTATTAAATGCAAGAGCTACAGTAACCGTGCATATATACACGGTTACTGCACTTGTGCATTTATGCACAATTTTACATCCATTGATGTGGGTGTTTTTTTGGTCAAAATGTGTAAAATGAAGTACTTTTTCTATTTTGCAAGACTTTGCATCTACTGATGTGGATGTTCTTACCTTTCTATTTTGAATGCTCTGCTTGCTTTTATTTTTGAATACCAAAAGTGTAATGTTGTGGTAGCGTTCTCTTGCATTATGTGCCTTACCCAAATTTCATGAAAACTACACTTTTTTTTAATATTAAAATTTCATGAAAACTACATTACTACCATACTAATATATACTCTTAGTCTTTGAAATTTGGGATTGTTTTAATTTTAACCTCAACATTTCAAAATTTTCATTTTGGCCTTTAATATTTAATTTTGTTTTTAAAAAGACAATGTCATCCATTTTTGTTATTTATTTTTTTTAAAGAGAATTTTAACCTATAGCGTTCATTTTTAGTAATAACTTTTTATTATCAAACTAAAATTTCAATCGATTTTTGGTGTAGGTGGAATTGAACCCATTCTATTTTTGTTACCTGTCTCACTGGTAAGTGCTAGATGGGAAGGAGGGAGCGCGTGGGGGAGGTAGCATTATCTTTGTTCTGTGCTTGCGGAAGTAATAGGCAACTCGTTGTCGTTGGCCCGTACTAATTAATGGGACCCTGTCCGCTGCTGTGCTGTGGTGGCCAAGAAAATGAAAGAAACTGTGTTTGTGGGTCCCATTCATATCCCCATACGAAGAGTTGTCCAAATCAGGGCCTCCTAGCCCTAGGGTCGTGACCACAAAGTCCAAATGTTCAATTTCAGCATGGAACTAGACTTACTTTTTTGATGATGTAAAGAAGCTCTGCTGCGTTGCTTATTTAAATGAATTGCCTATCTCTTTTATCCAATCTATATCTAAAATGAATCGCCTTGTCAACCTTTTACCAAAAAAATATTTTGGCTTCAATATTGGGTTGTAAACAAAAACAAAGTTTGAAACGTGGACAATATTGTTGATAATAGGACCTATCTATATATATGATTTAACTCATATTATAGGATGGGAGGCTTTGAATACATTAGGAACATTTTATATGGTGCCACCAACCCATTGAGTCCCAAAAAAAAAAAACCAACCCATTGAGTCCCAGGTAAAATCAGAATATTCAAAAGAAGGCCATCTACTGTATACACCTTGCATTGGTTCGTTTGGCTAATCTGTACATTTGAGAAATTACATTTAAAAAATAAATAAATAAAAGCTTAGGGTTTACACTATTATTATAACTAATACATTTTATCATATCATTATTATATGACGTCATTCTAGATTGTCGTTGGTACCTAAGATCATCAATATGCTTCATGATACTTAGGTGGCATTTGGATACGGATGAAAAGCCAGCGTTTGCGTCTGGCGTTTCAATCTTTTTTTTTTTTTTTGATGCATGTAGATTACACTGTTCAAGAGACATTATGCACTGTTCACGGGACTCACAATCACTTTATTCAAAAAAAAAATTTTAAAATGAGTCCCACAGCACTATTTACACATTTAAAAATTATTTTGTTATAGTGTTTTCAATTTTCAGTTTTCAGCAAAATAAGCGGTATCCAAACGTACTCTTAAAACCAAGTCCCTAATGCCAAAGACTAGCCTAATTTTAGCTTAAACTGGTTGATAGGAGAAATGGGCTTTGAAGCAAATTACATGCATAATGAGTTTTACAAAAATTGGAAATGAAATAGCACACAATTATAGTATTCAAGAATATATAAGACTTATAGTAAAACATATTTAAAAGATTTATTTAGACATAAAGTTACCTTACAAACTCGTGAAAATAGTAAATAGGTTACTTCACACCTTTTTTTTTTTTACAAAACTCTCAGTAGGTAGGACTGTAGGAGGCTCTAGCTAATACTAATAACACAAACACAAGGAGACATCTGAAAGAAAGAGAAGCTATGGAAGGAATAAGATATCTACGCTTTTTATTTGTTGCGCTTTGTTTTTTACAAAGAATGACATATCTTATATTTAGCTAATGTGAGTACATCAGGTGTCTTAAATTAATAGCTAAGAGTGAATCACAACTATATACATATGTGTCTAGCTTTCATGATGGAATAAAACAAAAGTTTGTACAATTGGTGGCATAGATATATATAAATAGTTACATAAGTACATACTTATCTATATATTGTTTGCAAATGTTCATGACGCTTTTCGGATGCTTATCTTATCATTCTATCAGCTAGTTGATGAAGTTTTGATATTCTTCTTCATCAAATATGGCAAACAAATAGGGCTGTAGCAGTCATTATAGTATTCGGTGTCGTTTGTTAGTAAGGATTACTCATATGGCATGTCAAGATTTTTTCTTGTAGCCATGTCTTTTAGAAATTGATTTTTTTGACTCGATCTGGAGTTGATTAGTAACAGAGTACCAAATAGCATTTTACCATAAATTTTTAAAAGGTTTGTTAATTTAGTTCTTTTGCAATATCAAACAAGTTAATTAGGCATTGTGCCCAACAATTTTTTTCATCAACATAATCTAATTCGTGTGGATTAACTACTTTGTCTTCAACAAATTCTTCTTTCCCTGTTTCCTTTAAAAACTAAATTTGATATGGTTGGAATAATTTTTCTTTGATTCTCCATCCTACTGAACTAGTTGATATCGCGGAAGCCAGAAGAAAACCCACACAATGCTCTCTTGATGGAATAGAAACTAAACTATTAGGTTTATGGTAGTAAATCTCGAATCCATGAGGGGTTTTTCTGAATCTACAAGAAGATAAACTGGAATCCACCAGAGAAAGAATTTGACAAAATGTTTGTGTTTATTGATAATAATCCCTTTTGCCTCTAACAGTTACAAAACATATTAATACTGAGAAAAAAAGTCTGAAATCCTAATTCGCACTAATTACGCGATTATGTGACAAAATACTGAAATTTACCAAAAATGGCAAAATTTAGTTAAATGCAGAATCATAAACTACTGACCTTAAGGGTCGTCCCAAAACAAGTGGAATTTTATTCTAACTTTTGAGCAAAAAGTTATTAAGGAACCAAAAATTACTATAAATGGCAAAATCGCAGTTTTCGGGGCCTAAATGAAGGAATTTGCCATTTTCAGGGTACCTCGTGGCAAAGCAACAAGCTCAGAAGGCCGTTTTGCTTCAGCCTGTCAAATTTCATGCAATTCCGACTCCGAAGCCCATGATTTCTACTAGTACCTTTTTACCTTGCGCGTTGATTTCAAGCGCACGTGAGAGTCCAAAAATGCCATGACGGTCTGTTTTACATCACTAGTTATCCATAATGTGAAATATTTTCCCCATTTCAAATCTCTTTCTAAATAAGAGAGTAATGCTTTAATCATGGCAGGAATTGTTTTCATTAATTTGCTACTAGAGCTTAAAAAATCACTCGGTTAGTGATTCCTCATTTTATCTTCATTTATGTTTTTTTTTTTTTTTTTTTTTGCCAAGCATCTTGTAACTTAATTGATAACTCTATATGCACAAAATGTTTGAGAGTCTAAGAAAAAAAAAACTTCTTTTTTTTTTTAAGAAACAAAGAAAAAAAAACTTGAACTGAGAGATTAATATCATATTGTAACTATCTAAAAAATTGTTATATGTATTTATGTTTCAAACGAAATGTCCAATATATAAATTCTCCCCCCCTCCAAGGCTACAACTAAAAAAAATAAATAAAAGATGCTCTATTTACGTTGTACAGTATGTATTTATCAATGCAATCATATTTTTAAATTTAACTTTGAAAAAAAAAGTTCTCATTAAAAATGGCACATGATCGTTGGGACGTGGCATATTTTTTAATAAGAGAGTGAGACACGTGGGGAAAATGTAGGATATAGGTGAGAGTGAGCGGGAACAGTGAGTAGCCACCCGACATTTGTTTCATCGCATGCTGCGCCTACCGACACCTCCTTGGTATTTGCCTCCCTTCTTGTGAATGTCGCTCCCCTTTTCTCACTTCTATCTCTAAAATATTCTGAATTATAAAATATAAATGGTCCTATAAACTATTATTTATTACCGCAATTACCATTAGGCCTTTTTCAATTCCATTCTACTATCTTTATGATTTTCATTTAAGGAAATGACTAAAATTAAGGTCATTTGGTTACTCTTAACGTGAGGGTTTAGCCCATTGCTGGGAAAAGTTGAAGGGATTTCACCTTTGAGAGATATATTCCGAAAGCAGTAGAATTGGTGCCTGATGTGAGAGAGTGATTAATGCATTTGAGCAAGTGTTAACCGTGAGTGACTCTTAGGTATTTTCAGAACACAGAGTAAATAATTCTTAAGTATTCTCGGAGTACGGAGAATGATACTCACTTCTCTAACATTTATGATGGATTTTGGTTTACTCATAAAATTCGTGGTGAAGTCCACAATAAATGTGAGAGAAAGGAGCACAATTTTACTATACTCCAAAAGTAATTTTCCATAAGAGTAGAGAATGAAGAATTTGGTGCCATTGTCAGACGGGTCTAAGCTATGATACAATGAATGAAAAAAACTTGAGACAATTTTGCAGCAATGAAATGAAAAAGAGAAAGTGGTTCTGCACAAAATGAACCACATGACTATAGGAAAGAATCAAGTTGAGAGAAAAATCATTCTACTTGATTTGCATTTATTTCACATTACATTCGTTTGAGTACAGAACCTTAATATAATTATTTTTATAATAAAAAAAAAGAGTGTAGAACCCTAATATATATAGAGGTTAATGTGCACATGTGAAAAATCCAGTTAACTAACTTTTGAACAACTTAATAACTAATTATAACAACCCAACTGATCTGCAACTAAACTGAAACTGAACTAAACTAATATTGCAGGATGGGTGGCATTGGATACATTAGGATAGGAACACATTGGGTAGATGTAGTGTGTTTTAGTATTGTGAGAGAGTCCATCTCTAAGATGAGTTGTCTTATGCCTAATATTCAGGCCATATTGCACTGCCCAAAGCTCAACTTGTGCATTTAATTTAATTAAAAAAAAATTTTGTGTGGAGAAATTACATAAAAAGGTTAGAGTTTATACATGAATTTAACTAAAAGTTTGGCTAACCTCTAGTATTTTTTTAACTGAAATTTCCTTTTATTTTAATGAGAAACTGTCACATCACCTACTAACTAAATAAAAGGTAGAGATTAAAACCCACTACCACTTGTTATTGTGTATTTAAAACAAAAGAATACCTCCAGTTAAAAAAGTATTGGAGGTAAGCCAAACCCTTTAACTAATATATTCTAGCTTATCATTAAAATATGATGCCATTTTAGATTGTTGTTGGTACGTAAAGCAATTATACGTATATAGGTTTTACAATAGCTGGAAATGAAACATCACACAATTCAAGAATGTATAAATTAAACTTGGTAACAAAAAAAAAATAATAATAATAATATATAAGAATTAGTAAAACATGAAAGATTTATATAGACAAATTTACCTTACAAATTCTAGAAGATAGTAGATAGACTACTTCGTACCCTTACAAAACTCTCAAAAGTAGTAGTTTTTTCATTGTTTAAATTGGTAGGAGGCCTTGATACCAATAACACAAACAAAGAGGTAGATGAAAAAGAAGCAATGGAAGAAGTGAGAAAGTTTTTTTTTTATTCTTTGCTTCTTTAACTAAGAACGAAATCTCTCTAAATATATAGCTAAAATGAGATGCAAGACCACAAACACTAAAGAATCATGTAGTACATTAGGTGTCTTATATGAATATTTAGAAGGTAAGAATGATTCAAGACTATACATATGTGCCTAGCTTTCATGATAGATTGGTATAAAAAAGAAAAAGCTTTCATGATAGATTAAAACAAAAGTTTGTACATTAGGTAGCATGGGTAAATAATTACATAACTACATAGTTGTCCCTTTATTGTTTGCAAAGGTCCACAACGCTTCTCACATACTTATTTTATCCTCAAGACCACAAACACTAAAGAATCATGTAGTACATTAGGTGTCTTATATGAATATTTAGAAGGTAAGAATGATTCAAGACTATACATATGTGCCTAGCTTTCATGATAGATTGGTATAAAAAAGAAAAAGCTTTCATGATAGATTAAAACAAAAGTTTGTACATTAGGTAGCATGGGTAAATAATTACATAACTACATAGTTGTCCCTTTATTGTTTGCAAAGGTCCACAACGCTTCTCACATACTTATTTTATCCTCAGGGCCGGCCCTAGGCCTAGGCCACTTAGGCCACCGCCTAGGGCCCCCTATTAGAGGAAGGCCCCAAATTTAGGGCAAAAATTAATATATTTAAAAAAAAAAAATTGGAGATATAAGAAAAAAAAATTAGTTTTATAATTTTCCTCTACTTTCAAGAAGTCCCAAAGTATTGAATAATGTTAGAGATAGTACAACTTTAAATACATGGGTCTTTACAAATAGAGTTCAAACTATTTTACAACATTTTTACAAACTGTTGTTGTAGCAAACTTCTTACTGGTTTTCATCTGGACCCACTGATAACATCACTTTTTTATTTATCTATAATCATTCTTCATATCATCAATTTGTAAAAGAATTTGTATCTCTAGAATTTTCCCTTACAAATATATGTCACTAATCAAAAGAAATAATTCAGATAGGAAAATGCTAGAAATATTATTAATTTTACTTGAAAATTTTACAAATTGATGTGACAATTAATATAATATGTGGACGTCAATAACCTATTAAATGCATTTTTGAATTATTTTTTGTGATTAATGATACATATTTGTAAGCCTCATGTTGTAAAAATTATAGTATCCCTAACATCATTCATTCAAATATTTGTTTATTATCTTCTTGAAGTATCACTAATCACATTCATTTCTACATCGTTTGAAAGTGTTTTTTAGTAAAATTTGTTATATCTTTAGCATTTTTCCAAAAAAAAGAAGAAGAAAGCATATTACAAAATAAAAGGAATAGATTTTTGTTATAAAAAATTATGATATTAAATACTAGTTAAATATTATTTAAGTGATAACAAAAAAGCCCCATTTAAATATTTCGCCTTAGGCCTCCAAATTTGTTGGGCCGCCCCTGTCTCCATTGGATGAAGTTCAAGGTTCCAATAAACTATGAAACCTGCTACCATTGAATTAAGCAAATATATCCTCAGTAATAAATGATTGAGATTGTTCTGTATCCATACAATTTTCGGATGGGATTTGAAGTTGTTCATAGTTTAGCTGTCTGGAAGCTTCATACAAGGCAATGCCAACACTTACAGAGAGATTTAGACATCTAACATAGGTTTTGATTATAAAGTAACAAATAGCCTTGTACCATTTGTTACCATCAATTTTTTTAAAGTTTGTCCCTTTAATTATTTTGCTCTATCAGACAAGTTAACTAGGCTTTGCATCCAATAATTTGTTTCATCAACATAAGCAAATTTGGGTGGATTAACCATTTTGTTTTAAGGAAAATCTTCTTCCTTAGTTGTCCTTAAGAACCAAATTTAATATGGTTGGAAGAATTTTTCTCTGTTCTCTATCCTACTAAACTTGTTATTCAGAGGTGAAATAATATCCTCACTCTAAATCTCTTGCTAAATAAGAGAGTAATATTTTGCGGAGAATTGTTTCCAATGATTTGCTGCAGAGTTTGAAAAATCATTTGGTTAGTGATTTTCCATTCTATCTTCAATATCATTCTTCATGATTAATAATGGCTGTCAATTTCGGCATTCCATTACAAAGATAAAATATATATTTGTGGCTTTGGAGTAGGATTTTCCTAATCCTTAGCCGCCCTTGGTTTCGATTCTTTGTTAGAGATCTTCAAAAATTTAATGAGGGAGTAAAATTTTTGATTTCTTAAATAGCACAATTCTTTAGTATTTTTCAAATTCTAGTTGTAAATTTTGATTTTTCTTGAGGACAAAAATATTGACAAAAAACTTTATGTTTTCAGGTAATTTTCAAATATTCAAAACTGTCTTTTTTAGAATATTGGAAAAAGAATTTTTTTTAAAAAAATTTTCTAGCCTTGTTGTTTGATCGGCTAGTCGTTGTGTTTATTAAATGCACCATAAACTATGTCCTCGGGGGCATTTGGAAACAAATATTAGCTTTAAAATAATGTTACAGACGTTAATTTGTAACTTATTATACTAGTAATTTATAATTGGAGTAATATATTTTTACACATAAACCTACCACTAACACCATTGTTATTATATATTATACATCAATCATGACATATCAACCAATTGAACAAAATTTAAATACAATTTGAGGTTTCCTAATTAAATTAAAAATTTTGTTTACATTAAATCTAATTATCCTTAAAAAAACATACACTATTTATGTTGAATGTATTCCAATGTAAGCATATATTTAAATTGAATTTTGGGAAATAAGGTTCTAATTAAAAATTGGACATGATCAGCATGTAGCATATTCCTTAATAAGGGAGAGAAAGAGACATATGACCAAAAAATGTAGAAAAAAATTTATGATCACACTTCAACTTTGTCACAACTTTACTGAGGCTTGAGTGATGAAGAAAAAAATAGTGAATTGATATGAAAGTAATATAAAAGTGATAAATAGTCAATTACAATTTTTACGGTTGTTAATCATATTCGGTAAAAAGTGTGGTCTAAAATTAGTCAAATATGTACCATGTGCATAGTAAGCATGAGTGAGTGGGAATGGTGAGTGGCCCAACAGTGAAGGCATCATTGATCACCCAACATTAATTTATATCATCGCAAGCTGCGCTTACCTATCAAAGATGAATTTGGTGAAAATGATTTCTCAATCTCATTAATCATCGAAGAAAAGGTTTATATACAATCTGATACGTAGCCCCAAAACAGAGCAACTAACTTAACTAACCAGAAACAAAAATAACAGATTCTAACACGTGTGGCACGTTTGTATTAAAACTGTATTTACAATTACACTAAGCTACATGTCGTTTCTGTCAAATACAAAGCTAAACTACTGTCGTTTCTCTTCTATTTGCTTTCCCTTCATTTTGTGCATTCTGCAGCTAGGAACTTCTGCAATATCTGATTCCTCCTCTTGCTTAACTTCAATCACCACTTGGTCTGCTTGTTTTGTGACTGACTTCTGACTGTGATGATCTTGATACTACCAACACCTCTTTGGACGTTGACTCGTTGCCTTTTCTCAGTTCAATCTCTGAAATATACATAAATGGCCCTATAACCTACTATTTATTACCGCTGTTACCATTAGGTCTTTTTCAAGTAGTTCAATCTCATTCTACTCGTATGATTTTCACTTAAAGGTAAGGACTAGATCATCGCTGGGAAAGGTTGAAGGGATTTCACCTTTTAGATATATAGTATTCGAAAGCAGTATAATTGGTGACTGTTGTGAGAGAGTCATTGATGCATTTGAGCAAGTGTAAGCAGTAGATGATGAAGATTGATGCCCTTGGGACAATCTTGCAGCAATGAAAAAGAGAGAGTGGTTCTGCACAAAATGAACCACAAGACTAGGAAAGAATCAAGTTGAGAGAAAAATCATTCTTCTTGAATTGCACTCATTTCACATTACATTCGCTTGAGTATAGAACCGCATATATATATAGAGGTTAATGTAAGACATCGGAAAAATCCCTTTAATTAACTTTTTAACTAATTCCAACAACCCAACCAATCTGCTACTAATCTTAAATTGAACTAAACTAATGCTAAATTGCTAATTATTCTGGTTGAACTGAGCTGGTAGCTAGAAGAAGAGCTAGAGGAGCTGTGCTGAGTGGGATATAATTGCATTGTAACCTCCAAAAGTAATTTAGATTATTATTTAATAAAAATTCAAACTTTGTCTATTGTCTTTATTCTTATGGATTCCAGATCTATCACCTTGTATATTCAAAGGACCTCTCATGGATTCAAGGTTTACTATTAAAACTAACAGTTCAAATTTTTTTTTTTTTTTTTCATTAAAGAAAGTAATGTTTGCTTTCTTCAGACTTCCACAACATCAATAATTAAGCTCCACTTTGATGGTGCTCTAGTAGTGGTTTTGCTTGATTGGCTTAAGGTTTAATTATTGTGGGTGAATCACCTATATTTGGCGGGAGATCAATGCATTATGCATGTTAACATTTTGACTAACTAGTCCTAGCATGTATCAATGCATGATAACACAATGATAAAGCATCAATGTGGGAAAGTATCTTGGATTTAACTTTCTTATTATTTGTCAAAATATTAGAAAATTTGTACGCGTGCAATTTTATATGAGTATAACTTATCTTCCTTGGAAATGTATGATATAAAATGAATGAAGTTATAATGCCTTTCAATTTGAAACCAGATATGAATAATTTTTATAGAAAAGATTTTCCAATTAAAGGTAAAAGGTATGTGAATGCAGGAAATTGTAACATAAAAAGATGCATGAATCTCTCTGTGAGCTTTTGTGAAGGGGCAATAGATTTTTTTTTTTTTTTTTTTTTTTTGAGAAGAAAGACTGTAGTCCACCTTCTAGGTCTCATATAACCATATTTATTTATTTTAATTTATTATATGCCTAAATCAAGTACTGATATAGCTTTGAAAAACCAACACTCTACGACAAACGTAAACTAGTCCACTAATTAAAACAATATCATATAAGCTAGTTATTGTCTAGTCCAAAACTTATATTTCAAGAGTGCAAGACGTCCACAGCATATTAAAGTAGTTTGCACTATATTTGCATGTATCAATCGTACATATCCTCTTGCCAAACAAGCCTAAACCAGTGATCATGAAATAGAAGAATTAATGTGACTCACATTTCTATAAGTAAGTGTAAGTTGTAATATCCCGCACCTCTAACCAACCCTAGTGATTAAGTATGTCTATATCATTTCATTAATGATAATCAAGTAGTATTTAAAGTAAATGAAAATTTAGAAATAAAAGAGGACATTATATTGACGTCAAAGGTAAATAAGTTTAGAAAATATTGTAAAATAGGGAATTAGTGCAATTAAGAAGAAACTTAAGGAGTAAGGACCCCATTGCAAATAAAGATTTAAGTTCCAGCCCTTGACATCTCATGCTTTTCCCTTGATACCAACAGCCTTGCATCTTGGCAGCTCCTACTTCTCCATGCATTAAAGCTCCCACCAAATGACACCTCCACCTAAATTGCTTTCACCTCCTATTTTCCCGTGCAAAAAGCCACCAAATTATGCAATCTGCTGCCTTATTTCGGCCAAGGCAGCGTGTGTAGGAAAGCCAACATATGAGAGAACTAAAATAAAAGAGAAGGAAGGCAACTTTAGTGCAAGACTAATCCATTCTACCTAAACCGACTCTAATTTCAGTTATGTGTAAGTAATTACTTCATTGTTTAATTCTTTGTTGGCTGTGTATGTTCTTTGTTTTATGAAGAAAACTCATTCTATGGATTAGTATTCTTACTCTTTACTCAAAATAATTATGTGACTGCAACTTCAATTTCAAGAGCCTTAAACCTTGAATTGCATATGCTTTAAAACATGAATATGATCCATAATTTAATTATAGCTTCTATTTGAGCTTTTAATTAGAAGTTCTCTTCATTTTCAATTCATTACAGTCATGTTGTTTTTGTGACTAAGGTACTACTTGAATTAATTCCATGATCCTAATTCAGTTTCATGTTATTCCTACTCTTGATTTATTGATTTTGCATGCAAGAGATCACATTGTTATGTTGTTGTATCTTCTAAGGTTTCATGGCTATGTGATTGCTTCTAATGCTTGGACCAACACCTAAAAATATTATTAATGAAAACTCTTGAGTATCTTGTGCCGGAATAATGAATGCATAAGACCTATGTCATGTCCATGGCTCATTATAAAATTCTTGCAAAGATGTTAGTCATGATTTTAGCTTTCAATTGCGTAGTCATGTCAAATTGTATTAAATACTTTTTTGTGTCCAAATATGTGTTTTCAGCCTTATGGCAGCCCTATATTGTATGGATGTGGAGACACTTTCATGGCTGTCCAGCCCTTAAAGGTGTGATATTTGAACACATTAGTGCAAGTAAGAAATTCAAGTAAAAAGGCTCCTTAAGGCTATGTCATTGAATTACGACAAAAGCTTGTTTCTGGTATGATCATCAAGCTAGCTTTGCTAGACAAGCTGTAAAACCTAATGAATTATAAAACCCTTGCATTTGAATTGAAGGTGTTTTCTTCGTTATATGATTGGAATATAAATGTGAATATAACGATTTCTCCTTGGTTATGTGAATCATGTTGTTTGATAAATGTATCTTGTGTCTGGGGAACCTCATTGAAGTGGGATTAGGATTTCCTTGATTTTAAGAGATAGGCTTTGAGATGAATGTGTAAGTTTATGCTAAGGTATATTTGATAGTAATAAGCTTTGATATTTGATTTAGGTGTTATCAGCACCCAAATCTAAGCTCCTTCAACTTTAGACTCTCAGTTCCTCTGCTTTCAGGTAAGGGATAAGTTATATGGGCATTTGATAAGTCATGAGATTATTTTAAAGTGTATTATGCACCAAAAGGGTTTAAAAAAAAGAATGGAAATGCTATTATTATGAAATGTTTTGCAAGCTATGAATTTCAGTAAGATGTATAAGTATGAAATACTTTCGAGTTATGTCCTTTGGTAATCTGAACTTGGCCAGAGGGGTTAAATTATTGGTTTTCCATAAAAAATGTTATCTGATTGGCCATTAAAAGTTGGAGGAAATGGGGATGCCCGTAACTCTGATGTCCTAGAGCGGACAATATTTGAAAGTTGGAGGAAATGGGGGTGCCCGTAACTCTGATGTCCCGGAGCGGACAATATCGTGCACATGCACCACAAATCTGTACAGACTTATCAGATATGGACTAACCAATATGTTATTTATGAACAACTATATTATTTTATGATCATGAGAGAATGATTTTGGTTGAAATGCATTATGAAAAGTTAAAAGCTCAAAAACAGTTCTTTAAAGATAAAAGTTTCTGAAGTTCTATTGTGCTTTAAAGATAAAGCTTCTAACGAAAGCTTATGTTAAAAAGTTATCAAATATTTGTTCTTTATGAAAAGTTAAGTTTTGTGACTATGAAAGTTATAATATTTCATGAAAAGAAGAAGTTTATAAAGAAAAGTTTTGTTATTCTTTAAGATGTTTCTAATTTGAGACAAAGTTACCAATTATTTGATTTAAGTAAAAATGATTATTTTGTAATAAGAATATATATATATATATATATATGATTTAAAACTATCAATATTATATTTGGTGACTTTGTAAGAAATGAAAGAATTAAATTCAGTCTGGAAAGGTTTTGTAATATTATTTTGATAAGAAAAAGGAAAACAATTATTTCCTATGAAAAGTGTATAAGTTATAATTATAAAGAGTATAAAATACTGTGCATGAAATATGTTCTCTTATCTGAATAATCATAAAATAAAATGATTTGATTTACATGTATTCTTATTAAATTCTCGTGTAACTTACCCTTACTGAGCTGTGTAGCTCACCCCTTCCACTCTTTCAGTTAACAGGTTTTATTCTGGGGTAAAAGGAGCTTTAGTCGAGTTTTGGGAGGAGTTGGTTTAGTTTTAAAAGTATAAATCCTAATTTAGCAATTTGATGTTTAGAACTGTAGTATTGTGTATTTTAGGATCTTCTGATTGGAGTTGTATATTTTAGTGTAATTAGAGATGTATTATGTGAAAGTGCGGAAATTGAATGACTGGTGGATTATGTTATTCCTTGAGTACAGTGTAGATGTTCTGAATATAAAGTGAAAATTTTCTATCAAGAAAGTAAAGAAATAAAGAAATAAGAGCACTAACAATAGTGATGCTAAATAGTTATATTGCTATTTTTAGCACTACTAATACTTAAAATACATGTTGCTATAGCTATATTTATTATTATTATTATTATTATTATTAAACTCTCTCTCTTCTCTCGTTAAAAAAATATTTTATCTTCTTTTTTTTTCTCTCTCTCCGGCTTCTCTTCTTTCTTCCTTTTTCCTTCTCAATTTTTTTTTCTCTCTCCCTCGTCACCGATACCCATCTCTGTTGTGTGAAAAAATGGCGGCTTCTCTCTTTGTGTGTGTGGATGCTCTTATCAAGTCATCTTTGTTCAAAAGCATCAGAGTCCACAATTCATGCTTTGTGGGAGTGTAGCGTGATTATTGATTAGAACTGTATGGGGTTCAGATTTTGACTGGGTTAAACACTTTGCAACTCCAAGTAGCTCTTTCACAGACCTGGTGGGAGTGGTAAGCTAAAATAAAAATCAGATGGATTTGTTTTCCATGATAGCCTGGTCGTGGAATCAGATGGATTTGTTTAGATAATATATTTCTTTGTGTGTGTGTGCGCATATATCAGAGCTTGATTTCATTACTCTTCTTTTAACTATTTTTTTTTAAATTTTTTTTGCTGAGGCATTTGGTTGATGAGAAAATGTTGCAAAATGAAGGAAATCATTATTAAAAGTAAATTTTATTACTATAAAAAAATATCAAAATCACTTCAATTTGGCCAAGTTACCTTGAATTTGATTTTTTTTTGTGGTGATTTGTGTGGTGGTTTTTGGCTAATTTGGATTTTTGGCAGTGGTTGTGGGTGGTTGTTCTTGGCTTGCTAGTTGTTGTTGGGTGGTTGTTCTTGGTTAGCAGTGGTTGTAGATTGTGCCATTGATCGGTTTATGATATTTTTTTTGGTAGTGGAATGTATTATTTTATTGTAGTAAATATATTATTTTATTGTGATATTTATATTATTTTATTGTGTTGAAAGCTAAAATAGATCCACTGTTGCTGAATGTTTTGTAAAATGAGTAGGTAAAATAGATAAAATAGCTTTTTGTGGTGCCAAATAGCTAAAAAAATAGCTCAACTGCTGTGGATGCTCTAAGAATGAAAAGAAAGAGGAAAGCCATTGTTTAAAAGTTTAGTTGGTTCTTGTTAATATCATATTCAAGCTTGATATTAACATGCTGGTCATGGTCACAAATCCAGGTATCGAGTTTGGGTCGTGAGATAAGTGATTCCTTGAAGCATTCATTTTTTTAAAAATGATTTCCTAAAATATTTGCCTTATGCTTTGAAGCAACTCCCTCAAAATTATTTTCATACAATAGTTGGTAGCATGATTAATGGAACAAAAGAGAGAGAAAAAAAAAAAAAAAACTAATAAATGTTTTAAAATGACTTTAGAACATTCCAATCCGAAAATGCAAAAAAAAAAAAGTTTTATCTCTCCAAAACACCATTTTATCTATTTTTATATTCTCACTTAACAATACTTTTTTTTTATAAGTCTCATTTAACAATACACCATAAATCTCAATCTTTATTTTACAATGGGTAAATTGCAAATTACACCCCTGAAGTTTAGGGTTGACTGGATTTTACACCCCAACATTTCAGAAACTTGATTTTACACCCTGTAGTTTGATTCCGTTAGCAATTCACACCCCACGGTTAGTTTTTGCTGTTAAGTGACACATATGCATGCTAACGTGTTTTATTTTTGCCAAATCAACTCCAAAACTACGTCGTTTTAATGATGACCAAGCGAAGAGTTAGCATGCATCAAAACTACGTAGTTTCAAGCCTAAACTTAACTTCTTGCACATCTCCATAAACGACACGGTTTCAAGCAAAGTTCTAAAATCTAAAAACAAGGACTCACAAACAACTTAGGGATCCAACAAACCTAAACCCTTCATCCCAGGTGGCAGTGGCGGTGGCGTTGGCGTTGAAGGTTCCAGGCTGCCTCGGCAGAGACGTTTAGACCCCCTAGCTTCAATTGCACGTGTGAACCCAAACAGACTGAACCCAAACCCCACGAACCCATCGGCTCTTGTGAACCCAGGCAGCCTTGTCGGCCACGGCGACATCCACATTGATGGTAAAACCATTGGCTCTCTTTCTCTCTCTCTCCCTTTTTCTTAGGGTTATTGCTTCTGGATTTATATAGTTTTTGGAATAATAAAGTTTTTATTGATTATGCAATTTTTATTTTGATAATTTAATTGTTAGAAATTGTAGATTATTATTAGGGTATATTTCATGATTGTACTTCTTTTTGATGCATTGGCTTACACTACGCACATAAATTGGAGTTAGGTCCCACAAATGATTAAGAACCTATGCAATATGTATAGACTTCACTTACTCCAGCAATTAGAGTTGCAGAATTGTATGTATTCAAGATATGCAGATGAAAGGTTGAGGTCCAACAACAATAATAAAAGCAATACAAATTGCAAGATCAGATCAGAAGCCACAACATTAGAAACTCTATAAATCTTTTAGGTACCGTCGACGTGGCTGCCTAGAGCTGCCGCCGCTACCTAGGTTCACAATCTTCAAGTTGCTGTGGCCGCCTAGATGAGGCTTGCTCAGATGAACAGGAATAGGGATTCACTGATTTGAGATTTTAGAATTAGGCTGAAACGGTGTAGTTTTAGGATTGGATTTTTTTTGTTTTAGCTTAGGGAAAACGGTATTGTTTGTATAGTGCCAGGTAAGCTTTTATTTTTGGGGCAGATTTGGCAAAAATAAAACAAGTCAGCATGCGCATGTGTCATTTAACAGCAAAAACTAACCGTAGGATGTGAATTGCTAACAGAGCCAAACTTTAGGGTGTAAAATCAAGTTTATAAAACTTTGGGATGTAAAATCCAGTCAACCCCAAACTTCAAGGGTGTAATTTGCAATTTACCCTTTTACAGTCTATCCTATTAAAATAATCATTTTCTAGCCACATCAACAATGGTTAAACACCACCAACAATTTCAAAAACTCATGGTATATAGCCACCACTGATTTTACAAACCAACAGTAAAACCACTACAATCCATCCCATTTTACCTGCAAATTTTAGAAATCCACGACTTCCAGCCAAAAACCTTTGACAACCCCACCTCAACCACGATGACCACTGTAACCCAACACCAAAACAAATCAAAACCAAGAACCATTACCAATCTCAACCCATCACAACCACACAGCCATCCTCATGCTCCACCATGACCCAAAGTCACTGCCGATTTGAATTGGAGAGAGAGAGAGATCAAATAAAAAAATAAAAATAAAAAGAAGAAGAAATAATGGATAGAGCTACTATAGTTTGGTTGTATGTTTAGATCATACTGTGCTACTATAGTGAGTTGCAAAATTTTTTGCATTTTGCATTCCCGAATGTGGGGCGACTGTGTATTTTGGGGTATTTGAGGATGCATTTTGCATTTGCATTCTTGGATGGAAATACTCTTATGATGGTGCAGGATTTGGACATGTGGATTTGAATTTTGGTAATTAAAATTCAAATACTTTGTTTGGATGGTTTAAAAAGTTCACGGATTTGAACTTGACAAATACACCAAGAATTTAAACCTTGAAATCATTGGATTTGAAATAACTTCTAGAAACCTTAAGACATACTTCAATAGATTTTAAATTTTATAATTTCAAAATCATCATAGGTATAGAACGTAAGGAATTTTAAAATTTATAGATTTGAATTCCATTACTTTAAAATCCAAATCAAAATTCAAACATCCAAATGCAACCCTAAGGAATCCATTTCTTTCTTTTGAATTTTTTCTTTTCTTTTTGAGCGGGAATGGTGAGTGACCTGACAATGAAAGCATCATTCAGGGTCGGCTGAACAATAGATGCAATTGATGCAACCGTCTAAGACTCCCAAATAAAAGAAGGCCCCCACTTGTAATAAAAAAATTATATATATATAAAATATTTATCTATATATTTTAACTAAAAAAAATTAAATCTTTTATTGGTCAATAAAATGCATTAAAAAGGTCCTATTGTATCCTAAAATGCGGAATATTAAAAAGAGAAAAAACAAAGATAGTCAAACTTCAGCTAACAAAATTAAATTTTAAGAGACAAATTCATTAACTCATTCTTGAAATATGCTAAAATCAAAATTAATACCAGACAAATTCATTAATAATACAACGTAATTGTCTTGAAATATGCTAAAATAGAGATTATAAATTTCTAAAACAAAAGAAAAAATCTCTCATCTCTCTATTTCTCTGCCTCTCCATCTATATTCTTACATTTTTTCTTCATCTTGATTCTTGATCTTTTTCTATAAGTTCAGTCATTCTTTGTAATAGCTTGAAATCATTCTTTGTTCACTGCCCTTCACAATAGATTCAAGATTGAAGAGGGATGATGTGGGCATAGCAGTGGTAACCCCTCTCTCTCTCTCTCTCTCTCTCTCTCTCTCTCCGATATTGAACATTGAAAAGTTTTATTCAATTTAAATTAAATTTTTTTTTTTTAATCTGCTTGAATGATAGCCTGATAGGACAATACACTAGTCTAGTAGTCTCGCTCTCTTGCACAGCCCACTGCCCACAGCACTGCACTCTGCACAGTGCACACCTGCACATGAGCACATGCTGATTCTAACAAGCCATTAGCCATAAGCCCATAGTGCACTGTTCACACTTCACAGTTGGCCCCCACATGCCACACGGCCACACACTAACCCACTCACACTCAATGTATACGCACACACCCACTAATCTTTTACCTTTCTTTTTTTATTTAAACTTTTATTTTATCGATTATTATAAATTATCACACTAATTAATAATTTGATGTATATCATATCAAGTCATTTGTATTACTTTTTTAATAAAAAAAAAAAAAAAACTCATTTATATTATAATAATACTAGTTTATTGAATCATGTAATGAATTAATTTTATTTGTGTAGGTTTAGGCTTTAAAGTATAAAATGGTTACGACATTAGAAAAATTATAATAACCAAGTTCTATTATTCTATACTTTAAATTATATTTTTTTGTTAAATTATTATTTTTAATTATAAATTGTGTTTTATTTATCTATAAATATTTTCTCATTATAAATGTCTAATAAATTTTAAATAAAAAAAATTCAATAAATATTATTTAATTAATATTTAAATATAAAAAATACCCCGCTTAAAATTTTCCGCTAAGCGCTCAAAGTTGTTGAGCCGCCCTGGCATCATTGATTTCCAGAAATTTGTTTCATTGCAAGCTGCGCCTACAGACACATCGTTGGTCGATGACTCGTTGCCTCTCTTACAGTGAATGTCACTTCCTCTGCCCAGTTCAATCTCTAAGATTTATATAAATGGTCCTATAATTTACTAATTATTACCGCAGTTACCATTAGACCTTTTTGAAGTAGTTCAATCTCATTCTACTCGTATGCTTTTCATTTAAAGGAAAGGACTAGAGCATCTCTGGGAAAAGTAGAAGGGATTTCACCTTTTAGAGATATAGTATTCGAAAGCAGTAGAATTGACGTGCCTGTTGTGAGAGAGTCATCGATGCATTTGAGCAAGTGTAAGCGGTAGAGGATGAAGAATTTGATGCCCTTATCAGAATTCAGTATGGCTGTATGGGTATAGCTACGATACCATGAAAGAAAAGCTTGGGGACAATCTTGCAGCAATGAAATGAAAAAGAGAAAAGGGTTCTGCACAAAATGAAACACAAGACTAGGATCTAATCAAGTTGAGAGAAAAATCATATTCTACTTGCTTTGCATTTATTTCACCTTACATTCATTTGAGTATAGAACCTTAATATAATTGTCTTGATTATTAAAAAAAAACTCAAAAAAAAAAAAAAATTCAATAATTCATAATCAAATGAGTCACAAATCAATCGTCTATTAAAATTTGATCTATGGATCGGACAACTTATTCATTGATAGAAAATAAAAATGAAAGATTTGATGAATAAAACAAACAGAATCATAAATAAAATAGAAAAAAATAAAATAAAATAAAAAATCGAGAATAATATTAACCCTAACAAATAAGTAATGATGAGAAAGGACTAGAATTACCAAAAAATATTTGGCAAATATTAAACCGAAAAAATCTTCTATTTACGAATTGTAAATCACATTATTTCGCAAAATTCTTTATTGAAAAGCTATATAGAACCCTAATATAGAGGTTAATGTGCACATGTGAAAAATCCACTTAACTAACTTTTGAACTTATCAGAATGACAAGCAAGAAAGGCTATGTTTAGTTGAGGAAAGAGAAGGATGAAAAGCTGAAGAAAATGAGGAAACAGAGCTAAACGACAGACAGATTCTTGTTACTCCGCAAAAACGACTTGTAGCTTAGCTTAGTTCTTATTTGTACAGTTTAATGAATCACGTGACTAGCACATGCTGTGATTAAATGTTAGTTAGTTAGTTGTTTAGGCCGTTATAGCTGTTAGTTTCAGTTTTGCTCTTATCTTTGTGTATATAAACAGAGATTGTATTCTTCTTTGCTAAGTTAATAAGATTTTTCATTCATAAATCTTTGATAGAACTAACTTAATTAATAACTAATTATAACAACCTAACTGATCTGCAACTAATCTGAAAAATGAACTAAACTAATGCTAATCTGATAGAAGATGAGCAAGAGTTGCTGTGCTGAGCAGGAGATAGTTGCTGCTGTGTGTGAGCTGAGCAGCTGCTGAGTATGTCTGCTATCTGTATGTAAGCTCCACTTTGGTGGTGCTCTAGTAGTGCCTTTAATTTGTTCGATTGGCTGAGGGTTTAATTAATGTGGGTAAATGAATTATTTGGCAGGACATCAATGCATGTTAAATTTTTTGATTAACTAGTCCTAACAGGGTCAGAACCAAGATTTCGATTAGGGGCCCGAAGTATGAACAAAGAATAAATTCATGAAAATTCAAAATAACATCAATTTAGTATAACAAACTATGAGCAAATGAAAAGACAAAAAATGATTGTTTCTTAATACATTTTAATATATTTATTGTTACTAAGATTAATTATGGTTGCTAAGTAAAAAAGAATACAAGAAAATAAAAAATCCAAAGTGAATTGTTGCTAAGATTTATTATTATTTTTTTTAGAGAGTTTCAATTTACGGCGTCCACTCCTGACAAGTGATAATAGCTCTTTATTATCAGACCAAGACATCAATCAGTTTTTTGTGTAGGCAGGGATTAAACCCCAGATCTCTTATTCAACTATCAGACACTTTATTAATTGAGCTAATTGAAACCCATAAAATTTATTATTTTTGGGGAACGATTTTAACTAAATGAATCTGATGATGACCTTAGTAAATTTTTAGTAAATGTTTAGGATTACTTATTACGATTGTTTATTTTTATTTTATTTAGGGTAAACGACTGTTAAATTTTTGTTGTTGGACTGTTATTACCTTTTTTTTCTCTCTCTTTTTTTTAGGAGGGGCCAATGATGTTATTCGGAGGGAGGGGGCAAGTTCAACTTATTGGGCCAAATTCTAAAGTAGAAGGTTTTTTTTTTTTTTTTTTTTTGAAAAGCCCAGGGGCCATCAGCCCTTAAACTCCATCCCTGAGTTCTAGCACGTAGGAATGCATGATAACACATTGATGAAGCATCAATGTGGGAAAGTGTCTTGGATTTAACCTATCTTGGGAAAGTATATTATAATAACCTGTCTTCAGATATGACATAAAATAGAGGAATTTGTGCCTTTCAACGTGAAACCAGAGATGAATAACTTTTATAGAGAAGATTTTCCGAAGGTGAACAGAAAGCAGGAGGAAACTGCAGTAGCATAACATGCATGAATGACGAACGAATCTCACTGCTATGAGCTTTTGTGAAGAGTAATAGATCTAAATCGGAATGCTTACCATATACCTTGACATAAAAGTACGTACCTTTATTCTTTCCCATGCAACTTCTAGGAGCACCATATGATCATATTCCTTTTTTTAATTAATTATGGCTAAACAAAGTACTTATAGTTTAAGCTATATATATGAAAGCCCCAAACTCTACAACAAGTAGTGCACTAAAAAAGATATTATATACACACTAACCTAGTGATTGTCTATTCCGATCCAACAACTCATATTTCAAGAGTGCAAGACGTCCAAATTAGCTAACCAATGTAGTTTGCACTATATCTAATGTATCGGTTATACAAGAGTTAGTCTCTTCTGTAATGGTACTTTGAACTTAGTGAGAGATTGTAATTAAAGAAGGTGTGTTTAGCAGTTAGTTTGTTTTTTTTAAAAAAAAAAAAAACAGTTATACATCCTCTTGCCAATTAAAATAAGCTTAAACCAGTGATCATGAAATAGAAGAATGAAACTCAGATTTCTAAAAGAACTTATGAAGTAAGTGATTCCCTCAAGTGGCTTTATGCTTTCAAGCAACTTCCCCGAAATTATTTTCACGCGGTACGTAGCATGATCGATGGAACATAAGAGAAAATAAACTAATGAATGTTTCAAAATGCCTTTGGGTAGGGATCGAATCTATCTCTTGCTTTTGAGAAAACTTTAAATTTTTTTGTTTTGGAATGTTAGGAAACTACGTAGCTGCATAATGTCGCCTGCCTGAAATGTTCCCATATTTTTTTCTTTGCACTTTAATTGATTCTTTCGTTTTCATTAGGTTATGTAACTATATTGTGAAGGACGCGCTTAGAAATCTTATTGCTTTTGGTGCTACTGCTAACCAAAAAGAAAGAAAATAATCGTACTCTAATTTTTAAATAACTCCAACTTACATAGTTCGATTTCTCTTAAGCGCCGGAGGCTTGAAGCTCACTAAATTTGACTTATTAATGTTCCTTGGTTTCGCTAGAAAATTTTACTAGATTGTAAATAACCCTCCAGCTGATTTCGCATGTTGCAGGATTCTTCCTAGTATGAAATATATGAAAACAGTTAATAATCTTCTTAAAATAAGAATTTTTTTTTGAAATACCATTAGTTTTGTTATTGGGAATCCGAAGTGCACTCTTTTTTCTACTCCAAAAGATCAAACTTATATTCTCTATCCTAAGCACATGTTATATTTCAATGTATTCATTAACACGAAACATAATCCTAATTGTTGTTTTAAAATGGTAAAGGTAGTGTTCATATTTTCAAATTATATTTCCTGTTAACCAAACCCTTTGACGTGGACTAAAGTTTGATTTCAAATCATATGAGGGAAGTTCACATGTATTCTTTTAAATCCGTAGGACGGTAATGGTATTTTAAACTTTTGTTTATTATGCTATAAACGTTAAGAGGGATGGATTTCCTCTTAGATTCTTAGATTAGATGTGCAAGATTGTTCCTTTAAAAATTTGGGTCACATTAATTATATTATTCTAGCACCATCAGTACTAGCTTCTCAACAACTTTAGAATGAAAGTCCTTTATAGAAAGCTGCATAAGGAGAGGCATTATTCTCTCTTTGGTTTATGGTAGTATGACATGGGAAAACAAGGTTCAAGACATTATTATTTATGTTAATTAATTCTCTTATTACATGCTACGCCATTAATCACTTCTACATTTTTAGTGCCAAGAGTTTTATAGCTTAATTAATTGGTTGGCGTGGGTTTCAGTTACCTCAACTAGTAAAGTCTCTGATGGTTGTATAAAAGATCTGGGGTTCAATCCCCGCCTACACCAAAAACTGATTGGTGTCTTGGTCTGATAATAAAGAGCTATCATCAGGAGTGGACGCCATAAGTTGAAACTCTCTCTAAAAAAAAAATTGGTTGGCACCTCAAGTATATCCAAGACATCTAGGGTTCAACAATAACTACTACAAGAACAACAAGAAGTTCATTCTAAGAATCCAAGTGTTAGTGATCCAAGAATCTAAAGTGCAAGAGGTCGTAATTCACATGTTGGGAGAATCAAGAAATCCAAATTGCAAATATGCTTTGGAAGATAGATGTTGCAGAGGAAAAAAAGGCTACTCTCTCTAGATTAGCATATTCTTAAGTATCTTCTCAGTTATTATGTAAAGTCTATTATGGAGAGCGTAGAAACATAAAAAGTCACATAAAGATCACTGGAATCAACACCTACCTAAAGGAGCCACAAGTTCTTGAATCAACCTATCCAACCCACGATTTTGAAGATGAGAGGGAATATGTTACTGATCAACATTTTCGGCAATTGATAGTAACTAGATGATGTCCCACGCGATGTGCAGACTATTTTACAATTTTATTTGAAATTATATAAATATATATATATATATATTAAGACCTACATATAATACTTATTTTATTGTATAATATTTATGTTTGTCTACAACATTGTTGAATACTTTGAAACTTGATTTTTTAAATTCATATTTTATTTTAAAAAAACTTATATAACACTATAAGACTATATAACATATTATAATATTTATTGTTAAAAGTAGATTTTATTTTTTAAATTGATTAAATGATTTTGAAATCTATAAATAAGAATTTAGAGCATAAAATACTTTTATATCCTAAAATTACATAAATTTAAGCAACTTCTCAAACACTTCCTCAACCACTCTATTCTTACAACCAAATATGGAGGCCTTAATCACATATACCTAATTCATTATCTCAATGAAATTAAGGAAATCATTTGTAAGTATCATATAAAGAGAACATGATTAAACAAAGAGAGAAATTGGCTAAAAACACATCCATTTATCAAAATTTAATTGTCTTTAGTTGGACTTCCGTATATATATATATATATATATATTTTTTTTTAAAGTGAAAAATACTTTGAAATCATCATCGATTTTTGTTTTTATCACTATAGTTCATACCGCACAAAATAACAGTAAAAAACATACAAAGAAACCTACAAAGTATGAGTTCTAACACAAAATATATATATATAAAATAGCTAACTTCATAAATAATCAATTAAAATGTATGTTTTTCTTTAGTTATAAAACAAAATACATTCATAACTTTACCAAACCAAAATCTCAAATACTCAAAGACTCAAAGTGAATCACAACATTCACAAAATTCACAACGTCCGACTTCAACATCAAAACTGCAAGCTACCATCACTGAATAAAAAACGCAAACCCCCTTCCTTGGTCATAGCCTACTCATACAAACTAGATACAAATAGTACTGCAATATTAGAGTTATGTAGGTGTCGTTGGAAGGTTGAAGGCAAATGACATCGTTTTTTGTTTGAGTGTATTTGAGATGGGATGGCATGAAAGGCTGTGAGCATGTGTATATAAAAAAGTAGAAGTGAAAAGTGTGAATGGATATGCAAAAAGTTTTTGTGTATTAGAGAGATCTTGAAATATTGAACCAAATGAAACAAATAGTGCTCTTAAAACATTGAATAAAAAATGTAATAAAAAGTAGTTTTGAAACATTAAACCGAAGGAAATAAAGAGTCTCTATTTTTAAATTTGTTCTTATCTCTGATGTGGTTTAAGAATATTTCAATTCTCTTCATAAAATGCACCACATGGCAGAACCTCATGATCTCCCGCATGAGGTCTCTGCTTTTATATATATACTAGTCGCAACCCCGCGCGATGCATGAGAATATCTAATTATTTTGTAATGAAATATAATATATAATTTATTTTCTAAAATATTCATAAAATTATATAATTATGACTAATCATTTGTAACAAAGCGTTTTCCTCATAAGAGAATTTTATTTTAGATGTATTAAACTATCAATTAAGAAAATTTTCTTTATATAATCGTTTACCAAACCAATAAAGGGTTTGGTAAACAAAGGGCAAGGATCTTTTTTTTTTTTTTTTCCAAATCAAACAATGTTATACTACTTTATTAATATTTTTTAAGTAATGACTTTTGTGTTATCTAGAAATAAAAAATTATGTATATTTTTTGCTTTCTTTCAATATTAAAATTTTCATCAACTCATATTATGAGCCAATTTGCTAGTGATAGAATATAGTGTGGATTAAGTTTTTTCAATCATGATAGTTAGAAAGAATGAGAAAAATAGTTTTCCCACTATTCAAAATTTCAACCTGTAGCCTTCTATTTTAATGTTATCCTTAATCTCAAATCAGTCTATCTCTCTTGAAGTATACAAAGTATGATCATGATCTCTCTTTTTGAATACAATGCTTATCTCAATACATCCATAAAAATATATCGAATCAAAACATATCGATATGAAGATGCTTTACAAACAAACAAAATGCCATATCAATCATCACTTAACAATGATTAATTTGACAAATTAGAAAAACAATTTATTGTTGATAATCTATTAAGATTATTTTCTCTGTAGAAACGACAAATTTTTCCACCCAAAAAGATTATCAAATAAACAATTATTAGTAAAATCTCATAATTAAGTTTCTATATACATCATTATATAATAATTGTGGGGATAAAGGCCTAAAATAGTAAGTTGGGCCTTGGGCTTTGTCCGAGGACGCTGAATGATCCGAGAAGGGGCAAATAGTCGTCAAGAGTTCCAATTCAACGTCTCGTGAGTAAGCAACGAATGTAAGGTGGTCCGAGGAGGATTTCCTCCTCGGATATGACGTATGCAGTCCAAACATGTATTCCAGTAATTAGAGTATCCTTTCAAGAAGCTCCCACGGCAAGAACGTGCCTCCTGAACACTTAAGGAGGAGAGAAGCCCAAAAATATCTAAGGAAAAGCTGCTGCCACCACATTAAATGCATTGCAGCTACTTTTTTGACCACATTTATGTGGAGAAGACCTCTGAACAGTGCTGCCTTGGCTACCACAATTCACAGAAAGCCAAAGGGAGTGTCTGATAGGACAGGTACTCAAGTAGGGGTTCAGATGATCACCAAGTGTATGATCAAGATGACCCAAAAGGAGCTATATAAGGTGAAAGACCCTCCATAAGATTGGGGGGAAAAAAAGAGAGAGAGAAGACGGTAGCAATATTAAATCGTCTCTGCATCCAACTGTGATCAGTACATCTAGTTGTTAATCTCCTCGGATTGGAAGTCCCTTAATATTAATATCTCTTATTTGTGCTTGATTGCCATTTAACTTAATACTAGCCGTTGCTCACCTTATTAGGGCTTAGTTCTTTGATCCACTCTCTACAAATTTATTGTATTGGGCTCGTAGGGTCGAGATCTCATACACTTTGGGCCTGGGCCACAAATCAGGACCCTACAATAATAATAATAATAATAATAATAATAATAATAATAATAATAATAATAATACAATTACAAAAGCGAAAATATGTCACTCATCCAATTATTTTCGTTTGACTAAACTTTGCTTTTATCTAAATAAGTGACACTATAGAATACTTCTAATAAAACTATTGAGAGTACTCTCTCTTCAAAAACTACAATTTTGCTTACCCAAAAGGATAAAAAAAATAAACAAACTTAATAAAGTATCATAGTTTAACATCTAAATGGATCACTAAAAAAATCAAATTCTAACTTGCAAAAAAACTAATTATTAACCTAAATCAATTAAAACCAATAGGATAAAGAAGAAAAAAAATGTGATCGGGAATTGGAATAACAAAATACCTAATAAATATGCATAAACGTTTATACAAATTTGCCAAAAAGAGAAACAAATGTGATGTGACAAATAAATAAAAAATAACAAAAATAACCATTAACGGAAAAAAAAAGTAGTTGAAACAATCAAAAAATTCACCAAAAAAGAAACAAAATTGGAGAGAGAGAGAGAGAGAGAGTATTGACCTTTTTGCCGTGAACAACTTGGAAGGAATATGGGAGAGAGGCGGAAATGAATTAAAAAGAAATTTATAAGAAAATTAAGATGGAAGAGTTAGGATAAAAGTATCTGAAAGGTTGAAAAAAGTGAAACGGTAAAATTTAAAAAGTTATAAAGGAGAAATTTAAAAATATATAAAGGAAATCAAATAAAAAATTTAAGAAGATAATAATTGGAGGAGATGAAAAATTGAACTAAAAAGACAATGATTAAAGAAGATGAAAGGTTGAATAAAGTAAAAACTGCAAAAACTAAAAAAATAAGAAAGGATGCTAATGATATGGCACAAAAAGAGCTTTATATATATATATAAATATATATATATATATATTGTCAACAGAATTTAGGAATAAAAAATAAATAAGAAAAAAATGACCAATAACATGACGGATGAGATGGCACAATATAAGTGTAGTAACAATAAATGTTACACTTCAAATTTTAGATATATAATATGAGAAATGCTATGTCTACAACATTTTTATAACAAATCCTAAGTGGCAGGTTGTTACTGGTTGTTATTGTTGGAGCAAAAATGTAATCTTAGTGTTATGTTTAAATTTGAACCAATAACAACTAACCACCTATGATTTGTTGTAAATATGTTGTAAAAATGTTGTAGACGTAGCACGTCTCATATAATATATAAATATAGATTTATTGATGAGATAATTACTTATGTCAAAGCTATTATCATTAAAGAGGAGGCATATTACAAGCCTACTGTGCTACACGATAAAGACAAAGTGGGTAATGCAAACAATGGACTCCTTATGGAACTTGCCTTCGTGGTTGAACATATTCTCTAGCTAGGTGGCAAGCATGCCTTGCCACTAGTGGATTCCCACTGGAGAGGTTTGTGGGCAATATAAATTTTACAATTAAAAAAAGGTTGTCAAGACTATAAAATTCAACACTGAAATTTACAATGAAAAAGGGCTGGCAAGACTCTAAAATTCAATACAGAATTGTCTATTACGGGGTGCTTATTTCACACGGTGTGCGAAACTAACAATTTAATTTCTGTTTTAGCAAATAGAGCATCATGTGTCATTTCTTCAAACTTCTGTGAAATCATCAAGCTATGGGCTTGTGATTAATTATTTTGGAGCTTTTGGTGTGTTTGACAGTCAAGATGCCTTGGAGTATTGGTGTAGTGGCCTATCACCTCTTATGAAGAATACAATAAAACCTTGAGGGCAAGGTTTTTTGAAGGGGAGAGAAATGTTAGTAATTGCTAAAGGCACATAGATAATAATTGTTGTAAGGGTCCTTTTAATGAGTGCTCTTATGGCATTTGTTAATAGACTATTTTAAGAAATTTTTAATACCACTTTAATAGGAAATATAAAAAGTTGTCAAATTATTTTTTTCTTTTTTCATAAAAAGTTTCAAATAATATTCCTTAAACCAATGCCTTTAGGGCATTTGTTAACTTTTCCTTTGTTGTAATATTGCATTTAGTTAGTTAGTTACAATTCCAAGCATGATAATCATATTTAATACTTGTTGAAATTATTAATGCACATGGAGAGTTGGACTTCGTCTGAATTGACAAGTGAGAGTGAGGACGTCAGTGGCAGCACAGTGAGGACGAAGGCGGCGGCATAGTATAGTGAGGATGAACGGCTTCGGCGGTGGCATAGTGAGGATGAAGGCGACGGCGGCACGGTGATGAGCTCGGCAGGACCCAGGGAGAGGAGGTCAGCAGTGATAGGTGGGAGCTAGTGAGAAAGAGAGTGAGAGATGGAACCAGAGAGAGTGGGTGAATGGCAGGTTTTGAAAAGAAGAAGAAATAAGCTTAGGGTTGGATGAGCATAGGTCCATTATTTATTTTATTTTATTTTTTTGCAGGACCTATGGTCGAGTTTTTTAAACATGGGTATAGGTCCTCTTTTAAAATATATATATATATATATATTCGGTTGGACCTATAGCCACACTTTAAAAACGCGGCTATAGTTCAGGATTTTAAGCCTCATTACTTAAAAACGTGGCTTTAGGTAGGCTATGGCTGCGTTTTTTAAACGCGGCTATAGGTCATCTTTTAAAAAAAATCGGTTGGACCTATAGCCACACTTTAAAAACGCAGCTATAGGTCAGGATTTTAAGCCACGTTTCTTAAAAACGCGGCTTTAGGTTGGCTATGGCAGCGTTTTTTAAACGTGGCTATAGGTCCTTTTTTAAAAATAAAATAAAATAAAATAAAAAATTCGATTGGACCTATAGCCACGCTTTAAAAACATGACTATAGGTCAAGATTTTAAGCTGCATTTCTTAAAAACACGGCTTTAGGTTGGCTATGGCCAAGTTTTTTAAACGCGGCTATAGGTCCTCTTTAAAAAAAAATTAAAAAAAAAAAAAAACACTACTATAGGTCAATAGTTTAAACTATGTTTCGTAAAAATGCGGTTATAGTTTAGCTATAGCTGCGTTTTTTATAAACATGGCTAAAAAAACGCGGCTATAGCCCTCATTTTTTGTAGTGAGGATAAGGTAATGTGGGTCAATAAAATAGTTTTATGGTTCTATAAATACCTAATTGTAATCACATTTGTATTCATTGAATAATATTGCAAATTGTTGCCTTAATAAATTTTGTCTCTTTTAATCTCTCTAATGGAGGTTGATTGCCTCAAATCTAATCAAATCCCATATAATTCTCATACATCCCACTACAATTCTTATCCATCCCCTTTAGGAACTAGTGGTTCCTTACATGGCTGGTGTATGGCACTAAAGAAGTTAGAAAGATAATTTTCTTAACTCAAACTTGTATTAAGTTAATTAATTAACTCAATCAAACTCACTAATAAGTTAAAAATCTTTTGAAAATTAACAAACCAAGCATGAATATAAAATTTGCATTTAGTGTTAAGCTTGAGCTTATCTTTAACTTAATAATAAAGTGAATAATCAAACTTAATTAAGTACCTTGCTTGCTCACTCCCAAGTACAGGAGATCGTAGAAATATAATTCTCGGAGTACCGAAGTCGAACCACAAGGAGTAGGGTAAATTCAAAGATAATTTAATTAAACAAAAAATTGGGTAAAGAAGAAAAATACTTTTGCTTGGTAATCATTAACAAGAATAATAATAAAATAAAATAAAAAACTGATTTAAATCAATAATGTAAATGCTAGGGCATCGAGTTGTTTTCCTATATCGATATGAAATTCTTTGTGATCTAAGAAAATATATATTTCATAATTGATTGTTCTTAAACAATTAAAAACCTATTATTCGGTTGAACTAAGACAATTCAAGAAAGCATGATAATCTAGATTAATAATGCGGTTATAATAGTTTTTAGAAAAACTCTTTCACTTTAAAACCTGATTTCTATTTGAAACTATTAGAAATTCATCTAAACAATAAGAAAAACATGATTGAACTTATTGAAAGCATGGAAGAACTAATACATAAAAAAAAAATCTAACTGAACAATCAAATATGTCGTTGTCTAAAATCTTATAAATAATCACATTGAATATTCATACCGTATAGAAGAAACATAACCCCTAGCTCTAGCAAAGAGTTTAGGCTGCCATTAGAGAAAATAAAATACAAGTTTTTTCCCTCTAAATTCTTTCTCCACCGCCTCTCTTCAAAAGCCTAATGTAAAAAGTGTCCAAAGAAAAATAAAAAATTTTACTATTTAATTTTCATCCAAATTTACAGCAGCAAATTGTGAGTTAATTTTGGCTTTCAAAAATTGTGAATTATGAAAAACTCAAAACTGAAAAGTTGTAGATAATTAAGTCACGATTCCAGTCCATCCAGTTTTGAGTCAATTGGATTTTTGAGGAGAGAGATATGCCCAAAATACTGATCAGTGCTCAAATCTAATTTTTCCTTTTCAGATTTTGCTTCTTTGATTTTTTTCCTTATTTGAACCTTCCAAAAATAGTAAACGACCCAAGCACTCCAACTGTACCTCCTTAGACATTTAAGCTTAGTCCTTTAGCTTCTCTTTAATTCTAGTTTCGCTTCCATTCTCTCACAAACTCTTGTAAACTCATTTTTTTCACATGATATCCTAAAAGTAGAAAATTACACACAATGAATGACATCTTATTCAATAAATTATGTAAAGATAAATAATAGGGATTAATGAAAATCATAGCTCAATTATACAAATTAAACATAGTAATAAGGAGATAACGTCCACATAAATATATAACAAGTATACATTTTAAGACATTATCACACCTTTATACTCATCTAGATTAGGCATGCTTACAACCCTAGTAATAGCATATGTCAAGAGTTTTATTTTTTATTTTTAGAAGAATATGTCAAGAGTCTTGTAGTCTAATTGGCACGTGCATTCCTGTGTTTCTAGCAAAGATGTTCAGATTTCAAATATCATCTTCTCCAATTATCAAATCATTAGAAAAAAGTATATATAGACATTTTTCAAAAGAGCTTTTTCATCGGTTAGTTCAATCTCTTAAGCTCAAGCTCATAAACTTAATTAAGCACCCTTATGCTCATCTAGATTAGGCATGCTTCCAACCCTAGTAATAGCATATATAGATGACAAGAGCCTTGTAGTTTAATTGACACATTCATGTGTTTCCAATAGAGATGATCATGGTTCAAATCTATTCTCCCCTAACTATTGAACTCTTAAAAAAAAAATATATATATATATATATATATATATATAGAGAGAGAGAGAGAGAGAGAGAGACATTTTTTTTTATTAAAAAAAGGCCTTTCTCGTTGGTTATAATAAGAATAACTTGTACTAAAGCCATTTCTTTGTAACTTCTCCAAAGAAACATGGGTGAGGGGGAGAAGCACCACCAAAATTCCATTTCTAAGAGTGCAAGACACTCAGACTTGACCGTAAAGGATTATGCGATATTGCCTTCCTCAAGCAAGTTTGTCCAAGATTTTCCAGCTTTTTGTTTTTTGTCTCACATTTTACTAAATTAGCATCAAAATTAAAATTTTGAAAATAAATTAGCTTTTATCTTTTTGTCTCACTTTAAATAAATAAACCACATAGAATGATAGGATGCCAACAACATTGAAAGACATTGTGCTTACTATAGAAGGAATGTAAAGATTAAGTTTGTGATTTATATGTGGGTTTCAGTTAACTTAATTGGTAAAGTCTCTTATTATCGAATAAGAGACCTAAATTCAATTCCCGCCTACACCAAAAACCAAGAACAAACGGCATAGGTTGAAACTCTTTGAATTTTTTTTTTTTTAATGATTTATACATCACCCTCCACTAGTATTCAAAAGACTTTATGCGTTACACTTGGAATCACTTATATTTTTGAAAAGCAGTATGAAACACAACTGAACTTCCAAGCACATTCTGACCAAAAAGAAAATAAATAAATAAACTTCCAACCATATTTTTGTTTATTAATTGATACCATTTGAATCTATAATGTTATTCTAATTCATTCTTCATTTTTTACCTCTTTTTTTTTTTAGGGAAGGGGGGAGCACTTTCCCACCTTTATATCTGGCATTCGTAGTTCAAAATTTTCACCTTCATCTTTGAAACCAATCAATTTTCTCATTTATGTTTGGAAAATGAACAAATACCCAAAATTCGTTACTTTCTTTGTTGAATTGAACAAAAAAATTTGAAAAAATTATTAGTCTAACACCACAAGGAAGAGAAAAAGTTGATGTGATTGCATTGTTGTTATTTTGGATAGCATTTGTGATAATTGTGATGACATTGGATTTAATTGAAGAAGTAATGGATTTTAGGAAATTGCTCATTTTTAGATATGATATTATTTCAAACTTATGACGTCTGCTTTATGATGCTTACTCTTTGTTATCAGGCCAAGACACTAATTTATTTTTTGTGCAGAAGATGATTAAACCTCAAATATCTTATTCAATGACAATAGGCTTTATTAATTGAGCTAATTGAAATTTGGAACCCCTGCATCTTTACCACTTAAGTCAATATAGGAAACCTATTTCTTTAACTATAGAAAATTGAGATATTCCTTTCTCATCAAGGTGTTATGAGCCCAGGCTTTGCGTGTAAAGCTTTCCTATGCAACAACATTGATTCTTTCCTTTTCCTTTTGTCTGAACTCACACATGGAAACTGTTTTTTTAGGTAGAAAAAACAATGGTAGTATTTTATTGAGTATTATAATTTATAAGTATAAATTATAACTATTGTGCATGCGGTAACAAGTGCCTTCACCCTAAAAGTAACAGGTCGCGAGTTTAAGTTAGCGAGTTGATCTTTTCAATAAATTGGGGTAAGACTACCCACCATGACATCTAACAAACTCCACAAAAGTAAGAGTTTTGTGCACTGGAGTCTAGATATGACATTTTTTGTCATTATTTGTACATCAAAGGTTATAACATTTGCAATACATAGAATTGAAATTATAGTCAGTGAAATATGCATAGCATACCATATATTATATATACATACATTTTTTTAAACAAAATTATGTATAGTATTAAACAAAAGTATTTTGTAAAATATATTTTTTCTATAATTAAAAGTTTAAAAAAAACATGTATTAAACATTTTGTGTATTATATTTGTACAAAAATATTATATATATGTAAGTATGTATGTATGTATCTATGTATGTATGTTTATTATATTTCAATCTAAAAATACCTCATTTATGTATGGATGAATCCTAGCTTGCTTTTTCTTTTTCTTTTTCTTTTTCTTTTTCTTTTCTTTTGGAGAATCAAATCCTAGCTAGTCCTTTCGACTTTACATAAAGAGAAGCACCAATAATTTTTCTTTTTCATTTTTTTCCTATTCCTTTTATAAATCATATTTTAGATCTACCATACTAACTTGGACTAGACTACAAGAAATTTGGTCTTCAGCGACGGCATATAGTCGTCACTAATGCTTTAAATATCGTCGCTAATTATATTGGCGACAAAAAATGTCGTCGCTAACTTTCGTTAAACGAAAGTGGTAACTAAAAAGTTTTTTAGTGACGATATTAATGTCGTCGCAAATACAATACTATTAACGACAACAAAGTCATCGCTAATAGTAACAATTGTCGTCATAAATAACTCGAGACCCCAAGACGAAATGTCATCGCTACTAGCTCATTAGTAGTGACGAATTTTTTTGTCATCGCTAGTAGATTATTATTAACGACGACATTTTTGTTGTCACTAATATGTCATTACTAGCGACGACGCTTGTTGTCGTCACAGATAATAATATATTAGTGACCACAAACATGTCATCACTAAAAATTGCATATTAGCGATGATATTGTTTGTCGTCACTAATGATATGATAAAATACTAGCGATGACATTGTCATCGCTAATAATATTTTAAATTTTTTTTTTCTTTAAAATTTACATTCTGAATTTTGCATGGATATCTTATTGGAAATAATAAACTACAATCCTATACACATCACAAATTTTCAATCAAAAATACTCTTATAAGCATAACACCTGCTCAATCAATAACTACTAATAAGGGAAAGTAATACCCAAGTTCAATATCATATACATAATATAAGTTCCAATCTATTCACTCAAATACTAATCAAATGATAATGAATTCCTCATGAAGATATGCAACTAAGCTGAAATTTATTACAATGAAATACATCTCCCCTCAACATCATCTATAGCCCAAGGCATGTGACATTTTGACCTGAAATAAAGAGCATAAACCAATGTAAATGTTAACTAAAATAGATGACAAAAATGCTTACTAAATAGTTTTAACATCCAAGTAAAATTTTAACATTTATGTTTTTCAAAAATACCATAGCTAAGAAGATATGAAAGCTTTATATGTTTAACAAAACTTAATCTGCATCAAGACTCATTCCCCAAAAGAAATAAGTCCAAATTAACAATTATTACAATCATAACAAAGAACATATCAAAAGATATTTGTGTTCAAAATTATTAACATTTTAGTTTTAAGAAGATTTACCTCCCAACCATTTGTTTCATGTAAATCACACCTTAACTGATCTCTACTTGTATTAAAACTCTGTAATGCCTTGGCCAAATTTGAAGTAAAATTGCACCACAAGTAGAAAAGCTCAACATAAATTCCTCAGACCTACCATAAGTAGGTACCCACTAATTGAAAGCTTATTCAGTAGTGCACTCTCGGATTAGACCTGATCAGTATTTATAAAATCAAATTGAGAATTGTATTCACCTCTTTTTTTTCTTTTCTTGTTTTATTTTTTTTATTTTCTATCAGGTTCCAACAAAAAACCCTTTAGCTTGGGCTATAAAAGGAGGTCCTTATTCCTGGCTTATTTTCAAATTTTCAAAAAACATGATCTACCAATACTTTGAACACTTGGTAAAATCTAACATATTTGACAATGAGGGTTAAATTGAATGGAAAAAAGGATTACACACTCTTTGCCCCTAAACCTCATAATATAATTTTGGATAAAGACAATTGTATCATATCACAGGAACTTCTTTTTTTGGGATAAGTATACAGCTGTATCATATCACAGGAACATAAGTACTAATATTGAGAATTTCCACAAGCATTTGATTTACCTAACAGTAAAGAAGACTTGTATCTTTCCTGCGAAATATTTTTACAATAAACTTTCCACCTTCTCTAAGTACATGAGTAACAATCATTAAACCCTGCAAGAAAGATGGTCCATGTGGAATCAATCTAATTCTAAATTTCAAAAAAATTCCCATATTATTGAAAGCAACTGCATCCTAAGCATTGAACATGAAATAGTCCCTTAAGAAAGCAAACTAAACATTGAACATGACTCACTCTCACAAAGATTGTTTCTGTAATGCTATAGCAAGTTAGGCGTTACAAAAAAAGTCTACTAATAAATCTAAGTCGATCTTTAAGTTTAAGGATGACTTTGTTCTCAAAAAAACAAAAACAAGAACAAAAAAAAAATTTGAGGAAGAGCTCAAGTGATGACTGAATTGGTTGGATTGGTGAGTTGAATTCACACCACTAATATAACATAGAAACATTATTTTAAGATATAAAATCAAAACAAAAATTATTCTAAGAGATATTCATATTTTCTACAAACTATTGTAATTTTTCTATGAAAGAATTCCCAACAAGGGCAACAACCACAAACAGGCCAGCAGCTTCAAAGTTTTTTTTAGTCATAATATATGACTTGACTAAAGAATGTTTCAACAAGTGTCAAACTAAATCTCTAATGTTTTTGTATTTTGTTTTTAAAAAACAATCTCTATCAATATAATGGCTATGAAAAAAAAAAAAGAAAAAAAAAGGGTTTGTGATGAGGGTGGAATAGCAAAATCTGAGATGTGGGCCATTTAGCCGCCATTGGTATTGTTGGAGATGCACTATTGTCTAATAAGTGTATCCCTTTTTTTTTTTAATATATATGAATGAATTTTCCTTTGTCACTATTGTTCACACAGCACTAGCGTGAGTGAGTCTCTCTCTGTAGGAGTTTGTGCTACATGTTTCAAAGGTCCAACAACCACCACCGTGGCTGTGTTCCTTTTTGAAGAGTTGAAAATGTCCTAAACTCAATTTCTATATGGTTAGGGGAGAAACCAAGTCGGCAAGTTCCAACTCAATTTAAAAGCATCAATCTAACATTATTTATCTTTCTTTTCTATCCCTCCCGTTATAGTGGACAACTGAGCATAGATTTCAACTTTTTAAGCTTTCAAATTTCCAGACCAAACCAACAACAACCATTAATAGTTAAGATGTTGAAAATAACAACTGCAATTTATGGACAATATTTCAGATTAAAATTTTGCAATGAATAACACATGCAAAAATTCACTGAGAACAACCATCAAACACCTTTAGTGCCATCTCAAACCCCTCACTTTCTAGCATCAACAAAACAAGATACCCATTTCACTGAACACTATAACTTTAAATCAAACAAAAGGGGAGAGAAAGAGAGATGGGTTACTTGTTCAGACTTGTGGTGGCTAGTGCAGTAGGTGGGAGCCGATTCAAAGAGAGTGGAAGGCGACGACGGTGGCGGTGGCAGTGGGTGGCTGATGGGTCCGATGGAGAGATCAAAGATGAGTGAAGGGAGAAAGAGAGAGTATTGTGAGAGGGAGAGTGAGAATGAGAGGGAGAGAGCTCATGAAATCCTAACTGAAAAAGTGAGAGGGAAAAAAAATTTGGGGAAATTTTGTGAGAGGGAAAGAGTTAGAGGGAAAAAACAGGCCATGGTGATTGCCTTCATATGGGAGAATCTCACACTTTCAGCTTTGTAACTGTTACGTGGGGACAGCTGTGCACCTGTACCATTTCTTTTCTTCCTAGGGCAGCCTATTTTTTAGTTTTTACATTCAAAGTTCAAACAGGCCAGCATGTGCAAAGTAGAGTTTCTCACGTGCTCAAGTCTCATGCAAGGAGACGCATCACACATGTGCGACTTGAAACCTCTGGAGCAGCATGGACCAATCTCGAATTTACACAATAACCCTCAATAGTTAGCCTTTCTCAGAGGAAATCCAAGAGCATTAAAGTAATTCGTGGTTGGTGAAAATTATTATAATAATAATATTCAATAGAGTATTGCCCGATATTACAGTACAACGTACAAACGGTTAGATTATGTTAACTATTCACATGGTCGGTCCATTATTTTTTAACAAATTGGACTAAACATTGAAGGATATGATTCTTCAATATATATATATATAAACATTGAAGGATATAACCATCCATGCACTAATAACATGGGTCTTTTCTTTCAATAATTGTTTCCTACATCTGCCACTTGTATTATATTTTTGATTTCCTTTCATAAATATGTGGGCATAAAACAATTTGAGACCCACATGTAAGGATGGAATTAAACTTTTTTTTCTTTGGAAACCAAAGCATGAACAAAAAAAATTAAAAATATATTAAAATTTAGAATTAAAATTGATATATAAAACTAGTATTTATTCAATATTAACAAAAGAAATATATATATAATTATTTCTTAAAATATTTTTACTCAATCATTTTTTTATCTATCCAAATATAATAAGTTATTGATTCATTTGGCTCAAGACTAACCTGCTTGTATCATTTCCTCCCTATTTTCACTTCAAAGTTTTCCATCCACCTTATTTTACCTCCAAACAAACACACACTTACATTGCCTACGTTGAAACACAATATTGTGACAACTATTATGCTTCGTCACAATAAGGTTTTTATTTTGCTATTAAATTTTATTGGTGGAGATAAAATAATTTGTGCATTGACAAAATCGTTCATCCTAATAAAATTGATTTTATTCATGAGAATGACCAAAATACTCCTAAACCTAAAAAATGACTAAAACACCCTTAAACCTACAAAATGACCAAAATACTATCGAAACCTCTAAAATGACCAAAATACTCTTGAAATCTCTAAAATGACAAAAAAAAAATACCCCTTAACTTGTAAAATGATCAAAATACCCAAAAAAAAACTCTAAGATAATTAATATACCCTTGAAATCGCTAAAATTAAAATAATAAAAAAAACAAAAAAAAAAAAACTCTCAAATCCTTTAGAATGAGAAAAAAAATACTCTTAAACCTCTAAAATGACAAAAATACCTTGAAAATTATAAAATGACCAAGATACCCACGAAACCTCTCAAATGACCAAAAATATTCTGAAAACTCTAAAATGACAAAAACAAATGACCCTATAACCTCTAGAAAGATTTTTTTTAAAAAAAATACTCCCAAAATTGTTGGATTTGAAGAGTGTAATGAAAGGTTAATTTTGGTAAATTATGGTTACAATCAAACGATTGGATTTAGAGAAAGGCACAGTCAAAGTTTAGTTAAAGTTAGTCAAACTCGATCAAACTTAATAGACGATCCCGAGACCACTAGACTTGGTGAAATTTATATTCAAATCTTGATCATTGGGACTGAAGAGTATGGTGATGCATTGGTATTGGTGAAATTTGAGACCAATTGGATGGTCAGATTGAAAGAACATTGTCATACAAGTACACACACATGTCCATCACGCGCCATACTTAGATTTGAATTCTAACCGTTCGATTTGAAGAGTGTAATGAAAGATTAATTATGGTAAATTATGGTCACAATCAAATGGTTGAATTTAGAGAAAGGCGCGGTCAAAGTTTAATTAAAGTTGGTCAAACCCAGTCAAACTTAATAGATGGTCTTGAAACCATTGGACTTGGTGATATTCATATTCAAATCTTGATAATTGGGATTGAAGAGTATGGTGACATATTGGTTTTAGTGAAATTTGAGACCAATTGGATGGTCAGATTGAGAAAACATAGCCATATAGGTACACAACACATGTCTGTCACGTGCCATACTTAAATCTGAAATCTAACCGTTGGATTCGAAGAGTGTAATGAAAGGTTAATTTTAGTAAATTATGATCACAATTAAACGATTAGATTAAGAGAAAGGCGTAGTCAAAGTTTAATTAAAGTTGATCAAACCCGATCAAACTTAATAGATAGACCCAAGACCACTAGACTTGGTGAAATTCATATTCAAATCTTGATCATTGGGATTGAAGAGTATAGTAACATATTGGTGTTGGTGAAATTTGAGACCAATTGAATGGTCAGATTGAGAGAACATAACCATACAGGTACACAACACATGTCCATCCATCACGCGCCATACTTAGATTTGAAATCTAACCGTTGGATTCGAAGAGTGTAATGAAATGTTAATTCTAGAAAATTATGGTCACAATCAAACGATTGGATTTAGAGAAAGACGCGATCAAAGTTTAGTTAAAGTTGGTCAAACCCGGTCAAACTTAATAGATGGTCCCGAGACCATTGGACTTGGTGATATTCATATTCAAATCTTGATAATTGGGATTGAATAGTATGGTGACATATTGGTGTTGGTGAAATTTGAGACCAATTGAATGGTCAGATTGAGAGAACATAACCATACAGGTATACAACACGTGTCCATCCATCACGTGCCACACTTAGATTTGAAATCTAACCGTAGGATTCGAAAAGTGTAATGAAATGTTATTTCTAGTAAATTATGGTCACAATCAAACGGTTGGATTTAGAGAAAGACGCGGTCAAAGTTTAGTTAAAGTTGGTCAAACCCGGTCAAACTTAGTAGATGGTCCCGAGACCACTGGACTTGGTGAAATTCATATTCAAATCTTGATAATTAGGATTGAAAAGTATGGTGACATATTGGTGTTGGTGAAATTTGAGACCAATTAGGTGGTCAGATTGAGAGAACATAGCAATACAGGTACACCATCACACGCCTTACGTAGATTTGAAATCTAACCGTTGGATTTGAAGAGTGTAATGAAGGGTTAATTCTAGTAAATTATGGTTACAATCAGACGGTTGGATTTAGAGAAAGGCGTGGTCAAAATTTAGTTAAAGTTAGTCAAACTCGGTCAAACTTAATAGGTGGTTCCGAGACCACTAGACTTGGTTAAATTCATATTCAAATCTGGATTATTGGGATTGAAGAGTATGGTGACATATTAGTGTTAGTGAAATTTGAGACCAATTGGATGGTCAGATTGAGAGAACATAGCCATACAGGTATACAACACATGTCCATCCATCATGTGCCATACTTAGATTTGAAATCTAACCGTTGGATTTGAAGAGTGTAATAAAAGGTTAATTCTAGTAAATTATGGTCACAATCAAACGGTTGGATTTAGAGACAGACGTAGTCAAAATTTAGTAAAAGTTGGTCAAACCTGGTCAGATGTAATAGATGGTCTCGAGACCACTAAACTTGGTGAAATTAGGTTCAGTGGGAAGGTTTTCAGTGGATTATTGGGTTTTGGAGTAGTTGTTAGAAAATGTTAATGAAAAAATAATTTTGAAAGATGGTGACCATCATGTTAACATTGACTTAGATAAAGTTGATTAAGCAAAATTATGAAAAAATTTATTATTTTGGCTCAAATATCTTGTATTATCATTTCTGATTTTAATTAATTTGAATATGTATGTTATAAATATATTTTAATTTGATTTATTTACTTACTTTTGGTTAATATTATTACATACTTGATGATTGAATTGGTTATTAGTTGAATATATTATGAATTTATAATGAATATGCCTTTCATATATTTATAATGAATTTATTAGTTTGGTAAATATTGACTAATACCTTTCTTATGACACATGATACAAAAAAAAAAATCAAAAATTGATTCACGATACGATTCAAATTTTGATAACTATGGAAATTAGTCAGTATTTTGAGTGGAATTTGAACTTTCTCAATTTTTGTTATTTTATCGTTTTCGAGTTTCAAATGGGTAACATTATGATTTGAGAGTATTTTGAAGCAACAACCCCTCCCTTGTGTCATTTATAAAAAAAAAATAATAATAATAAAAAAAGATTTGTGAGTTTTAAATTACTTTGGAGGTTTCAAGGTTATTTTGGTCATTATATAAGTTTGGGGGTATTTTGGTCATTTTGACGAGGTTAATGGTATTTTAATCATTTCAAATATTTTAAAGGAATTTATGTCATTTAAAATATTTTAAGAGGCATTTGGAGGATTTGGTAAAAAAAAAAAATCATATTATATCAAAATTATTTTGGCCACATTAGAGACGACAATCTTTGTATTCATTAAAAGATCCCTTATAGCGACGACCTAATTCGTTGCTAATATATAATTTGCTTCCCTCCAATAATTCCCACCACTTTTTGAGAGTGAAAATTTTCCCCTCCATTATATTTAGGTGGATATATTTGCGACAATATGTTGTGTCGTTGCTAAAAGGTAATTATCAGAGACGATAAATTATATCATCACTAATAGCCTTCTAATAGCGACAACCAATGTGTCATCGCTGATAAATAAAGCATATATATAATATATGTACTAGATATTTTTGGCCACATATCCGTGATGAAACACAAGGTCGTCACTAAAGATGATTATTAGCGATGATAGATGTCGTTGTTAAAATAAACCCTCTTTTAGCGACGTAAATGTCATCGCTACAAAATTTATTGTCATTGCTAAAAGTTTCCCTCCATTTTCCAAAAGTAAATAAAATTCCCTCCATGGCGTTAGCGACGACTTATTAGTGACTACCTTAGTGTTGTCGCTACAATACACTTATTAGCGATGACCATTTATTATTGTCGTTAATGTATGCCTAATAGTGACGACTTTTTGGTCGTCGCTAAAACATTGGTCGCAAAAGACCAAAATTCTTGTAGTCCTTGACCCATAAAATTCTTTAGTTTGAAGCAAATCTATGTTTTCTACGCGAAAAAACTAGGTAAACGAGTAGAAGTAGTTTAAGTAAAAAAAAAAAAAAAAGGTTTTGTAGGTATACTTTGGATTTGGGAATTATTATTATAATTTTTTAATTTTCTGTTAATAAAGTATATTTAGACTCAAAAGTTGTTGGGTTAGTAAGTGAAGGCTTCTAGTGTTGATTAGCTTCTTATTTCTAATTTTTTTTTTGGTGTATATACTTTATAGGAATTTGTATATTTTTTTTTTGTGTTTTGGCTTCTCTTTTTTCAAGTGAATTCCATGAGGTGAATTTCATGTAAGATGTGGTTGAGATTTTTAATAGAAATTAGATGTGCAGTTCACCACAAGCACTTGCATGCCTTAAAATGAAATCTACCATCTAGTATGGTTGTGCATATTCTACCTTCAATTCTTTGAGTACAGGTAATGTCCTCTTCAGACTTATCAATCTTTGAAGCCTATTTAGTTACATGATAAATTATTTCATCTTGGGTCTTTCACATCTTAATTCCCCAGAACCATTATTGTCTCCATAAATGAGATGAGGGATTTGACTGCAAAGTTTGCCAACTTACATTGCTGGCATTAATTCACTTGTAGGAACCATGCTTGAAGGAGATTTCAAATGTGTTAGAACATATTCATGCTTTTGTGTATTAGGCAGTACATATATGATATATCCTATAGGACAGTTTCTAACGGTGTAATAAGTTAGACTATGCATTGGCTAATTATGCCAAGGAGTTATGGGAACCCTCAACTTGGATTGAAGAATATCCATGTTTTCTCCTCCCTATTGTACACTTGGATTATTTTCAATAAAATTCTATTGCTTTTGATTAAAAAAAAAAAAAAAAAACTATGTAGGCTTGATCTATTTTATGATGAAAAGGTAACAAACGAAGCTAAACTAATCTTTGTTTGTAATAATCTTTAATAACAAAAATTATATTCTCTTCTTTCAATATATACTCATTTGAATATATATATATATATATATATATATATTGGATTGTCAAAGAATATATCAAACTTTCTAAAAAGTAAAAAGTTTAATTTCCTATATTCTCTTTAAATTTCATTTATAAAACAAATAAAATCATTTATATATTAGTCTCTATTTATATTCTATAAATTACATAAATGTTTTTTTTTTATTGACTTTTGGTTATAATAATTATCTCATGCATCAGATATATCTCACACAATGCATGGACCTTATAGGGGAGAGAAAATACATATATCTTATGAATGAGATAAGAAATTTATTTTCTTTTCTATAAATTCTTAAATTTAGCTTTTATTTATTGATTAAATATGTATCATATATATTTTTTTTAACTTTTTCATGCATTGCACGAGTTAGCCATTAGTTAAGTAGTAAAGTGAAACTAATAACTTTTAAAAACTTTAAAGCATTAAATTTTAATTTTACTTTAAATTTAAGGGATGAAAACGAAATTTTGAAAAACAAAAAGTGTATTTGAAAAAAATAAATAAATAAAAAAAGAGAGAAGGAAAGAGGATTGAGGAAGAGGAAAGCGATATGGGTGGCGGCGGAATAAAAGAAAGGAGATTCTTAGAGAAGGAAGCGGTTGCATTGGACAAGCAAGTAGTGTTGTCCCCTTTCCTGTTCCTTTTTCATTCTCGGTGGGGAGTAGTCAGTGGTCTTTATTGTTTTCATTGATCATACTAACAAATTTGATATAGAGTTGCACAACAGAGCAGTAGCAGAGCAGAGAGAAATATCAAAGCAATAGGAGTGTTGTCAAACAAGATCGAGAGGGAGAATCTAAAACCTGGGGATCATATCTACTCCTGTAGACTCGGTTATACCTGAAAGATTTGGAGCTTGAAGGTGCTTAACAATGGCGAAGAATCAATAACAGAAAGAGTGAGAGAGAGAGAGAGAGAAAAAGAGAGAAGAGAGAATTTCTGGAAACCGAGTAAAATTGATTATACAAGCTCAGAGGGCAATACATAACACAGAGCTCTAATTTATAGAGCCTGAGAATACATAAAGATCTAAACCTTCTAGAAGCTCAATCCTAACTGTATTGTAACAACCCAATAACCATCTCCTGAAATCAAGGAAGGCAGTTATGATCGAAGTCTGTAACTTCCCCTCTGCCTTGAACTCTTGGAAGAACAGAGTGAGTCTTGAAGCTGGAAGCTGGAACTCTGAGGAAGATAGAATCAAAATGATGGCGTTTGTATTTACTGGAAATGCACCGTTTCACTAAATGTGTTTCCTTCTATTTAAGTCATTAAACCACACGACACTGTTTTGATTCTATTTAAGTTACCATTGGGAAGTAGTAGTTAGACTTCATCTTTCTCTTTATTCTCAGATTTCAAAGGCTCCACGTTCTCTGTCTTCACCAATTGTACACTATCTAACATCCCCCCTCAAAACCATGGGGTCAACAGACACCATGATTTTGGACCTGAGAAAAACAAACTGAGAGGTAGAGAGGCTTTTAGTGAAAATGTCAGCGAGTTGATCCCCAGTGGCAATATACTGAACTTGAAGATCCCTGCGCAAAACTTTCTCACGAACAAAATGGTAATCAACCTCCAAATGTTTGGTGCGGGCGTGGAAGACAAGATTAGAGGCAATTGCTAAGGCAGATATATTATCACACCAAAGCTTGGGAGCAGAAGGAAGGAAGATGCCCTGATCTTTGAACACTTGATGAAGCCAACACAGCTCAGCAACAGTAGAAGCTAAGGCACGATACTCGGATTCCGTAGAAGATCTGGAAACTGTGTCTTGCTTATTAGCACTCCAGGTAATAGGGTTGTACCCAAGATAGGCAATGAAGCCAGTAGTAGATCGCCCATCAAAAGGATCACCCGCCCAATCTGAGTCAGAAAAGGCAGAGAGAGAGATAGGACCAGGTTAAAGAAGAATGCCAAAATTGAGAGTGCCATTGATGTATCTGAGGATGCGCTTAGCAGCAGTAAGGTGAATGTCTGTAAGGAAAGACATAAACTAACAAACCTGGTGCACAGCAAAGCTTAAATCAGGTCTGGTGAAACTCAAATAATGGAGAGAACCAACTAAGCTTTGATATTCATGTGGATTTGAAAGTAGAGAGCCCTCAATAGGCACCAATCTGAGGTGGGGAGCACAAGGAGATCTGGCAGGTTTGGAAGACTGCATTTGGAGCTTGAGAAGCAAATCTTGAGCATATTTGGTCTGAGTAAGAAACAGGCCTTTGGATGATCTGGTTATTTGAAGCCCAAGAAAGTAGTGAAGAGGACCCAAATCTTTAATCTCAAAGGCTTGACTTAACTGAGCAACCAAAGAATCTAAGAACCTGGGATTGTTCCCAGTGATTACTATGTCATCTACATAGACCAAGAGATAAACCACAAGCTTGCCATGATGAAGAATGAACAAAGAGGAATCAGCAAGAGAAGCTTGAAACCCCATGTGCAACAGTTGAGTGGAAAACCTTTCAAACCAGGCCTTGGGTGCCTGTTTAAGCCCATAGAGAGACTTCCAAAGTCTGCACACATAATTAGGACATAAAGGATCAACATACCCAGGAGGCTGCACCATATACACTTCTTCCCTTAAATGACCATGAAGAAAAGCATTCCTAACATCCAACTGTCTCAAAGGCCACTCAAACTGAACAGCAATGGAAAGAATGATTCTAACTGTGGGAGGTTTAATAACAGGGTTGAAAGTCTCCTCAAAATCCACACCATATTGTTGATGAAAGCCCTTGGCAACCAATCTAGCCTTATACCTATTAATACTGCCATTACTGTTGAGTTGAAGTTTGAAAACCCATTTGCAACCATCCACATTTTGGCTTGTAAAGTGCATCCCAGTTTCAGGTAAGCAGTTGGGAAACCAAAGAGCTTCTATGTAAATATTCAATTTAATATCTAGCTATTACCTCATCATGTCATGGATGAAATTTTCTTGAATAGTTTATAAAAGATAAAAAAATATTAGTTCAACTTTTCTATGGAGATTTGCTATTATTTTCAGTTTACTATTCATATATCTCTCAAGTTGATATAAGGTAAATTCTTAAGATGTAACCAGTAACTACCTTATGGAGGAAGACTGAAAAAGTCATTTCCAAGGTCGCAATATAAGTAAATACCTAGTTCTCTTTTTGCATTAGCAGAATTCTGTATGTGGTTCCTTAAATAGGATATATTTTGATGCAACCTATTATCCCATATACAAGTAAATAAAAAGCCCCAGTATGTGGCCAGCTAGGTACGTAGACAGGAGTTGTTGGGGGGGGGGGGGGAAGGAATGAAAGAAGAATAATATGAAGGAAGTGATTCCAGAAAAATGTATTCACAAGTCATTTGTAAAAGTTACAGTGACATATTAGGCATTCTCCTGAATAATTTAAAATAATAAAAAAAAAATAAAGAAACTTCCTTTTAGTAGTAACACATATATAAGCAAAACAATTGTAATAATATCAAAGAGCAGTTAATGATATCAAATAGTATGGGAAGTGCACAGCCTAAAATTAAGATGACCATGATGTGCATTGTCCTACTAAGGGAAGTGATGAGACTAATCCTCTAAGAAGGTCATTCAAGATGAAGATACATTAAGTTTGGCATTGTTCTAATAAAAAAGATCCCACATAATGAATCATTTACACTCCTCACTGTAAAAAGATAAAGGGTAAGCATTTCAAAACTGTTCTGAATTATTCTTTCTAGACAGGATGGTCTCAGATCTCAAAACCATGCATATAAAGGAAGATATAGAAATTGATTCTACAAAGATGGCCCCCAACGCCCTGCTCTGATTCTGGGCACTTTAACCTCATGAAAAATTTACTCTTTGACATGTTTTGAGTAAAAACCTAAAGAATAAAAAACAAGTTCTGGGTCTGATTAATGGGGCATGGTAAAAGAAATTTTAAGTTAATTTATTGTATTTAATTTGAATAAGTTCGTCATTATGTGTAACATATATACACAAGCATTTGCAAACTTTCATAGTTATAGCAGTGCAAGCCAATAAAAAAGAGTCTCCCTAGATTTGGCAAAAGCAAAAGATCTCCTAACGTAATTCGAATGGGGCTAACTAGATGTAAATCGGTGCAATAGCCAATAGCAAGGGCTATCGCATGGTGCGATAGCACTTTTAATGTGAGAGAGAAAAGTTAAAAAGATAAAAATTTAAATTTCTGATCTAAGTATTGAGATTAATAGTGAACTTTTTAACTTTCAATCCCTTGTGGTAGTGTGTATGTATATATATACCTTCATTTTATTCTCCCTTTTTTTTTTGGGTCTCTGGATGAAATTCAAAAATTAGGAAAAACTAAAAAAAGATACATATTTGCAATTTTACCTAAGCCATTCATCTAATCATACGAAGATATTAACAAAAATTGCTTGATAATGTGAAATAGGATACTCAACACCATCAAAAGTAATTACACATCTTGTGTATTCCAATTAGTCCTTGGTTTTAACTTTTAATAAATTATTTTATACACAAAAATCAATCAGACTCATTGTATATGTATAATCATTATGGAAAGGGGAAAAAATAATAAACCAGATTTATATACATAGGAATACTATTATGGTAATGTGAATTTATGAAAGGACAAAGTTTAGCTACAAAATGTTGTAGCCAAAGACTACAACCTTACTCAATAAAATAAACATTACTACATATTTTGAAAATCTAACCATTGAATTGCATATTCTTTACGCTCTTAATACACATGTCAAATTTTGTGTCAATCGGATATTATTTACTATATAATTTATAAGTTTATATTTTATGCATAATTTTAAACTACAAAAACTTGTAATTTAAACAACTTATTGATGACATAGTTATTGATCTTCAATGGATGAGGATACTACAAAGTTACTGTTGAACTATCATTTGATACCCTATTTAACCTCCATTTTGAACCTCCGCATAGATGGGACCCACAATATGGCCTAAAGATTCTCTGTCTACTTGTCTAGACAAATGGAAGGGCCTATTTTTTTTTTTTTAACCTTTGATTTTTTTAAAGTTACTATGATAGTGGCTTCCTAATCAAATTCCAGATTCTGGAAAAGCCTTCCTACATACTGAATTAGCTTTTGGGAAAGGAACTATGAGCCATCCTCTTTTGCCTGGTTGTGTCTGCAATTTCCCTTTATGACGTGTATGTTGTAAATATTTCAGAAAAAAAAAAGAAAAAAAAAGAAAGAAAGAAAGATGTCTGGATATGCTCTTTTTTTTCTTTTTCTTTTTCTTTTTTTCTTTTGAGAAACTGGATATGCTCATTTGAATTAACATTAAGGGGAAAAAAAATACATCAGCATATACGTACCATGGAATGCCCATTTTTTCCTAGAAAAGCTGTCCATTCCAGCCTAAATATAAAGACAATGGTGACAATGAGCAATGACTAGCTGATAAAAATCTGCAATTCAGTGGGGTTTTGAACATCCAAGAATAACAAAAACAACTAGGATAACAACACACTTTCAAGTGCCAGTAGTAAAAAGGAACAGAATTCAAAACATGAAAATCTACATATGAATATATCTTATATGACAAAATTAAAGGGCCAATCTTCATTTACTTTACCTTATGCTTTACACAGAGGATCAAATAGCAACTATGTGGAGCTTCAAAAGGGAGGTTAAATGATCTCTGTGAGGAAAAGACCAGGTTCATGATTACCTTTAAGAAAACCTTGCAAACTTATTCAGCCTATCAGGGCTAGTGGTGCTGAATGATCTGAGTCAAACAGTGTTAGCAGAAGAAGTGTCTTGGCTGCAACATAATCAATGGTTTGTGTAAAGCATAGGGTAATTAAAGAGCCAGAGTCAATATCAAGATGATCAGTAGAGACAATCACTCCAAAGCTACAGCTTGTTATTGCATGATTCTCAAACATCATGTCTAATTTGAATTTAGATGGTGAAGCAGAAGGGCATTGTAAATTCAGAAATTGCTTGCCTGAAGAGCAGATTGAAAACATTAATTCCTTTATGATGATAGATCCCACCATTTGGACAGGGCTTAGATGGCACATGCTTGAAGCAGAAACTCCATATTTGTGTAAGTCAAAGGCCTTGACCAGTGACATGCCTGCTCTGAAAGCAATTGAGTTATAGGAGTTCAAGGCTCTAGCGTGGCAAAGGAGAGTTCAGATACAGTTCATAGATGACAAACCTACATATGTATTAAGATGTTGAAGATGAGTGTACAGTGTACTATGCCAGCAAAAAGACATTCAAAAGTTGTCCAGTTTCATCTCATAGTCAATGTCCAATTTATTTTGATGAAGGCCAACCTAGAGCAGTTGACAAAGACACTCATAATGGATTCTTTGTAATCCACTGCCACTCAGCAACCTTCCAAACATGGCTAGAGTCAGAAGTTATTTATATCTAATGTGAATTTTGCAAACATGTATCATTACAATTGAAATTCTTCATTTTCCCTAAGAGGTAGCATAGTGTGTTAGGGACCACCAGTGTTGGTAAAAGCATCAAGTGCACTTAAGCACATAAGCCTCTTGGAGCTTAGACACAAAGCGCAAGCGCACACCTAATTGAAGTAAAACACACATTTTTCAAATATTATATAAAATAACCTCTAATAAAAATATTAATAGCATATAATATATAAAAAATTAATAAATAAAGATAGTAATATATTGCCTATGAGCTAATTTAGATAGTACAATTGTACAAAGTTTGTAAGTTCAAATTTTACATAAACAAGTCATAGAAAGTTTATATAAAACAATTAATATAATCATCTAGTGCTTATGAAGACCAACTATGATAGCTATGATCAAATGAAGTATATGGTTCAATAAATAAAAAAATCCAAAAAGGCAAAGGCCAAATAGCACCAGAATAGTAAATTATTCTTCGTATCTTTATGTAGACATTTTTGAGTGTGTGTGCGTAATAAAGCACTTAAAGAATTTTTTTTTTTTTTCTAACAAGTCAATGGTCCATGACTCCATGCAATTTCCTTTTAAGTCTGAAAAATTAATTTAGTGATTCATATATATATAGGGTTGGGTTCAAGTTACACCTGGTGTAACTCTAAGTAATGTTATACCACTTAATATTTTTTAATTAGTTGCGAATATTGACAAATCTACCGTTAGATTACATTATCTTCGTATATTCTCCATGCTTGCAAAATTTCAAGATAATCAAAGATTAATAATCATGTCATTAATCAATTGTTAAAATTCAAATTTTTGTAGTTTAAAATAATGCATAAAAGATGAGTATATGGATCAAATGATAAATAACATCCGATTGATATGAAAATTGGCATGCATGTTAAAAACATATAGAACATGTAATTCAACGGTTGAATTTTCAAAATATTAATTCAATAACAAGTTATTGGATGGTGTAACATTGCTTAGAGTTACACCAGATGTAACTTGAACCCAACTCATATATATATATATATATATATATATTTTAAAGCATGCCTTTGTGCTTCTTCAAAAACCATTAGAAAAGTGTACTTGAGGCATGCTATATTAAATGACTATTCTTTAACCAAATGAAGCGCTTAGACCTTGGGGCTTTGAACTTTGAGCTCTAAGCACACATTTTTTAACAACACTGGGGACTTCTTCTCATGAAGCAGAGGTTACTAGTTCGAATTTCTTCTTCCCTTTCTCCATGGGGTCATAATTCACTTATCATTGAATTCTAGGGGCCAAGAAGTAAATATATTCCTTTAAAAAAGTTGTTTACATTTGGTTCCTCCAGTTATAAGCCTAGTCAATGGGGCTCCTCCAAAATAATTCTCATGACTTCCTACATGTCCATGCAAAGCTGCTTTTTGCCATTGTCATGTTGACAAACCCCATCGACAAGGCTTATATCTGGTGACCAACTGACCATTCATCAACCCTAAAGTTTAGAGGAGGTTTCATCTTCAACATACAAGAAGGTTAAGAATACCACTATTATCAATAGCTTTGACCATCCACAAGTTTTTGTTGGCTTAATTATAAAAATAAATAAATAAATAAAGCCAGAAAAAGGTAACATATATAAAACAATACTAAGATACAAACCTCTGCCAATACTGAGATGCTGAAGCAAGGGCAATGAAAGGCTTGTAATGGTATTGAAGCTTTGTCCAAAGAATTGGTTTATTAGGAACATTGCATCTCCTGCTAGCAGTCATGAATATTTCTAACATAGAAAAGTACAAAATAGGATACCAGCATAAAATGCTCAGTTCTTTAACCATTTCATCCTTCAACTCTGTTAATAATTTCCTGATGAGTTCTCTGATTTTAGGTTCTTTTGAGCACTGAATCAAAATAACTAAGACCTATATCTTAGGTTCTTGAATTGAAGTATATGTCTTGATTCTTTTCATGTGTTTCAAATACGCAGGTGTTCACTATGTGGTTATGTAACAAAACTATTGGACACTGTGATTAAGAGACAACTGGTGAAATGATTTTCCAGAGAACGCAAGTCTAGACTGCTAGGAACCATTCTAGCCACATTAGAATCAAATCTTCATAAAGGGTCACAACAAACGCTAACTCAAAGAAGTATTGATGTTTTGTAAAGAAAACAAAACTTATTATGGCCAAACTCCGATATTTCATATTCCGCAGATGTATTGTTCTAAGAATAAAAGAAAATTGTACTGAACTACATGTCATGAGAGCTTGATGCATCATTCTGCATATTTCAGTAAGAAATCTGCTTTCCTAGAAACAATCTGTGCAGATGATCTTGATTTCCTGGGGACTAGATTCAAACAACTTTTTGTAGCCTTCCTGAGTATTAGTCCAAAAGGTTGTGCATTAATCTTAGCCACATTCAAGTAAAAAATCATGTGAAAAGAGCTTAAAGTACTAAAAGGTAATGTAGCTTAAATCATTATAATGATGGTAAGCAGTTAAAACTCAGAACCTGCATGCATAATCCTGTAAATATACATAATACAAGTCATAAAAAAAAAAAAAAAAAAAAAAACACTAAATCTTTAGGAGTAGAATACCCCAACAACGTAGACATGAGAATAATAGCATTCATCGAAGAAAAAGATTCACCTAAACAACTAAAAGAGAAAAATGTGATGATTACACTTTCTTCTGGATAAACTCATGAGACGGAAAAATAAAAGAATTTGCACATGATGGGGCAGCCTCTAACAACTTAGGTGCCAACGAACCACAATGGTACAAGCTGCATGAGGAATGTAGCAACACATGGAGCACCTGCTGCCCAACCTTGGCTTCAAGGCATGTATGATGCAGAGCTCCAATGATTATCTTCAAACCTGGTCTGCAATCAAACCATTGCTTTACTTGGACTTGGGCAAACAGGTTTTAGTAAATACTACTGTCAATGTGTTAATGTTTTTTTTTATTCCCCTGGAATTTCAAGAAAAATAGATGTTCAACAACACTTCTTTGTCCTTATTTTTCCTTTTTCTTTTGGGATCAAGGTTTACAAAAGTACACAATTAGTTTGATAAGTAGCTGAATGACTAAAGGACAAGAAAAGAATACTGATAAAATTGTTATGAAGCCAAAATTTTGATATGAAGAAGGGCCCTGACTAAGAGTTTATTGACACTACCTACATTGTGGCACTTTTTCTTTCTTTCTTTGCATTTTATGAATAAAAGATGAGTAAAATTACTTCATAGCCTATTTTCGTTCAGGATCAAGGTATAAAGTATCTGGATGACTCAAGAACAAGAAAAAAGTAAGGTGTACACAATGTTTAATTAAGTTTATTTGCTTAAAGGTGAGACAAAAAGTGACTTTAAGCAAATAATATTTGCTTTAAGCCACTTTTTGTCTCAAAGCAAATAAACCAGCCAAATGCACATTGGATCAAATGAAGGCCCGTACCAAGCGTCTTGCATTGGCACTCATCCCGGGCTAAACATCACAAACAAGAAATAACCAGCAAAGCAAAAAGTAAACCTAGGGTAGGTTCTCTTTCCTTGATTCATAACAGAATTCAACCATCACATTGTTCATAAAATTAACTATGCCCCTACTAAAGCTCCCTCATAAGATAATTGGCCTATGACACTGATTAATTATCTATCTCACTTTGTTTTGATAGGTAAATACAAATCACGTACCCAGTCAGGATTAAACCCATGTCTTCACTTCACTATCTACCCCTTGTTTATGGGAGGCAGGAAATATCATGTGGCCCACAAACCAATGAGGCACTGACCATGTTGATTGTAAATCTTAACAGAACATATAAACCATGAAATAGCTCAGGGAGGGATTTAACATTTTTCATTTTCTCCTAAGTAACAACAAAGTTGGGGTTCAAGCGATAGTCCAGTAGTATTCGCACCCTTTGTGATGTCTAATATCTGGGGTTCGAACCACTATTCACCTAAAGAAAAAAGATGACAACAATGTTCTGAACATACAAAAATATGGGTAATCCAAAGGCTGCTAATGTTTCCAGTTACCTATACCATGTACCTAAATCTTGTAGTCTGCATATAATCCGTTTCCTAAAAAGTCTTAGTTGAGTGTTCATGATCTTATGTTCCCAATTCATGGGGAAAAAAAAGGTTGTTAGCGTTTTGAACTGTTTCAAATGAAGGGTGTTACAAGTCTGCACATGGGTCCATTACACAGGAAGATGAAAAGTCAGGTTCAATGTGTTTATACGGTGATTTGAAATTAGCGGTCCTTTCTTATGAATTTCTCTTTGCAACAGAAACACAGAGTTTAGCCACATTGTTTTCTAAAGAAATGCATATAAGCAGATTCATAATTTTTATTCACAACGATGAGTATAGAGAAAGGAATTTGAACTTGGCTAACCTGGAGGTTGAGTAAATTATCCAGTATTCCAAGAGTATTGCTTTCTTCTCTCACATAATTCGAAATTTCACTAATTAAATTCATAATAAAACCTTCATTTATGTGAGATGAGACACTATTGTTCATGAAGTACTCAATAATTTTGCTTAATGGTGTATTTGGATGTAGGGGAGAAGAGTAAAGGGAATGAGGTGTTTATTTAACCTTGTTTTGAAGTCTTTTAAAGAAGGGAAAAAGGGTTGGAGAGAAACCTTTTTTATTTTTTATTTTTTATTAGATGATTAGAAATACTTTTACGCGGAAACAGAGTCTCCTTAAACTAATTTAGAGAGAAACCATTCAAACTCTTCATATATCTTTATATTGATTGTGAATTTTGAAAATCTAACTGTTAGATCGCATGTTCATATTATAACCTTCATGCTTGCAAAATTTTAAGAACACCAAAGATTAATTGTTATGTCATTAAACAAATGTTAAAATTTCATGTTTTTGTGGTTTAAAATTGTTTATAAAAAATAAGTTTATTGATCAAATAATAAATAACATTCAATTTAAACGAAATTTGATATGCATGTTAAGAACATAAGAAACATGAAATTCAACAGTAAGATTTTAAAAATTTACACCCAGAAATGAAATATATGAAAATTTTGAAGAGTTTCTCTCCAAACTAATTTGGAGAGAAACTTTGTTCTATATGTGGCCCTCGCAGCTGGAACTTATCCAAATGATTATTGGTATTATGAGTATTAGGATTTAGGATTCCACTAATATTATTAGATTGCTTTACTGATTATATATGAGAAGAAAAATATATGATTTTTATGTTAAATAACAAGGTAATTTTCAAAGAAAATGTTGATTTTTTTTTCCATTAGCGATTATATTTTGTTACCAAATTAAATATTTCATGTTTAATTACCAAGGTTTTTTTTTTATAAACAAGTTTAATTACCAAGGTAGTAATAATTAACTCAAGGCTTCGTAAGTTTTCATATCTTAAACAACTGTTCAGCGCATTTTAGAGCACTTGATTAGTACTTTAGTTTGTACTTTCACTACTTTGTGTACCATTTTTGTGTTCTTGGTGGGAATGCAAATTCTCCTCACAAATCGTATAGCCAGAAGCTCAAATTAGTGCAATTTTTTTTTTATTACATAACCCAACTCTAATCTAAATATGATAATATAGTTGTGCTGCTCCGTTTGTTTCATTGTAAATTTTGCGGAAAATATTTTCAGCATTTTATCATATTTCTTTAATTGTAAAATTTGGTTAAATTTGAAAATATTTTCAATTAACTGTAAAATATTTTGTATAACTTATAAAACTTGGTAAAATATTTTACAAAAACACACGGTAGCTCTATCCCCCCTCCATATAGTGGCTAGGTTAATGGTCCAGTAGCCGGTGCCACTGGTTTTGGTGGTTTGTTCTTGATTTTACATGTTACATCAAACACCTAAAAATATTTTACATTGAAACAAACATAGCATAAATTATATAATCTAGTAGTTAGGATTGCACAATGAAATATTTTATGAATTATAATATTTCGTTATGGACCTTATAGTTTAATTGAAAGAATAATAGTAGAGAGTATTTGCTCAGTTTTAAAGTTTAGAGAGGAATGAAAGTACCCCAAACATAAAGGGGCCCAATTTCTACTTTTACCTGATGGTGCAAATACAATAATAATGGTAATAACACTAAGAGAAACTGAATAATACACTGAATATTATTAATTTGAAGAGTAAAATTAGACAACACTTTTTTATTGGACTGAGGCGCGGCACTCGCTCTCTTTAAGGAGATTCAAGCCCTTGGTTGGCTAAACTCTGTAACCGGTGCAGACCGTCTCTGACTTGTCTCCCCCAGGATACAACAGCCCAACAAGTGTCGTATGGCTAGAACAACCTCTGCATAAAGTGTTCAAGCCCAAAGCTCCACCAGAAAAGAACACCCTTCTTAGCCAAGAACCTCGCCATTTACTCACCAACGGATATGGTAACTACTCTGAATGGGCTGTCAAGTAGGAGGATCCAAGAGGCTGATTCATTTCCAATTTTGATACCTCCACCCTTCACCTCCCCCTTGCGCACGTATCTAGCCCAATATCTGAGTCAATTCATGTTAGCCCATTAATCACCACAATTAAAAAGAATAAAATTGTCTCTCTCCTTTTCAATGTGGGATTAAACATTTTCACTAACTCCTCATCTTCCATATTCACTCCCTTATCTTTACATTTATATTATAACATTTATTCATTTTAATTATTAAATATTAAAATGCTCCAACAATACCATAGGTGAAAAAATTTCTTCTTCTTTAAAAAAAGCCCAAGAAAACTGTTTGTTCAATGGCTCACCAAATTTTACTAAACCAAAATTAAAGAAAGTCTAGGAACATTACAAAATATTACAACATTTTGACAATCCCTTTATTTTCAACTGTGGTGAATCTGATATTTTATTTTATTTTATCTTATAAGAAACTTACACCTTAATAGTTGTGAAAATATTGTAATAACAACAAAATGTCATTTTATCAAAAAAAGAAGAAAACAAAACAACAAAAAATTGTCATGAACTTTTCATAATACAATACATTTATTTTTAGTTGTGGTGGATTTCAGTCTGATATTTTATTATTTTATTTTATTTTGATCTATAAGGAATTGACACCTGTATCACAACATTTTCATAATATCTTTATGTTAGTTATGATTGATCCTGGTCTCATATTTTACTATTTTAATTTATTTTATTTTAACTAATAAGGAATTGACACCTCAACAATTGTTAAAATATTATAACAATTTGTTGTATCAATATAACAACTCCAAAATAAAAATAGGTATAAAAAATAAAAATAAATAAAATAAAAAAACCAGCTCACCAAATTCACCAAAACCAAAGCTACTTTTTTATTATTATTTTTTTAGAAAGAAACCAAAGCCACTTTAGAAAGTAGCAAGCTTCCAAAACTTGACTAAACTAAAAGTTACTATTCCTTATGGCCCAATAGAAATAGAAATAGAAATAGATAATAGAAAGAAAAAAAAAAATGGCAAGACTATAAAATTCAGCACAGAATTTTACAATGAAAAAATGGCTGGCAAGACTATTAAATTCAACACAGAAGGCTATGTTGGTAATAATCTTTGTCTTTTGTTTTCAAAAACCTATTCTTGAGAATAAAAATAAAAAGCGGTTTTATTGTGTTTCCAAAATTAAAAACAAAAGTGAGCATTTCTTGTGCCTATTAACTTTTTTTTTTTTTTTTTTTTTTTGGGAAGAATGGAAAAAAAAAAAGGGTTTAATTTTAGACTATTAACTAAGTGATGAACCAATATATAGCGTTTTTTAGGCTAATCTATAACTTTTTATTAATAAAACATAAATATATGTGTCTAATATAAACAATACCATGCCACCATAGCAGGTAATTGTATTTGTTGCCAGACTAAAACAAGCTCACTAAAGTCTAAACATATTGTCATTGTATCTTTCAAACATAAGACCAAAACCTAAACATGAAATCTCATTTAACTTTAGGCTTGGGTCGTTTCTTCATATATCACTGGTAATTGATGTTCATTGCTCAAGTTTGTCATGTCAGGTAATTTTGCGTGTTAGATTGTCAAAATTGTGTGGTTAAATGATAAAATTTATCATATCCTAATAACTTAAAGTTTTGAGATAATCGGTAATTTAACATGGTTTAAGCTATTGGGATATGTTAAATTTAATCATTTAGGGTCTGTTTAGGATCCGTTTATTTTGCTAAAACTAAAAACTTTTTTATTGAAAATACTGTAGATAAAAGTAAAAGTTAGCTAAAATAGTATAGTGAAACTCGTGAATAGTACCAAAAAGTGTAGTATGACTCATAAATAGTAGCAAATATAAGCTGAATAGTAAAATAAGTTGGTAAAATTAATCATGCCAAATGGACACTTAACCACACAATTCTAACACTCTCCCTCAAATGTGGGCTAAAATTATATTTTAATAGGTGAGGCCCAACACATGGAAATTTAAATGGTATATCAAAGCATGAGATCCTGAGTTCGATTCTTGTCTTTTCCACTCTACTTCCTATTTAAATTCCCACATGTTAGGCCCCACCTATTAAAAGGTAGTTTCGGCCCACACGTGAGGGGGAGTGTTAAAATCATGTGATTAAATGATTAAATTTACCATATTCCAATAGTTTAAACTTTTGGTAGAATCAATAATTTAACATAGGTTGTGAACTAAAGAGGATTTCATGGATGACCGGAGGAAAGTAGAGGGAGGGAGGAGAGAGCGGTGGGTTTGGCCGCAAGTTTTAGACTTTGTTATTGTGCTTTTTTTTTTTTTTTTTTTTCAACCAAGACTTAAAGCCTAGACTTCATTAAGTTCACTTGGTTTCTCCGTGTTTTCATAATTGAAAACAGGTCATTAACTGTACTCAGTTTCCTTTGAAAATTAAGATTTAGAAACTGTTTTTGTTTTTTGTCTATTTTAAGTTACCAAACAAGTTTTTTGATCTAGAAAATAGAAAATAGTTTTTGAAAAAAGAAAATTGGAAAAAAAAAAAAAAAAAAAACAGTTGCCAAAACTTGACTAAACTAAAAGTTACTATTCCTAATAGCCTGTTGGTTCTTTTTATATAGTTAATAGAAAAAAAGGTTGGCAAATAAAATTCAACACTATTTTACAATGAAAAAAGGCTGGCAAGACTATAAAATTCAACACAGAATTATTTATTATGGGGGTGCTTATTTTACACTGTGTTTTTATAAACTGAAAATATGAGTTTAAATCACGTTTTCAGTTATAAAAAATCAAGTGTGTAACACACCGGGAACAAGAGTTTTTTTTCCCTTGTCTATAATCTATATATGAAGTTGTTCTAAAGGATGAAGCTGTTTTCTCCGAGATTAAATGGAGTCATCTGATGGTTGATGTGACTTCCAATCCTGTCGTAATGTTATGATCCACTGAACTGTGTGGTTGTTCACTTGATCTTGTGCGTGCTGCTGCAGCTGAACTATTTCTAGAGACTACATTAAGTCCATAGGCTGCATTGAAAATTGGCTCACCTAAATTTCTACGGTACAGAGCAACTATTATGTAATTTTACTGATTTTGGCAATACATTTTTTAGATGTCAGTTTGCTGGTTTAGCTCAAATTAAAGGTCGTGTTTGCTAAGTTATGAGCTTGTGATTTAAATTGCCTTGGAGTTTTTGGTATGTTTGACAATCAAGAATACAATAAAACCTTGAGGGCAAGGATTTTTTTTTTTTTTTTTGAAGGGGAGGGAAATGTTAGTAATTTAAGTGTATATGTGTGTGAACCTCTCTTTTGGAGACTTGAACTCCAGCCCTTACCCCCCCCCCTCCACCTCACACGAACTTTGTGTGGTGGTCATTTTAGAAAATTTTTAATACTACTTTAATGGAAAATATAAAAAGTTGTCAAATTTTTTTTTTTTTTTTTTTAATTTTTCATAAAAAAAGTTTCTGAAAGTTGTTACCTTAATGCATTTTGTCTCTCTCAATCTCTTTAATGGAGGGTGATTGCTTCAAATTTAGTCAAATCTCATATATTCTCATACAATATTTTTCTACAATTCTCATCTGTCCCCTTTAGGAAGGAGTGGTTCTTAACATGGTTAGTGTATGACACTAAAGAAGATAATTTTCTTAAATCAAACTTGTATAACTTGCTTAATTAATTAACTCAGCGTAACTCATTAACAAGTTAAAAATATTTTGAAAATTAACGAACTAATTATGAATATAAAATTTGCATTCAGTTTTAAGGTCGAGCTCATCTTGAACTCAATAATAAAGTGAATAACCAAACTTAATCAAGCACCTTTATACTCATTTAGATTAGGCATGCCTACAACCCTAGTAATAGCAATATAGCATATATAGATGCCAAGAGTTTTGTAATTTAATTAACACATTCATGTGTTTCCAATAGAGACGTTTAGGGTTCAAATTTATTCTCTCTCTTCTAAAAAAAAAAGAGGATATACAAACATTTTTTAAAAAGGCCATTTTCGTTGGCTATAATAAGAATAACTGGACTAAACCCATTTCTTTGTAACTTCTCCAAAGAAAGAGGGGTGGAGTGAGGAGCTAGCTACACCAAAATTCCATTTCTAAGAGTGTAAGACACTCATAGACTTGACCGTAATGGATTCTGCGATATTGCCTTCCTCAAGCAAGTTTGTTCAAGAGTTTCCAGTTTTTTTTTTTTCTTTTTTGTCTCACATTTTACTAAATCAGCATCAAAATTAAAAATTTGAAACTAAATTAGCTTTTATCTTCTTTTTTTCTCACTTTAAACAAAAAAAACTACTAATCGAAAATGATAGAATGCCAACATTGAAAGACATTATGCTTACTATAGAAGGAATGTAAAGATTAAGTTTGCGATTTATACATCACCATCCACTAGTAGTTGAAAGACATTATGGGTTACACTTAGAATCATTGAAAGTTTTTATATTTGAAAAGCAGTATGAATTATGAAACACAACTGAATTTCCAAGCACGTTCTGATCAAAAAGTTATTTTATTATTATTATTATTATTATTATTATTATTATTATATGAGAACTATAGAAAATTGAGATATTCCTTTCTCATCAAGATTTTAGGACCCAATTTTTGCGTGTAAAGCTTTTCTATGCAACAGCATTGATTCTTTCCCTTTTCCTTTTTCTTTTGTCTGAAACACACACATGGAAACTTTGTTTTTTTTGGGTAGAAAAAGCAATGGTAGTATTTTATTGAGTATTATAAGTGTAAATGATAACTATTGTGCATAATGACAAGTGCCTTCATCCCAAAATTAATAGGTCGCAAGTTTGAGTTAAAGAGCTTCTCTTTTCAATAAATTGGGTTGAGTTGCCCATCAAGACGTCTTTCAAACCCCACAAAAGTAATAGTAGTGTGCACTAGATACAACATTAATTTGTTGTCCCTGTTTGTACATCAATGGGTATAATATTTGAAATACATGGAAATTGTTGTTATAGTTAGTGAATTATGTATATCACACGGTATATATATACATACATTTTTTTAACTAAATTATGTACAGTATTAAACAAAAGTATTTCGAAATATATATATATATATATATTCTATAATTTAAAGTAATAAAAAAAAACATGTATTAAACGTTTTGTGTATTATATTTGTACAAAAATACTATATGTATGTATGTTTTTTCTTTTCTTTCTTCTTCTTTTTTTCTTTTGGAGAATCTAATCCTAGCTAGTCCTTCGACTTTGCATAAAGAGAAGCACCAATAGTTTTCTTTAACTTTTTTATTTTGCTATTTCTTTTATAAACCATAGTTTTGATCAACCATACTAACTTGGACTTGACCCATAAAATTCTATAGTTTGAAGCGGATCTATGTTTTCTACCTTTTCCATGTTTGAAGCTAATAAGCTATTATTTTGATAGTTTTAAAATAATGGCTTAGAAAATTTTTAACTTTGAAAAGCTTAAGAGTCACAAATAAAATAAGTTGATTCTTAAATAATAATAAAATAGAAGTTTTTTTATTTAACAAATTTTTTTTTAGTTGATAATTCAATAGTTACAACAAAGGAGAGGATATTTCAACCTTGAGAATGTCTTAAAAACACTAGGAGTGCCAAAATAAGTTGATTCTTAAATAATAATAAAAATAGAAGTTTTATTTAACATTTTTTTTAGTTGATAATTCAATATTTACAACTAATGAGAGGATATTTGAACCTTGAGAATGTCTTAAAAACATTAGAAGTGCCAGCTAGTTAAGTTATAAAACTCTTGGTAAGAATAGAAAAAGTGAACAAAAAGTTAAAAACTTTAATTTCATTTTATATATGTTATAAAGTATTGATATACATTAAATATAATTCTAAGAGTATGTCCTTGTAATGCAAATGTTAATCAATAAATGAGTGTAAAATAAAATATAAATATGACCAATATTATTGAAATTGCTCATTAAAAAGGATTATAATAAAAAACCACTTGCGACACCTGATAAAAAATAATATGTAATTCCCAAAGATCAAAGTAATGGAGGCTAACAATAGTAAGTAGTAACATAACTTTTCTCAAAATAATTTTTAAAAAATAAATAATGAAACTTCTATTAAATTTTGTGAAAGTTTTACAATAAACTTTTTGTTAGTACATTTTAAATTAAATATGTTAAAACTCAAAATAACTGAAGATGAATAAAGAGATGAGTTATAATTTGTTAAAGAAAGAGTTACTTGTATGTAAGTTAGATTAAATAAATTAAGAGAAGTTTTCTAAATTAATAAATAATATGCAAGTTATGTGAAGGGTTGGAAGACTATATATGGCTATTCTATGGACTAATTTCATATCAAGAGTGAATGAAGAGAAATAATTAAAAGCAAAGAGTATTGTGTGAGAGAATGAATTCAATAATATTCTTAAATACTTGAGAGATTTCGGGCTAAAGAAAGGTGTTCTTCTGATGGAGCTTTGGGCTTGAACACTTTGTGCAGAAGCTGTTCTAGCCATACAATATTTGTTGGGCTGTTGTATCCTGGGGGAGATAAGTCAGAGAAGGTTTGCACCGGTTACAAAGATTAGCCAACCAAAGGCTTGAATCTCCTTAAAGAGAGCGAGTGCCGTGCCTCAGTACAAATAGTGTTGTGTTCATCTCTTCAAATTAATAATATTCAGCCTATTATTCAGTTTTTCTTTGTGTTGTTTCCATTATTATTGTGTTTGCACCAACACTTTTAACTGAGATAGTTTTTTAAATTTACTAAAAAAATTATAATCTATAAAGTAAATTATATTAATAATTTTTGTCTGAAATTGTAGGGTTTAGCACACTGTTAATACAAGTGCACGCCTCACCTCACCACTAGTTTTTCTCCTTTTTAATTTTTCTTTCTTTTTAAACCACTAAAACTCAAAATTAAAATTGGGACAAAAAGAGTGAAAAATTCATTTGAGTTTAAAGTTAAAATAAAAACACAATTTTAAATAAAATGGGACGTGGCAAGAAATGAAATGAAAATTTTTGCATATTTATTGAAATTGAGAATTTGATAAAAATGGAGGTGAAAAATGATTAAAACCATAAATAAAAGTAAAAGCAAAATCAAATGAGAGAGAGATTGGAGAGTTTAAGCGCGTCCTTTAATTTGTTCATCATTTGGGGGCACACGTGCATCATAATTAAGGAATGAAATAAAGTGTCTATACCTTATTTAATTTACATTTTTTTTTTTCATTTTTTCTGAACATTGGTTAATTTATCAAAAAGAAATGTGTAGTTCTAACTACATAATAAAAACATCTCTTAAAAGAAAAAACTACATAATAAAATCTTCTCAAAAAAATATTACATAAAAACTAAATAATAAAAGGCAACAAATGTTGGTCATACTTTAGTGTTCATTACAACCTTCTACATGGCCATAGTTATCTTCAACTCCAAGCCAAAATACTTGTGCTGAGACTTGAATTGAACCATCTTTTCTCAGCAACTAACCTTAAGAGAAAGAGATACAGACTTGCTTGTAGCTGTAGGGTCAACAAGTCAAAGTCTTGTACTAAATGGTCAACAAGTCAAAGTCTAAGGCGTTATCCACAAGGGTGGAATAACGTGGCACGTCATTTTTTTTTTTTTTTTGGGAGAAACTACGTGGCACGTTAATCTAAGGCTAAGCTACATCAAACTTCCCCCCCCCCCCCCCCCCCCCAAAAAAAAACCATATAAGGAATTATAATTTAATACCTTTTAAAAAAAACCATTTAATACCTATTATTAAGAAAAAAGGGAGGTAAAACTTTTTTTTTTTAAATACAAGATATAAATTCTATTTTAGATTAATTTAAGAATATGATGCTGCACAGAATCAGTAGGCTGAATGCTTCGGCTTCGGTGGGCTACTGGTGGTTGCGATAGCCTACAAAGATGAACAAACTATCAAAAGGGGACCGGTGTGTACCGGCCAAACACCTTCCGATGGCTGAGTTAGTTTCTCACTAGAACCGAATTCTAACTTTTATTGGGAGTAAAATTTCAGAATGCATTTGCCTTATTTTGATTCAAACTGGTCCTTTGTATAGAGGACCTTGGAGCGGTTATTGGTTTGGTAACTTCCCCAAGATTTGTGGAATTCAGTGAGTCTAGACATAACTTCCTCAACGGCTATAAGAGTTACAACTGTTAATGGAAGTTATGTACTTAAGAGGAATCCATGGCGATGAATTCGGGTTGAGTAACCGTTTCAAGGTTTTGGGGCTCGAATCTTCCATACTCTCAAGTGAATTTACACTTGAGAGTTTCTAAGTGTCACGTGGTCGTCCATGCACTTCGTGCATGGAAGATTGGTTTTCTAACGGTGTTATGTGAGTCGTCCATGTGCTTTACCCATAGACGACCCTATTCCTCAAGATTTGTGTAAGTCGTCCATGTGCTTTGCCCATAGACGACCTCATTGCTTAGACGATCAACTAAAATACTTGGCTCAAGATCATGGACGATCCATATGGACGACTATGAGTTGTAATTTTTACTATCCCATCAGAATATATGTATGTCAGTGTGTGAAGCTCTCTCTTGGAGACTGAATATCGATCTTTGCCTCCCACCCCACAAGAACTGTTAGCCATGTAAGTAAAATAACATCGTTTCCATTATCTTTGGGATAAAAAACTCAAAAAACTCAAAACCCCATCGTTTTTTTGGTTAATTTATTTTAAAGAAACCACATCATTTCTTTATTCTGTTATAAGGGGAAAATAATCTGATTTTATGTTGTGATACACGGTGCAAGGCTAACATTTCGAACTTGAGGGATTAGTTTCCATTTATTTATAATATATATATATATATATATATATATATATATAAAGAGGATTAGATTTTCACCTCATTCATTTAAAATAACAAATTATTGAATTAAACTAATAAAGAGAAAATGATGTCATATATATTTGTTTGTGAGAAAATAAATATCAATTAATGTCTTAGCCTGATGATATAAAAAGTAATCATCATGAAGCAAATATTATAGGTCAAAATTATATGGTATTTATGAAAAAAAAAATACAATGATTCTATAAAAAAAAAAAGTTTATATTTTTAGAGATAATTCAAATATAAAAAGTAATGATACTCTATCAAATTATTGAGGTCACACCTTATTATAATATAATATATATATATATATATATATATGAGATTAAATTCAATAAGAATGTGGTGTAAATTCAGGTTTTACACCTTCCAATCCCAACATGTAAATTGGGAGTTTTAAGAAATGTTATTAGACGTGGTAAGATGTATTGAGTTTTAAGTAAAAAACTAATGTAGTAATCTCTTATTATATGGTGTAAAACATGAGTTTTATACCTCACCCTTACCAAATTTGGACTCAATATATATATAAAATAAAATTTCTATTTGAAGAAGTATGAAACTATATACATAAAAAAATGTATATCATACAAAGTTAATATTATTCGTATAATAATTTTGATAGTTAATCACACAAAGTTATAGTAGCTATTTAACATATAAATATATATATTTTACTATAATAGTTTCTTAGAACTTATTTGTTAAAGGCAATATCCATTCACTAAAAACTTCTAAGAGTGATAACAAATATCATCATTTTCCAAAAATAAGCGACTGATTTTTGCTAAGACATTGTCATAATATTTAAATTTTCGTAATGAATGATGTTATAGGCTACAATTGAAGCTCCTTATCAAATACCTTCAAACATACACAATGAAAATTTTGTCATTCATACTTTTTTCTTTATCATTTTACATGAGTTTAGGTGCAATGTTTAGCTTACTTAGTTTTTAATAAATACCCATTTTAGGCAAGAAAAAAAAAAAGATAACAGAAGGCATGTGTCATCAAATTTTCCTTTAGATAAATTATAAGTTTCGAAGATTTAAATCTAGAAAATCAATGTTCTCTAGGTAATAAATAAAATACCTTGTATCACAATTCGAACTTTCTAAGTATTATTACCATCTAAAACTCAAAATACATGAAGAAAATTTTTGGAATGTTAAAATTTAGTGAGAATATTTTAGACACTACACAATGAATATATTTTAAAAATCATAAACTTTCATTAGGGTTTAATTGAGAGAATAACAATATGACATATTATTTGCTCTTTTCCAAAATATTAATGGAAAAATTAATTGATTTTAAAGTTTAAGGAGGAATTGTAAATTACCCCAAACATAAAGGAAGAAAAGTGTTTTTATCCTAAGTGTTTTTATTTTTTATTTTTTTGGTGTAAAACTATGTGTTTTCACTTAAAATAATGCATAAAGATAAAAATACAATAAACAATATAAATAACAACCCAAAAAAACTATATGTAAAATAGTGAATTTTAGCTCAACAAAGTTAACTAAACTAAAAATAAAAATAAAAATTTTTTAGAAACATAACAGAATGGTACAACATTTTCATAATACCTTTATATTTTTGTTATATTTTATTTTGACTTGTAAAGAATTGTCACTTCAACAGTTGTGAATATATTATGACGACAAGATGTCTTAATATTTTCACAAGAGAAATGCTATATTTACAACATTTTCACAATAAATCAAAAGCAGTAAGTTGTTACGAGTTGTTATTGGTGGAAAAAAAAAGTAATTTCATTGGTAAGTTTAAATTAGAACCAATAACAATTTACTACAAATGATTTGTTATGAAAGTGTTATAAGGAATATTGTAGATGTGACACTTCTTTTTTTAACAATATCTTTATTTTTAGTTGTGATTGGTTCTAATATGATATTTTATTTTGACCTATAAGAAATTAAAACTTCAACAATTATGAAAATATTGTAACGATTTGTTGTATTAATATATTATTATTTTATACTAAAAAAAGGCCAATTAAGTTATGAACAGTACATATTGAACAAACGAAAAGATACTGTAGCTTTTACACCTTCGCGCTTTTTATATATAGATATTTATAGTGGGCACAATTGAACAATTCAGAATTAATAAAACGCCACTTGTTTCTCAAAAAAATCAAAAGTCATTCAACGCTATATTAAGAAAGTTTCTCTCATTCAAAAATAAAAATAAAAATCTAATACTATGAAATTTGTAACTTAGTTGAATTAGGGTTAAATCACTTTTATCCCATTGTCATAACTATTTAATTATCCAAAAATAAATAAATGTTCTAATTTGAAAACTAAGTATAACTAGTGGGTTCCAGTTAGCTCAACTGGTAAAGTCTCTGATGGTTGAATAAGAGATTTGACGTTCAATCCCTGCCTACACCAAAAACTGATTGGTGTCTTAGTCTGATGATAAAAAAACTATCATCAGGAGCGGACGTCATAAGTTGAAACTCTCTAAAAAAAAAAAAAAAACTAAGTATAACTATATTCTTGTGGGTTCCAGTTAGCTCAACTGGTAAAGTATCTGATGGTTGTATAAGAGATCTGGGGTTCAATTTTTGCCTACACAAAAAACTGATTGATGTCTTGGTCTTATGATAAAGAGCTATCATCAGGAGCGGACGCCATAAGTTGAAACTCTCTCTAAAAAAAAAAGTATAACTATATTCTTCAAAAAAAATAAAAAAAATAAAAAATAAAAAGTGGGGAGTTACACTTGCAATATCTCCATACAGGTAAAGGTTCACTTTTTTCTTTTTCTTTTTTCTTTTTTTTGCTTGAGCAAGAAGTAAGGTTCCATTGATTCTGAAGGGAAAAAAAGAAGTAAAGTTCACTCAAATTTGATCGTAGTAATTTTTTTTTTTTAAGAAAGGATTGTATTAATTAATTTGAAAGCATTCAATAATCAATATACCTATAATAAATATATTTTAAGGAATGCACCGATTGCGAATGACCAAATAAGTAGTACAAACAATTATTAAAAAGAAAAAAGAAAAAGAAAAAATAAAAATAGTACAACCATATAATCACCATAAAAGTAATACAACCACAAACCATTTTTTTTTTTTTTTTTTAAATTCTGTCAAAAAGAAGAAAAAAAATAGTACAACTGTAACTAGACAGACTTTTTTTAAATGATTGGCAAAGAAAGGAAGGCGTGAATTGAATACTACAATTACTACTAAAGAGAATTACAAAAGTGTAAAGGTTTTTTTTTTTTTTTTCGAATAAAAAAGTTAAAATTATTGAATAAATAAATCCTGATTATTACTTTTTATCCCAATTATTAAGGAAACTACATTGTAAAGAGTTACCTTAGGTAATTTTGTAAGTTTTGACGAAATTTCTAAATATCAGTCAACAAATAGTGGAATTCATGTCTCAATTACTAAGAAGCTACCATGAACCCTGTTCTTTTTTTCCCCCAATATTTCTAAAATGATGATGCAGAGAAACTTCTCGTAACAAGTACTATACATACACTAATGAAATTGTTACAAGCATTGCATATTTTCCATTAGCGTTTAGCATTACTCTGCCTCTCTTTGCAACAACCCTAAACTCTCTTCGTGTTTTCACAAAATAACTAAATAAACAAAGAAACTCTGTGTGTTTTTTAGTCTTCCAGTTCAAACACTCTCTTTTCTCTCCATTAGGCTCCAGTGTCATGTCTACGTTGAGGTTTCGAAAATCTAGCGAGGATATATGTGATGAAACACAAGAAGACTGGTGGTCTGCCTCCAAGACCCACAAGCGGAGATGGAGAATGGCTTTCACGGCCATATCTTTCACCAGGCTCCTTTTTTCTTTGTCCAAGAAAGTCCTCGACAAGGATGGCTCTCTCTTGCGCACCCTTTCCTGCGTTGCCATTGACGTGCAGCGTATCAACGAGGACTCCCCACTTGACAACAAAGCTGTTACATTACCTACTGTTGATCCAACAAAGCTTCGTGACATGGTAAGGGATAAAAACTTTGAGTCTCTAAGTGAGTTTGGAGGAGTTCAAGAACTTGCTTTAATTCTTGAAACTGATGTAAAAAATGGTATCAATGGTGGTGAGGCTGATCTTATTCATAGACAGAATGTTTTTGGTGCCAATAAATATCATAAACCACCACCAAAAAGGTTTCTAAAATTTGTGTTTGATGCATTAAAAGATATAACTATTATAATATTATTGGCATGTGCTGTACTCTCTCTTGGCTTTGGTATCAAGCAACATGGCTGGAAAGATGGGTGGTATGATGGTGGGAGTATCATTCTTGCTGTCGTTTTGGTTGTTGTTGTGTCCGCAGTGAGTGACTTTAAACAATCAAAGCAATTTCAGAAGCTTTCAACAAAGAGTAGTGATATAAGAGTCGAAGTTGTGAGAGAAGGGAGGCGCCAACCTATATCAATATTTGATGTTGTTGTGGGAGATATTGTGTGCTTAAAGATTGGTGATCAGATACCCTCTGATGGGTTATTCATGGAAGGGCATTCCTTGAAGGTGGATGAGTCTAGCATGACGGGTGAAAGTGATCACATTGAAATCAAGGAAGGGAATCCCTTTATGTTATTAGGCACAAAGGTCACGGATGGCTTCGGTTTTATGCTTGTCACTTCTGTGGGCATGAACACAGCGTGGGGCGAGATGATGAGTTCAATAAACCGTGATTTGAATGAGGAGACGCCATTACAAGAACGCCTCAACAAGCTAACTTCTTATATTGGTAAGATTGGACTGCTGGTGGCTGCACTTGTTCTTCTTGTTATGTTGATCCGGTATTTCACAGGGAACACTAGAGATGACAAGGGAAACAAGGAATTCAATGGCAGCAAGACAAAGTTTGATGATGTGATGAATGTAGTAGTGAGCATTGTATATGCTGCTGTCACTATCATTGTAGTGGCTATTCCAGAAGGCTTGCCACTGGCTGTTACTTTAACTCTGGCTTATTCTATGAAATGCATGATGGCTGATCATGCTATGGTCCGAAAACTATCATCTTGTGAGACAATGGGCTCAGCTACAATAATCTGCACAGACAAAACAGGCACTCTAACGCTAAATGAAATGAAAGTTACAAAGTTTTGGCTTGGAAAGGAAGCATTGAAAGATGACAGTTCTGCAGGTTTGGCAGGTAATATTCTCAAACTACTACAACAAGCAGTTAGTTTAAACACAACTGGTACAGTTTACAAACCACATTCTACATCAGTTCCAGAGATTTCTGGTAGCCCAACTGAGAAAGCAATTCTTTCTTGGGCAGTATTAAATTTAAATACGAGTATTGATGACATAAAGCAGAATTATCACACAATCCATGTAGAGGCCTTCAATTCAGAGAAAAAGAGAAGTGGGGTTTTGGTGAAGAGGAACAATGAGAAAACCATTCATACTCATTGGAAGGGAGCTGCTGAAATGATACTGGCAATGTGTTCATCTTATTATGACAGAGAAGGGGTGCTGAAAGTAATGGATGAGGACGAAAGGTTGCAGTTTGAGTCTATTATTAAGAATATGGCACAAAAAAGCTTGAGATGCATTGCATTTGCCTACAAAGAAGTTGAAGAAGAAAGTGGACAAGTTCTTGAGAAGCTTGACGAAAATGGGCTGACATTATTAGGGTTAGTTGGCTTGAAGGATCCATGTCGGCCAGGAGTCAAAAGTGTAGTTTATTTATTTTTTTAAATACGTCCATAAGTTTTAAAATTTATAAAGAGTTCCAATTTTTTCAACAAAGTTCTAATCATTGACTCTATAAAACTTTTTTCGGTGGTTATAGTTGTAAAAGGAATCGGCTAAATTGTTAATTTGTTCCTCAAACTATTGAATAAAATTTAATTTTGTCCCTCAACTATAAATTATGTTAATTTCATCCTTTAACTAATGATAAAAATTCCTTCCATTTACTTTTAAAATCAAGTCAATTTCATCTTGTTACTCTTCTCCGTTAAAATTCTTAATGAGATTATATGACTTAAGAAATGGATTACATGTCACGTGCACACCTAAAATAATCTTAGAAAATATATCTACTTAATAGAAAATTAAAAACATACAACTAAGTTTAAAATAGTCAAATAAAATTTCAGTAATTTTAGTAAATTACCATTATTACATTAGAATAATGGTTAAATAATTACAGTCACCATTTTCTAACAATTTAAAATTTTGTGACAATCACCACTGCACACCCTTGATGCGATGGTCACTCCACAAGTATAAGTACTTGTGGGGTGTAGGGGATAAGGGACATGGTTCAAGTCTATAAGAGAAAGCTTCACACATATATACACTTAGATTAGGTTAGAGTAGAATTTCTATGTTGTATCAAAAAAAAAAAAAAAAAAAATTTGAGACAATCGATAATTTATGAAAAAATTAGGGCCACAATTTCACAACAAACCCTAAGGGCATGTTTGGATGGAGGGGAGAAGGAGGGGGGAGTAAAGTAGAGTTAGCTAAAAGTAGGCTAATTTTGGACTAAATCTACTCTACTCTACTCTCCCTGCTTCTAGGGGTGTCAATGTTCGACCCAACCCGCGAACACGACACGAACCCAACACAGGTTTTTGCGGGTTAGGGTTCGGCCTTAATGGCTTTGGGTCATAAACGGGTCGACTCGAAAGCAACATATAAGAAACATGTCATAAGCGAGTCAACTCGTATAACCCGCAATAGACACGTTTGACACGGCTTGTAAAGTGCATCCCAGTTTCAGGTAAGCAGTTGGGAAACCAAGGAGCTTCTGTGTTCTGAAGCACCAGCCAATATTAGCCCTTAATTGAGTGACAGGTATGTTTTAAGTACTCTTTTTGCATTACCAGAATTCTGTATAAGGTTTCTCAAATTAGGGCATACTTTGATGCAACCTATATTCCCATATAAAAGTAAATAATAAATAAATAAACTGCTCCAGTATGTGGCCAACTAGGCAGGTACACGGGTTATAGTGAAAGAAGGAAATAAATTTTAGTAGTAACACAGGACATTGAATCAAAAAATTAAAAATACAAGCAAAACATTTGTAATAATATGAAAGATTAGTCAATGAGATCAAATTGTTTGTAATATATAGTAGAGATGAATTATAGTGCTAATGCATGTAATTTGACTGAATACTTACTGTTTAGCCACTGATATGACATTATTTTGTGTTGCACTCCCTAACTTTGAGTTGTAGTACCACAAACTTTGCCACAACTTTCTTACATGACAGTTTGTGATTGACTACCTGCCGATTTTACATAAACCCATCACCTTTTCTCAAACATGCATAACCAGAGAGTTGTGACAAAAGTTATGGCTAAATTTGTGTTACTATATTTTTTTCCAAACTTCCCTATCCCACTGAAAGGAGAAAAGGAAAAAAAGAAGAAGAAAAAGCTTAAAAGAATGAGAGAAAACCGTCATTATAATAGAAGACTGATTGTTCCTTTTATTAGTAGCTTGACAGATAAATGTTGTCATGTCCAGTGTGAACTTCATAGCCATTAAAAGAATGAGAGAAAACCATCATTGAAGTGCACAGCCTATTATTTAAGATGACCATGATGTGCATTGTCCTACTAAGGGAAGTGATGAGACTAATCCTCTGAGAAGGTCATTCAAGATGAAGATACATTAAGTTTGGCATTGTTCTAATAAAAAAGATCCCACATAATGAATCATTTACACTCCTCACTGTAAAAAGATAAAGGGTAAGCATTTCAAAACTGTTCTGAATTATTCTTTCTAGACAGGATGGTCTCAGATCTCAAAACCATGCATATAAAGGAAGATATAGAAATTGATTCTACAAAGATGGCCCCCAACGCCTTGCTCTGATTTTGGGAACTTTAACCTCATGAAAAATTTACTCTCACATGTTTTGAGTAAAAACCTAAAGAATAAAAAACAAGTTCTGGGTCTGATTATTGGGGCATAGTAAAAGAAATTTTAAGTCAATTTATTGTATTTAATTTGAATAAGTTGGTCATTATGTGAAACATATATACACAAGCATTTGCAAACTTTCATAGTTATAGCATTGCAAGACAATAGAAAAGAGTCTCCCTAGATTTGGCAAAAGCAAAAGACCTCCTAACATAATTCAAATGGGGGCTAACTAGATGTGAATCGGTGCAATAGCCAATAGCAAGGGCTATTGCATGGTGCGATAGCACTTTTAATGTGAGAGAAAAGTTAAAAAGATAAAATTTTAAATTTCTGATCTAAGTATTGAGATTGATAGTGAACTTTTTAACTTTCAATCCCTTGTGCACCTTCATTTTATTCTCCCTTTTTTTTGGGTCTTTGGCTAACATTCAAACATTAGGAACAAACTAAAAAAAGATACATATTTGCAATTTTACCTAAGCCATTCATCTAATCATAAGAAGATCTTAACAAAAACTGCTTTGTTTTAATGTGAAATAAGATGCTCAACACCATCAAAAGTAATTACACACAATGTGTATTCCAATTTGTACCTTTGTTTTAACTTTTAGTAAATTATTTTATACACAAAATCAATCAGATTCATGGTATAAGTATGACCATTATGAAAAGGGGGAAAAATTATAAACCAGATTTATATACGTAGGAATACTATTATGCTAATGTGAATTTGTGAAAATGACAAAAAGAGAGAACCAAGAGACTTGTAGCTCAATTGATTAACAGTTCTTGGTGTTTCCAACGAAGACATCTTGGATTTAACCCCCAACTATCAAATTATTAAAAATAGTAAAAAAGAGAAAGAAGTTGTGGATGGTGAATGAAAATAACTTTGATATCTAAAACTACTAATATAGAATGTCTAAACTTTTTTTTTTTTTTTTTGATAGATAGATAATGGGGGAGGGTACTACAAAAAATGTTTGGACTATCATTTGAAACCCTATTTAACCTCCCTTGTGAAGCTCCACATAGATGGGACCCACAATATGGCTTAAAGATTCTCTATCCACTTGTGACTTGTCTAGAGAAATGGAAGGGCCTACTGAATTAGCTTTTGGGAAAGGAACTATGATGCCATCCTCTTTTACCTAATTGTGTCTGCAATTACCCTTTATGACGTGTATGTTGTATATATTTCAGGAAAAAAAAAAAAAAAAAAGAAGAAGAAAGATTTCTGGATACGCTCTTTTTTCTTTTTCTTTTTCTTTTTCTTTTGAGAAACTGGATATGCTCATTTGAATTTAACATTAAGGGAAAAAAAAAAAAAACTTCAACATATACATACCATGGAATGCCCATTTCCTAGAAAAGCTGTCCATTCCAGCTTTAAATATAAGGACAATGGCGACAATGAGCAATGCCAAGATGACAAAAGTCTGTAATTCAATGGATTTTTGAACCTCCAAGAACAACAAAAACAAAAAGGATAATAACACACTTTCAAGTGCCAGTAGTAAAAAGGAACAGAATTCAAAACATGAAAATCTACATATGGATATATCTTATACAACAAAATTAAAGGGCCAATCTTCATTTATTTTACCTTATGCTTTACAGAGGATCAAATGGCAACTATGTGGAGTTTCAAAAGGGAGGTTGAATGATCTCTTTGAGGAAAAGAACAGGTTCATGATTACCTTTAAAAAAAACCTTGCAAACTTATTCTGCCTATCAAGGCTAGTGTTGTTGAATGATCTGTGTCAAACAGTTATCAGCAACAGAAGCATCTTGGCTGCAACATAATAAATGGTTTGTGTAAAGCATAAGGTAAAAGTGCCAGAGTCAATATCAAGATGATCACTAGAGATACACTCCAAAGCTATAACTATTTAGTGCATGATTCTCAAACATCATGTCTAATATGAATTTAAATAGTGAAGCAGAAATGAGTATTGTAAATTCAGAAATTGCTTGCCTGAAGAGCAGATTGAAAACACTAAATCCTTTATGATGACAGATCCTACGATTTGGACAGGGCTTAGATGGTACATGCTTGAAGCAGAAACTTCATATTTGTATAAGTCAAAGACCATGACCAATGACATGCCTGCTCTAGCGTGGCAAAGTGTTCAGATACAATTCTTAGATTACAAACCTACATATGTACAGTGTACTTTGCCAGAAAAAAAAAATCAAAAAATCAAAAGTTGTCCAGTTTCATGTCATAGTCAATGTCCAATTTATTTTGATGAAGGCCAACCCAGAGCACTTGGGAGAGACACTCATAATGGACTCTTTGTAATCCACTGCCATTCAGCAACCTTCCAAACACAGCAAGAGTCAGAAGTTATTTTATATCTAATGTGAATTTTTTAAACATATATCATTACAATTGAAATTCTTCATTTACCCCAAGAGGTAGCATAATGTGTGTTAGGGACCACCATTGTTGTTAAAAGCATCAAGTGCACTTAAGTGCATAAGCCTCTTGAAGCTTTAGACACAAAGCGCAGGCGCACACCGAATTGAAGTAAAACATACATTTTTCAAATATTATATAAATTAACCTCTAATAAAAATATTAGCATACAATTTAAAACAAAATTAATAAACCAAAATGGTATATTGCCTATGAGCTAATTAGATTGTACAATTGTACGAAGTCTGTAAGTTCAAATTTTACATAAACAAGTTATAGAAAGTTTAAACTTTAAATATAACATTTAATATAATCCTCTGGTACTTATGAAGACCAACTATGATAGCTATGATCAAATGAAGTGTATGGTTCAATAAATAAAAAAATCCAAAAGGAAAAGGCCAAATAGCACCAAAATAGTAAATTATTCTTTGTATCTTTATGTAGACATTTTTGAGAGTGTGTGTGTAATAAAGCACGTTAAGAATATATTTTTTTTCTAACAAGTCAATGGTCCACGACTCCGTGCCATTTCCTTTTAAGTTTATGAAATTAATTTAGTGATTAGAAAAGTGTGCCTAAGGCATGCTATATTAAATGACTATTCTTTAACCAAATGAAGCGCTTAGACCTTGGGGCTTTGAACTTTGAACACTAAGCACACTTTTTTTAGCAACACTGGGGACTTCTTCTCATGAAGCAGAGGTTACCAGTTCAAATGTCTTCTTCCCATTCTCCATGGGTCATAATTCACTTATTGAATTCTAGGGTCCAAGAAGTAAATATATTCCTTCAAAAAAGTAGTTATAATTTGGTTCCTCCAGTTATAAGACAATTCAATGGGATTCCTCCAAAATAATTCTCATGACTTTTTACATGTCCATGCAAAGCTACTTTTTGCCATTGTCATGTTGACAAACCCCATTGTATCTGGTGACCATTTCATCAACCATAAAGTTTAGAGGAGGTTTTATCTTCGTCATACAATAAGTTTAAGAAAACCACTATCAATCGCTTTGACCATCCACAAGTTTTTGTTAGCTTAATTGAAAAAAAAAGCCAGAAAAAGGTAACATACTAACATATATAAAGGAATACTAAGAAACATACCTCTGCCAATACTGAGTTGCTGAAATAAGGGCAATGGAAGGCTTGTATTGGTATTGAAGCTTTGTCCAAAGAATTCGCTTATTAGGAGCATTACATTTCCTGCTAGCAGTTATGAATATTTCTTAAGCATAGTTAATTACAAAATAGGATACTAGAATAAAAGGTTCAGTTCTTTTACCACTTTGTCCTTCAACTCTGTTCATAATTTCCTGATGAGTTCTCAGATTTTAGGTTCTTTTGAGAAGTGAATCAAAATAGCTAAGACCTACATCTTAGGTTCGAATTGAAGTATATGTCTTGATTTTTTTCATGTGTTTTAAAATATGTGGGTGTTCACTATGTGGTTATGTAACAAAACTATTAGACACTGTGATTTGAGAATGCAAGTCTAGACTGCTAGGAACCATTCTAGCTACATTAGAATCCAATCTTCATAAAGGGTCACAACAAAAGCTAACTCAAAGAAGTATTGATGTTTTTGTAAAGAAAACAAAACATATTATAGCCAAACTCCAATATTTCATATTCCACAGATGTATTGTTCTAAGAATAAAAAGAAAATTATACTGAATACATATTATGAGAACTTGATGCATCATTTTCCATATTTCACTAAGAAATCTGCTTTCCTAGAAACAATCTGTGACTGATGATCTTGATTTCCCGAGGACTAGTCTGGGACAGGACAATTCAAACAACTTTTTGTAGCCTTCCATGAATATTAATCCAAAAGGTTGTGCATCAATCTGAGCCACAAGTAAGCAGTTAAAACACAGAACCTGCATGCTTAATCAAGTAAATAAACATAATACAAGCCTTAAAAAAAATTAAATCTTTAGGAGTGGAATACCCCAACAACGTAGACATGAGAATAATAGCTTTCATCAAAGAAAAAGATTCACCTAAACAAACAATAGAGAAAAATGTGATGATTACACTTTCTTCCAGATAAACTCACCAGATGGAAAAATAAAAGAATTTGCACATGAAGCAGTCTCTAAAAAATTTTTTATTATTATTTAGAAAAGGCCTCTAACAATTTAGGTAGCAACAGACCACAATGCAACAAGCTGAATAAGGAATATAGCAACACATGGAGAACCTGCTACTCATCCTTGGTTTCAAAGCATTTATGATGCAGAGCTCCAACAATCATCTTCAAACCAGGCCAGCAATCAAACCATTGTCTTACATGGACTTAGGCAAACAAGTTTTTAGTAACTTGTACTGTCAATTTGTTAGTTTTTGTTTTCCGTGGAATTTCAAGAAGAATAGATGTTCAACATACTTCTTTGTCCTTTTTTTCCCTTTTTCTTTTGGGATCAAGGTTTCCAAAAGTACACAATTAGTTTGATAAGTAGCTGAATGACTCAAGGACAAGAAAAGAATACTAGTAAAATTGTTGTGAAGCCAAAATTCTGATATGAAGAAGGGCCCAGACTAAGAGTTTATTGACACTACCTACATTGTAGCACTTTTTCATTTTTTCTTTGCATTTTATGAATAAAAGATGAGTAACATTACTTCATAGCCTATTTTCATATAGGATCAAGGTATAAAAGCAGCTGGATGACTCGAGAACAAGAAAAAAAGAAAAGCATACATAAAGTTTGGCTAAGTTTATTTGCTTAAATGTGAGACAAAATGTAATTTAAGCAAATAAGTTATCTTTTCTTAATAAGTCAACTTATTTGCTTAAAGTTACTTTTTGTGTGAAAGCAAATAAGCTAGCCAAACACACATTGGATCGAATAAAGGCCCATACAAAGCATTTTGCATTACTCATCCCTAGCTAAACATCACAATAAATAAGTAACCAGCAAAGCACAAAGCAAACTTATGGTAGGTTCCCCATCCTTTGCTTCATAAACAGAATTCAACCATCAAATTGTTCATAAAATTAACTATATCCCAGCTAAAGCTCTCTCTTCGGAGAATTGGCCTATGATGCTGATTAAATCTATCTCACTTTGTTTTGATAGGTAAATACAAATCACGTATCCATTCAGGATTAAACCCACATCTTCATCATGTATCCCTTGTTTAAGGGAGGCAGGAAATTCAATGTGGCCCACAAACCAATGACCATGTTGATTGTTAATTTTAACAGACATATAAATCACAATCAGGGAGTGATTTAACATTTTTCTTTTTCTCCTAAGATATTGACTAAGTTGGGGTTCGAGTGATTGCCTAGCATTATTGGTGTCCTTTATGTTACCCAAAATCAAGGATTCAAACCCTACTTATCTCTCCACTATTTACCTAAAAAAAAAAAGATAACAAAGTTCTTTTTTTTTTTTTTAATTATTCATTAGTTAGGAAGGGAGAATTTAAATTCTGAATGTCTTCATTGGAAACACGAGGTACTGGTTGAGCTACAAACTTCTAGGCATAACAACAATGTTCTGAACATACAGAATATGGGTATTCCAAAGCCTGATAATGTTGTTGACTACCTATATCATCCACCTAAATCTTGTGTTCTGCATGTAATTCGTTCCTCAAAAAGTCTCAATTGAGAGCTCATGATCTTAAAGTTCCCAATTCATGAAAAAAAAAGGGGGGGGGGGGGGGGGAAGTGGGAGGTGATGAAAGATTCAATAACAGAGAACTAAGCTTCTGTAAAGATCACAGAGAGAACAAGTGTACATGAACAATCACAAGGAAGAGAAAGTGCAAGAAAGTTAAGGAACGAGAGAGAGAGAGAAGAATGTAGAAACTTCTATTCAATTCCAAAGAATTCTTGCATACATTACATTAATGCCCACAGAGTGGTTTATATACAACAAGATTAAGCTAAGCCATTAAGTTAAGCTCCTGATATTTGGGGAGTTAGTTACACTGCACTAGCTGAATTAGTTACGCTGCTCTAACTGAGTTTCGCGCCAAGACTGAACTGCCAATTGACACAGATTAGAGTGCTGTGCACCGTTTCATCAAAGCACCTGAGAGAGTCAACACATAAGTGAAAATGGTGCGTTTGATTACCCAATATTATGTAATATGGAATGGTGCGTTTTCTTCACATATAATCTTCTTCTTCTTCACAGGCCTGTAACTGGAACTGTGTAAACATGTTTTGTGTGAGGATCAAGACAAAGATGTCCTTTAGAGTGAGTAGGATATCCAATGAAGATACATTCCCTAGTCCTAGGTTCAAGCTTGTGATCAGTGTAAGGTCTAAGATTGGGATAACAAGCACAACCAAAGACTTTAAATTGAGACAGGTGAGGTGAGGTGGAGTAAAGGGTAGACCAAGGAGATTGCCAATCAAGAACAGAGGTGGGAAGCACATTAATCAAAGAAATAGCAGTCTGCGCTGCAAAAGTCCAAAAGGAGTATGATAAAGAAGCCTGAGATAAAAGAGTAATGGCAGTCTCTATGATATGCCTGTGTTTCCTCTCTACAACCCCATTTTGTTGAGGTATATAAGGACAAGATATATGATGAGCAATACCATGGTTGGACAGATAAGCTTTAAACTCATTAGAAGTAAATTCTCCTCCTCCATCAGACCTAAAGGTCTTGATTTTCAAGGAGAATTGATTGGCAACCATAGCATTGAAATGAACAAATTTAGTAAAAGCTTCAGATTTGGATTTAAGCATATAAAGCCAACTAAACCTAGAGTAATGATCAACAAATAAAATGTAATACTTATAACCATTGACAGAAACAACAGGTGCAGGACCCCACAAGTCAGAATGCACAAGTTCAAAGGGAGAAGAAGGTGGAAATGAAAGATTGTGCATTTTACCATACAAGCAGTGAGTACAAGTGTGATCCTCAACATTATTATTCTGTACAGATCTGACATTAGAAAATAAGCAATGGAGAGCTTGATCATTAGGATGACCAAGTCTCTTATGCCAAAGAGTCTTATTAAAAACAGATGATCTAGAAGTGGTATTACAGGCCTTAGGTGACAAGAAAAGTTGAGAAGCCTGATGAGGATAGATGGGGTAATCACCACCTTCACTCCTGCCCTGGTAGAGAATTTTCCCTGTGTCCAGGGCCTGGATTGAAAGAATATTTTCATCAAAATAGCACCAGCAGTTATTGTCATGACATAGTTTTTGAACAGATGCAAGATTAGAGGCAATGGATGGAACTCTAAGACTCTAAGTACATTATGAAGCTGAAGACCAGAAGAAGAAGAGGGAATAAGGGCTGTACCTATATGTGTAATAGGTAATGTCTGACCATTACCAACAGTAATATGATCCTGAGTGGTGTATGGCTTAGGGAAGCTGAGCTGGTTGAGACTAGCAATCACATGATCGGTGGCTGCACTGTCAGCAAGCCAAGGTTGATCTTGAGTGAAGCAGGCATTTGAGGCAGTAGCCATTGCTGCAAGCTTTGCAGTATCATAGGATAGGCATAGTCCATCCTATGATAGCAGTCCACAGCCAAATGACCAAGTTTTCCACAAATTTGACAAATAGGCCTATCTGATTTTGCACCACCAGAACTAGATTGACCTTGTTGGAAATGATTGAATGGACTGAATTGTTGAGATTGACCATTTGATCCTCTGCCTCCTCCATTATTGAAGTTTCCCCTGCCTCTTCCTCTATTCTGAATTTGATTATAGCCATTGCCATTAGATTTCTGATTAGTTAATGCAGCTAAGGCAAAGATTGAGTCTTTAACATCTAATCCTTCATTGAGAGACTCTTCTTCTGCATTTAGCATAGTAGAAAGTTCATCAAACCCAAGCTGAGTGCTCCTAGTTCTGATTGCAGATCGGAATGCATTATACTCTTTAGGAAGTCCCTTAATTGCAATGTGGAGTAATTCTTCATCATCAACAATTACTCCAACAGCAAGCAATTTATCCCTAACAACTTTGATTTTCTGAAGATAAACATCAACGGTATCATTTCCTTTCCTCAAATTATGAAGCTCACTCTTAAAATTCATGATGTGAGACCTTGACACTGAGGAAAACCTATTTTCAAGCACCTTCCATACTTCAACAGCAGAAGCACATCCAACAGTGAGTGCTAGTACAGATGGAGACAAAGTTGAACTTATAAAGGTAAGCAAAACTTTTTCCTTTGATTTCCAGATCAAGAAATCTAGATTCACAATTGTAGTATATGATCCAGACAGATCCTTAAGAAATTTCTCAGGAACTAGTTGAGGTTCTTCAAGCAATTCATACAGAGAATAAGTTTCAAGAACCATGGTAATCTGATGCTTCCAAACTATATAATTGGCATTATCTAACTTCACTGTCATCATATTTGACATATTAGACAGAAGTAAGAGAGGCTGATTTACCAGATTCATTGGTGTACCAGATGACATTGAAGAGTAGATGAGGACGAAGCCATTGTTGAAGATTGATTCGCAGCAGTAGTTGCGTGCTCTGATACCATGATGAAAGATTCAATAACAGAGAACTAAGCTTCTGTAAAGATCACAGAGAGAACAAGTGTATATGAACAATCACAAGGAAGAGAAAGTCTGAGAAAATGAGAGAAAGTGCAAGAAAGTTAAGGAACGAGAGAGAGAGAGAGAGAAGAATGTAGAAACTTCTATTCAATTCCAAAGAATTCATGCATACATTACATTAATGCCCACAGAGTGGTTTATATACAACAAGATTAAGCTAAGCCATTAAATTAAGCTCCTGATATTTGGGGAGTTAGTTACACTGCACTAGCTGAATTAGTTACGCTGCTCTAACTGAGTTTCGCGCCAAGACTGAACTGCCAATTGACACAGATTAGAGTGATGCGCACCGTTTCATTAAAGCACCTGAAGGCTGAGAGAGTCAACACATTAGTGAAAACGGTGCGTTTTATTACCCAATATTATGTAAAATGAAACGGTGCGTTTTCTTCTTCTTCACAGACCTGGAACTGGAACTGTGTCAACAGGAGGGATGTTTGTTAACAATTTAACTGTTTCAAATGAAGGGTGTTACAAGTTACAAGTCTGCACATGGGTCCATTACACAGGAAGATGAAAATTCATTTTCAATGTGTTTATACAGTGACTTGAAAGTAGTGGGCCTTTCTTATAAATTTCTCTTTGCAACAGAAACACAGAATTTAGCGAACTTGCAAATTAGCAGATTTCTATTTTTCATTCACAAGGATGAATATAGAGAAAGGAATTTGAAGGTGGCTAACCTTAATTCCTTGTGCTCCTAATGTAAAATGTCATGATAAAACGCATCATCTTTGTGAGATGAGATACTATTGTCTATTGTTCCCAAAGTACCCAATAATTTTGTTCAACAGTGTATTTGTCTGCAGGGGAGGAGAGGAAAGGGAATGGGGTGTTTGTTAAACTTTAAAATTTTAAATAATCTTGTTTTTTGGGAGATAGGGAGGGGGGGGGGGGTTCATGGAGGGAAACCTTATTTTTTATTTCCCCAATTTGGAGTATTTAAAACTATTAAATTGCTTTTCACATTACACATGAAAAGGAAAATCTATCATTAATCTCACATTGAAAAATGAGTGTGAGTTAAAGAGGTTTAAAATTTGTGCTGTATATTCAAGAGTTAGGCCTTTTTGGATATACACCAATGTAAGTTTCTTTAAAAACTTTCTCCCCTTGTGTGTGTTAAAAATATTTAGTATTCTAAAAAAAAGAAAAACAATAAGGTCATGGAAATAATATAATTTTATTTTTCACAATTAGTGATTATATTTTGTTACCAAATAAAATACGGGGGTTTTCTAAAAATAAAATAAAATAAAATGTGGGTTATATTAACAGGTGCTCTTAAAGTAATTGTTAATAAATCATTTTTAAAAAGTTTAAATACCACTTTTTATGGAAAATATAAAAAGCTGTCAAAAAATTATCTGCATTTTTCTTTCCTAATAATTTTTTTTTTACAAATATATCATAAATTAATGTTCTTAGGATATTTGTTAATTTTTCCCATAAAATATTTTAGATACTGACTCATTTCACTGTAATTTGGCACAAAATTTGGAAACTTATTATAAATCACATGCTTAGAAAACCCGTGACAGATGGTCGCTAATTTAAGGTGCAATTTTAGTTTATTACGAGAGCAACTCTAATCTAGAGCTCATAATATGAATACAAAAGAATGGAACAAATGATTTGTGAGTGGTGGGTCAATTACATGATTGTACAACAATGAATACCTCATATTCGAGTAATGTTAAAAGTACAGGTGTAAATTATTATAGATGGGGTTGTTTCTTGTTTGATCAGAGATAAGGCAATGAATTTTCAATCGATCTCAACATTTAATTAGAAGTGGTGATAATTACACACTGTGTAAGTGGCACAAAGCTGAAATTGTGTTTTGAAAACACGATTTTAGTTGGAGTATGTACAAGTACAACGGTATGTGACTTAGCATGTAAAACAATAATTAGCATTAGCATTAGCATTTAGTTATTGCCATTTACTTAGCATCATGCCATCATCTAGTTGAACAAGTTCACAAAATCTATTACCTATATAAAAAGGGCAAGGATCTCTATTTACGTATAGTGTCTTTGGTTTGATCAATTTGGTGAGGCAAAAACTCACCATTTCATGCTAGCTTTGTAATTTGTTTGAGCCAGCCCTTTTTTTCCCTTCTCTTTCTTTCTTCCATTTAGTACACCAGTTTGGTTTGATCTCATTTTATGTGTTCTATTGTTTAATACATAAAGTCATGTTTATTACACACACTCTTTCATACAAACTTACACGTTGAAATCATGACTTCAAGTCACGGTCTTTCAGTGCATTTTGCGTGTGTATAAATTTGTGTGAAAGAGTGTGTGTAATAGTATTTATCTTAATATTTATATATGCTAACACAATGTTGTTATACTAATACAATAAATAAAAGGTACCCTAGATTTTCCAAAAATGCCCCCTCCCCCCTCTATTTAATGTTAAAATTTTAAAATATTGAGTAAATTTTAGGTGATGGCCCCCCTTTCATTTAAAAAAAAAAGTATAAATGCTTTTTAATTGATTGTTATCTCTCTTATTTTTCTTTTAATATTGACTTTTTTGTCATATATAAGTCATTAATTTTATGAGCATTTAAAGTATAAGTTAATAAAAATGAGTGGATTCTAGTTAGCTCAACTGGTAAAGTCTATGATGGTTGTATAAGAGATCTAGAGTTCAATCCCTGCCTACACCAAAAACTGATTGATGTCTTGGTTTGATGATAAAGAGTTATCATCAGGAGCGGATGACATAGGTTGAAACTATCTAAAAAAAAAAGTTAATAAAAAGGGTAAATTGCAAATTATACCCCTGAAGTTTAGGGATGATTAGATTTTACACCCTGAAATTTTAGAATTTAGATTTTACTTCCGAAGTTTGGTGATGTTTGGATTTTACACTCCGATGTTTCAGAATTTGGATTTTACCCCCTATATTTTCGGAGTGTTTGGATTTTACTCTCTAAAGTTTTTGGGTGTTTAGATTTCACACCCTAAAGTTTCAGAATTTGGGGATGTAAAATCCAAACAACCCTTAACTTTAGGGGATAAAATCTAAGTTTTGAAACGTCAGGGTGTAAAATCCAAACACCCCAAACTTCAAGAGATAAAATCTAAATTCTGAAACTTCAGGGTATAAAATCCAATCACCTCCAAACTTTAAGGGTGTAATTTACAATTTATCCTAGTAAAAATATATAAGTAAATCTCTTTAGTCTTTACCAAAAGATTTTTGTTGTTTTCTAAAAATAAAGTCATACACATTTATATAGAGAATTAAAACTAGTAGAATATAATAATACATTTGATTTGGCCCCCTTGAGAAAATTTTCTAGCTCCACAACTGCTTGGACATCTATGTTGGACTTGTGATGTTCGACAAGCTATAAAAAGCTGGCTGGGGGAGAGGGGCAGCCAAAAATTTTTTTTCCTTCCAATATGTAATTTTCCGGAATTATAAGGTGAATAATTAAAATTTTAAAATACAACAAACGTTATAGCATATTTTTGCCAACATAAATGTATGGGTTGGAAGTTGGCATTCAAATTATGGATCTCGCAGGATTTTTGCATTTTTAGTACAGTAATTAACTAATAACTAAACAAAATTGCGTGATTTTAAATAGATTGGTCTCTTTCTATTTTTTGTCCAATGATAGAGTAAGCATTAACATCAATCTAGTGAAAATAATGTTTCAATAAGATAATAGGTAGTCTTCTAATACAAGCATGCATCAAACTCAATATTTTACGGTTCAAAGTTAACATGTGAACAATACCTCTATAAATATATATATATATATATATATATATCAACAAACTAACTTTGATTATTGTTAATGCTTTCTCATATGAATCTCTCAGATACTATTCATCAACAAACTAAATTTAATTACTTTCTCCAAAAAAAAAAAAAAAAAACTAAATTTAATTATTGCTAATACTTTCTCATCTGAATCTCTCTCTCTCAAACACACACATTCAATTCCCAAAGTTGCTGAGGTCGCCACCGCTGCTTCTTTGAGATTGTACTGAGCTCTGACTAGTCCATCTAGGTCACGATCTGGTTCGCAATGGGTGGGGGTAGAACCTTATTCATAATATATATGCCAAAATAGAGGGCATGTTGAAAAGAAAGACGTAAAGGTAGGCTTAACGTATTTATATTCATAGTCCGAACAATTAAATTGATGAAAAGTCCAAACAATTCAGAATTAATCAGAAATCTTAAAAGGTATATTCAGAAATTTTCTTTCTTGGAAGAAATTTTTTAATGCTTAAAGTTTTGTAAATCAGTGATATTGCTTGTTCTCTTTTTCGAACAAAACTAAGGTTTAAATCATTCATTCCTAGTATTAATAGCTATTGAATTATAATAAAAAAAATAGTAAAAAAAAAAAAGAATAAAGAAAGAAATGTTCCAATTTGAAAACCAAGAATAACAACTAAATAGGGCAAATCACTATAACCAGCGCCAGAAAAAAAAAAAAAAAAAAACGTGTTACCAATTTTCCATAAAAGTAAAAAGTTAACTCAAATTTGATCGTATTAATTAAATAGAAAGCATTCAATATACATAGATATTTTAATGTGCACCCATTGCCCATGACCCAATAGGTAGTCCAACCACTCACACTTTTTCTCTTTCAATGCTAGGCAAGGAAGGCGTGAAGGCTGCAATTACTCGGAAAATTACCCCAAAAAAAAAAAAAAGTTTCAATCAATTAAGATTCTATTTTCAAAATACAGTTATGTTTTACAAAAGCATAAATGGTAAAAATATTGAATACATCCTCATTTTCCTATAATAAAATAACAAAGAGTCACACACACCGTGTAAACCTTATCTACAAAAGTAAAAAATCAATAATTATTTATAAAATGAAAAAAAAAAAAAATCTATCTCAATTATTAAAGAGTTTACGTTACAAAGAGTTACACAGAGTAATCATATCCTGTAAGTTCCAAAAAAGTTATATATAACCGTATAACGCGTAGTATAATCTATCACAGAAATTACTAAGAAACTACCGTGAAACTTCTCAGCTTACAGTATATAAACAAAGAAAATTGTCACACATAGTACAATTCACCATAAGTTCTTAGCATTGGCTCTCTCTCTAGAACCCTTTTATTATCCCAAGCTCTATTTGTATTTTCATTAAAAAAAAAAAAAAACCTTATTTGTTCTTCTTGGACTACTAGTACACAGTAACAAACTCACTCTCTAATCTCTATTAGGTTTCATTGTTATGTCTACTTTGAGGTTTCGAAAGCCTAGCGAGATAGGTGATGAAGGACAAGAAGACTTGTGGTCAGTCTCCAAGACCCACAAACGGAGATGGAGGATGGCTTTCACGGCCATATCTTTCACCAGGCTCCTTTTTTCTTTGTCCAAGAAAGTCCTTGACAAGGATGGCTCTCTCTTGCGCACCCTTTCCTACGTTGCCCTTGACGTGCAGCGTATCAACGAGGACTCCCCACGTGACAACAAACCCGTTTCTTTGCTTACTGTTGATCCAAAGAAGCTTCGCGATACGGTAAGGGACAAAAACTTTGAGTCTTTGAGTGAGTTTGGAGGGGTTAAAGAACTTGCTTTAATTCTTGAAACTGATGTAAAAAACGGAATCAATGGCTGTGAGGCTGATCTTATTCATAGACAGAATGTTTTTGGTGCCAACAAATACCAAAAACCACCACCAAAAATGTTTCTAAGATTTGTGTTTGATGCATTTAAAGATACGATTATTTTAATATTATTGGCATGTGCTGTACTCTCTCTTGGCTTTGGTATCAAGCAACATTGGTTGGGAAGATGGGTGGTATGATGGTGGGAGTATTATTCTTGCTGTCTTTTTGGTGGTTGCTGTCTCTGCAGTGAGTGACTTTAAACAATCAAAGCAATTTCAGAAGCTTTCAACAAAGAGTAGTGATATAAGAGTGGAAGTTGTGAGAGATGGGAGGCGCCAACCCATATCGATATTTGATGTTGTTGTGGGTGATATTGTGTGCTTAAAGATTGGTGATCAAGTTCCCTCTGATGGGTTATTCTTGGATGGGCATTCTTTGAAGGTGGATGAGTCTAGCATGACTGGTGAAAGTGACCACATCGAGATCAATCAAGGGAATCCCTTTATGTTATCAGGCACAAAGGTCACAGATGGCTATGGTTCCATGCTCGTCACTTCTGTGGGCATGAACACTGCATGGGGTGAGATGATGAGTTCTATAAATCGTGATTTGAATGAGGAGACGCCATTGCAAGCACGCCTCAACAAGCTAACTTCTTATATAGGGAAGATTGGTCTGTTGGTGGCTGCACTTGTTCTTGTTGTTATGTTGATTCGGTACTTCACAGGGAACACTAGAGATGACAGAGGAAACAAGGAATTCATTGGCAGCAAGACAAAGTTTAATGATGTGATGAATGTAGTAGTGAGTATTGTCTCTGCTGCTGTTACTATCATTGTGGTGGCTATTCCAGAAGGCTTACCTCTGGCTGTTACTCTAACTCTGGCTTATTCAATGAAATGCATGATAGCTGATAATGCTATGGTCAGAAAACTATCTTCTTGCGAGACAATGGGCTCGGCTACAATAATCTGCACAGACAAAACAGGTACTCTTACACTAAATGAAATGAAAGTTACAGAGTTTTGGCTTGGAAAGGAAGCAGTGAAAGATGACACTTCCTTAAGTTTGGCAAGTAATATTCTCAAACTACTACAACAAGCAGTTAGCTTAAACACAACTGGTACAGTTTACAAACCACATTCTGCATCAGTTCCCGAAATTTCTGGTAGTCCAACTGAGAAAGCAATTCTTTCTTGGGCTGTGTTTAATTTGGATACAAGTATTGAAGCAGTAAAGCAGAATTATAACATAATCCAGGTAGAGGCCTTCAATTCAGAGAAAAAGAGAAGTGGGGTTTTGGTGAAGAGGAACAATGAGAAGACCATTCATACTCATTGGAAGGGAGCTGCTGAAATGACACTAGCCATGTGTTCTACGTATTATGATAGAGAAGGGGTGCTGAAAGTAATGGATGAGGAAGAAAGGTTGCAGCTTGAGACTATTATTAAGAATATGGCACAAAAAAGCCTGAGATGCATTGCATTTGCCTACAAAGAAGTTGAAGAAGAAAGTGGACAAGTTCTTGAGAAGCTTGACGAAAATGGGCTGACATTATTAGGGTTAGTTGGCTTGAAGGATCCATGTCGGCCAGGAGTCAGTGCAGCTGTGGAGTCTTGCAGAGCTGCTGGAGTGAATATCAAAATGATCACTGGTGACAATGTGCATACAGCAAGGGCTATAGCTCTTGAATGCAAGATTCTCAATCCTGATGATGATTTGGGTAATGAAGCAGTAGTTGAAGGGGTGCAATTTAGAAATTACTCACCTGAAGAGAGAATGGAAAAGATTGATAAAATCCTTGTAATGGCCAGGTCATCTCCTTTTGACAAGCTTCTTATGGTACAGTGCTTGAAGCAGAAAGGCCATGTTGTTGCAGTCACAGGAGATGGAACCAATGATGCACCTGCACTAAAGGAAGCTGACATTGGGCTTTCCATGGGGATCCAGGGAACTGAAGTGGCAAAAGAGAGCTCAGATATAGTCATCTTAGATGACAATTTTACCTCTGTGGTAACAGTATTGAGGTGGGGAAGATGTGTATACACAAACATTCAAAAGTTTATTCAGTTTCAGCTCACAGTGAATGTTGCTGCCCTTGTTATCAACTTTGTTGCAGCTATTTCTTCTGGTAAGGTGCCTTTGACTGCAGTCCAACTATTATGGGTGAATCTGATAATGGATACATTGGGAGCTTTAGCCTTGGCTACTGAGAAACCCACTAATGATCTTATGGCAAACCCGCCTATTGGTCGATCTAAGCCACTTATAACCAAAATCATGTGGCGGAACCTCATGGCACAGGCTGTATATCAGGTAACCATCTTATTGGTTTTACAATTTAAGGGAAAATCCATCTTTGGTGTAAAGGAGAGCATTAAGAGCACCCTCATTTTCAATACATTTGTCCTCTGCCAAGTCTTCAATGAATTTAACGCAAGAAAACTGGAGAAGAAGAATATATTCAAAGGGATACTTAAGAACAAGCTGTTTATAGCAATTGTTGGGATCACCATAGTTCTTCAACTGGTGATGGTGGAGTTTCTGAAGAGATTTGCAAATACCGAGAGACTGGATTGGGGGCAATGGGGTGTTTGTATTGGACTTGCAGCTTTGTCATGGCCAATTGGTTGGCTTGTAAAGTGCATCCCAGTTTCAGGCAAGCAGTTGGGAAACCAAAGAGCTTCTGTATCCTGAAAGACCAGCCAATATCAGCCCTTAACCTAATGACAGGAATGTTTTAAGTGCTTAGCTTTCATTTGTTTCTCAAATCAAGTTTATGTAAATATTCAATTTGATTTCTAGCTGTTTGCCTCATCATGTCATGAATGGAATTTTCTTGAATAGAAGATGAAAGATATTCATTCAATATGCCTATGGAGATTTGCTATTATTTTCAGTTTAGAATTCATACTGCTTTCAAGTTGATATATAAAGTAACTGCTTAAGATGCAACCAGTAAACTACCTTGTGGATGAAGATTGACAAAAGTCATTTTCCAAGGTTGCGATATATATCATATAAGTAAATAACTAGTTCTCTTTTTGCGCTAACAGAATTCTGTATAAGGTTTCTCAAACTAGGGTACACTTTGATGCAACCTATTTTCCCATATAAAAGTAATTAATAAACAGCTCCAGTATGTGGCTAACTAGGTAGGTATACAGGAGAGGGGGGAAATAAGGAAAAGATTCCAGAAGAATGTATTCACAGAGGTCATTTCTAAGAGTTACAGTTGAAGAAAGAAAGAAATTTTAGCAGTAACACTGGTCATTGAATCAAAAAAATAAAAATAAAAATGCAAGAGCACGCGTGCGCACACACACGCACACACACACACATATATATATATAAGAAAACATTTGTAATAATATGGACCCAATGCCTTGCATGAAATTATGGGCACTTTAACTTCATGATAGGTTTACTCTTTGACATGTTTTGAGTAAACCTACATAATAAAGAACAAGTACTGGGTTTGCTTATTGAGGCATGGTAAAAGAAATTTTAAGTCAATTTATTGTATTTATGCATTATGTGTATACAAAAGCATTTGCAAAGTTTCATAGGTATAGCATTGCAAGCCAATAGAAAAGAGTCTCCCTAGATTTGGCAAAAGCAAAAGAGCTCCTAACTTAATTCTAATGGGGGCTTAACTGGATTTAAAATTTTAAATCGGTGCAATAGCCAATAACAAGGGCTATTGCACTGTGGAATAGCACTTAAATGTGAGAGAGAAAAGCTAAAAAGTTAAAAGATTAAAAAAATTTGTGATCCAAGTATTGAGATTAAAAGTGAACTTTTTATTTTTTAATCCTATTCCGGGGCTAACCTGACTTGAGAAGGGTGGTAAACAAACAAAGCTATTTATAAACAACTCGAGCTTCACTTGGAAAAAGGCTAGTTTATGTTCGTTTGTTTAGCAAACATCCCAAGGTCAAGCCCAAGTATAAACTTGACTATTAAACAAGCCAATCTGAATCATAATAATGTGTTCTTGAACAAGCTCATGAACATGAGACTCAATTTAACTATATCTTTTCCTTAAAAAAAAAAAAAAAAAAATTAACTATATCTAATATTATATTTTTATATGTATGTTTGTGTAAAAATATACGACTTGAAATTAGATTGTATAAGTTTGTAAATAAGTTCATATGACATCAAAGTATTATTTGTAGTTTATTTGATTATAAAAACGGTCCATTTGTAGTAAAAATTCATAAGTTTGTGAAGGAATAAAAAAAAATTAGTCATTGTTTTACTATGTATGGAAAAAAAAAGTTAATCAAGTAACTCATAAACAACCTTAAACTTGTTCGACAAGAAAATGAATCAAGGTTGAACATGTAATATTATTTGGTGACAAGCTCAAGCTTGACTTGTGTTCAAAATAAAATAAAATTAACAAATCTGAATTTTTAATTTTGACTTGGCTCAGTTTGTTTACAGCCATACTACTAAGCCCACTCTGGCCTCGTGGACCCCTGTGGTAGTGTGTGCGTGTCAGTGTGTGTATATGTACCTTTAAATTTTTATTTTGTTATTTTTTTTATCTATGGCTGAAATTCTAAAGTAGGAAAACTAGGACAAAATACACTTGCAATTTTACCCAAGGCATTCATCCAATCATACAAAAATCATAACCAAAACTGCTTGATAATTGTGAAATAGGACCTCAACACCATCAAAAGTGGTTACTCACCTTGTGTATTCCAATATTTAGTCCTTCTTTTTAAATTTTAATAAATTATTTTATTGACAATAATCAGTCAGACTAAAGATTGAAGCTCCACATAGATGTGGCCTATAATATGGCCTAAAGATTCTCTGATTACTTGTCTAGAGATTTGGAAGGGCCTATTTTTTTTTTTTTTAAGTCTTTTTAACCTTTGAATTATTTTATAGTTATAATAGGATAGTGGCTTCCTCATCAAAATTCCAGATTCTTGGAAAACCTTCAAACATACTGAATTAGCTTTTGGGAAAGGAACTATGATGCCATCCTCTTTTGCTTGGTTGTGTCAGCAATTTCCCTTTATCATGTGTGTTTATTATGTACGTTGTATATATTTAAAAATAAAATAAATATGTCAACATATGTCAATATATATTTGAAATTATGGGAAAAAAAAATACATCAACATATACATACCATGCAATGCCTATTTCCTACAAAAGCAATGCCAAGCCCAATAAAAATCTGCAATTCAAAGGGTTTTTGAACCTCCAAGAACAACAAAAACAACAAGGATAATAATTCGGTTTCAAGTGCCAGTACTAAAAAGGAACAGAATTTAAAACCTGGAAATCTACATACCGTTATATCTTATATGACAAATTTAAAGAGCCAATCTTCACCTTATTTTACCTTATGCTTTACACAGAGGATCAAATGACAACTATGTGGAGCTTCAAAAGGGAGGTTGAATGAACTCTGTGAGGAAAAGAGCAGATTCATGATTACCTTGAAGAACATCATGTCTAATATGAATTTAGATGATGAAGCAGAATGGGCATATTAAATTCAGAAATTGCTTGCCTGAAGAGCAGAGCAAAAAGATTAATTCCTTGCCTTGACTTTTGTACTTGATATTAGAGAAAAGAAAAAGATGACTTCTATTCTTCCTTTTTGGCAAGCTTCTTCAGCAAGCTCAATTTATTTGCTGACTTCTCAGCAGCTTGTCCAACAAGCTCATTTAATGAGCTAAGCAAAAGAATGGGCTGTACCCACGTGGTGCAATGCCTAACAAAATTAAGAATCTAGGCTGCGTTTGAGTTAGAATTAAAAATTAAAATTATTTCATTATTTAGCTTATTTTTGTTATTATTTATGGACTCTACTATATTTTTTGGTATTATTTATAGGTCTCACTATACTATTTCAACTAACTTTTACCTTTATCTACAGTACTTTCAGCAGTAATTTTTCAATTTCAGCAAAATAAGCGGTATCCAAATACACCCTAAAGTGGCAAAAGAGAGTTCATTTACCGCTCTTAGATGACAAACCTACATATGTCTTAAGATTTTGAAGATGTGTGTACAGTGTACTATGCCAGCAAAAAAAAAAAACATTCAAAAGTTGTCGATTTTCATCTCAAAGTCAATGTCCAATTTATTTTGATGAAGGCCAACCTAGAGCAGTTGAGAGAGACACTCATAATGGATTTCTTTGTAATCCTCCATTGCTACTCAGCAACCTTCCAAACATGGCTAGAGTCAGAAGTTATTTTGTATCTAATGTTAATTTTTCAAACATATATCACTGCAAGAAAATTTTCATTTACCCCAAGAGGTAACGTGTTAGGGACCACCAGTGTTGGTAAAAGAATCAAGTGCATACACTTCTTGGATCTTAGACAAAAAGCGCAAGAGCACACCTAATTGAAGTAAAACACACATTTTTCAAATATTATATAAATAACCTCTAATAAAAATATTAATAGCAATAATATATAAAAAAATTAAAAAACCAAAATAGTAATATATTTTCCTATGAGCTAATTTAGATAGTACAATTCTACAAAGTTTGTAAGTTCAAATTTTACATAAACTAGTTATAGAAAGTTTATATGTAACATTTTATATAATGGTCTTGTGCTTATGAAATCCAACTACGATAGCTATGATTAGAGGAAGTATATGGTTCAATCAAAAAATTCCAAAAGGCAAAGGCCAAAAAGTACAAGAATAGTAAATTTTTTTTTATAGGTAATCAGAAAACTTATATTAAAGGGAGAAAAAAATAAAAGAGAAATACAAGATGTTCATGATGATGAACAACAACACAACAGCAACAACACAACACAACAGCAAGAGAGAAGTCAGGAAACTAAGCTAAGGGAAAGCATAAACTCAGAGAGAGAAGAACACTCGGTAAAACCCCAACAATGAGACCACTCCATTAGACTGCGTTGGCATAAAATCTTTAACTCTTCCAACGTTTTCTCTTTATCTTCAAAAGATCGACGATTTCGCTCCAACCACACAATCCACATTAAGCACCCTAGAACCAAATTCCAAATCTCCGAATTATGCTTCCCAAGCCACTGATGCCAATTAGATAACAAACCCGCCAACAAACCAAGCATAACCCAATGAATATCAAAAGCCTGAAGCATGAAAGCCCATAGGGATCAGTAACAGGACAATGAAGAAGAAGGTGGTCAACCGACTCCCCATCACAGCAACACATACAACACCAATTAGCCAAAGGGCGACCCTTAAGCATTAGATTATCCAAAGTGAGGATCCGACCATGAGCAGCAGTCCACAGAAAGAATGCCACACGCTTAGAAATCTTGGGTTTCCAAACACCCTTCCAAGGAAATGAAGAATTTGAGGCGCCCTGAATCTCATGGTAGTAAGATCGGGTGTCAAACTTTCCATCCCCTTTTAGCCGCTAGCAAAGAGTATCTCTCCTATCACCCCGAGGAATTCGAGGTTGGATAAGCTGAAATAGAGAATAAGAAGCAGCCAACTCCCAATCTTCAAACGCTCTATAAAACCTTATATTCCACACTCTAACAGTACCCCCTTCTGGAGCCCACAAAACCTCAGAGATGCAAGCATCCTTGACCGCTGAACATGCATAAAGCTTAGGATAGCGATCTTTTAAAGAATTCTCACCAATCCACCTATCATGCCAAAAGCGGATACAAGTTCCATCTCCCACTGCAAAGGACAGATACTTAGAAAAGCTCTCCGACCCTTCATTAATGCTTCTCCAAAGACCACACAAGAATAGTAAATTATTCTTCATATCTTTTGATATATAGACTTTTGTGTGCGTGTGTGTAATACAACACCTTAAGAATAGTATTTTTCTAACAAGTCAATGGTCCATGACTCCGTGTCATTTCCTTTTTTGAGTAATTAATTTAGTGATTCATATTTTTTTTTAGAATAATAATAAATAAATAAATATCATGCCTTCGTGCTTCTTCAAAAAGCATTAGAAAAGTGTGCCTGAGGCATGCTTTATTAAATGACTTTTCTTCGACCAAATGAAGCGCTTAGACCTTGGGGCTTTGAACTTTGAGCTCTTAAGCACACTTTTTTAACAACACTGGGGACTACTCCTCATGAAGCAGCAGTTAATAGTTCGAATTTCTTCTTCCCATTCTCCTTGAGATCATAATGCACTTATCATTAAATTTAAGGGGCCAAGAATTAAATATATTCCTTTAAAAAAGTAGTTTAAATTTGGTTCCTCCAGTTATAAGTCTTGTCAATGGGGTTCCTCCAAACTAATTCTCATGACTACCTACATGTCCATGCAAAGCTGCTTTTTGCCATTGTCATGTTGACAAATCCCAATTGACAAGGCTTATATCTGGTGACCATTTCATCAACCCTAAAGTTTAGAGGAGGTTTTACCTTCGACATACAAGAAGGTTAAGAATACCACTATTATCAATAGCTTTGACCATCCACAAGTTTTCGTTAGCTTAATTGAAGGGGGAAAAAAAAAAAAAGCCAGAAAAAGGTAACATATATAAAGGAATACTAAGAAACATACCTCTGCCAATACTGAGTTGATGAAGCAAGGCCAATGAAGGGATTGTATTGGTATTGATACTTTGTCCAAAGAATTTGCTTATTAGGAGCATTGCATTTCCTGCTAGCAGTTATGAATAATTCTTAAGCATAGTTAATTACAAAATAGGATACCAGAATAATGTTCCCTTTTTTTATCACTTCATCCTTCAATTCTATTAATAATTTCATGATGAGTTCTCTGATTTTAGGTTCTGTTGTAAATAGCTAAGACATAAATCTTAGGTTTTTGAATTGAAGTATATGTCTTGATTCTTTTCATGTGTTTCAAAATATGTGGGTGTTCACTATGTGGATATGTAACAAAACTATTAGACACTATGCTTAAGAGAATGCAAGTCTAGACTGCTAGGAACCATTCTAGCTACGTTAGAATCCAATCTTCTTAAAGGGTCACAAAAAACGCTAACTCAAAGAAGTAATGATGTTTTGTAAAGAAAACAAAACATATTATAGCCAAACTCCAATATTTCATATTCAGCAGGTGTATTGTTGTTCTAAGAATAAAAATAAAATTATACTGAACTACGTATCATGAGAGCTCAATGCATCATTTTCCATATTTCACTAAGAAATCTGCTTTCCTAGAAACAATTTGTGACAGATGATCTTGATTTCCTGAGGACTAGCCTGGGACAGGACAATTCAAACAACTTTCTGTAGCCTTCCATGCGTATTAATCTAAAAGGTTGTGCATCAATCTTAGCCACAATTCAAGTAAAAAATCATGTGAAAAGAGCTTAAAGTACTAAAAAGTAATGTAGCTTAGATCATTATAATGATGGTAAGCAGTTAAAACACAGAACCTGCACGCATAATCTAGTAAATATATATAATACAAGCCTTAAAAAAATTAAATCTTTAGGAGTGGAATACCCCAACAACATAGACATAAGAATAATAACATTCGTCGAAGAAAAAGATTCACCTAAACAAACAATAGAGAAAACTGTGACGATGACACTTTCTTCCAGATAAACTCATGAGATGGAAAAATAAAAGAATTTGCACACAGGGCAGCCTCTAACATTATTATTATTATTTTTGAGTAAAAGCCTCTAACAATTTAGGTACCAACAGACTGTAGCAACAAATGGAGAACCAGCTGCCCATCCTTGGCTTCAAAGCATTTATGATGCAGAGATCCAACAATCATCTTCAGACCAGGTCTGCAATCAAACCATTGTCTTACATGGACTCAGGCAAACAAGTTTTTAGTAACTAGTACTGTCAATATGTTAGTTTTTTTTTTTCCCCAGAATTTCAAGAAGAATAGATGTTCAACAATACTTTTTTGTCCTTTTTTTCCCTTTTTCTTTTGGGATCAAGGTTTACAAAAGTACACAATTAGTTTGATAAGTAGCTGAATAACTCAAGGACAAGAAAAGAATACTAGTAAAATTGTTGTGAAGCCAAAATTCTGATATGAAGAAGGGCCCAGACTAAGAGTTTATTGACACTACCAACATTGTAGCACTTTTTTCATTCTTTCTTTGCATTTTATGAATAAAAGATGAGTAACATTACTTCATAGCTTATTTTCATAGAGGATCAAGGTCTAAAAGCTGTAGGATGACTCAAGAACAAGAAAAAAAGAAAAGCATACATAATATTTGGCTAAGTTTATTTGCTTAAATGTAAGACAAAATGTGAATTTAAGCAAATAAGTTATCTTTTCTTAATAAGTCAACTTATTTGCTTAAAGTTACTTTTTGTGTGAAAGCAAATAAGCTAGCTAAACACACATTGGATCGAATAAAGGCCCATACAAAGCGTTTTGCATTACTCATTCCTGGCAATACATCACAATAAATAAGTAACCGGCAAAGCACAAAGCAAACTTATGGTAGGTTCCCCATCCCTTGCTTCATAAACATAATTCAACCATCACATTGTTCATAAAATAAACTATATCTCTGCTAAAGCTCTCTCGTCAGAGAATTAGCCTATGACACTGATTAGTTATATATCTCACTTTGTTTTGATAGGTAAATACAAATCACATACCCACATAGGATTAGAGCTACATCTTCACCATATATCCCTTGTTTATGGGAGGCTGGAAATGCTAAGTGGCTCACAAACCAATGACCATGTTGATTATTAATTTCTACAGACATATAAACCACAAATAGCGCAGGGAGAGATTAAACATTTTTTCTTTTTCTCCCAAGATAACGACAAAGTTGGGGTTCAAGTGATTGTCCAGAATTATTGGTGTCCTTTGTGGTTCCCAAAATCAAGGATTCGGAAGTCGGAACCCACCTCCCCCTCCTCCACTAAATACCTATAAAAAAAATAAAAAGCTCTCTTTTTTTCTTTTCTTTTGTTTTTCTTTTGTTGATTATTCGATACTTAATGGAGGGAGGGAGGATTTAAATCCTAGATGTCTTTGTTAGAAACTCCAGGAGATACTGGTTGAGCTATAAACGTCTTGACATAACAACGAAGTTCTGAACATACAAAATATGGGTATTCCAAAGCTTGCTAATGTTTCTAGTTGCCTATATCATGCACCTTAATCTTGTGATTTTCATATTAATTTGTTTCCCAAGAAGTCTCAGTTGAGTGCTCATGATCTTATAGTTTCCAATTCATGAAAAAAAAGAGAGGGTTTGTTAACATTTTAACTGTTTCAAATGAAGGGTGCTACAAGTCTGCACATGGGTCCATTATAAAGGAAGATGAAAAGTCATTTTCAATGTGTTATATAGTGACTTGAAATTAGTGGGTATTTCCTTTGAATTTCTCTTTGCAACAGAAACACAGAATTTAGCCAAATTGTTTTCTAAAGAAATGCGTATAAGCAGATTTGTATTTTTCATTTACAGGGATGAATACAGAGAAAGGAATTTGAACGTGGCTAACCTTAATGCCTTGTGCTCCCAATATAAAATGTCATGATAAAACACATCATCTATGTGAGATGAGATACTATTGCTCCCGAGTACTCAATAATTTTGCTCAACTGTGTATTTGTACGTAGGGGAAGAGTGGAAAGGGGATTGTGGTATTTAAATAACCTTGTTTTTTTTTTTTTAATGTTTTCTTAAAAGGAGGAGGGAAAAGATTTTAGGGGACCCTTTTTAAAAATCTAAATTAAAAAAAAAAAAAATCGATAATTATATTAATGTGGCGTTTGATACGGGAGAATTCACATTACTTCTGCCATCCAGATTTCTAGGAATATGATTCCTTGGAATCTGGATGCCTAGAAATATAGTTATTCCTATGTTTGGTTTCATTAAGAATTTCTTAAGATTTCTAAGAATGTGAGGTGATAATGTTTGGTTTATTCCCAGAAATCTTAAATGAATTATTTATTTTTTCCATTCTATCCTTAGATTTGAATGTAAACTATCAAGTCCTTTTAAAAAAAATCTTCCTCTAAATAAATAATGAAAAACAAAATATAAATTATTAATAATTTGTTGAGCAACACACACACAACAGCAAAAGTGAATACTTAGCAATAATGGAGGGTTTCTTTCAAACTTTTTTTTTTCAACACGTGAAACTTAAATAGAACTTTGTTAAAGAATATGTCAAGAGAGTTGTCTATCCTGTTTATGTTATTTTGGTGGGAAAAGACAAAAATAAAGGAAAAGATATTGATGATTTATTTTATATTTTATCTTAATTGCTTAAATGATAAGGAAAAATGATTAAAATTGTCAATTTATAAAAAAATAAAATTTCCTTTAAACTTGGGAATCTGAATACCCACATGTTTTAAAGGGAATCCACATTTCTACTGAGAGGGGTTTAAAGGGGGAATCTAGATTCCCCTGGCATCTGATTCCCTGACATAATTTGAACTAAACATAAGAATCCTAAAACATTACCCCGTACCAAACGCCATATTACAATGAGAGAAAAGAATTTGAACATGAAGGGAAGCCTAATTTTTTATTTTCCAAATTTGGAGAGAAAATTATTCCACTTATATTATTTATACTACTATTTAAGAGGCTTCTTATGTTTGGACTCAGGGGCAGCACTATAGCCAACCCAGGGGGTTCAAATGAACCCCCTGAACTGGCCAATTTTTTTTTTTAATATATATATATATATAACTATTTTTTTTGTTAGCTCCAAAAATAAAAATTTGAACACCCTGACTTTAAATTTTGTTTAAACCTTGCTGAAATGAGCTTGAATATGATCATCTTAGTGCTATTTTCACAATATTTTTCACAATAAATTTAGAGTAAAGATTAAATGGCAAGTTGTAACTGGTTTTTATTTAGACCCTCAACTTACATCACTTTTTTGCATACCTTTAACAACTTGCCACCTAGATTTGCTGTGAAAGTATTGTGTTAATAGCACTACTCTTAAAATTGCTCATTCATTAAAAATAAATAAATAAATAAACATTCTCTCTAGAAAATAAATAAATACACTTCAAAAGCAAAAACTTATATCAATTATTATTTTTTCTTAGTTTTATGTTTACTCCCAATTCTACTTCCAGGTGTTTTACTATTCTTTTTTATCATATATTTTTATATAATTGATATTAAATATAATAAATTATTATTAATTTGACAAAAATATATGATTAGTTAGTTAATTATATTTATTTATGCATTCAATGGTAGTTGTCTTACCAATCTTTAAACTATTAATAATTTTTTTTAGACTATATTGTATATAATATTTAGAATATAATATTTAGAATATTATTTTAGATTATTGTATATAATATGAAAGTTGTATATACAAAAAAAAAAAAAAATCAATTTATTTTTTACTCCCACAACAAATTTCTAGTTCCAACACTATTGACCCCTCTAAAAAATAATCTTAGAGCTGCCACTGTTTGGATTGAACATTTTTTTATTCCAAAATACCCCCAACAATCCTAGGGTTAAGTAGAGACAAAATTAAAGGATAATCAGGTAAAAATACATGTCTAACTTATACTAAAACATTGCCTACAAAATAGAAACACTCTCTATTCAGGTATTTGAAAGGCTCCAACTACCTAAACTCACGTTTTCAAAAAAAGTTTCACTTTTTTTTTTTTTTTTACCTTTAATAAGTCTTAACCATTTCACATCAACCAAAAAAAAAAAAAAAGTCTTTAAACATAGAAGAGCCTGAGACTAGTCTATACTACTATTTAAGGGGTTTCCCCTATTTGGGATCCTCATTTTTTTTGTTCAAAAATGCCCTACACCCCTATGTTTAAGTAGAAACAAAACTAAATGACAATCTAGTAAAAATACAACTCTAACTTCTACTAAAATATTGCCTAAAAAATAAAGTCACTCTCATGTTGATTTTCAAATTGCTTTATCCATTTATAAATTAGATCCTCAAAATAAAAATTATAGACTTATCACTCTCCTGTGTGATAAGTTTAGTAAACATTGCTTTTCACATTACACATTAAAGAAAAATCTATGATTGTTTTGTTCCTATTAAACAATAAAAGATATTTTGTTACCAAATAAAATATTTCATGCTCTAGGCATTGCTAATTTCTCTATATGGGTTGAAGAGAATCCTTATTTCATTGAACAAGCTCTTAACCACGATGTACTCGTAGCTTTTCATTCTTAATAAAAGTTCTTGTAATCTTCTCATCAAAAAAAAAAAATATATATATATTTATATATATTTATATTTCATGTTTACTTATTGATTGGGAATAGATAACTAAGGAGAAAGGTTTAGTAAATTGCAAATCCGCCCAAAATCACCATTTTCTCTGGCCAAAAGCGCTACCCAAAATCAAACCCAGATTGCAAATCCAAAATCATCATCTATAATCAAACCCAAATTGCAAAAGAAGAAGAAGAAGAAAGAAGAAGGAGAAGAAAGAGAGGCACATTCAGAGAAAATAGAGATAAGCAAAAAAAGAAGAAAGGGAGTCAGTGTTAAGAGAAAAAAAAAAAAAAAAAAGGTGAAAAAGTGTTAGGTGGGGGTAGGTGTGAAATAATAATAAAAAGTGAGGAAAAATATTATTTAAATAAAAGAATGTGTATAATAGATAAACTAATGTGAGTGTTTTTGTAAAATGTCTATGTAAAATAAATAAATAAAGTGGGTTTTTATACTAAAATAGACAAAAAACTTTAGATGCACGGATGCAGATGCCTTTATAGTTCACATGCTCAGAGAACCCTTGACACGATCGCTAATTTAAATCTCATATTAGTGCAATTTTAGTTTATTATGAGACTAAACTCTAATCCAAAGCTCAAATTATGAATATAAAAAATGGAACAAAAGATGGAATTTTTTTTTCAAAATAACACCAATTTTTAAACAATTTTGTTAGTTAACAACGTTTTCAAACTATTTAGGAAACTAACATCTCGAGTCCTACAAACTCAAGTTTACTGTAGTAAATCGAGTCTTAGAGACTCGAGTTCCATAAAAACTAGTGGAACTCGAGTTTTAAATAATCGAGTTCCATACTGAGAGAGAAGCAAAGAAACCTAGCAAGCACAAAGAAAAAAAACCTAGCAAGAACGGAGAGAAGAGCAAAGAAACCCAGCAAGCACAGAGAAAAAAACCCAACAAGAATGGAGAGAGAAGAGCAAAGAGAAACCCAGCAAGCAAAGAAAAAAACCCAGCAAGAATAGAGAAAAGAGCAAAGAAAAATCCAACAAGCAAAGAAAAAAACCTAGCAATGCACTTGGATACGGAGAGGAAGAGCAAAGAAAAACCCAGCAACGCATGGTCAGAGAGGAAGATCAAGTTTGCTCAAGTACATCGGTCAAATTCTTCTTCTTTGGTCCGATCCTTCTTCTTTCTTCTTCTTCTTCACTCTGTTCTTCACTCACTGTTCACTCATTCTTCTTCACTTCTTCACTCTCTATTTACTCCTTCTTTCACTCTCTAGTTTTTACACTCCTTCCTACAGCTCTATGGAAATCAAGTCTTTGATATTTGAGTTGCTACAGTAAACTCGAGTCTCATAGACTCGAGATGTTAGTTTCCTAAATAGTTTGAAAACGATGCTAACAAATAAAATTGTTTGAAAATTGGTGCTTTTTTGAAAAAAATCAAACAAAAGATAGTGGAGTTGTTTCTTGTTTCTAAGTAATGTTAAAAGTACCGCTCTACATTATTATAGATGGTGGGGTTGTTTCTTGTTTGATCAAAAGATGAAACGGCCATAAATTTTCAATTGGTCTTAGCATTTAGTTAACGTCATCATTTTGTTGAACAAGTTCACAAAATATTACTAAAAAATCCTTGCAAAATTGTCACTTTCTTCGTATACCTTTTCTTGCAGCTCTTTAACTCCACCTCTTGCACCAAAGACTCACTCTCAGATTCAAATAATAATTAATAATCCACTCTCACTCTCTGTTTCACACACACTCTAAATTTCTATACACACACAATTATTTTCATATGGATGTCCAAATGGACCAAAATTCTTCCCTTACTAGCAATTTAAATTGCTAGTAACATAGGAAACTTGGTACATTTGGACATCTATGTTAGACTTGTATTGTTCGTTGGGCTATAAAAGCTGGCTGGTGGAGGGGAGGAGGCAGAACCTTTTGGTTTTGTTTTTTTCCCACTTTCCATGTGTAATATAAGGTGACGAATTAAAATAGAACAAAGGTTATAGCATATTTTTGCCAATATAAATGTTTGATGTGTATTCAAGAGTTAGGTCCTTTTAGATGCATTCCACTGTAAGTTTTTTTAAGACATTCTCTCTTCTCTCCACGTGTGTGTTAAAAATACTTAGTATTCTAAAAATAAAAAAAATTATAGAACTCGCAGGATTTTTGAATTTTTGGCAATAACTTATAAGTAAACAAAATAGCATGATTTTAAATAGATAGGTCTCTTTTTATTTTTTGTCAATGACAAAGTAAGGATTAGCATCAACATAGTGAAAATAACGTTTAAAAAAAATTATAACTACTAAAATGAGCGTGCATCAGTCTCAATACTTTATTGAGTACTAGTATGTAACCCATGCTTACATACGAGAATGATGAATTGTAGTGGTGCTATTGATGTTAGCTTGGATTATAAAACATAAAAGATATTAGTTTGACTAGGACATTTAGAGGTATTAAAATAATTTTTTCTTGCAATTTTCATTATATTAGTTACGTCAAATTTCTCATTACTCTGCTATTATGTTTATAATTTTTAAAATTATTATTGGATACTACATATACAATATTAATTCACAATCATTGTTCATGAAATTCTACTAAATATGACACAAAATAAAAGAATAAATTGGTCTAATAATATCTTCTAAATTGAATAGGGATAGGTGCATAGGATTGTTCAGCTCAATTACAATTTATTACGTTCAAGAACCTAGTATACAAAATATCTAAATAGAAATAGTCTAAAAAAATATGCTCATTAGTTCAAAGAGAAAATAACAGCAAAAATCTAAACAATTTAATTTATATGGAAAGTTAACAAAAGCAAAAATTCAATTTTGAATCTAATTAAATTTTCTCTATGTATTGGTTATATATATGATTAGGTTTTTTTTTTTTTTTTTTTTTCATTTTTTTTAAATTTATTTTTTATGGTTTATTTATATTGAACTCTTCATTTTCTATATTGAATTAACTCACTTGGCACAAAAATTAAAAAAACTTACATTTGATGAGACACATAGCGCAAAATTAAACTCTAATTAAATTCTAATTTTTACATTGAATTAACTAACTTGGCACAAAAATTTAAAAACTTAGATTAGATGGGACACGTAGCGTAAAATTAGATTCTAATTGAATTCTAATTGAATTTTCTCTCAGTTTTGCCTTTATATATATATAAATATATATAAATATATATTGATTGAGGATATTGTTCATCAACAAACCAAATTAAATTATTTTTAATGCTTTCTCAAATGACTCTCTCTCTCTCTCTCTCCAAAACACGTATTCGGTTCCTGGAGTTGATGAGATTGCCACTGTTGCTTCTCTGAGATCATACTAAGCTCCGAATTGTCCATGAAGGTGGCTCAGATCTGGCAGGTACAGAGGCAATTGAAGGTGGCTCAGACCTGGGTCGCCATGGGTGATGGGAGATTGTGGTTGGGTTTGGGTCTGGGTCTTTGATGGTGGTTCATAACCAAATCATAGAAAATACACAGTTCACATTATAGTTATCCATTATAGAACATTGTGAATCATGCTAAAAAACTATAATAGATGAATGGCCAACGTTAAAACAAACTTTAGGCAAGGGTAATAAAAAAATTACCAGAAACAACGGATCACAAATGTAACTATACAAAAAATGATTTTCATGTTAACAACGGAACAGAGGGTCCCGCTGGTGATCCCACAATGAAATTTTTTTTTAGCTGCTTAAAGTTTGGTTTCACTGGACTAGCAGGATGCAATCCCACGGTCTATAAAGGAAACCAAAAGGCAAAATCGACGACAGTGGCTAGCTAGGTGCCTCAGTTGGGTCTTTGCATAGTGAGTATTGAGGCTGTTGTATTTGACTGTAATAATAGTAAGATTTTTAGACTAAATTTGACTAAACTATATGGAGGGTGATGTGAATGCTCTAATCTTCTTACTTCCTCCAATTCTCGGATTCCTTCAATCTGGAACCAGTATAACACTCGCTGAGGTAATCAGGTGATAGACCAGCGTAAGCCAAAGACTAACTAAAGCCAACACCTATGTACAAAAGTCTTACTAACTACAGCCAGCACCTATTTACAAAAGTTTAAAACGATCGAGAATTGGATAGATACAAGAACTCAAACACCCGACGAACAACCCCATCAATGGATTTAGCAAAAAAAAAACCATCAATGGCAACCTCCACCTAACAAAAGTGGTATATAGCGTATCCGATAGGTTACATTGCAGTGGGTTTCGTACTTATAGGGTCCGTTCTTATGTGAGACAAAGAAAAAGACGGTACTTGTATATGTCCGATGCATAATGAGTTTTTTTCCACCGTAACAGGTTATTTAGGGTGTAGTCTCAATATCTGTACTGCAGCATTGAAATTCCTCCATCTATTGCCAACTCAATATCCCAGAATCATAGCCAACATTACTAGAAAAAAATTCGATATTATACACAATCAAAACCCTTATTGCAGCATTGGATATATAATGCAATCAAACACACGAGTTATGGGCATTCTAGAAAAGCAACCAAACATACAAATACAACGTCCTCTTATTACACGAATACAGACACATTACATCGTCTGAGTATTCTCAATTTGTTTCAAACACATACGCTTAAAAGTTAAAACATTATGCAATGAAAACACTACCCCTTCTCAGAAAAGTTGTAGACACTGCAATTTGCAACCAAAAAAAGAGAGTAATAAGTGTCACTACTCACTATCCTTTGTCCTTTGAGGAATAAAAACAAGCACATGGGGGCGTATTAACACATACTAAGGAAAACAGATCTCCTTCAGCTTATCCGCCACCGATTTATCCACCGAATACTGCATTAACAAGAAACCCAAAATGGGTCCTCAAAAGTTCCCACATTTACATAATTTAAAATAAAAATAAAATAAAATAAAGTTTGATATTTTGAATGAGAGAGACAGAGACAGAGACAAAGAGTTAAGACCTTGTTGAGGACCCAGATGGAGTGGTTGTAAGCGCGGTGGAAGAGCTCATCAAGGGCATTGGAATCTTTGGCGTCGACCTCTCTGTAGTTGACGAAGTTTTCACGAGCGTACTTGGCGTAGTAAGGCCTTGTGTCCTTTGGCAACCGCCTCACTAGCCTCAATACCTCACCATAGACTCTCAGCGCTTTCTCCATTTCTGTTGCTCTTCGAAAGATGGAAATCGATCAACAAAAATAATGGGCTTTGGGTTCTTTGGGCGTACTCGGAAACATACAATACAAGGGTATGGAATGTTGCAGTCTAGAATGGATTCTGGCTCTGGCCTTAATATTCGGCCCAATGTGTGTTGGAAACTTGATTACACCAACTATGGTCTATGCGTATGCATTCAGCCCGCTTACCTGACGAACCCAATCTAACCCAATGCCTCAATTCAATTCGACTTTTTGTGGGTTGATTGAGGTTTTGAAACTTTGATTGGGTTAGATTTTGGTTGGTAAAATTTTCAACCCAAGGAACCCAATCAAACCCATGTTAGTAGTAAATTGGAATGGCATACTCTTAAAAGTTTGAGGTAATTTTGATTTTTTTTTTTTTAGAGATGCTACGTCTACAACATTTTTACAACAAATCACAGGTGGTTAGTTGTTATTGGTTCAAATTTGAACCTAACACTAATATTACTTTTTTGCTCCAACAATAACAACCAATAACAACCTGCCACTTAGGATTTGTTGTAAAAATGTTGTGGATATATCATTTTTTTTTTTTTTTTTGTCCCTTAAAGTTTTTTAAAAAAAATTTAAAATTTTTTGAGAAGGTAAAGTTTTAAAACTTGAATCCATAAAACTATGTCAATTTGAGATATATGACACCTAATAGACAGCTCATCGCGACACATTAATGGAAGAGCTTAAATCCAAGTGACATGTAGTGTTATGAGTGTGGATCCATATTTTGAAACTTCAAAGGATAAAATCAAAATTAGTCAAACTATTAAGAGTGTAAATTACAATTATGTGTATGTGCTTTATCTTGATTTTGATGGTGCTATTGTTTACTTGATAAAATGTTTTCAAAGAATTTGATATAATATTAATACATGTGTGTAAACATGTGTATGGAATGTTGCAGAAACAACCTAATGTCCTTGTCAAGCCTTCTCTCAAGATTTCTGCAACACCCCACTACTTTTAGTTTATAATAACTCTCTTACTAGTTACTGCACAAAATGCCTTCCTTTCAAGTGTGAAAGAAGGTAAAAATTGGAACTTTTGTTTGATGATGAATGGTGTTGTGACTGTTGTCTATAGAGGGGAAATGGAGTAGATAGCATAATTTTTACTCCACTATTTCCCTCCAGTTATTGTTTTGTATATATATTTTTTATCCTTAGGCACGTTTGAATTCAAAGTCAAGCTAATAAAACATGCCAAAACTCACATTTGGCGGGAATAAAGATATGAGTACCGATCAACACTCGTGCCTCAGTGACAAGGTTCTGATCAGCATCTATGCCTTGGGCACGTTTTGTATCTAACTTTGTTTTTTTTTTTTGTTTTTTTTGTTTTGTTTTTTTTTGTTTTTTTTGTTTTTCTCTCTTTTTGATTTGTTTAAGGATTGTTGATGCCCACTTTGGCAGAGAGGCTCAATAGCAAGAAGAAGCCAACAATATGGGAGGAAAATAGTTAGTGAATTGAGATGAAAACCACTAAGCCTGAATGACAGGAATAATGGATCATAGGCCTAGAAAATAATAAATGGGCATCAAAGAAAGCAAGCGGGCCTAAAGGAGCTCAGAAAAAGAAATAGTAAACCTATGGGCATTATAAGAAATAGAAAGTAAGCAAGAATGGGCCAAAGAGGCCCGAAGTAATGAGTTAAATGAGTAAGGGGTTGGTGGGAAAGCCCATAAACTTCAAGAGTAAAGGATATGGTAATTTGGGCCGGGGAAGCTCAAAATACTTAGCAAAGGCCCATGAGAGTAAAGTATTGGAATGGGCCGAGAATGCCCAAAATGATAAGATGGGCCAAGGGAGCCCAAAAGCAATGGAATGGGCTAAGGAAGCCCAAAAATAGCATGAATACTAGCTCAATGACAATACTGGGCTACTGGAATTAAGCATGCAACAAGCCCAAAAGAGGCCCAGCAAGCACGGGTCAAACAATAGCACAACAGAAATGACAGAATGACACGGCAGAAGTGCTAGCAGATCCGCGAAAGAGGCAAAGAATGGATTAGAGAAGGAATAAGCCACAATCAAGCAAGGCTCAGCCCATGAAGGAAGTAAGACATAAAGAACGAAGGCTCAAGGAAACATTCATGCCACAAGAGGTCAAGAACGAGCAGCAGAATGTACAGACAAGCCTTCAAGTCATGGTAAACGCATGAGCAGTAGACAGGCCATGGACACACATAGAAGTGGAGCACGCACAAGGCTCAGGCAACACCAACCTGTACCCAGCCAATACAGGAGTGGTGGGCCTTGGGTCAGAGGTAAGAGAGGGTATGGTCTGGCAGTGGGGAGAAGGGAAGAGCCTATTCTAGGGTTCCTGCTCAAACTCTTTTGGGAGAAATGTCTTGCTGGGATGACATACCACCCAAAAGAGGGAAAGATGAGTTGGAATCATTAAGTGCATGCCATGAGGGATAGTGAGAGAGAATGCCCACCCTTATCCAGATGAGAATGCCATGATGGGCAAGCAAACAAAATAAGGCTCTTTGTCTGGTAATGGGATATGGCACGGCTAGCACAGGTAAGTAGTGATGGCTAGGCAACTGACAGACCAATGGGTGGTCTGGAAGGACACCCACACCTAGATAAAAGCAATTAAGGGGTAAAATAGTAAAAACCCTTCACGACAAGCAGTATAAAAGGGCTCTTCGCCGTGCACAGGAACAGGAGAAAAGGGGGGAGGAAGAACAGGAGAGAAAAGCAAGAGTGAACATAACAACCCCACAAGGGAAGAAGAAAAAGAGAGAAAATGGAGTATAAAACTTAGAAAGAAGAAAAAAAAAGGAGTTAGAAAGAAACAACACAAAGAAAGCAAGAGTGTGATAGCAGGCATGCACCAATAAGCTAATTCCTTCTCTCCCTCTAAAAGCCTACCCTCTATTAAGGATTAAGGACTTTGAGCATAAGCTATTTAGGCCTATTCTTTCAAAGTTGGTAATTTCCGTGGCAGGATCTCCCTATGAGGTTATCCACATGGAAGAAGTGGTTCCCTCTTTGGTCTTAGCTCCGTAAGACGACCAAGCACGACAGACTAACCATTTCTTCTTTCATTTTATTGATTAAGCATTGGTGTTATTTCTCTCTTATTATTATCATCTTATTTATATGCGTTTATATTGCTGCATTGCTTTACCTTTTATTTCATTCAATATTTTTTGCTTTTCGACTGACAGTAAGTATACTTCCTTTTATTGTTGTTATATTATATTTGCCTACCATAATCCTTTTGTAACAGTTTCCTCTACCATGAGCATGTCACCAAAGTTTTAGAAAAAGGACCTTAGTTTGCGCACAAGCCGGTTTGGGGTATGTTGCAACCAAACCGGTCTTGACTCTCCTACCCAGAACCTTTGGACTGTAGCGTGACAGGAGGTAGCCCAGCCCGTAGTCGTAAAAAGGCCCACAACAAGGATAATTACAAATTTTAAAGGTATTTTAAAGCTACTAAAAAAACGAAACATTATCTTAAAGATCCTATCTTTTAATCTTTGATTTTCCCTCTCATTTTCAAAGAGGGAAAGTCAAAGAATTAAAATCCATGCTTTATGTCTAAATTTTATGAATATTTTTAAAATTTTTAATTACATCCTTATCATAAAAAATAAACTAATGGAGTTTTGACATAAAATTAGTTCTAAGTAATCCAATTAAGGATCAATTAAATTGAATTCGTTATAATCACATGGTTTAGGCATTAATGTGCTTGGATGCATATTAACCATTGGTTCTTGATGTGGCTTGATCTTTCAACGATCGGGGTCCAATCTAAATATTCTTCATGTCTTTTTGATCATGATGAAGTTAATTTTGTTTTAAAGTGATGTTTAGTTCCTTTGAATGGTAAGAACATAATTTTTACTTTTGGGTTATTTAACACTACGGTTTTACTCCTTTTGTGAGTTCTTGGTTGCAAAATGAAGTGCCTACAATTATCTAGTAAGGAAGGTTGCCTTTACAGTAGTCAACTCACCATCACACTACAAAAAACTGGACCTATAGTGGCGTTTGTAAATGCCACTATTGTACCACAACTATAGACCTATAGCGGCGTTTTTGTAAAACGCCACTATAGACCAATTTTTTTTTAAATTTTTCGAAAAGGCTATAAATGCCACTATAGTTCTGCCCTATAGTGGTGTTTATCAAACACCACTATAGCCTTTTTCAAATAAAAAAAAATTGGTCTATAGTGGCGTTTACAAACGCCACTATAGGTCTGTAGTGACGGTACAATAGTGGCGTTTGTGAATCGCCACTATAGACTCTACAAATGCCACTATAGCCAAAAAAATTGATTACCAAAAATCAAAAGAATTTTTTTTTTTTGACGTGAAAAAGTTTTTTTTAATTGAATTATTATTACAATTTTAATTAAATTAAAAGATACAAAACAAAATACATAAATAAAAACAAAAATGCAAACATTGTTGCTATCTATCCCAGCAAATTCAAAATGAAACACAAACCCACCTAAAAAAATTTAAAATCAAACACAACATGCACACATCCAAAAAAAATTTTTAAAAAAAAATAGCAACTCCAAATACAAACACTATAGCTATCCCAGCAAATTCAAAATGAGACACAAACCCACCTAAAAAAATTCAAAATCAAACACAACATGCTCACATCCAAAAAACAAAAAAACAAAAAAAAATAGCCACTTCACCCCCACGAAGCAAAGTTGACAGCAAACAAGGAATAGACCAAAACTATTATCAAAAAATAAATAGACCAAAACAATCATAAATTAAAAAAAAAAAAAATGATTACCTGCAACTATCCCAGCAATGGCTTCAAACACTATCTACAAATTTGAACAAAATTAGTAAGCTGCAATACCATCTGCAAATCCAAAACCCACAAACATTAACACCACCACAAATAAAACAAAAGAAATAAAATCAAAATGGAGAGGAAGAGAAAAGAATCAATTCAGGTGTGAAGTGAAAGAATAGTGAAAGAAAAAGAAAAGATGAAGGAGTGGAGATAAGGGAGAAAAAAAAGGAAAGAAAAAAAAAAAAACAAAAGAGAAAGGAAGTCTGAGACTTGGCGTGGAGAGTTTAAGGGAGAAAAGAAAGAAAGGAAAAAAACAAAAAAAAAATAAAAGAGAAAGGAACTGAGGCTTGGCGTGGAGATACGGGAGAGTGGGGGTAGGTGGGGGGCTTTAATGTTTTTTTGAATTTATATACATATATATATATATAAAAATGATATATTCATAACATTTTCACAATATTTTTACAACAAATTTTAAGTGGCAAGTTGTTACTGATTGTCACTACAACAAAATGTAACTACAGTGACGAATTTTAGTGAGGAAAATTTTTTCGTCACAAAAAAGTACCATATAGTGACGAAATTTAAATTTCGTCACTAAATATAAAAAAATTAGTAACCTTTAGTGACGAAATTTAGATTTTGTCACTATAGGGTATGCTAAATTCAGGGCGCCAAACAAAAAGGGTAGGCGGGAAACAAATGGATCTACAGTGACGAATTTTTTCGTCGCTAAAAGTTTTATTTTTTTGTGACGAAATACTTTCGTCACTAAAGGTGCTGCTAGTCATGCTATTAGTGACGAAACGAAGATTCGTCGCTAAAGGCAAGCAATAGCGACGAAACTCAAGTCGTCACTATAGATTTCCTTTATATATCAATTAATCACAGCTCATTTTTTCCCATATTTCCCTCTCTCCCTCACTCAAAACCCATATTTGCCTGAAACCCATATTTCCCTCTCTCCCTCACTCATTCGACTTCTCTCCCTCACTCATTAGACAAAACCCATAGTCGCCGGCGACGCTTTGCCTTCCATAGTCACCGGCGACGCTTTGTCTTCTTCCGACGACGCTTCTATTTCCGTCGATCCACACGCCGTCGTCGATTCACCCTTCGCTTCGATCCACACGCCGTCGCCGATTCGATCCACACGCCGTCTCCGATTCACCCTTCGCTTCGATCCACACACCGTCGCCGATTCAGCTCTCGATCACGACGCTTTAGACGCCGGTGACGCCCCGATTCCAACGCTTCAGCTCCCGATCGCCAGCGACGATTCAATCGCACCATCCGGTGACGCTTCATCCTTCGCGACGCTTCCGGCGACGCTTCATCCTTCGGCGACGCTTCCGGTCAATTTCTTTGCTTTTTTCTTTGTTTATTTTGTCAGCTGTCCTTTTTTTGGTTTTAGTTTGCTTGTAAATGGGATGATGAAGATGAACCTACACCAGTATGATCGATAATTTAACTACGATCTCCTAGTATTTTCTTTTTTACCACACTTGTTGACTGGAATAGAGGACTGAGTATTGATTGATTGATTCATTAATAGATTTAGGACTAAGTATTTTCTTTTTTACCACATTTGTATTATTTGTCCTGGATTGAACAATTTGTAGAACCTCTGAGAACATTCTATTTGTATACAGATCCAGTTTATTTTTTGACATTTCTATTTGACAAGCTTAATTGGAAAAAGTTACATAATTTCTTGAAAATTGTTTTGCTGTTTTTGAGTTTGTTTTTGGAGGTAGCACATGGCTCATATTTGGGTTGCCTATTCCCGTGTTGTCTTCTGACTGCACCAGTGGTCTGGGCAAACCAATAAGTCCAGGTAACATGGACCTTAACAAAAAGATGTAAATGTTTTCTTTCAGTAGTCCGTTGTGGTGATTGCATAAATGCCCTTGCACATGTTGTTAATCGTTCATTTTGTATTAAAAGATGTTTCACCGTCAACTTGTTGGATGCATATGTTTTACTAGAACATGGATTAGAGTTTGTTATTATGCAGTCATGGTGTTAAGGAATAAGAACACTGTTATATGGAGTGACATGCCAATACCTCATGTTTATGGTGGTTTGCTTTGTTTATGTTAATGAAAAATCTATTGGCTATATGTGATGGACCAGGCACTTGAAACTAAACCTCCAGTTGAAAAGGCTCCAAAGAAACCCACAGTGAAAGCAACTGAAAAGAAAGGAAAAACTGTTGGAGTAGTACAGGAAGAGCCACTAGATCCTGTAGCTGAGAAACTTCGCCAACAAAGGTAAAGGTTTAAATAATTATTACTGCTAATAATGAATTTTTTAATCTTATTTTGGGTAGCAAATTAATTGTAGGCATGCCTATTTCTTATCTGATGAGTGGGAAATGGTTTCCAGAAAACCCTTCAAAATTATGGGGCAGCAATAAATTTTATTTTTGTATACTCTCTGTCTTGAGCAGAAAATTGTGTTAATGTTGCTTCTAATTAGAGGAAATCAATAGGTTTTTTTTCCCTGCATCTGACAAATGCAGACAAAAGCTATGTTGTTTGTTCTTTTTTGTTTCATGAATTAGATTCTTTATTCTCAGAGTGTTTCCTACTCTTTAAGGCTTTTCTATTGAGTTAGTTGTGTTCTTAGGACAATATGAGACTTTAATTTTGTTTCTCTTTGTGCAGGAAAACATTTCAACAGTAAGTGTCCCTTTAGCAAAAATAAAGTTCATTGCTTATGGTAATTGTAGAAGGATATATATAAGGTATTGACAGTTGGGATCTGTTTGATTGCAATTAAGAGAAGTAGCAGCTTGCAATTTCGTGAACTACCAAGTTTATTAACTGAGAAAAAGGATTTCTTTGTAGTTGTCCTTTAAATGCCTATATATAGATAGATATCAAAATTGAAATTTTTGTAATTGGTGCATATTTCCCTAATGATTGGGTCTGGCTATACCACTGTTTAGAAATAGGAGAAAGAATAAAGAATATGTATTTTAAATTTGGTTCACTAAAAGTTATCTTTCTTTTGTCTCCAGCTCTCTTTCTCTTTGGTGGCTGAAGAAATTGTGAGGAATAAGGTGAAGAACACAAGTTAACTTTGGATTTTTCTGAAAGTTGTAAACTTAGCTTGAGCAAAGTAAGTATATTCTAGTTAAAAACTTATAAAACTCTATATATACTTGTGATGTTGGAAATTTGTTTTATGGTGGGTTGTTGTGTTGGAGCAAGCGGGTGGCTTGCATGGTGTTATAAGGTGATTTAAATTCATATTGGGAGTGTTTTTAATTTCTTGCAAATGTGAATGAAACTTGTTGATTAGTAGGAATTGTGTTCCTTTATTCAATTTCAATGCTTGTAAGCATTATAGTTGTGATGTTGGAAATTTGTTTTGTGGTGGGTTGTTGTGTTGGAGCAAGCGGGTGGCTTGCGTGGTGTTATAAGGTCGTTTAAATTCATATTGAGAGTGTTTTTAATTTCTTGCAAATGTGAATGAAACTTGTTGATTAGTAGCAATTGTGTTCCTTTCTTATACCATTTCTTAGAATACATTATGCATAAGTTGTCCTTATTTTACTAAAGTTGCATTCATCTTGTAATTGTAGTCGAACATGGATAAAAGTTGGATGACAATGGGTAAGACACCCGATGGCAGATTAAGTCATCCATATATTGAAGGGGTCAATGCATTTATTAATTTTGCAAGAGTAGTTGTGGACTTGAGTGATAATATTCCGTGCCCGTGTATTCACTATGGGAATTGCTATCGACAATCTCTTAATACTGTGCGTATCCATTTGCTTCATCGTGGGATTATGCAATCTTACATTAATTGGTATAATCATGGAGAACCTCATGTATTGAACGAGAACATTCATGATAATGAAATGTCGGATGGTGATCATATGGATGGTATCGATGCCTTGGTAGGTGACCGAATTAGAGGGGAACCAAGAAATGCAACCGAAGATGAGGAGGTGCGTCATTTTGACAAACTTGAGGAAGATGCAAAGCGTGAGTTGTATCCGGGTTGCACTGATTATAATATCTTGAAGTTTGTTATTGAGATGTTGAATGTAAAGGTAATAACCAACTTGAGTAATAAAGGACTTGATATGATGCTAGAATTGCTGACAAAGGTTTTACCGAAAGGTAACTTGGTTCCAAGGTCAACTTATGAAGCAAAGAAGATATTACGTGACTTGGGCATGTCATATGAGCATATAGATGCATGCAAAAATGATTGTGCACTATTTTGGAAGGAAAATGAAAACCTTGATAAATGTCCGGTGTGTGAAGCGCCTAGGTACAAGGATACACGTGCCCAAGGTAAGATGATTCCTCAAAAGGTACTGCGTTACTTCCCGTTAACACCGAGACTGAGAAGATTGTACATGTCAGGCCAAAGAGCTAAGGACATGAGATGGTATATAGACAAACGTGTGGACGATGGGATAATGAGGCATCCGGCTGATAGTGAGGAGTGGAAGGAGTTTGATTTGCAACATCTTGATTTTGCCCTCAAACCTCGCAATGTAAGGCTGGGGTTGGCTACAGATGGATTTAACCCTTTTGGGAATATGAACAACAACTATAGTATGTGGCCTGTCATACTTATCCCCTATAACCTACCGCCTTGGTTGGTTATGAAAGAGCCATATTTTATGTTGTCCTTGCTTATTCCTGGTCCCCATCAATCGGGAAATGAGATTGATATTTACTTGAAACCATTGGTTAACGAGTTGAAGGAGTTGTGGGAAGAAGGTGTAGAAACTTATGATGCTTATAATAAAGAGCATTTTCAGATGCGTGCAACTTTGTTGTGGACAATACATGACTACCCTGGATTTGGTAACGTGTCTGGGTGGAGGACAAAGGGTTATCATTCTTGTTACACTTGCAACGATGAACCATATTCAGAAGCTTTGGAAAGTAAAATTGGATTCATTAACCATCGAGCTTATTTGCCTATGGAACATCGTTGGAGACATAGTCGGTTGCATAATGGTTTATCGGAGAAACGGAAGAGATCTTTAGAGTTACAAGTGGGAAAAATACAAGAGCAGTCAGATAGAATGCCAAATATAATTTTAGGAAAGCATCCAAGTAACAAGAAGAGACAACTCATAGGGGAGCCAAATTGGTCAAAGGTAAGCATTTTGTACAAGCTTCCATATTGGAAGAATAAGAAGCTTAAGCACAACATTGATGTCATGCATGTGGAGAAGAACATTAGTGAGAGTACTTACGGTACTTTGTTAGGCATTGAGGGGAGAAATAAGGATACTGACAAGGCACGGATAGATTTGCAAAATATGAACTTTAGGCACACGTTGCATTTGAAACAATGTCCTGATGGATCATATGACAAGCCTCGGGCTTTCTTTTCATTAAGCCCAAATGAAAGAGATGGTTTCTATGACTTTTTGAAATCAGTCAAGTATCCGGATGGTTATGCAGCCAACATATTAAGGTCAGTGAATGCAAAAAATGGTAGATTATCTGGTTTGAAAAGCCACGACTGTCATGTGCTACTACAACGAATTCTTCCAATTGGATTGCGAGGGTTTGCACATAAAGACATTAGTATTGTATTGTTTGAGTTGGGCAGCTTCTTCCAAGACTTATGCTCAAGGATCCTAAAGCGGAATGAATTGGAGAAACTAGAAGAACGTATAGTTCTTATACTATGCAAGCTTGAGAGGTTCTTTCCTCCAGCATTCTTTGATGTTATGGTCCACCTTGCTATACATTTGCCTCGAGAAGCAATTCTAGGTGGCCCGGTACAATATCGGTGGATGTACCCTATTGAAAGGTAATTAGATCATTTGATGCATCCATCAATTGCATTTTTCTCATGTGGTATAAAATCACATAATGTGCGTATTTTTTCCTCGTAGGTACCTTGGAAAATTGAAAAGATACGTTTCAAACCGAGCTCGACCAGAAGGTTCGATTGCAGAGGCTTACATTCTCAAAAAATGTATTAACAACTGGTCTTTGTATATTGATGGGATTGAAATTGTGCATAATCGAAGAGAAAGAAATGAAGATTTAGGTGAATCTAGCGAAGGATTGATAGTTTTTTCACAAACTGCCCGACCTACAGGTGGTAGGCGGAATGATGGCAACTTGTCTCGTGCATTGCTTGATACTGCTCATTGGTACTTGTTGTACAATAGTCCTGAGCTAGAGCCTTATTTAAAGTATGTAATTTCATATGCATGTATTGTTTGATCAAGTTTTGAATATTATCTGCAATGCTTAGCTGAAAATAAATCACCTTATTTTTAACAGTGAACACAAAAACACATTGCATGATCCTACTGGAGAAGCCATAACTCAAATCCAACGACAAGAGTTTCCCAACTGGTTCAGAGAACGTGTAAGACATTTGAAATTTAATCACACACTAATAAAAATTAAACATTTAAAAGTTTCTTCATTGCTTATTACTAATTAATATCACTTGTTGTATGTCATTATAGATGAATAGATTGAAAGTTAAAGAGTCACCAGAAGCTACTAAACAGTTATGGTCATTAGCAAATGGTCCTAAGCCGCATGTGAAGGAGTACACAGTTTGTATGGTCAATGGTGTAAAGTTCCATACAAGGGACCTAGACAATCGTCGTGTAACCCAAAACAGTCGTGTAACCCAAAACAGTGGTGTATGTACCGAAGGGGATCATGAGGGAAAAATGCACGATTTTTATGGTCATGTGTGCAAAATTTGAGAATTGGAGTATATGTTTCGCCATAAAGTTGTTTTGTTCCAGTATGATTGGTACAATACTGGTACTAATGGTCGAAGGAGAACAATAAGAACCGATGCACACTGCACAAACATTGATGTTACAAGTCGGTGGTATGAAAATGACCCTTTTATACTTCCTAGTCAAGCAAGACAAGTTTTTTACCTTCAAGATACCAAATTGGGTGAACCTTGGAAAATTGTGCAATCCATTCAACATAGGGGAGTGTTTGATGTCCCGGAAGTCGAGGGTGGAGAATCCAATGATAATACAGAAGATAGTGACGCATTCCAACAAGAAGCGATGGTTGATGTTGTCTCTATCAATGTTGAAGACAATATTATTGACTATTGTATAGATGATGTTGAAACTGAAGTTGTTCTTGAAGGTGGAACTTCAAGAGATGCTAATGAAAATGAAGAGCATGACATACCTAATGTTGATCTTGATATGGATTATGATATGTAGAGTTCATAACAATTGTCTTAAATGTTGTGTGCTTGTCTTAAAGTTTTATGTTTGTCTTAAAGTTTTATGCTTGTCTTAAATGTTGTGGTCATTTGTTGTGTTGAGTTAGTAGTAATTGTGTTTAAATTTAGCACTTGTGAATTGCTTGATATGGATAATGGTGTAGACTATGATATGTAAAGTTAGTAGTAATTGTTATTGAGATGTTTTGTACTTATCTTGAACTTGATATGGATATTGATGTTTTGTATTTATCTTGCACTTGTGAATTGCTTGATGTTAAGTTAGTAGCAATTGTACTTATCTTTCATGTCAATACATAGTTTCAAAAAATGCCCAAAAAGGCCAAATACACTCATAATATACCGAGGTATGAGATTGCAAGATTGGATAGAATGAGGCAAAACCAAGAGATAATTGATGCTTTGGGATTGAAGCACATCTCAACTTCTCTAAAGGATTCTGCTCAGTCTAATTGTGCAAAAGGGAAAAGAAGTAGAGCTAGTGTTGTGGTAGATGATGATTATGTACCACCTATTGGTGACGATGACAATGATGATGAGTCATCTAATTCTGTAATCCATAAGGTATAATAGATGTTTTATAGGGTACAATAGATGATAATAACTTTATTGTTCCATTACTTGTAATGACTTTGTTGTTCCATTATATGTATGTTACTTACAGATGGCACCAGGATGACTTACACGCTCGCGAGGTGAGGCATCTATCCCGGTGGTCCGATCTACGGTCCAATCTACGGAAACAAATCCTCCCACCCAAAGTTCTTCTGGTGCGGAGGCGCAGACTACCGACGCATTAACTAACACGACTGGTAATTACATAGAACATACTTAATTACAACTGCACCCTGTTTTTACTATTGAGATTATACTTCACCTAATTTAGCTATAATGTACATAGAATGTATAATTTTTTAACATTAATAATGTTTAAATAGGATCTGCTAGCAGAACTACCCGTGGAGCAACACGTGGTATAGCAGTACGGGCACTTGTTGAAAAAAGTGGTAAGCTGCCAGTACGTATAGCTGCAGAGTATGATGCTCCTGTTGGGAAGAATGCGTGCAAGCTTGTCAATCACGTTGGCGTACAAGTGCGAAGTAATTTGTCTAGTTACAATGTGAAAAATTGGAAAAATGTTGATGCTGCTACTAGAGATGTGGTGCTTCAAAATATCGAGGTAAATTTACATTGATAACGTCTAACTCGTCTAATTCATATAATAATATTTTTATAATACATATACACTTCATTTTATAGGATCAGTTTGAGCTAGAAGGAGATTCCAACTTGGTAACGAAAACATTAAATACAAAATGTGGAAGATTATTGAGTTCCAACTCCTACAAGTTGCATCAGACTTATAAAAAGCTCAAACAATCTCATGGTGCTGACTATGCAAGAAGTCACCCGCAAATGAATGCCACACTTAAGCAGTGGACTGAACTCATTGATGGGAGATGGACCAATGAGGATTGGCTGGTAAATTATTTATGCGTATATTATTATTATCCAATGTTTACTATATTATGTTGTCAACTGATTAGATTAATATTTAGATAAAGCAAATGTATATTGTTTTATTCATGATCTAATAAATATCTTGAATGTTGTTTATTAGAAAAAATCAAGAAAGAACTCTGAAAATAGGAATAAAACTAAAGGCAAACATAGATGCGGGACAAAGGCACTTGCTGTTAGGGTTGATGAGGAGGTGCGTATTTTTTCATTTTCTTAAACCTTAGTATATTGCATGTTGTGATTAATTAAGTATATCTATCTAACACTTGAATGTTAATTAATCAGACAAATAATAATGATGGTCAAGTTCCTGAATTGGCAAAAATCTTCAAAGATGTTCATTTCAATCCAAATACAAATATGTGGATACACCCTGAGGATGAAGCAACATATGTATGTGTATCATTCCATCCCTATCATGTTTGTAAAACTATAACATATGTAGTATTAATATTGTGATTGTTTGTTTCTTTCTCTCTTTCAAATGATAGGAAAATATTCTCAAAGTGCAAGCGGATCATTGTCAAAATCCTAATGCAATTCCCCTTACACAAGAGGAGATATCAAACTTGGTGTTTAAGAAGAAATCCGGTATTGTAAAAGGACTTGGCATGAGACCTTCCTCTTCTCTAGTAACCACCACCTCCTCTAATTCATCGGTGGAGTATATCCAACGGTTAGAAAATGAGATAATTGAGCTCAAAGAGGCAAGAGCTAGAGATCAAGAGGAGCGATCTAAGGACCAAGAGGCATGAACTAAGCAAGATGAGGTCCAAAAGAATATTCTTAACTTTTTGAGGAGCAAGGGTTATGATGATGCTCTTACTTATGGGGGTGGTTCAACTTCAAGTTAAAATACTTTTTGGTTAGTACTTTATTTGCTTTCTACAACTTATACATTAGGAGTTGTGATTTTAATTTATTGGTGTGGTTACTCTTAATGCATTGTTAGAAATATTTCTTATAACATAGTTAATGTTTTTACTTTACGATTTTAACAAAGTATTGTTTTTATATTTGTGCAGATTTCTTATTGGTGGCTTTTAGGGGATTTACTTCTGGCATTACTTGAAGACATATGAGGACATCTTCCGTTAGTTCTAAAATAGGGTTTAGGTAGAGTTATTGTATGTATTGCAAACAATTATTGTAAACTAAAGTGTACGGACTAAAGTGACGAAATTATTCGTCACTAAATATGATTTAGTAAACTAAAGTGTTTTTAGTGACGAAATATTTTTGTCACTGAATAGTGTTTTTTGTGAGGAAAACATTTAGTGACGAAACTATTTCGTCACTAAATGTTTTTTTTTTTAAAAATCAAATCGGACTTTTAGTGACGAAATTTTTCGTCACCAGGACTTTTAGTGACGGGGCTACAGTGACGAATGAGTTTCGTCACTAAAAGTCCAATTTTGTCACTAAAGGTCCTTAGTGACGAAAAACTGGACTTTTAGTGACGAATTTTTTCGTCACTGAAAATACATTTTGTTGTAGTGTGTTATTGTTAGGGCAAAAAAGTAATCTTAGTGTTAGGTTCAAATTTGAACCAATAACAACTAACCACCTATGATTCGTTATGAAAATTTTGTGGACGTAACATCTCTCATACATAAAAAAAATAATATATGTATATATATATAAAGAGAAATGAAACTCATTCAGTTTAGTTTTTTATTTATTATTATTATTTATGGTAGAATATGCCATAGAATATTCCTAGAATATTCTATTGCATATTCCGCAGTGTATTTTAAGCTTGAACCCATATGGGTTTTTTTTTTTTTTTTTTTTTTTTTTTTTGGGAATATTGTAGAATATGCACTTTTGGACCTATAGTGGCGTTTGATAAATGCCACTATAGTACCCCTATTTTAATTTTTATTTTTATTTTTTGTGCGGGATTCTTTGTCCTACTGTTACAAGGGCCTATAGTGGCATTTGTCAAACGTCACTATAGGTCTTTTTTCTCCTTTAACTTTTATTAAAAAAATCGAACAAAAAAAAAAAGAAAAATCTGAAATACAAAGTAACTATAGTGGCGTTTGTATAGGTCCCAGTCTTACATGGGCCTATAGTGGCGTTTGTCAAACGCCACTATAGGGCCTACCTAACCGGGAAAAAAAATAATAATAAAAAATACCTATAGTGGCGTTTGATAAACGCCACTATTGGACCTTGTAAGACCAGGACCTATAGTGGCGTTTTAAAAACGCCATTATAGGTTGTTAGAAACGCTACTATAGACCCATTTTTTAAAACGTCACTATAGGACACTCCAAACGCAACTATAGATATGCCTATAGCAGCGTTTATAGAAAACGCCACTATAGATCCAGTTTTTTGTAGCGTACTTCCTCCTCATCTATGGACTGAGATAATTTCTGACTTATCGTTCCTGGGCAGGGTAAGTAGTTCATAATTTTTCAGGGATTCTCTACCAATTCCACCACCTTGATGGTGTCAACATCCTTTGGCTCTTCTAAAGCTGTTAATTAGGACAAAACTGCCCAGATAGGGATATTAATCTCTCCCACACAATCCTAAGTTCTTCTATGGTTTCACTTAGATTATAAGCTAAATGACCATGCAAATACAATCATATGTCAGATGTGGAAAAATATATAAACTTAATATAACGAAAACACAAGCTCAGTAGTAAAGGTTCCAACAAAGTTGACCATACAAGGCTTCAATGTGGGACATCCCACAATGTGAAAGGAGTTGAACGTTGGCTTTATAGTGAGCCTAGGTCGGCATACATCTATAACTTATAAGGCCTAGTACTCCACCCCTTCTCCTCATTAAAAAAAAGAAAAAAGTTCTGAGTTCATCATCTATATTTAGGCACCCAATACCACATAGCATGTCAATTACCTGCACAAATTCATTACAAAAATCAGGATGATGAATAGATACAAGCTAGTTTAAAAGATAAATACATTCATATATAACAAATCAAGTTTATAATACAATCCAACAGTCACAAAAAGGAACACGGCAACAACATATCTATATTCAAAATGAAAATATTTATCTCACTAAAACCTCAATCAGCTAACTAAATAAGACCTATTAATGGAGTCTCCAGTAGAAAATTTTCACAGAACAAGTAACATCCAGCCTGTGCTCAACTAGTCCACCACAAGCTTGATATTTATGATCACATTCCTAAAATCTAATTTGAGACCTAACTCGATCGATCGGCCATCCAACAATAGGTTACCCATAATTGCTTTAAGATCCAACCCGCTGAGCCGAGCATGGCCCTTTGCCCCACCCGACTCAACTTAGAGGCATGAAAAATCTATATTTAGGGCAAAGCATTGTAGTTGAACAAAGACTAGTGGAAGTTATTATTTCATTAGTCTTTTCTTTCTCTAAATGAATTTGCATTACGCATTCCTTTTTTGCATTTTGGATTCTTATAAGCATTTCGTTTTGATATGTTTAGGTACATTATAATTAGAAAAAAAAAATCATGAGATTGAAAAATATCCCCAAATATATGAATATTGACAATATTGGACGTATAAGACTATTAAGAGCAAAAGCATTAAGTCCATAAGCAAGCAATAAAACTATTTGAATTTGGAAGTTCTTATTGGGATTATAGATATAACTTTGAACTACGATTTTTTTTTTTTTATGAGATTGTGAAGAAATTTACTTGAAAAATGACATTATTTAATTTTCCAATGCTATAAGATTAATATAGTATTTTGTTTGTGATTTAAAGTCAAATTAATATATATTGCTAGGATAGATTATAGCATACCTAAAAAATAATATTATAAAATTTATACCAATAAAATGTACGGACTACAAGCTAGCTAGTAATTAATAATTATTTAAATGCGACTAAGACTTTGTTAAAATTAAGGTTTTGCGGACACCAGCGTAAATCAACTTCAAGAAAAAGACATTATTTATAGTTGACATGATAGCTCATTAATTTTAAATTTTCTTAAGTTGCAATTTCAGGTTGTTGCATGAATATACCGTGTTGTTCTTAATGTAAACGGTTACATTGTAGTTTGATTTTAATGTGAACGGTTACATTGTAGTTGTCTCTCAATGTTGCTACTGCCTAAGCTTCATCTTTTGAGGAGAAGATGATAGTGAGTAATATGGGACCTGTAGCGGCGTATATTTTATAAAGGCACTTATCAAAATCGCCATAATATGGGACTTGTAGTGGCGTTTTTAGAAAATACCAGTGTAAACAGGTTTTTTTGTAATGAGTAGTTGACTAAATTGGCTACCATTGTCATTGTTTAGCTGTCAAAATGCTCCATTTATGATTGGACTTTGGGTAGATTGTCTTGATTTTTCAGAAACTGGCATAACATTCTTGGCTCCTGGCTACCATCCCTGAAATGAGTTATGATGGCTTGCAAAATTTTTCAAGAACAAAAAATTTTATTACAATTCAAGAGGAAATCATTGCTTTGAAGAAAGGTAAGAGAAATTTATAACAGCTATTGGAAAATAATCAATGACAAACCAAGAGAGGACATTGGAAAAGAGTCAGAGAGGTAATTTTTTTCCACTATTAATTCTTCAAAGTTTGTTTTTGCAATTTAGTACAGTACTGTGCAGTGAGAGCTATTATATTGATAAAGCTGTAAAAGAAGAAAATGACTAAGGAAATGTCAGATGAGTCAAAGCTATAATGAACTTTCTTTTGTGGGAGTTGCAAAGAGTTATGTGTGAGTTTTTCCCAAGATCCATTCCAAACGTGAGGAAGGTGGCATTTTCTCTTAAGTTTGAGTCGAAAAGAAGAGAAAAAGATGAAATGTTATTTATATTCATAAAGAGATTATAGATAAGTTGTTGAAACTTGCAAGGTATAGTTGTAAAAATAGTAAATTAAAAAGAAGAATCATGTTATGAATATGATGTGTCTTCACAACTTATAGGTGTTAAGTTATAAGTAATGGAACATCACTTTCATGATCTACCAAAATATACGATTTTTGTTCATCAAAAAAACAAAAAACAAAAAAAACAAAAAAAAAAAAAAAAAAAAAATATATATATATATATACACGCGCACATACGATTTTTATTTTTTCGTCAATTACAACATGTTATTTGAACTATTAATTAAAACATTAGTGAAATTTTTTATGTCACTTGAATTTATTTATATATTTAATGTATTGATATTATTAGTTTGTAGCACCCTGAATTTTAATATATAAATTAGTTTTTTTTTTTTAGAAACAATATATAAATTAGTTAAGGTCGTGTGTTGTGTAGTTTTGATAATGAATTTATGAATGATTATTACATAATTTATTTTAAAAACAATAACTATATAAATAATTATTACATATCATCTAACGTACGTATTGGCAATCTCATAATAACATTAATTCTTAGTTTTTTTTTTTTTTGGTAGAAATAACTTTTGTAGTTGCTTGTGTGGACTTAAAACAAATTTTGTTGTGACATTTGTCGATACACGTATTTAGAAATTGTTGGGCAACTCTAAAACACTGGACATCAACATTCCAGTTTCACGTTTATTAAAAAAAAGAAAATTCCAGTTTCTCAATTTTGTGTGTGTAACGTAAGATTTATTTCAAATAAGAAAATGTTTAAAATACTATAATTTTACTACAAAAATTTTGCAAACTGATATGATAATTAATGTAATTAGTGCTACATGATCAACATGAATGATAAATAAAATTCCTATTTACATTTTTGTTGTAGATTTTGTTGGAGCATTTTAATATTTAATAATTAAAATGAATAAATGTTATAATATGAATGTAAAGATATGGGAGTGAATATGGAAGATGAGGAGTTAGTGAAAAATGTTTAATCCCACAATTTATTAAGTTTACTGACATTTACTTTGCCTATACATCTAATTCTTTTTTCTTTTTCTTTTTTTGGATCCATATGTGATTTACTAATCGCCAAATTTTGTAGAAGAAATTTCAAACATTTTCAGTGAAAAGAAAATAATAAAAGAGTCAACATAAAACATTCAATGTGATTTTCTCTTTAATTAGATTGTGATAGAAATGGTTCTAGCCAACAACATGAGGAGGAGAGATATACTTTGGTATATGGTAAGAGGTTATTACTTATGTGGGTGAGGTATAACCAACATGTATTAAGGATTAGATTATATAGAGGATTGAAACTGTTATTACCAAGGGCTATACAAACCTAGCATCGACACTACAAGTGAGTGATGACAGTTATTCTAAAATAATTATCGTCACTTCATTTTCATTTTGTTGGCTTCATAAAATAAGTGAAAAATACCATATTAATAGAGCTTCTTTAAAATTTTAAGATACCATACCTATAAATTAGAAATTTTTATTTATTTTACCATAAATAACAAATAAGAGTATCCTAATTCAAAATAAATAAATAGGGGAAATTACACTTTGCCTACCTGTAGTTTGCTTAAAAAACACTTTCCCTACCCGTGGTTTAAAAATTGGCACTTTACCCACCTGAGGCTAACTTTGTTTGTCTCTTGTTACCCACTTCTGTTATAAACATGGGTAAATTTGTATTTTGGTTACCTTTTTATGTTTCTCCTCTCAAAACATAAAAAATTAAAAAACAGTGGAAAAGAAGATCTAAAAGCTAGGTTTTGTAAAAATTAAAACCTAACTTTTACATCTTGTTTCAAGGGAAGAACATTGATTTGTATTTTCTTTCTTTTCATTGATTTTTTCTTCTTATTTTGGCTTTGGGCACCACCTTCCTCATTCTTCCGCCTCCGACGAAACGGGACCAGGACCAGGAGTAGTATCACCAACGCGTTCATAACCATGACCAAGCTCCTCCACATGTGCACCAAGAACGGCGTCGGCATGCGCCCCGCTCGCTTCTGATGTTAGCTTCGTCGTCATATGAGTATGAGTATCAATGGTGGTGATCACCATTCCCATTTGCGTTATTGTCTTCCTTGTTTTCAAAATTGACAAACACTTAGGTGGCTCCAATAATTTTATCTTTCTGACATGTAATTCTGGAGGTTTGGCTAGAACTACTAGAATTATTGAAGTTTCTCTAGGGATTACAATCGATGTACTCGTGTAATAGATCATTAAACTTATAGATTTTACCGAACAGACAAAAACAAATTTAAGAAGAAGAAGAAAAAAAAAAAAAAAAAACTTTCTTTGTTTCTGATGAGTAGCATATAAATGGTCGTCCATACTTGCAAACCGTCCATAATAATGACGAGTAAGAGTATGGACGAGCGTGAGTGCATTAATCCCAGACAGCATTCGATGATTGAGTCATAAATGAGTACGGAACCGTTACTACTGTCCAATAATGTGCATTTAAATAACTGTTACGAATGGTAAAAGCTAGGATTAAGTGGTCATCATTGAGCCATAACTCCTCCGGTTGTAGCATTATGTTACATAGAGCATTTACTCAATGGAGGCTATATAAAGCCAAGAAAGCCAGGTAAATAATTCATTAAAAAAACAGACAGAGAGAGACACGCACAAAATTGCTCTACAAATTATAGATTTCTAAAGAGTATAAGCTAACTTAAGCATCAGAGGGTCCTTGGCAGGCCCCAAACCAGTGCCATTATCTATTTGGTGTTTTCTCTTACATAGGATATCAGATCGTCCATCGAACTGACGAGGAACATACTGACGATGAGAAATTGTGCTTCATCAGTTTCTATTTGAACTAATAATGTTTGTGCTAAATTTAGTTGATCAACCAAAGTTAGAGCAGAGGCCGAAATTAAACTACAAGCAAAACACAAGCTGGGTTTCCAAATTAACAAAATATAATAATGGGTTGGTTTTTGCGATTTGCTTTGTGTGTTGTCTAATCTTTTGTGTCCGAAGTCTGAAATATTAATGAAGTGTTAGTCTGTGACCGTTAAGGATTGGATCTGCTCCAACATAATTTCAATTTTTAATACGTTAAAATAGAAGATCTAAAAGTAATACATGAAAAGAAGTAAAAGTTAGGTTTTAATTTTTACAAAACCTAACTTTTAGATCTTCTTTTTTCTTGATTTATTAGTTTTTTATGTTTTGAGAGGAGAGAGACATAAAAGGTAACAAAAATACAAATCTATCCAAGTTTTTAGCAAAGGTGGGTAATGGGAGACAAATAGAACTAATCTCAGGTGAATAAAGTGTCAATTTTAAAACCGTGGGTAGGCAAAATATTTTTTGGGCAAACCATAGGTGAGCAAAGTATAATTTCCTCTAAATAAAGTCATACATTAGTATACTATAAAACCGAAAATTTTTGACGTTTTGTTGACTTCATATTATTTTGACACGTCAGCTTTGAAAGCTCTACTCTTAATCTTTTATACGCTAAGCATCGACTCTTTTGTTTTTGTTTTGTTTAGTTTTTTTTTTTATATTCACTCGTATAAAAGAGAGACCCAACCGCTTAAATATACTTCTTAGACTTTAATTCCCAATTAAACTCAAATTAAGGTTGTTTAGATAGGTTTAAACTCAAATTAAGGTTGTTTAGATAGGTTAGAACTCTAAAAGATTCCAATAACACTTATGTGGCGTTTGGTACAGGGGAATCCACATTACTCCTGGCATTCAGATTCCTAGGAATCACATTCCTAGGAATGTAGCTATTCTTATGTTTGGTTTCATTGGGAATCTCTTAAGATTTTTAGGAATGTGAGATGATAATGTTTGGTTTATTCCCAGGAATCTTAAATGAATTATTTATTTTTCCCATTCTATCCTTAGATTTGAATGTGAACTACCAAGTCCTTTTAAAAAAAATCTTCCTCTAAATAAATAATGAAAAAAATATAAACTATTAATTAGTCCTTTAAAAAATATCTTCCTCTAAATAAATAATGAAAAACAAAATATAAACTATTAATTAGAACTTTGTTAAAAAATATATTAACAGAGCTGTCTATCCTGTTTATGTTGTTTTGGCAGGAAAAGATAAAGATAAGATAAAAGATATTGATGATTTGTTTTATATTTTATCTTAATTGCTTAAATTATAAGGAAAAATGGTTAAAATTGTCAATTTATAAAAAATACAAATTCCTTTAAGCTTGGGAATCTGGATACCCACCTGTTTTAAAGGGAATCACATTCCTACTGAGAGGGGTTTAAGGGGAGAATCCAGATTTCCCTGGCATCTGATTCCCTGGCGTAATTTACAACCAAACATGGGAATCTTTAAACATTCCTAAGAATCCTAAAACATTACCCCATACCAAACGCCACATTAAACTCCTAATCCAAATAGGTTTTAATCTCTTATCATTTTCCTTAATTGATAAGGAGACTAAAAGTTTAATATGAATAATCCACAAAATAACTCTCCACGTTATTTCTTCTTTTATTTATTTTCTTTGTAGTGACCATAATATAAAATAATATCACCTTCAAAATAAATCAAATAATTCACCAATTCCACTCTAGAAGCAATTAAATTAAATTTAAGTAAGGCAGGTGTTACATCACCCAATTTGAGTGTTGAGAGTGGTTTTGGTGCTTGTGGAAAGTATTGAAAGAAGCCATTAATTGGCAGATGCAATTTGAAACTAATTGCAAGATTCAGATAACTAGTGAAGGCATGATTTGGTGAAGTCCGTTGGGAGAACTCGGAGAGTTTAAGTACATTGGGTAGATTAGGCTTGGAGGGTCTTTTTGATATCCTTGTACTCCAACTTTATTCACTAGTGGATCATTTCGGCTTGGAGGTCCGTAGAGGGGTTTTTCACCAAATACTTCAGTTTCCTCTTCGATAACACGTCTCGGTTTTCTCTCATTGTTTGCATCTCTCTTCCCTTACTCTTTATGCTTTACATTTATTGTTTATTGTATATGCCCATGCATTAGAGAGTAGATCCAGTTTTATTGCGTTACACTTACTTTTATTCCGCACTTAGTTAAGTAGGGTAAAAGTAATTTAGCCGTAAGTTTGAAATTGGGGGTCTAAAAGCTATAGTGTTTTACACTATTGAGCTTTCAGATTTCAACTTCATAATATTAAGCAGTCTGATCAAGGGAACATGCCTCTGTGATAAAAAACAAAAAACTGAAGATTTTCGCCAATGCTCTAGTACATTAATGAAGACAGATTTCAATTTTTGAAGGAACATGGAAACTTCACCACTTCTAGAGAATATTCTTATAAGAAAGCCTTATTGTTAAGTTCTTCCCTGCCAAAATTTTACCTGAATGCAAGAATATTTTCTTCTAAGGGGCATTCCCTAGAATTAACTGATATCAAAATAAGAAATTACTGTATCACAAGGAACTAGATTTCAATAGAATTGCACTAAGGCCTCACATATCTTTATAAACATTTTTATATTCCTTAACTGCTATCTATTGTTATTTTATTTGTTACCATCTTCAACTTAATCATTTTTTGTCAGAAAAAAGAATTCCTAGACTGATAGCATACAAGATTCCATTTTTTATTATTTTAATAGATTTCAAACAAAGGCTGGATTATAACTTTATGCCTTTATGGTCAGTTAAGAAGCCCCAAGCATTCAAGACTACATCAAAGATGAAAGAAAATCCATGTTATGTAAGTGCAGAGCAAGGCTCTTATGGTGTCTCAACTTTTGAGATCCATATTAAGAAAATATTTGTCCAGGACAACAACTATTCACTCTATGGAACATAAAATTGGTCATAATCCATTACTTGTTGCTAATATGTTGAATCAACGACTTATGCTTATAATCGATCAACCTGATGACTTTGTTTACAAAATAATATGCATCCATATTTTTCCGGAATATACTAAAAGCAAAAGCTATGAATATATATATTTACCTTAAAACCTGTTATATAATAAGTCACCTATCTTACCTGGATTAATTTTTTTTCTCAATGGCGGTTGTGAATAAGAAATTCCAGACCTATATAGGCTTTATAAATATTATTATTTTCATTGGTAAAAGAGTTATCTAGAAACAAAATGCATCAAACTGAATCTCATAGGCAATCTGTTTCACTAGCAAAGCAACAATAGGGAGGAAAAGTGAAGTGATTACCCTTGCTACATTCTGATATGAACAAAAAAATTGATGGTCCACTTAGGTTGTGGTAGAACTTCTGAAGTAGAAGATGAAACTGACATTCATAGCATCTTGAGTGCAAATTGAGGATTTGTATTTTGATTAACTAAATCTGCCAATGGAAAGAAAACAAGATAAGGATTCTTAATCTGACTTTTAGAAAAGCTATTACAAGATAAGGATAGATATAATAAACACTCAATTTTTGCTAGTAGATGCATAAGTAGTACCAGCCTGTTTCGAAGAAACACCAACTCTATCTGGTTTAGAATTTTGACTACCCCTCATATCTGCATACAGAATCAAATAATTGAGAACCTTAACTGAATTTAAACAAAAGAAAACAAGAGAAAGTTGGGTATTTGATTAATGCAAAAGGATTGAATATTGAAGGAGGTGTGTGAACCTTTGGAGTGTATGATCCTTCAAAAATCTTCCAATCTCAAGGATAATTGAGCAGTGTTGGAGCAGTCCCCACCTATTTCCACCTAGCAGCATGCTGACAAGTGAGGAGAAGGAAATACTAGAAAGTTTAATGCTATGTTTTATGCCAATTTACAGAAAAAAATACCTGATTATTAGTTTGAATTCACTTGGATTTTGGTCTCTCCAATTCCAAAGAATACATCATTCAAAATTTAATATTGATCAAAGCTACACTGAATTATATACAACTGATCAAAGCTACACTGAATTACATCACATGTTACAATTACAATAACTAATCTCCAAACAACCCATAACAAACTCACTTAATTGCTCTAAAGGCTTTCGGTTACACCAGAACTAACCCCCACATGCTGATCTAATTGAGTTAGCCTTTACTGTACTCCTAAGACTGCTGCTGCACAAGGCACTTTGTGTTTGCATTGCATGAGATGTTGCACATGCTGTTAGTACTGTCATTGTAGGGCTGCTGAGCTTGCATTATTGGGCTCTTAGATGCCTCATTCTTAACACTTCAAGCTTCCTGATTGCTGTCACAACCTTATGAGCACCAAATGAGTATCCGTCGTATCACCAAAATTGTCAAAAAGTTCTTTAAGTGGAATGAAAACTCTGTTATCCCCTCCTAAGATTCAATTCTATCGGAGTTGAATGATGAGCACCAAATGGTTCTTATGAATTTTGCCTCTAGGAAATTCAATGTGGGATTGACACCAAAGTATTCTCCAACCAGAGTTTGTTGCGTTGAGGGCGAATTGCCTATGATGTAGACTACAATGCATGTGTTTTTTTGAAGAAAACATGCATAAATTTGAGGCCTCCCAATCTGCCATATATGTAACATCAATGTCAAAAGGATGATAATACATACTTGCAGTGCAATGATGATTAGAATTATAATGAGAGCAAACTGAGATGAGAGGGGGAAGGGGATCCAGATTTTGTTTGGTTAGGAATTAAAATAGAGTTCAGAAATTTAAATTCTTCATAAATGAGTATGGCCAGATGGAGTTTGTCAAGAAGTGGGATGGTGAAAGTTTAGGGGAAACACAACACTGATTAGTGGGTGTGACACAAATCGGTGCAACACAATTATCACAATTTTATGTATTACAAGAACTGTATTTACAATATCAACTTGTAATTCCTCTTCTTCAGAATAAGCCTTTTAAATTCTTTCCCAACAATGTTATCCGAAATTGCAGTACATACCAGATATCACAAAATATACTCTTGGTTTCTGTTAATATCATCATATGACTTGAAGAAAAGAAAAACTAAAAGCATTTCAAGCATCTCAATTGGAAATTAATCCAAATCCAAGCAAAAGAATTTCCTAATACCAGTAGTAACCAAGTAATCATGAAACGCCATGAGGAAAAACACAATCATACAACAATCATTAATTAATAGTGGATGCGTGCCTTAACAATGGATTTGAAATTTGTCATTTGAAAATGATGAGAATACAAAGGCAAGTTCCTCAATCATAATCTGTTCATTCCCAGCACACCTTGCATGCTGTTCCTAGTCCTCCATTCCTTTTAGCTGATGCACACTTATGGTAGCTACGCAAAATTCTTCCAAATCTAATTTTCTGTATTGAATAGAACTAATATGCAACATAAACAAGTAGAGTAGACAATCAGCTGCCATTCTTATAATAATATATTTTTGGGAAGTAATTTTTTTTTAAAAAAATAAGGCAATCAGCTGCAACAAACAGAAATAGGATTTTTGACAGCATTACCATGTTGGCATAACCCTAGACCATGAATCCTTCATTGAATCAGTGGAGTTCCTAATCACACCCTGCTAGATCCACCAAATTTTATAACAGCTCAAGAGTAAAAGAATACGAGAAGAGAAGATTAGAAAAACATCTGACCATCTTAAAGTTTGACATAGTGATGAATCCACTTATGAAAAGCCTTAATGGTGTGAATTGATGCGGCAGATAAGCTAATGAAGCTACAAATAATGTTTTTATAAGAGCCTGTCACAATGAAAAAGCTTCAAATATTAGCTCCTCATCACCAATGTTCACATCAAGGATATTATATAAACAATATTGACTTTATTAATGGCTCCAGGGATAAGTATATGATTTAGTTACAAATTCCAGGTGATTTCTACTCAATTTTACTCCTTTTAGCTAGAAGTGCTCAATAATTTATTTTTTCATTATGTGTCTTTTTGGGTTTTATTATTATTTGAAAAATAGAGAGGTTCTTGGCTAAGAAGGGTGTTCTTTTCTGGTGGAGATTTGGGCTTGAACACTTTGTGCAGAGGTTGTTCTAGCCATACGACACTTGTTGGGCTGTTGTATCCTGGGGGAGACAAGTCAGAGACGGTCTGCATCGGTTACAGGGTTTAGCCAACCAAGGGCTTGAATCTCCTTAAAGAGAGCGAGTGCCGTGCCTCAGTCCAAAAAAAAGTGTTGTCTAATTTTTCTCTTCAAATTAATAATATTCAGTGTATTATTCAGTTTCTCTTAGTGTTATTTCCATTATTATTGTATTTGCACCAACAGATTTTTTAATGTCTCTGATCTGCAAATAATATCTCCCTTCTTTTAACCCATGCATTTACAAACTAATAGTCGTAGGAAAGTAAATCTGATTGTGGACTTTGATCGCAGTCCCACACTCCTACTGCTATAGAACTTGATCGGTATTACAGTTTACGTGGCTTACCTAGGACAACTAGAATCTGTACGTGTGATAGAAAGTTAAAAAGTAGTTGCAACTAAAAACAATATGAGATATGCATGCATATAATTAATAATTAATGTAGTCTCCTTAGAACTTCTTGTCTTCTTGCTATACCATAACCAAACTATATAGTTACGTTTACCTGCAATCACATTTCAACTAGTACTATTTCTTTCCTTCTGTGATTCAGAATTGGACATGCAAGTTGTAAAAGTATCAACATTACACGTGTAGGCAGACAAGCCCCAAGAAAACTTCAAGTGTTTACGTCCCCAGTTACTGAAGTCCATGCAAACATTTTCCTTTCAATTCTTCGAACCAGAAAAATAGAATAGTCTTTAAGCAAGAAAGTGAAAGCATATCAACACTCATTAATGCACCCAAAACTAAAACCTCATATCAATATTGTAGTGGGGCGAATATTGAGCCTTATTATAATAAGGTAAGTACTGGGCCCAACTTAAGTATCGGCCCAAACGATGGAAATAAATTCAGTATTGGCTAGCCCATTTTTTAAACGAACGCAAAACCTCGAATCCTTGGTTAGGCCCGATACACTTCCAGGTCGCATGTCGAGCCGGTCATGTCCGAGGCGTGTCCGAGCTATACCGAGGTAAATCCTAGAGAGGCTAAAATTCTCCGAGGTAGCTTTCTAAAAGTTCCTAATGATTCCACAACAAACTTGCATCAATATAGGTAACCTGCCTGGCACCACCGCATTTAATACAGAAGGACAAGCCTGAACAGTAAGAAAAGCCCCAGAAGTCTCCATTCATGATGAAAAACCTACAAAAGAAGAGCCCAATAAGACTAGAACTTATCCAAGTGGACGCTTGAACAATAAGGAAGACCCCAGAAATCTCCATTCATGATGAAAAACCTACAAAAGAAGAGCCCGATAAAATTAGAAGTTATCCAAGTGGACGCCTGAACAGTAAGGAAGACTTCAGAAGTCTCATTTCAAGATGAAAAATCAAGAAAGAAGAGTCCTATAAGGCCAGAAGTTATCCAGGTGGACGCCTCAACAAAGACCCCAAAAGTCTCCATTCATGATGAAAAACCTACAAAAGAAGAGCCTGATAAGATCATAAATTATTTAAGTGGACGCTTGAACAGTAAAGAAGACCTCAGAAGTCTCCTTTCATGATGAAAAATCAAGAAAGAAGATCTCAATAAGGCCAAAAGCTAGTTATCCAAGTGAACTAGGACAAAATACGAAGATGACTCATATAAAAAGAAGAGAAGAAAGAGAAGAAATAGACACAGAATATAGGAAGAGAGAAAACAGTAAGAAAACACTCAAGAGAGATTCATGTGACATATCACACTTGAATTAATAAAAAGATTCCGGTAGTTTACGTATTCTTGTCCAAATTTCCCATTGTGGATCAATATCAACCCATAATATAAATCAATTGTAACATGTGTTTTGCTTAGTATCTTAAACCATAGAATTAAGGGACACATCACTACAAATATCAAACCCAAATTAGCAAACACTTATTAGAACCCTATCTCATACGTACGTCATTCATGTTGCTTCCGAGTTCGCAAATTTTACTAAATTTTGGATTTTGAAATCTTTTAAGCAGTTCATTCTGATATGTCTAGGTATAATATATATAATTAGAAAAAAATCATGAGATTGAAAAACATCCTCTAGTGCATGCATGAACATTGGCAACATTAGACGTATAAGACTTTTAAGAGCTAAAACATGAAGTCCATAAGCAAGTAATAAAACTATTTGAATTTTGAAGTTTGTCTTGGGATTATAGATATAACTTTGAACTATGAACCTAATTTTTTATGAGGTTGCAAAGAAATTTACTTGAAAAAAGGAACTTATTTTTCCAATGCTATAAGATTAATTATTTTGTTTGTGATTTAAAGTCAAATTAATATATATTGCTAGTATAAATTATTATAATATACTTTGATGATGGCTAGAAAGTAAATACAAAAATAATATTATAAAATTTATAATAAAAAATGTATGGATTATAAGCTAGTAATTAACAATTATTTAAATGCGACTAAGACTCTATTAAAATTAAGATTTTGTTGACATTGTGCCCAAAGACATTATTTATAGTTGCAATGATAACTCATTAGTTTTAATTTTTTTCTTCTTAAGTTGCAATTTCAGGGTTGTTGTATGAAATCTCTGTTGTTCTTCCCATTATAGTCTTATTGAAATTTTAATGCAAATGATTAAAGTTTGGTTGTCTCTCAACGTTGCTACTGCTTGAGCTTTGTGTTCTATGGAGAACATAGTTTTTAGTCACAGACTGTTTAAAGAATCGAAAAATAGAGAAGTTATTGAGGTCAGACCAAGGTCGAACTAAGATGACATCATAATTAATTTAATAATCAGTAATTAATATAAAAATAAATAAATTACATGTACTGATGTACAACATTGATTGGTGATAATATGATAGTTCTAATAATTTATTACAAAGATTAGACAAATATTCTTGCAAATTTGTCTAATATTAATTAATATAATTATACAAAAGTAATGCTACAAAGCAGTTTAAGTCGAGCTTATCAACAACAAAAGGCCCATCATGAGGTGTAATTTTAAAAAGAAAAGCACAAATTTTCAATAATAGATCAAACCCTCTTTAGCCATTCAAGTTTACTCTCTCGTTCACTTCGGCTATCTTTATCTCTCTCTAACATCTCAGCTTCTCTTTACCCAAACAATCACCAATTTCCAAATCTGAAATATGTTAGAATAATGTGGCACAACATATTATTTTATGATGCCTCTATTATCAACATATAAATACTCAGTCTCTTGTGAAATTATGCAATATTTTTATGATGTAAGATATTGATATATATATATATATATATATATATTGAAATAGGTCTACTTGATTTAGTAGACTAAGATTATGAACGCATTTATTGTAGTCATTATCTTGATCATATCCATCATGATGTAGCCTATTCTGATAGGTACATTGTTGGACCACAATGAAAATGAGGTGCAAGTTAAAATTGCTCGGATTATGGAAGACAATAAAGGCTAGTCTTTCGATGGTTAGTGCATGATAATCTCGGCAGTCCTTCCATAATGAGATTCATGCACGTTGAGTATTGACTTTAATAAATCTATTGTGTCATTACCAGTAACTTGAACTCTTATTAGAGCATCCACAGCAGTGGTGCTATTTTTTTAGCTATTTAGCACCACAAAAATCCACTTTATTTATTTTACCTACTCACTTTACAAAACATCCAGCATCAGTGGATCTATTTTAGCTTTCAATACAATAAAATAATATAAACATCTAGGGTTGGTAAAATTTAACACAACCCGCGAACCCGACACGATACGACACGAAATTAGTAGGTTATGCGTTGAGGCTTAATGGATTCATGTCATATTCGAGTTGACACGATTGACCTGTTTAATAAACGGGTTGGGTTAGTGTTCATCATATAGAACTCGTTTGACCTGTCTGACCCGTTTAATTAAATGACATTTTACCAATATACCCTTCAAACCCTAAGTATATAAACTTATTAGTTGTTGTGGTTTATTTTCTTTGACATATTATGATTGATTATTTGTGATATTGAAATATGCTTTAATTTTGAATGATTATTTGTGATGCAATTACTCGTTAGTTCTGAATTTTATATTAAAAATATTTAATTGTTTGGTTTTTCATAATTCATATTAATTTGGTTAATAGTTAATACTAAAATTTTCTTTTCTTTTCATTTTGATAAAATTCAATAAACAGGTCGACATGACTGACCCGTTTAATAAATGGGTTGTGTTAGGGTTGAGGAATCTTGACCCGTTTAATAAACATGTCGAGTTAGGGTTGACTCATAAAGTCGAATACTCATGAGTCAACATGACACAAACTTGACACGCGAACACGAATTGTCACCCCTATAAACATTACAATAAAATAATAGATCTACTACATTATTTTATTAATTTCTTTTTTTCTCTCTATCTCTACGCCGTGCCTCTCTCCATTCTCCACTCTTCACTCTCACTTCTCACTTCTCTCTCACTTCTCTCCCTTCTTTTCCCAGCAAGTCTTGTCGCCACTCTCTCCTTCCCACCCATCACCATCTCAAAACCTTCCTCGCCGGTGCTGGAGATGAACTCGTTGAAGCTCTCGAGAATCCTGTTGTGGATGAGGGCCTCTTGGGCTGCTGAGAACGCCAACATTTTCCGATCGAGGTCACGGGTTTGTGATTTGTGATGTGGGTTTGTGTTTTGTGGTGGTGTAGACACCCAATTTTACAACTTGCATTTAACCAACCGGTAGATCTTCAAATTTGTGATACAAAACAAATCTTGATGCTCTAACGATCATAATGGTATGTCATGGGTTTTGATCGGACCATCTGATCAAAAGTTATCATACAAACAATTTTCAACGATCATGGCTCACCTACACGATGGGCCTGATCACATCCTATCTTAAACACTTAATTTTGATTGGTTCCCACAAGAATTAATTTAAAATTAATTAAGTGTGATTTTTGATTGGATTTCATTTTTATTTCATTTTTTTTAAGAAGAAAAAAAAAATGTTTTCCTTTAGGGCATCTTATCTGCTCTTTTGAAAAATTTTGGAGATAGGAAAAATTCAAAAAATGCTCAAGAACGTTATTATCTTCAGCAGCAACTTGAATCGCATTTTTGGCCTGAAAAAAGTTGAAATTTGGATTTCTCTATTTCTATAAAAGTTGTAGAGAATTGAATTTCCTTTCAAAAAAACATCAATCCCGAATCAATTGGAATTTTGAGCAGCAAGTTATGGCCAAAATACGAAACAGGTGCAGAAGATAACACAAATTCAGCATTATCTTCAATTTTCTCTCAAAATTTCAAATGGGAATCAACATCAAATCTGTTCAAGCCTATCTAATAGACTTATCCTTTCCCTTTGCTTCAGAAGAAAGATTTTTGAAAAATAAATTGGATAAAGAAACAGAGACATTCTGGGAAAAAATTCAAAAATGCTTAAAGGACGTTACTATTTTCAGCAGCAATTTGGAACACATTTTTGGCATGGATAACGTTGAAATTTGGCTTTCTCTATTTCTGAAAAAGTTGTAGATAATTGAATTTCCTTCCAAAAAACACCCATCTTGAATCAATTGGAATTTTTAGCGGAAAATTAAAGCCAAAATACGAAGCAGGTGCAGCATCATTTCGAAATTTGAATGGGGATCAACACCAAATCCGTTCCAGCTCATTTAAACAGGTTATCTCCTCCCTTAGCTTCAGAAGAAAACTAATAACTTAGCTTTAAAGTTAAGCCATCCCTTCCCCTATAAATAGAGAAGACCTCTTCCATTTTCTAAACCCAGAATTCCCTCTGGAGAGCTAGTGAGAAAGCAGAAAAGAAAAGCTGTTGTGCAACCATTGTTCCTACTTTGGTTGTAGTTTAGTACTTCCTTACTTTCTCCCTAGCCCTTTAAGTGATCACTTCCCCTTTTTAATTTATGCTGGTAAGTAGTTAATTGTGTTCTTTAATTTTTTATACATGCTAGAATAAATTCTTACAAATTATTATTCACTTTTTTTTATGCTATGCTTGGATGAACATGCCTATATGTCTTATTGATTTTCTCTTACATGCTTAGATGAACATTTCTAGGTAATACACAATTTTCTCTTGAATGCTTAGATGAACACTTCTAGGCTAATACACAAATTTCTCTTGAATGCTTAGATGAACACTTCTAGGCTAAAACACAACTTTCTCTTCAATACTTAGATAAACATGTCTAGGTAGTTGTTTTACTTTTTTTAAATGCTTGAACAAACATGATTTTGATTTTCATTAGATAAACATGTCTAGGGATTTTCCTTTACTTCTTTTCATAATTGTTTGGATGATCAAATATGCTCAAATGTTTTATTTTTATTTGTTTCTCTTTGCAATTATGTTGATGACAAATAACATGACAACTTTTTTGTTTTCCTTCACATGCTTAGATGAACATGTCTAGGCTAGGAATTTTTTGTTTACATTGATTTCTTGGATGAACATGCCATTACCTTAATGCTTTCTTTACATTAAAATTGTTATCTAACAAGTTTCACTTTTTGTTTCTCTTTATGTCAAATTCCCCTAACACATATTTGTTTACAATTCCTGCAAATTACATGTTTATATGACATATTCTTTGTATTTGTTTGACATGACACGACATTGGCCACCTTAACCTAGGAGACCAGTTTTACCGGGCGATATGGGTGCTTAATCCCTTCCCATCTCGTAAATTAGCCTCCGAACCAAGATCAAGGATTCTAGACTATGCTCTTGTATATACAATTTTACTTTTTTAGAATGTAACTAGGAAATAAAGCAATGTAATTTACTTTTCTTAGATTGTATCTAGGACAAAAAAGCATTGTAAATTTTTGTTACAAAATTTGATGTAACTTGTCATATACATTAATACAACAAAAGTATTTTTTATTGAAAGTTTTCTTATTTTTCATTTTAAATTAAATAAGTGGCGACTCCATGTAAAATCCTCGATCTAGGGGGGAGTACATTTTACAGGTGGTTGTGGATTGTTTTTGTTTATAGCGGAGGTGATGTGGTGTGGATTACTCACCAGATCATTGGATTAATTCGGTGGCGTGGGGCAAGGGAGTTGGGCTGCTGAGGAGTGGAGTGGGTTAATGCGATGAGTGTGGTCGACGGTGGAGCGTGGGTCAGCGATGTGCAGATCGGCGTGGAGGAAGAGAGAAGCAAATGGAGAGAGAGAGTGAGGAGAGAGACACGGAGAAAAAATAGTGAAATAATCAAAAGCAGTGTGAACACACAGTTTTCTAAAAAAATTATCTTTTAGCTACAGTGCACAGCCAAAAATAGCTGTGCATTATAGCTGTAGAGCCAAAAAATATAGATTTAGCTCCATTATTGTAGGGCATATTTTGGTGTTTGGTGGTACTAAAAATAACAATATAGCTATTTAGCACTACTGTTGTGGATGCTCTTAAATGTGTTGTCATTATAGTGATTCTAGATATGAACAATAAATGAATCCATGCGTTAATATGGATGTAGACGACTAAATTTCTCGGTTCGAAATAAATCAAACAAGTAAAATAGTTTCACAAATGCGAATTTGTATTGATGATTGTGTGGTACAATTCTCTGTAATTACAAAAGAGTGATCCTCTGATTCAATCTCCTTAAAAGACTTGTTGATTGGATTTGTAGTAATGTGATTTTGACTCGAACACAAAATATCCTTCAATTTGGCTGAGGAATGTATCGAAGACCTTTGAAATGGAATTACAATGAATCTTTGGCTATGAGCTTGTTAGAAATCCTTTGTTCTTCACGTTCTTCGTGTTCTTTGTATATTCTTCGTCTTCAAAGGTTTGTGGTGGAAATTCTTCGGGGTTTTAAAAGCTTGGATCCGTAGAGCTTCACTGATTTGTGATTTGTTGATGTTTTCGGACGCTTTTGGCTTGATTCCCGCAAACTTTTGGATCTAGGCAGATAGTTTGGATGATTCTGCTTTGAATGTTCTTCGTATTTGAAGGTTTGTGGTGGAAGTTCTTCGGGGCTTTGGAGGCTTGAATCCGTTGAGCTTCACCAATTTATGGTTGTTGGAGTTTCTGGAGGCTTTTGAGCTTGATTCCAGTGAACTTTAGGATCTAGGCAGATAGTTTGGATGATTCTGCTTCGAGTGTTCTTCGATTTTGAGGTTGAAGTTCTTGAAGGCTTTGAGGCTTGATTCCTGCAGAGCTTCTGTACTTCTGAATCTTCTCTGATGCTGCTTGTGCTTCAGATGGCTTGGTGTGTCCTCCTCCAGATCTCTTCAAATGCATTAGGAAGGCTTCTATTTATAGGAGTTTGTGGGTGAGTGAGCGACACGTGGCGGAGTTTGATTGGTGACACATGTCACAGCCTGATTGGTCTGCCTATGTCATCGCTTACACGCGCTGGACTGCTTAAGTCATCGCTTACACGTGCGAGGCTGCATGTGTCATCGCTTACACGTGCGCTGATGCGTGATTGGTTTTTGCATGACACTTTGCAAATTTCCGTTGGCTTCTGAGTAGTGATAGCAAAACCTAGTAGCAATATGTGGCACTTTGTAATTGGCTGTATTTTGTGGACTTGATAGTGTGACGTGTCAGCTTGTGATAGGTCGGGAATTTTCCCTCTCTACAAATGCCCCCTCGAGACTCGTTCACGCACACAGTTTTGGAGTGTGGTGTGGGGATGAGTTTCGAAAACGGATTTTTACATTTGACTCTTCAGGTGAAGTAGTTGAAGGTGGTGGAGCTTTCAGCAGGATGAGATAATTTTCAAGGAGTAAACCCACCCATATGAAAGGTTCTGATGAGACCGAAAAGGGGTCTGCGAGTATTTGAATGTACTTGCATGACTGAGCCTTCTCAGTAAAGATTAAGTTGAAGTAATTTCAGAAGAGTGTTTTGGTACTTTAGAGTGGGTTGGTGAGGCTGAAAGTTATTTGCAAGAAGTTGGATGTACCTGCAAGATTGAATCATTTCAGCAGAGGTTAAGCTGAGGTAATTTCAGAAGAGTATTTTGGATCGTTGGCGGCAATCACAGGGTGTAGAAGATGGGGAAGATGAGAGGATGGTGGCTGGGTACAGCATGCAGAGTCATGGGGTTAGCCTTACATTTTTAAGAAGTCCAAGCGAAGTAATTTCTGAAAAATATACTTTGGATTACGGCGAGGACATGTGCGAAAGTGGTTGAATGCGCATGCGTCATTGTTTCACTCAGGTTAAGTTGAGGTAATTTCAGAAGAGTATTTTGGGGATGCTAGTGGTGGTGGTGAAGAAGATGGCGATGGTGATGAAATGAATGGGTGAAACATATGTCACCATGGTGCTGGCCCTGTATGTTGGGGACCCTCTGGTGTAGATGTTTCTGGGAAGTACACCTTGGGATCCGGGACTGACTGCATGCTGAATGAGGTCCGGCGGCAAGTCGTAGAATGTGCCTGTGTGATGGGACCATGCCGACAGACGTTAAGTTGAAGTAATTTCAGAAGTATATTTTCTGAAATTCTTCAAGCCGATTTTAAGTTGGAGTAATTCCAGAAAGTGTGTTTTGAGGTACCAGCAACGATGACCTTTGGGTCGAACACTGGTGGGAACATGGAATGAAGCTTTAGAGACCATTTACCGACACCGAAGGCTGATTTCTGATGAGCTGGTCCCTTGGAGGTTATGGTAAGTGTTGGATGAAAGACAATTTGTAGGATACCCCAACACTTTTTACCATCTTCACTTACTGCCACTTGTTGGAAAAGCACAGAAAAATGAAAGATGGAGCTAACTTGTGATTCTGGTCTTAAAAACCAGCCAAGTTGCTGTTTGTTCCGAACCGTTGCTTCTGTTGGAAGACCAAGCAATTGGAGAGAGACTACAGGAGCCCTGAGGTTAGGAACAGGTGTCTCTGCTGGACTTGGATTTCCTGGCCAACCAAATCCACGGAAGCATGGAAGGACGATACAGACCATGTTATGAGTAATTTTATGGACAAAGGTGGTCGTTAAGTGGAGAAACAAAATTTGTTTGGATCTCAAAACTACAATGATGCTGTGAGGAGGGTTTCTACTGAACCACGAGAGGGTTGATTTCAAACTGATTATGAAGCAATTTTGGTTGCTAAGTGTTGAAAATGATGAAGCCATCGTGAGAAATGGCTGTGAGAAAGAGGACTTGAAAATTTGAAAGAAGCAAATCTTCATTTCATGATTCAGTGTGTTTTTCTTCTTGATGAGTTTTTGATGAATCCGGCCCTTCTATTTATAGCGGAGAGATGAAGAACGGTAGATGGGTAGTTGAGAATGGCGGTTGAGAATTTTTGGTGAGAATGGTAGATTCTCGACTGGTAGGCACCGAACGGTAGGTGGGAATGTTTGGCACCGAAAGAGGAATGGTAGGGAGAAGACCGGTAGGCACCGAACGGGAATGGTAGGTTGAACTGGTGACCCAATGTAATTTCAAGTTCAAGATACACTTATAAGAGTTCATTTGTACTTTAAAAGGGAAGTCTTGATGAAGTCTAGAGAATAACCCTGAAGGAACTCAGACCAAGTGGATGAATCTCAAATTTTGATCTTGGGAGCTTAAGTTTTGGACCCTGCTAGTACTTCGGAGAAGTGTGTCACATAGGTGGTTTCCAAGTCGCGAAAACCTGAGCAAGACGAGTCTAGCTTGAAAATCTTGACTTTAGGTCGACTTCAGCACAAAAGTTAACTACATTGGAATTGAGTCATTTGTGTAATTTTCGAGTCTCAAATGACAGAACGGACTCCAAAATTAGAATGTACGCGAAAAATTGAGCAAGATAGGACCTTCTTAAAAATTTTGACTTCTGGTCAACATTTATGCAAAAGTCAACTTTCTAGAAATTGGACGTTCGCACAATTTCCGAGCTTCGAATGAAGAAACGGATCCCAAAATCGGGATGTACTCGAAAAATTGAGTGGGACAGGCCCTTCTTGAAAATGTTGACTTTTTGGTCAAAGTCAAAGGTTCACTTGGTCAAAGCATTTTCTTTCTCACATTTGTTTTTTTTTTTTTTTTTTTTTTTTTTTTTTGTTGCAGGCGGTTCGGATCCGGGTCAGATTTTCAGGTCGGTCCGGGTCAAACCGGGTCGGTTGGACAAACGGGTCAACCGCAGTGGATGATGACGTCATCCATGACGTCATGGCGCGCGCGTGGGGCGCGTAGCGCGTGGACTGAGACCCCGGCGCGTGCGGGCGCGTGAGACTTATAGGTTGCGCGTGGGAGCGCGTGTTCGCTGAGGCAGCGATTTCCCGAGCTTCTAGAGGCGCGTGGATGGGCTTCTGGACCTGAAAATTTCAGGTTTTGTAGTTCTAAAGCCGTAAAAGACCCCTGTAGTGTCAGTTTTGTGAAATTGTGAACAGATCTACACAGGTTTGAAGGACTAGGCCGCGGGTCGTCGCAAGTTTATGGCGGCGCGTGGTTGCGCATGGTGGCTCCGTTGTTGATGATCTTTCTGGGTTTTGTAGATCGAAGTCCTTAGAAGATTTTGGTGGGGTCGGTTTTGTGAAATGATGTCTGGATTTTCACAAATTTGAATGAGAAAGCCGCGGGTCTTTGTTGGACTGGCCTTTTGGTCTAACTTTGTGGTGGCCGCCCTGACATGGTGCCAGGATTCAGACTTGTGAGGTAGGTAATGAGCCATCATCTTCTGTCTCCATAGCTGAATATCTTCTTTCATTTCAAAAATCAGTGCAGTTTTCTTTGACTTTGAGTGCTGTGAATGTGCAAAATCTGACTTTAAACTTCAATTGTTTTCACATTTTTGAAACGTGAATATAGTTTTTTCCATTGGCCGGTTGGTGGAACCATTTAATGGTTTGCTGAGTTTCTTCACTTTTCTTATCTGTAATCTCAAAAGTTTTCTATATAAAGGCATGTTATTGCCTTCATCACTGAGCCACATGCTCAACCTTCAGTTTTCTTCTCCTGCTTTCAAGAATTTTTTCATTTTTTTTTTTTTTTTCATGCTTTTCTTTTCTTTGTACTTGTTGGCTAGAGATAAAAATTGAAGCTCTCTCTCTTTTGATTTTTTTTTTTTTTTTTTTTTTTTTTGTTTAGTAGTGCAATGAGATTTTCTTCTGACAAGTTCTTTGTTGTTTGTTTTTGTTATGCAGCATAGTTTCTTTGATCTTTGGGTTTTGATATCAAACTTTACACTGGTGTTCATGACGTATTGATGCTATCCCTGACACCTGTCTTTGAAGCTATACTGGCTTTTGTCTTGGCAATTAAGCCGCATCAACATTTGCCTTTGCAACATGGCCACATCAACTGTTTTTACCATGAAGTCGTGCTGGCTCTTGTGTTAGCAATGAAACAATACTAGCACCGGTCTTTGTAACGAAACTATACTAGCACTTGTTTTTGCATGAACGTGTTCCACACTTGTCTTTGCAACGTAGCCACACCAATTGTTCTTATCATGAAGCCGCACAAAGTTTGCATTTGCATTGAGGCTGCATCCATATCTTTTCTTTGCGTCAAAGTCGCGTCACCACTTATCTTTGTCTACTGAAGCAATATTTGCACTTGTCTTTTTTTTAAAGAAGCCTTTTCAACATGAAGCCATGTCAACACTTCATTTACATTGAAGTCGCACCAACATTGGCCTTTATAATGGAGCTGCATCAACACCAATTTTCAGAGGCAATAAAGTTCAAACATCGAGGGTACATAGCACTGTAGCCAGCCATCAAGATTTCAAAGATGCCAACGAGACTTCGAAGATGCAAGGGGTTCTCATTAGGACTTTGAAGATGCAAGGAGATGCCAACAAAACCTTGAAGTTTCAAGAAGCTCCCATCAAGACTTTGAAGATGCGAGAAGAATGCTGCCGAGACTTTGACATTGCACGAACGTGCCATTAAAGGAGAGATGATGCAACACCAATTTCAGATGCTGGAGGAAGGTGACGTTGTCCAGATTTTAGCACCACTAAAAAAAGGAGATGAAGTGGTTCAAATTTCAAAGTTGTGAATTGACACAACCTAGAAGATGGACAATGTAGCCTAGACTTGAAAAGTACAAGAAGATGCCCCCAGGAGATAAGTGATGCAAAGCATACTTCAGAGATGTGGGAGGATGTCCACAGAAGATAAGCAATGCCATGTAGACTTCATTCACCAATTCTTTGCAGCTGTCATTTTCTACCACAATGATCTTTGAGTATCATGTAGTGAGCAATTAACTAATCTTAAGCGACGCCTTGCCAATCAAAGGGTTCTTGAAAGCACGTTGATGGCCTATGGAGAACTCTTCAAGTTAGACTGGCAATCCTTCTTCTTTTCATGTGACTGAACTTAGTGAAAAATACTAAGCTGCCTACGTACCCCGGAGAGGGATCAAGTCATTACGTAGTTCAAAATTTTTTTTTTGTTTTTGTTTTTGATGTTTTTTTTTTTTTTTTTTTTTATGATCTTTTTTTTGATAATTTCTTTTTGGATGATTTTTTTTTTTTTTTTTTTTTAGTGCATGTTTGCAAAAAGGAGGGCTAATTTAGGATAGTTATTTAACATATAAATATCTATTTTACTATAATAGTTTTTTAGTACTTATTTGCTAAAGTCAATATATCCACTCACTAAAAACTTCTAAGAATGATAACGAATATAATCATCTTCCAAAAATAAACAACTAAGTTTTGCTAAGAAAAAAAAAAAAAAAAAAAAAAAAAAAAAAAAAAAAAAAAGATAACAAAAGGCATATGTCATCGAATTTTCCGTTAGATAAATTATAAGTTTTAAAAATTTAAACCTAGAAAATCGATGTTCTTTAGATAACAAATAAAACACTTTATATCTTCATTCCAACTTTCCAAGAATTACTACCATCTAAAACTCAAAATATGTGAAGAAAATTTTTGGGTTGTTAAAATTTAGTGGGAGTATTTTAGACATTACACAATAAAATATTTTAAGAATCATAAGCTTTCATTATGGTTTAACTGAGAAAATAACAATATGACTGATAGGTCAAGAATGTATTGATCCCTTGTGATAAATTAACCAATTGATTTAGCCAAGTTAATTAATTAATTCAATTAACATGCAAAATGCGTGGTAGCACAAACAAATCACCAATTAACTAAAGTGCAGCGGAAATTAAATTGATACGGTGATTTGTTTACGAATGGTGAAAACCTACACGGCAAAAACTCCACCGGGTGATTTTAAGGTCACCACTCCCGAGAATCCACTATTATCAAAACAAAGTGGTTACAAGTAAAGGAATCCCAGTACCTTATACCAACCTACAGTTGAACCCTTATCCCAATACCCAATTGGACTTGTTTTATAGTGACAATCTCTCATTTTCAATGTACGGCTCCCAGTTCGTGACTAATCAATAGATGCGCGGATCCCAGTACACGACTTAATCACCAACTTGAGAAAGATGTTGGCTGCAAAGTTCTTCAGTTCATCACACGATGAAGATCACGAAGCTCCTTGGTCACAAAACCCTAAGGTGTACAAACACAGCAGCTTATTCAAGAGAAAGATGAACTAGGGCAAATTCTGTCTCCGGTCACAATTTGCATGAACACAACTTTGCTTCACACTTGCGCAACCTTTTACGGCCCTTAAAATAATCCTTATATATATTTAGGGTTGTGAGAAAAGAAAACCTAAACACATACTCACGGATTGGAGTGAAATCAGTTCTGAAAAACTGAATTTCATAAACCTCGACAGATAGGGTATCTATCGAGCTAGCTGTCGAGCTTTGGGCTTCAGCAGCTTTTTAAACCTCGATAGATGCTAGTTGTCGAGCTTTAAAGTCTAGCACTTTCTCACTTGTTTCTCGGACAGACTTGCATGGCTTTAACATTTAAACTTGAGACCTTGTTCCTTGAAGCATTAAACATATCCTAGATCTACCCAATTACAAGTAAAGTGTGTTTTGTCAAAGGATTAGCCAATTCTAAATTGACATATGTTCCTAACAGCAAATCACATGTCTTAACAATCTCCTCCTTTGGCAATCCGTGACAAAACCACAACAAACAAATGAACATATGAGAGAAGTCATAAAACACTCAACTCATATTCACTTGTTGAATACAATAAAATCTATCCTAACACAAACTCTTGAAAAACTTTGTAAGAAGAGAGTTTATCGCAAGTAGACTTTGACGACCTGTATTTCTGAAACACTTTAAACAAAACTCATTAAGGCATCTTAGTGTGAAACAGAAATATAAGATTGCATACATTATATAAGAAACATGTGTATAAAGAAAGAAAAGAAACAACACATGTAAAGATAGGTGAAACGTGATAACAACATCATCAAAAATATATATATATATATATCAAAGATGAGTACAGAGAATGCTATCACTAAGTGGTCACAAGACCAATGTACAAGAGATATAATGTATCTAAAATAAAAGGAAAAGAAAAGATACAAAAATCCTCACTACATCCCTCATATACACACTCCCCCTAACACAAAATCTCCTATACTAACCCTCCCCTTATGAGTATGACTACTCTCATCTCAAAACTACTCCTTTTTGTCACGAGTGACAAAGGGCAAGTACATCAAGTAGACATCTCATCATCACTGGGTGAGCTAGCACCATCATCCTCATCAGCATCCTCACTGCCAAAGCCATTGTCATTCTCATCCTCTGAGGTTGGTGGAGATGGAGAAGAAGCAACAGTGAAATCACCCATGACAGCCTGTCGTCGCGCGATACGACCGACACGGGTGTTCACCTGACACAACTCATCACTGAGAGTGTCAAGGCGAGCATCCATGCGCACAAGCTGTGCCATGATGGCCTCAAGTGTCACTCCACCCATAGAAGATGAAGGAGCGGAGGTGGATAGAGCGATAGAAGCTAGAGGAGCTGCTGTCTGTGTCTGGGGCCGCCTCGGTCTGAGCTGTGCCTCGCTCTGTCGAATGGTAGCAGCGTCTATGGCACCCATCACGGAAAAATGAGGAGACACGGGAAAGGAGACGGAAAAATGGCGAAGTATCCGCGTGATAGCTGAAGGAAAAATGAGCTTATCACGGGTCGCCGTATCCCTATAAACATCTATAAGGGATAGAATAAAGTGAGAAAGGAAGTCGATAGAGATATCCTCTAAGAGGGACAACAAAAATCGAGCACGAGGCTCTGTAATGGAGTTATAGTGAGAAAAAGGATGAAGAACGAATGTCATTACCATGTTAAGGAACCTCGGACTTTTTGCAAAGCCTGAGTAAGGGGTGTTTTGACGGTCACCCTAAGAAGGTGTCTCACAGAAGCGAGACAAGAGTTCGTCTTTGGACACTGTCCTCAGACGTTCACAGTCAGGGTAGTCAGGATGCGCTACCCTAGGAATGTGTAGTACCTTGGAGACAATCTTCGGAGTGACTACGATGCGTGTACCTCGAACGTGAGTTAAGTCATCGCTTACACGTGCGAGGCTGCATGTGTCATCGCTTACATGTGCGCTGATGCGTGATTGGTTTTTGCATGACACTTGGCAAATTTCCGTTGGCTTCTGAGTAGTGATAGCAAAACCTAGTAGCAATATGTGGCACTTTGTAATTGGCTGTATTTTGTGGACTTGATAGTGTGACGTGTCAGCTTGTGATAGGTCGGGAATTTTCCCTCTCTACAATGGAGTTACAAAAATAATGACACGTTAATGAATTTTTTTATTAATGAATCTAATTAATATAGTTGTTTATTAACAAATGTAACTGTAGACATCAAAATTTTATGATGTATTCACAACCGTCCGATTGTTCATGATAAAATATTTGTGATCAAATTAATCTCCAATTGATGAGGTGGACGATCAACAAATGAAATCAAGCCACGTGGCAACATCAAATAAGAAAGCCATATGGCAATGTCAGAAGAAAAGACCTATATGGAAAATTCTTATTAAATGGAAGACCAATTTAAATTCATAATTAACTCTCAATAAATGTTGAGAGAAAATTCCAAATTAAATACAATTGAGTTGTCTATAAATAGAGGCTTCTCATATGAGAAAGAGGGGAGAAACAAAGAGAGAAAAACCCTACCGATATTCTGCCAAAATAGAGAGTCATCTCTAAGTCCAAAAGAGCACCCTTGCTCCCTCAAAATCAAGCTCATTCCTACTTCTTCAAATCAAAGTAGCTAGCGATTTTCCTTCAATTTTGTTAAAGATCAAGCCAACGGCCCTCAACTTCAAATCAAATGCATCCAACCACACATCCAACTTGGAGACGTCAAGGCACGATTCAAGATCAAGCTTCATACCCCTTCGGATCGTAAAATTTTTTGGAGATTGAATCAGAGAAGTTTTATTGTATTATTTCATTGTAAAGAATCATACAGAGGATTGTACTCACATATATACAAATCAATATAAATTGATAATTTGTTACACCATTTTGTGATCATGTGATTCATCTTTTACAAATTTTGTGTGTACAATAACATATCTGTTACATGAACTGTTATTATGATAGCAGTGTGAACGCACAAATTTTTTTAAAAAAAAAATTACCTTTCAGCTACAGTGCATAGCCAAAAATAGTTGTGCATTGTAGCTATGGAGCCAAAAAATATAGATTTAGCTCCACTATTGTAGGGCATATTTTGGTGTTTGGTGGTACTAAAAATAGCAATATAGCTATTTAGCACTACTACTGTGGATGCTCTTAAATGTGTTGTCATGATTCTAGATATGAACAATAGATGAATCCATGCATTAATATGGTGTTACAAAAATAATGACACGTTAATGAACTTTTTTATTAATGAATCTAATTAATATAGTTGTTTATTAACAAATGTAACATATCTATTACATGAAGTATTACATGAAGTGTTATTATGATAGGAAGGATTTTATGGTTGGTCATGTCATTTTTGAATATTATAAATATTGTCAAGGTCACAATTGCAAAGGGGTGTAAAAGAGAAAGTAAAGCTCTTATTAATCCTGACTAGCTAAGGAGAACATCCCGATTGCTTGTGAGGTCCTTGAATAGCATAATCTAGTAAGAAACTTTTCACATCTTATAATTGATTTATGTTATATGCTTATATAGTAATTGTTAATTTCTAGATGTATTAAGTTTCTCCTGAATTACTCCCTAAGTAAAATTCCAACAAAATCTCCCTCTCAGTCTCTCTTTTACATTGCTTTCATGTCTCTCTTTCTCACCCTCCGCTCTCTCAGTAATTCTTCCCCAAGTACATAAATAGATTTGACCTTTCTAATTAAAAAAAAAAAGATCTTGGTGGAGCTTTTGGCTACAACAAATGAGATAGATGCCGGTGATTTTGAGAAAAAATTACAGGTAGGAGACTAGGCAGTTTGACGTCAGCTTAAATGGTTTAAGCCAAAAAAAGAGATTTTTTAAGTTTTGAAAACTATATTAGTGGTTGATTTTCAGTTAATCTGGTCAACCCAGCCACTCCGATTCAATTTTAAAAACCATTGTGGAGAACTTAGATAAATTAGCTGCCAATGTTCAATTTATTCAAATTGTTAATACATAGTATTTATTACTATAACAAGCTTTGATCATAAATTTGCAAGTAAGGTATGTGCATAGTGCAAAAAACAAGAGATATTTTAATTTTCTTGTAGTTACCGTAACATGTTAGCATTTAGTCTTATCAACACCGTTCTCAACATTATTTCAATATTGGAATGTATTCAATGCCAAATCATGACTTTTAATTGCCGCAATGAAAACAATGGCGTATATATTGACATGAAATATCATGTAATATACGTGAAAAGGAGTTATGATGGGTTGCAAATTGTTTTAAGAATAAAAAAAATAGTATTAGAATTCAAGAAAGGAAATCACTACTTTGAAAAAGAGAGTGAGTAGATTACATAAACAAGAAAGACTATTGGAAAAGAGTAGATGAGAAATAGAGTTTTTTAGAGAATATGGTATGTTTTTGCAATTTAACATGGTATTGTGCAATGCAAGTTAATATATTAATAGAGTTGTAAGAAAAGAAAATGAATGAGGAGATGATAGAGGAGTTGTAGCTATAATGGGTTTTGTTGTGTGCGAGTTAGGTAAAGGGTTTTGTGAGTTTTTCCAAAGACCGCCCATTCCAAACGTGAGAAAGACCGCATTTAATTTCTTTATATTTTCTCTTAGGTTTAAGTGGAGAAGATGAGAAAGAATTAAAATGTTATTTACATGGAATAAAAGAGATCATAGAGAAATTGTTGAAACTTGCAAGGTGTATATGCAAAAATGGTCGGTTTAAAGATAAAAAATCATGTTAGGAATATGATGTTTTTTCAAAATTTATAGCTGCCAAATTATAAGTGATATAACATCACTTTTACATGATTCTACTACAATATACAATTTTCTATTTTTGTACCAAATTTCACAACATGTTATTTTAGTGAATTTTGTTTTGTGTGTTTTTTTAATATATATATATATATATATATATAAATATATATAAAGTAATATCTATATGAATGATTATTATATATACTAGCCTCATCACACGCACTTTGCACGTGTGATGAGGCTCTTTTTTTTTTTTTTTTTAGTTTAGTGTAAATTTTCAATTTGAGTTTATCTATTGTTAATGAGGTTACACAAGAATTTTTTTTTAATAAACTAAGATTTAGGATTTGAAATAGAGTAATCAGTTGGGTTTAGTGTGTGCTAGTTTTTAGGAAAAAACAAAGTATCAAATGTGCGTGAGATATATTTAAAGAGAGATGCTACGTCTACAACATTTTTACAACAAATCACAGGTGGTTAGTTGTTATTGGTTCAAATTTGAAACTAATGTTGTATATATAAGTATATACAAGGATAGGTTGTAATAATGATTTAAGGTTAGAGAGTATTCATTTGTAAAATGAATAAAGTGAAAGTTCGAATTTTGGAATTTTCTTTGTGAAAATTCAATTTCCAGGAATTTCGATTGATTGAAATGGTTCGGAAAAAATCCTGGACAATCTGCCATGTTTGATCAATCGAAAGTGATTCTCGATAGATCGAAAATCGCTGAACAAAACTTTCTGCAAAATTTTCAAGTAACTGTTCTGAAAGCTTGAGAATGTTTCAGGCCTTGTGAACGGTTTTAATGAAAATTATTACTCTCCATACGTACCTTTTGAAGGGTTATAACCCTATGGGTATAAATAGAGGTTTGTGTTCACTTGAAAATATGACTAACTCCACAAAATAGTAAGTTAGAGAGAAACATAAGAAATCCTGTGGGTATTCTCCAAAATTACTATTTGTAGAACCCAATAAACTTAATTGTATCCTGGAGACAAATTTGTAGAAACCCTTTAGCAACTTGCGTATGGGGACAAATATTGTCTAAGGATAACATTCAATTGTGCCTCCAAGTCAATCACTAATCTCTATACACTTGATGTGTTCATTTGTTCTCTCATTGTTACTCCTTAATTTGGTAAAATCTCCAACAACTAATACTAAAATTACTTTTTTGCCCCAACAATAACAACCAGTAACAACCTGCCACTTAGGATTTGTTGTAAAAATGTTGTAGACATATCATTTCTCATATTTAAATATTTAAATAGAAAATTAGCTAATTTTTAGGGAAAAAGTTTTTCTGGTAGTTTTTTTTTTTTTTTTTTTTTGAATTTTGTTGATTACAATTTTAACCATTTTTTTTTTATTTTTTTAAAATAAAGATTATCTAATTAGATTAGAGGTATTTCTAACATTTTTTTAAAACCACAACTAACTTTCTGAATCTTCTTAATATATAAAGATTAATATATAGAAAATAGAGATAATTTCAAATTCTCATCCAACATATTGACGGTCTCATATAGTATGAGATTCTTACTAAGAATCAGATATGCATATAATTAATGTCTGCTCTAAGAAATGGCTAAGAATCTAGTTACAACTTCTTGTCTCTTGACATACATATCCAAACTACATAATAGTTACGTTTATTACACAGCTAGTGCACTCACGCTTCAACTATACGACATGCAGTACTGCGCTTGCTATATAATAATAGTATATTAGTATGAATGGTAATTTATAGCTTTTTATATATATTAAGAGTCTATTTGGGCCAAGCCGTGAATGAGACTCCACTCTAAAAGAGTTAGAGTCCGTTTGGATACAGCTGAAAGCTGAAAAATGAAAACGCTGTAGCAAAATAATTTTTAAATGTGTAAATAGTATCGTGGGACCCATTTTTAATGACAAAGTTGCTGAAAAGTGAGGTTTGTGGATCCTGTGAACAGTACACGGAACCCACTTGTGTGGCTGAAAAGTGGTTGAAAAGTCAAATTGTGCGGCTAAAAAAAAAAAAAAAAAAAAAAAGCTGAAAACGCAAACGCCCAACGTGGACGCGCAAACCAAACGCACACTTAGAATTCTAATTTTTGTGTCATTAGACACTCATTACCTACGGGTAGTGGCGACGCCACGTTAAGCTCAGGGTGTTCCCAGGAACACCCTAAACTAAAAAAAAAAAAAAAAATTATATATAATAATTAAATTTTTTTTATTTGTTTACTCTTTAAAAAAAAAATTAGGAACACCCTCAAGAAAAATTAGAAACACCCTCAAATAAAATAATAATAAAAATTATTTGTTCTACTTTCAAGCCAAAAAAAAAAAAAAAAAAAATTGTAACAGAGCAGGCCCACAAAAAGCCCAACAATATTATTGGCACTTTAAAAGGCTATAAAAAGAATTTATGGATCTAATCTATAAAAGAAAATTTAGCAAGCCCAAAAAATTTAGCACAACAACATAAATCACAAAAGTAGTAAAGCTAAAGAAAATTTAACCCAATCAACCAAATTTTATCAAAAAAAAATAGCCCGGCCTTTCAAAAATTTAAAACAAAACTAATCTGTCTTTCCATCAAAGATTTAAAAAAAAAAAAACACAAACAAACAAACAAAACCCTAAGCCTAACCAAGAGACTCAGCAGTTGATGGTTGAAGTAAAGCAGTGAAGGGAGAGGCAGCAGCAGCAGCATGGTAGCAGCAGAGCCACTTGCCTCGCCCCTAGCCCAAACTCACCAGATCTGGTATCTCTCTCTCTCTCTCTCTCTCTCTCTCTCTCTCTCTCTCTCTCTCATGAGCAAGTGAGCAACGAGCACAGAAAAAAAAAATCTCTTAAACTGTTTGATACAAAAGACAGAGAGTGAGAGAGTTCTTTCTCTTTTTAAGAGATTTGAACAATAACTTAAAGAAAATGGTAGAAGTGTCTAGAGTCTAGTGGTGGATTGATATCCTCCCTTCCTCCCACGTGTTGTGCTCTATGAGTTGAATTTTGTCTTCTTCTTTTTTTTGTCTTTTTGTGCTTATATGAATAGCAGATTTTTTTTAATGGTAAATAGTTATGTTTGTCTGTTAGTGTCTTTTTTTTTTAAGTAAAAATTGAGTTTGTTTGAAACTTTGAAATTAATTGGGAGTTGAGATATAATAAAGTTAGTGAATTGTAGTGTTGTGTTGTGTACATAGTGCAACAATGATTTTCATTTTTATTTTTCCTTGTATGTGCATTTATTTTTTTGTTCAATCCTTGTTGACGGTTTATTAAGAATTTATTTGAGAACAACTTATTTAGTTAAAATTGAAAACTTTTTATTAGAGGCATGAGGCTTGTCTGTTGAGTAGGGTGGGGGTGGATGGGCACATGGGGCCAGTGGAATATTTGAATTAGGGGAAGTAAATGCACATAGGATGTGTGCTAGTGCAACTAATGAACAATAATTTAATTAACCAATAATTAATTAAAGGAAGCAACTAATAAACAATAATTAATAATTTAATTAACTAATATATTATAAAAGACAAAAAAATTAAATTATGTTAGGCTAAACAACAATTAATAATTTTATAATTAATGAAACAACAATATAACAAATTATTAGATTGTGTAATTTATGTTTCTTAAGGAATACCCTGAAAAAAATTTCTAGAGTCGCCACTGCCTATGGGTTAAGAGACTGTCTCAAGTAGACAATTTCTATGGGTGTAGCGTGTAGGCCTCCCAAAAGGTAAGGAAGCGTGCAAAGATTTTTTTAAGCTAGATAGAAATTGGCCCTTAGGTGCAAAGGGTCCTTAGTACATTTTCATTAATGAATCATTTTTAAAAAGTTTTTATACAACTTTCATAGAAAATATCAAAAAATTAACAAAAAAATCAGTTAATTATTATTATTATTTTTTTCGTAAAAAAATTTCTAATTTATCGCATATATTAATTGTTGAAATTTGGAAAAATAACGTTTTTTTTGTTTATTTATCCATTATTTCTTTCTGTGATTCAGAATTGGACATGCAAGTTGGTCAGTATAAACATTACACGTGTAGGTAGCCACGCCCCAAGAAAACTCCAAGCGTTTACGTCCTCAGTTTGCTGAAGTCCATGCAAACATTTTCCTTTCACTTCTTCGAACCAGAAAAATAGAATAATCTTTAAGAAAGAAAGTGAAAGCATATCAATACTCATTAATGCACCCATCATATCAATATCAAACCCTAAAACACAAACTTATTAGAACCATATATTAGAAAGACCTTATCTCATACGTGGTTCATGTTGCTTCCAAGTTGGCAAATTTACAGTCACTCATTCTCTCCTTAAAATCCCATGAAACCAATAACACTAACTCCCTCCACAGTTTCCTGCTATCTCCCAAAAACACAAACAATGTTGGATATTTGGTCTTGGATATGTGAGCTTCCCAACTCGGACAAGTGGAACAAGTCAGAGTCACCACCCTTGTTTGAACTCGCGAGTTCCAAACCGAGTCCTGATGGTTCAACTCAGTCGATCCAACTCAGAGCCGAGCGCACCTCCGGGTCCAACACGGACACGTTGGTGACCTTCACCGTATGCTTACAGGGCTTTCACCCTTTCAACATACCAAAGACCTTGTGGGTCTCTGACACGTGTCCTATCTCCTCAGAAAAACCGTTCCTCCCATTGTTACTTCAGCTTCTCAATGAAATCATATCCCGATCACCCACTGGGCATGTTAGCACATGCCCCAGGTCACAGCTCCAGAAGCTCAATCCCGGCCCGGTTTCGTGGGTCATGGACTCTCACTCACCCGAGTCCTTCTCTAGCTTCTTCAACCTCGTCTTCCTCACGCGCCTTTTTTGGCTGTGTGCATGTGACTCGCCTAGTGAAGTTGGCTCACTTTACTTCAACTCCTTGTTGGGTCCAAACGTCGACGTTTTGTCGTGTACGCACGTACCAGTTTTGCGAACATTTTTAGTCTCAGTGGGTGTAGATGCTGAGCTGTGCTTCATGCGCACCCTTGGGTACATGTTAGCAAAATGGTTGATTTTAAGAGAAGTGGGCGTAGGATTACAAACCTTAACACCATCTCATAGTAATAACCTTGGGTTTTCTTATGCTAACGAGGCTCATGGGTTTTGGATATTGAAGGGTTACGCGCCTGTGTTGGGGATGAACCTTACGCGCTCTAGTGATCAGAGATTTCAGTTCCCTGTTAATGTTATGGAAGCTAAAGAGTGTGTGCTAAGATATGGTTTGGCCCACCAACAGCTTGAGGCTGTTATTCAAATGGAATATACAGTTGGATTCTATGATGGGTTTATTCAGGTAAACACACGTGTGGATAACGTACGTCTCCACGTGGCAAATCTAGGATTCAACAAAAGTGATGATGCAAATTACGCCGAGACCCATTTCCCATCGAGGATTCGAATTTGGGTCGGGCCAGAAGTTGGGACAACTTATGTGGCCGGAGTGAGTTTGGGTCGATCCACAAGTAATGGAGAGAAAGAGGTGGAAAGACAAAAAGTAGTGAAGGGTAATTTCGAAAAATCAATGGATCCTTCGAAGGTGAAAGCGACAATGATGACAAGGACAAAGATGAAGAATTGGAGGTGGGACCAAGATGTAGAGGGAAATGCAGCGATCTTCGATGCAATGTTATATGACAACGTGACAGGTATCGAAGTGGCCACGTGGAAGCCTTTGAGTGGTGGTGGTAACTTGAGGCACAATTTTCAAAACCGATATGTGGGAGCAAACAGGGCATTTACAAAAACCGGGGGGTTGGTTTTTGCGGGAGATGAGTATGGGGAAGGAGTAGGTTGGAGGTTAAGTAAAGAAATGGAAGGGAGTGTGTTGAAGTGGAGGATAGGAGGGCAAGTTTGGTTAAGTTATTGGCCTAATGAGGTTAAAAGTTCCTACTTTGAGACAAGATGTGTGGAATGGTGTGATGAAGTTGATTTGCCTTTGATTCCTGGTAAATTTGGCGTATAGGCAAGATTATATGATGCAAATATGTTGATGATATATTAGATATGTAGTTACTGGTAAAGATTTATATGTTTTAGTTACTAAATTATGTGTGGGTATATTAGATATGTAGTTCCTGGTAAAGATTTATTTGTTTTAGTTACTAAATTATGTGTGGGATGTTTTACCATATTAGATATGTAGTTACAGGTAGTCAAAGTTGACTGCATGCATTGAACTAATAATGTAATAACAATTTTTGGAATGTTTGAACATGTTTTGCGTTGTTATCAAAAACATGTTAGAACGGAACCAATAATGGTGTTAATCAGTTTGAATATAGTATCAAGCATAAGGATTTACAATTTATCACTAACTTCAGTATGAGAGTGTACTAATATGAAAGCATGGTTATCAGTATCTTGATCTAGATCTTAGGATCTTACCATCCTAAGATCCGACAAATTTAAACCGTCTTGAATCTCACTAGAATCTCTACTATGGTCAAATCCGTGTGGGATCCCGATGCCGATTTTAGAATCTTATAGTATCCTGATCCCACAACAATACTAAAAATCCTGTGATATAAAGGAAAAATAAAAAATAAAAAAAATAAAAAATTTGGGCCTCCAAATGCCCCAAATTGATATAAATATATATATATATATATATATATATATATATATATATGTAATAAACAAACCAGTGGCCTTAGCCCAAATTGATAAAATGTTAAATATAAACTTCAAAGACAATTATTGTCATTTTTGAAACTTCAAAGGCCAATTGCACTCACTTAAAATTTTAGGGACCAATAACGCTTAAGAGTTAAACTTCAATGACCAATAGTGTAGTTTCACCTAAAATAAAATTAGATGATAACATCCTTTTTTTTTTTGCAAAGAAAAAGATGACCTCATGTGATTGTGAGTAATTGTTATTAATATTGACAAATTCGAGCTTTTTTGTGTGTGTGTGCGTGTTTTATACTTTTATATTGGACATCATTAAGTAGTAAAGCAAAACTAATAACTTTTAAAAACTTGAAAGCATTAAATTTTAATTTTACTTTAAATTTAAGGGATGAAAACTAAATTTTTAAAACAAAAAGTGTTTTTGAAAAAAATAATCTCTCTCTCTCTATATATATATATAACCGAAGCCTTTGAAGCTCCCACAATTTTCCATGTTACCACTATTTTCTTTTTCTTTTTATTTTAGATTCTTTTTATTTTAGGTTTTATATCTTATATATTTATTATTTCTCTTCAACGTGTAATTATCTTATTAAGTGTTACAATAGTTTAGTTTAAGTAAAACTCTATTAGATATATGTTTCAAGAGCTTGAAAATTCTACTTCAACTAAAATTCTATAATAAAAATTTTTGAAAACTCAACACATGGTGAAAACCTTAAGCTTCAATTGTTGCCTTCCTTCTCTCTCACTCCAATCCAATTTCTTATCTACCCAAAAAACCCGATTGCTTTGGTCCATTGTAAATGTAACGCTTCTTTTCCTCTTCTCTATGAATTTGACTTTCTTTGTCTTCGGTTTTCTTTTCTTTGTTCTCCGTTCAATTTTTGTGCAATGTGAATTCCAAGACCGACGAAAGAGCCACATTCTAAATAAAGAGGGGCCATTGCGTTAAATTGTCTTTTGTGTGTTTGGCATGCCTGCACAAGTATGAATTATATATTTATATATAAATCAAATTTAACCAAAAACCTAGCCACCGTACTCTCTCTACATCAATATGGTACCCATTCTCTTTGAATCTCTATATATTATGCTTCAATCTCCATATTGCTCAAATCTCAGTACCATTATTTTTTGGTTTCGTTCTAGGCTTATGGTTATGGGTACTTTTTGGCTGTGATATAGTAGGATTTTGTTTGAATTTATAATGATCAATTTTGTTGCAACAAATTGTAGCAACAACATTTTTGTTGTAATAAAGTATATTTAATAATAATAATAATAATAATAATAATAATAATAATAATAATAATAATAATAATAATAATAATAATTTATTTCAACAAAACTCTATAAGAGAGAGAGAGAGAGAGAGAGGTGTATGTATGAGTGAGTGCCAAAAGTGTAAGAGAGGCCAAAGATAGGGGTGCTGTGAAGCCTGTGAAGAGAAATGTGATTGTCTTCGACATTCTAGTAGGCTCTATTGAAGGATTTTGAGGATACCGAAGGTCTCACTCGAACTACAACGCAGATCTTCTCCATGCCTTACCAACTCTCTCTCTCTCTCTCTCTCTCTCTCTCTCTCTCTCTCTCTCTCTCTCTCTCTCTCTCTGATTCTAATACTCTCTGATCTGATTTTTCTGGGGTTGGTGAAATGCTCAGTTTTTTGCACACTCAAAGGCGGGCTGTTTTTTCTTTCATATGCGTTTTCGATTTGAATTTTATGTTTCGTTTACGAAAATGCCCATAAGCTAAACGTTTATTGACATTTAAGTCTGATTTAAATCAAATGGATGGGTGGGTCATGGGCCATGCCTAAAAAAATCCTATTAGGTGCTTAAAACTAGTAGCCCAATATTTGTGGTATACTTGAAAAGCCCAAGATTTATGACTCCCAACTAAAAGGTAGTTATGAGCTTTTATATATATATTGGGCCTGTATAAATTTGTATAAATGGAAAAATATATGAGGACTATTAATTACTAATTGGTTTTTACATATTTACTTAATAAAAATAAAATGGTTTTTGTAGCCTAAAAAAATATTTTATTGCAACAAAAATTTCAACTTTATTGCAACGAAATTTTTGTTACAATAGTCTATTGCCACATACTTCATCGCAACAATGGGCAATAGAATTTTTTTCGTTGCAATAGAGGTTTATTGCAACAATTTGAAGTTAATTGCAACAAAAAATTTCGTTGCTATAAGGCTTTTTTCTTGTAGTGATTTGTAATTTGGTACTTTATTAGTAATTTCACTCATTTGTATCAAATTTTTTTTTCAATGTTTCTTTAATATATATTATGAATTATAATTATGGCTATTTTTTAGTAGTTTTTTTAATCGGAAAGTAGGATCTTACGATCCTCGTACCGATCCTACGATCAGATCCCTAAACCCTCTCACCAATCTCGTGTAGGATCTCGATCCTGATAACCTTGAATGAAAGTATTGTTATAAGCTACAAAGCCAATCTAATTTAACATTCAATAATCTAGAAACGTTTGGCCATATGATTTAATTTTTTGCTATATGAAAGGGGAGAACAATGCTTTAGTTTTAATCCAAACATTCCAACATTAGAGATTATGACACTCATGAATTAGTTTAAATGACATCCCTAATTTTATATTAATATAATGATGCAAGGAAGAACTTTATATTGTTTAACTTGGTTACAACATTTGTACCCACTTTGATCTTTGGCCTCTTACACCAGAATAACGATGGATTATGTGGACAGAAGAATTCCATAATGATCCTTGTAGCTAAATTGACACAGTCCCATGCACAAAGTTCTTGGGGGTTTAAGAAGAAATGGTTCGAGCTACGAAGTTCGCAATATATTGTAATTATCTCCAAAAAAAAATTATCCTCCAAACTTAAGCATCATAATTTACTCATGCTAACCGCATTACTATCAGAATCATATAGTATAAGACTATGATTTTTTTTTTTTTTAGAAACTTTTTTATTTTTTAAGAGTTTCAACCTATGGCATCCGCTCCTGATGATAATTCTTTATCATCAAACTAAGACTCCAATCGATTTTTGATATAGGCGGAGATTAAATCTCAAATCTCTTATTCAACCATTAGAGACTTTATCAGTTGAGTTAATTAGAACCCACAACTTTTAAATAAGACAATGAATTAATCATATTGAACCAAGTTTCGTGTATTTAATTATATACCTTATTATTTTTATTGATTAGAAGACCATCTTTCATAAATTCAAGTGTAAAAAAAAAAAAAAAAACCAAGTTTTGTCAATGACCTTATTCAAATAGCATTTCTTAGAGGGGTTGACTGATACCCTAATGATCCCAACACCGCATGTGGTACCTGGACATTAGGGTTCAAACCTCACTATATGTTGTATATATAAGTATATGCATAAATAGGTTGTAATAATGATATTTGAATTTGGAGAATATTGTTTTATAAAGTTGATAAAGTGAAAGTTTAAGTTCTGGAATTTTCTAAGTGAAAATTCGAAATTCAATATTTTTGATAGATCAAAACTTTTGCTCGATCGATCGAAATGGTAAGGAAATATATCCTGGAGTCTCTACCTGTTTCGATTGATGCACAATTCATGTTCGATAGATCGAAAAGAGTGTTCGATAGATCGAAAAGTGTATTCGATCGATCAATCGAAAGGAACTCTCGACTGATTGAAACTCGTAAAACTGAATTTTTCTGCAGAATTTTCTGGTGACTATTTTGAAAGTTTGAAGAAGTTTCAAGCCTCCTGAACAGTTTTAAGAAACATTTTGACTCTCCATACGTGCCTTTGATGAAATATAACCATATGGGTATAAATAAGGGCTTATGTTCACTCTACAAAATAGTAAGTTAGAAAGAAACACAAGAAATCATGTGGTTATTCTCCAAAATTGTTATCTGTAGAATTCAAGAACTTGGTTGTATCCTGAGGATAAGTTTGTGACAACCATTTAGCAACAATAGTGTGGGGGCAAATATTGTCTAAGGATAGCAATTTTGTGTCTCCAAGTTCTCTATTTTTTGTTTTGTTTTTGTGTTATCCTTGTTCTTCATTTATTACTTTGTGTATTATCCCCAACACTATAGCTCTCCTCCCCCCTAATTACTTAGAAAAAATATGCAATTTCCTACACTACAAAACATGCGAGCTATGTCAACTTGCTTACAATAAAAGAAAGAGAGGGGAGGCAGACCAGAGTGATTGGAAGAAGAGAAGTATATTTTTCACCTTGCCTTATTGGGAGGATCACGAGTTGTGACACAATCTTGATGTGATGCATATAGAGAAGAATGTGATGGACAATATACTTGGCACACTGCTAAACTTGAAGGATCAAACAAAGGATAGTTACAAGGCACGCCTTGACTTGGCGGACATGGGGATAAGGAGTGAACTTCACCTACAACGAAAAAGTGATGATAAGTATACTATACCGCCCACTTGTTTTCATATGACTTCATCAAAGAAAGATGGTTTCTTGCAAGTTTTGAAGGACGTAACAGTGCCTAATGGGTACGCTTCCAATATCTCACGCCGTATGAATATGAAAGAACGCAAGATTTCTAGTTTGAAAAGTCATGATAATCATATCTTGATGCAGCAACTTTTTCCCATAGCATTACGCGAGTCTTTGCCATCTCATGTTACTAGGCCTTTGATAAAGTTAGCTTGCTTCTTTAAAGAAATTTGTTCTAAAACCCTTACGGTTTTAGATATTGCGACTATTGAGGCAGACATTGTAGTGACATTTTGTGAATTGGAAAAGATGTTTCCTCCATCCTTCTTTATAGTGATGGTACATTTGGTCATGCACTTAGCTGCTGAAGCCAAGATTAGTGGTCCAGTGCACTACTATTGGATGTATTTCATTGAGAGGTAAGACGTATGTAATATTATTGATCAACTACGAGCTTCATGTGCGCGTTCGAATAACTATTGCCAATTATTAATCTTATCATTCCTTTATAGGTACCTCTCATGCCTTAAGTCTTATGTACAAAATAGAGCTGCTCCAGAAAGGTCTATTGCTAAAGGATACATAGTAGTGGAGTGCTTAACATTTTGTTCACGGTATATGGAAGAAATTGAAACTATATTTAATCAACCTACCAGGACGATTAAGGAGTCAACAGGGGCAATTTCAATCATGACACTAAACAATAGAGAGTGGACCCAAGCCTATCGCTACGTTTTATTCAATTTCGAAAACATCAACCACTACGTATACCAATATGATTGCATGTCAATCCAATGTATGTTAGGTCTATTAACCCTAATACAATTGCTTGCACGGGATGCACAAAAGATTAATGGAGGACGAACTCCGAAAGGGCCACCATCGTATATCCGATGCCATTATATATATGCACCACATGAAGAAGTTTTGTAGTTGGTTTAGGTGTCACGTACGTATGACATTTTCAACTTCTTAAACTTGTAACATTGTCCTAACAATAATTACTTGTACTAATAAGAATAATTTTGTTTGGATATGTTAGGTGATGTCATTGACTGGTGCTGATAAGGAAAGGGAGGGAGTTAGTAATACCCTTGCTGCACTATCCAAATGGCCATATAATTATGTAAAGCGGCTGAAGCATTATGTCATAAATGGTTTAAAATTTAGGAGTGTAAATGATGAGGCAAACAAAAAAACGCATAATAGTGGAGTTAGTGTCGCTATTGATGGTGGCATTACGTACTATGGTGTTTTAACTGATATAATCGAATTGAATTATTCTGACAATATCAAACATTTGTTATTCAAGTGTAAATAGGTTGATGACCAAAATAGGAGAGGATATAAGATTGATGAATTTGGGTTTCCTATGGTGAACTTTACACACTTCATAGATGGTGGGGATGAAATATTGGATAAACCATATGTCTTAGCATCTCAAGCTACACAAGTTTTTTATGTGGAAGATAAAAGGCACAAGGATTGGTATGTTGTTGTCAAAACTAAAGTTAGGGATGTGTTTGATGCCAATATTGGTCCCCAACGTAACGAGGATGACACATATAGTTTTTCTGAAAATGTTTCGTACAATATAAGTACTAATGAGGTTGTGAGTGACAAGCTTGGTCGGGCTCGGGATGATGTAGAGGGAATGACAATTGATGCCTCTATCATTGCAAAAAGAGATCTTCATGAAATGGACAACTTAGACGATTGTGAGTTTATTAACGATGAGTCCAACAATGAAGATGACAACGAGGACGAATACATCAAGGATGAGCAGTGTAATAGTTTAGTGTTGTATTATGTGTAATTATGTTACAATTATTAATGAAAACATATCCATTCATGAATTTGTTGGAATGCCTCTGTGTAGTTTTTTATGAATTTGTTAATTCCTCTTAATGTTTTTAATTCTTTTAATTTTTACTTATTATGCATCCAATTCCTTCCCCTGTTCACTACTGGATTTGAAATTCATTTCCTATAAACTTGGATATATGTTCGTGTGGTGTTAGCGTTTCATTTCGTCGTTGCTGTAATGTTTGGCAAAGAGAAGCTCTTAAACTTGGATATATGTTTGTATATATTGTTAGATATTAAAATGAGTTATTATACTTTGTCTTTTTGAGTTACATTGTATGCAATTGATTGTTGTCTATAATTAACATTTTCTTTGTCTTGTAAAGTTGAGGATGCAGGAATGGGAAGGAAACGTCGATTGCAGCTTGTTCAAGTTGGCGAGGGATCGTCACGTTCACGACAAAGGGGGGAGGAGGAGCTGGAGGCCAGCCGTACTGCTAAGCAGGCAAGAGCAAATGCAAGTGATGATGGGACACAACCCCAAGTAGTTTACATGTCTTGAAATGTAAAGTTTGATATTTATTACTAGACGCATAATTTTCCTGTTGTTGGACGTAAGAATGGGAAGGAACCGTCGTTTGACGGTTGATGAAGTTGGCGAAGGATCGTCACGTTCACGACAGAGCGTGCAGGAAGAGCTGGAGGCCGCCCTTACGGCTGGGCAAGCAAGAGCGGATACAAGTGATGATGATGAGACACAACCCCCAAGTAGTTTACATGTCTTGAAATGTAACTTTTGAGAATAAATACTAGATGCATATTTTTCCTATGATGTAATATAAATCAAATCCACAAAAAACTTATCTGTAAAGCTACAATCTTAAAAGAAATTAATCCATTAGCTAGCATCTCAATGTTCTTGAGGAAGTAACAAATTACAATCACAGAAAGTCATTAAAATACTTCTTAGTCAATAATAGTTTATTGGGTGATTACTTTATATATATATATATATATATATTTATATTTATCTTGGGAGATTACTTTCTCTTTGCTATGAAGTTATCCTAGAAGATGCAGGCACAAGGGTCCACCCCTTTTATATTATAAGCTAACAAGGTCCATCTTACGAGTTTCATGATAAATAAAGTATCTACTAAACATGACAATCCCTGCATGCGTGTCCTTAGTGAGGTATCACAAAATATTTGATTTATCACAAAACAAAAATAAAATTTAAAATATTTAAAATCAAAACTTCAATAGTTGAGGTGGTAACCCTAGGTAAGTTTGGTGGATTGGATTAAGGGTTTTGGTTCAAACCCCGAGGGGAGGGGTTGGGCAATTATGTAATAATATGTATAAATATTTTCAAGAGAAAATAATTGTGGTGCTATACATGCATACCATATATAAAAGCCCCTTATTTTTAATAATGAATTAGCAGTACAAATCTGGTTAAATTATAAATTGCATCGTTTAATTTTACCCAAAATTCAAGTCATTCATATAACTTTTAGTTTGTTCATTTCAATTTTCAGCCTTATAACTTCCATTTGTTTTAATTGTGGTCATTTCGCCCACTTCTCATTATAGGATTAGCAGTTAAGTGTCCCAAAATGATGTAAGTTTGGTATTTTTGCATTTTCAAAATAATATCTTTTTAAGGACACCTAATGATACCATGTGATTGTGACAAACTTAACATAAGAATTACATTGAATAAAAGTAAAAGTTATCGTATTGAAATAAATAAATTAGAAGTTAGAAGACTAAATTGAATTTATGACAAAGTTAGATGATGTAATCTGTAATTTAACCCAACAATTGTATGTAATGAAAGTAGGCTTTAATTTCATAATTTTTGTGAGCCACTTGAAACTTTAATAGAGTTTCATCTAGATTAAATTATCAACATATTTGGGCTAAGGATAGCATGTAATGCATATTCTATGGTACAATAAAGTCTTACCATATTTTCATAACATTGTTTTGAGTTGTTGTAGCCATAGAAGAACTCAAAAAGATGTCTATGTTTGAAGTGTTAGGGTAATTTAGAAATAATGTGAAAAAGAAAAAAAATTTAAAAATAGCTTGTGTGTCTAGGGACATTTTTCTTAACTAACTATAGAGATACTATTCTCCCTTTATCTTATTAGACTGATTTTACAAACTATAGAAAATACCTTTTTTAAACATGCTTTTTATTATGTTCTTAAGATAACAACAATAGGCTGCCCATTGCTTCTTTTAAATTTATGAAAATATGAATGAGTTAATTCACTTATTGTACTGAGTAATAAGTAAATTAACAAAACAAATGAGAAAAAAAAGATTAACTATTAATATAGTATCAAAATGTCCACATTTACCAACAGCATACTCATGTTAGTTGAGCACTTGAGCTATATACAGTAACTTTACTCTAATTGTGAATTTTGAAATTTCATTCCTAATGGTGGTTTACTATATGTAGAAGATTTAGTTCAAGAAACCCCAGTACCCAATAATGGGCGTAAAAAGCGTGGGAAATCGTTGATGCAATGAATATGGAGTCTTCCAGAGAACATGAAAATTGAATGTGGGTTAAATGGATGCGGCCAACTGATTAGGGAGAGTGGACAAACATTCAAAAGGTAGTTGGGCACTTTTTGCCTCAATAATTACTTGTGCCCATTTGTGCCAACTGCTTGGACGAATGTCCTTACTCACCACAAAGTATATTGTTAGATAGAGATTGAGGTAGTATCAAATTAAACTACTTTTAACTGTCATGTATAGCTGTATGTGTGCAAAATGGCATTTTCAATAGGGTATACTATTGCACTATGCTAACTCAATTTTTGCATTTCATAAACGATGGATCATTGACCCAGCTATTATCTGACCAGCTGATCAAATGAACTGGGCAATGCGTCAACTAGGGGAATTGAGGAGGAACTGAAGGAGCAAGTTGAAAAAACAATGCTACAAAGATGAAATGACGAAAGAAGATGTCATTAAAAAAAAACTAGATTGGGTCGACAAGCAGCAGTACAAAATGCTAGTAGACTATTGGTTTTTGGATAAAACGCAGGTATCGTTATTTTCTTGCTCTAATATCTTTTAGTGGTAATATACATATGATGGGGTATTTGAATTTACCAAGTAGAGTTTATTTAACTGATTTTTTTTGTTTTCTTTTGTTGTTGGGAATGTGTTCATAGACATTAAGTGAGATGAACAAGGTGAGTCGTGGTAAACAAACAGAGGTAGCAAGGTCTGGGCCTAGAAGTTTTGCCCAAACTGCTGACATCATGGTAAGAAATGCATCATACAACAACTAGCCAGGGTTTTAATATTCTACTATTTTTTATTCAAATGTAACGAATATAAAGAGTTTGATGAAACTAATTTACTGATGAATCTGAGCATTTTGTGTTAATTAGTATGAAATTTTTAGCATTGCCTGCCTCATTAGTAAAACTTTGAAATAAAAACTAATGTCAGAAATACATGTGAGGTTTCATGTTGTGGCAGAGGAGAACACACAATTGGGGTAAGGAAGACTTGGCTTTTTTGCATGTTCATGAGTGTTAATAGAAATTTCTTGTGATATTTCCTATTCTTGATTAGTGATTTCATTAAGAATTATGTTTGCCACTTTTTTAGCAAGATATTGGTTTAGTATATAGCAATTGGTTGTTCTTTGAATGTGCTTTCCTTTGTTACCTTCTCTATGGAAAACTAAATAGGTTGAAAGTCAGCTCCAATACAATTGGCATGCATATGCACATAGGCGCATACATAAAACACATACCTTATCTTGCCTTCACTTTTTAAAATTTTAAAAATGTGAGTGCCTATCACTCGGTGCATAGCCCATAGGCCCAATTGATTGTATGTTGTAGAATTAATGAGGTAAATATTTCAATGTGAAGTTAGCATTGTTTAAGCTTATTACTCAATTTGTAACAAGTCATATGACCTTCTAAGACACAGTCTACATCCAACATGAAAAGAACCAATCGCGATAATAATGACCTAGGATGCCTAGCAAAGTGCAAATGAGAAAAAAAAATTATGACCAAATGGCAACTCAAACCAAGGGTAAAAAAAAAAAAAAAAAAAAAAAAAAAAAAAAAAACACATTATGGTAAATGTGATGTTATTGGATTTTCATGTTTCTTCATTTTTTTTGTTCATAGTTTTGACCCAAAAAAAAAAAAAAAAAAAAAAAACACATTATGCAAAATGAAAAAAAAAAAACATGCAAAATTAATGCATGAAAATATGCAATAATGTACAAAGACCCCTAGGAGTGATTAATGCAGAGTGATAATGTGTGAGTATGTTTAAGGTTACTTTTTAGGATGCCTAGTTTATGGTTTTGACTCATAGACATACCTATCACACGACTGATTACAAAATTCATACTTGCATCTAAACTTAAGCTCATTTAACTTGTGCATGGTAAAAAAAAAAAAAACAATGCATGAATGTAATACTAAAGTACGCAGACTTTTAGGACGTTCAAAATATAGGAGTATTGACACAAGGATACAACAAACATTTTTCAAAATCTGTTTATGAACCATTTTCCTACAAACAAAGTAAGAATAAGTGAACCATTAAGTGCTGACTTTCTTTGTAACAACATATTAAAAGAAAATTGTGAAATTGTAACATTGCTTGTGTGTGTTGTTTTAGCACAAGTGAGCCTTTTAGTTAGAAATGAAATAGAGTAAAGAGTTACGAGAGACAAGATGATTGCATTAAAAATTGAAGCTTTGACAGCAAAGACAAGTGAGAGAGAGGAAATGTGAGGAAGTTGAGTGAAGGAAATTGGGTTGGAGTAGTAGCCAATATATAGAACTTTGGGATGGGTCTAGCTAGGGACTATTTCAGCCACTGTCACAACTAACTGTAATGGATTCTAAAAGTGTTGGGACCAAAAACCGCGTGATACTAAGCATTCGCATAAAGAAAACAACAAAACTTGTCTTTTTAACGTAATAATCTACATTTTTTATTTTATTTTACATTATATTGCATGTTATGTCCCAAATTCCATTTGCTATTTTGGTTGTCGTTTGCCGCTTCATATCACCAACATAAATTTTCACTATTGTAATGAGACTGTTAAATATGATGTAGGCAAAAGATAGTGGGGCAATAGTGAAGCGTGCAAATGTTTTTGCGAAAGTATACTGTACCAAAGATGGGCATCCTATTAATCCTGAAGTGGGGGAGAAGATCGTAAGCCCTATATCGTAACCTACTTCTTTTGTATTTTGTGCGTGAATTGTTTATAGCAAGTAATATGTTATTTGGTTCTTGTGTGAAAACATGCTAAGATGTATCAAATTTTAACTCAAGGGGGCAGATCACTACGAGGAGAACGTGGTGAAGGAATCCTATGGTCGAAAGATGATGCATATGCTCAAGTGATGGGTGCAGAACACTGTGGACGTGTACGTGGGATGGGTTTTGGACCAACCCCATCAGGAAGAAGTGGGTCCAACCTTTCATGCTATACATCGACTCCACCGTCGTCAAGCGAAACGACCCATCGGATTACTAAATTGGAAACTTCGCTTGGATCTGTGATGGACCAACTTTCCCATTCAGAAGAGAGGCATTAGGAGCAACTCGTTGAAGCAGATGCGCAGCATAAGGAGCAACTCGCCAAAGCACTAGCCCAATCAGATGCAAAGCATAAAGAGCAAATGGCAAAAATGATGTTGCACATGAGAGACATATTAGCCCAATTTAGCCCACTTCTGCATTCTTCATTGCCTTCTCAGGTACTAAAAATGTTGCATTTAATTTAATGAAAATTGTGTGTTTATTGCAATGCATTGTTATGTGCTACTAATACGATGTGTTTGATATATTTAGGATAGCGCTGCATCTAAATGAGGACTCTTTGTGGATATTGAATGGCATTATTTTGTATTACTTTTTGGCTGTTCATGAAGGAATATTGTAGACATGAATATTATTTTGATATTATAGATAGGTTGATATGTAGACAAGTCAATCGTGCCATTCAAAGATTGACAATCTTTTTTGTGAACAAAACTTTTTGGTTGAATCTCTTGTATATGTAGACAGCTACATTGATGCTTTAACAACATAGAAGAGTCTAAGAGGATTAAATAGTGAAGCCATGCATTGTTCTCACGGTAAGTTTGAAATATATAAATACCGTTCCGTAATTTTTGGTTTTTTCTTTCTTTATTGTTATTTTAGTACTTTTTGCTGGTTCCATTTGTGTGATTTTGTTGGATAGAAATTTTTCCATTATCGCTCATGTTGATCATGGCAAGTCTATGCTTGCTGACAGGATTTTGGATCTCACTGGGACCATTTAGAGAGGCCATGGTCAGCCTCAGTACCTTGACGAGTTGCAGGTATATTAGCACTTTTAAAAGAGTTGTTTTTGCTGTTGTTTAGGAAAAATATGAATTGGGTATTCAATGGAATTTGTATTGCTTTCGAGTGGGCTTGTTTAAAAGTGATGAGTGAAGTTTATACTTGCTGAGTTGTCTAGGAAGAGACATGAATTGGGAATGATATGGAATTTATATTGCTTTTAAGTGTATAATGCTTTTCATGGGTTTGTTTCTGAGTGACGAGTGAAGTATATGCTTGCTAAATTGAGGGAGATACATGACTTGGGTATTCTATGGAATTTGTATTACTTTTGATGAGTTTGTTTCCAAGTGAAGTTTTAGACTCTTCCTAGTTGGTTAGAATTATAAAAAAAGAAAAGACGAGTATGCTTAGTTGTTTAGGAAGAAACATGAATTGGGTCTTCTATGGAATTTGCATTGCTTTTGAGTTTGTGGTGCTTTTGATGAGTTTGTTTCCTAGTGAAGTTCGAGTCTTCTTAGGTGATTAGAATGATAAAAGAGAAAAGAAAGGAGTTTGCTAAGTTGTTTAGGAACATATAAACGAACCCACTTTAATTGTAACATATTAAACAAATTTACGCACCAATACTTGAAAGATGCAATGCTTCACTCCCATATATTCATCCTTAATTTGTTTGCTCCAAGCCACTATCATTTCTTAGAAAACTATTGAAAGTATAGAAGCTATATAAGATCGCATTTGGTAGTGCTGAAAAGTGGTCTAACTTCACTAATCATAGCATTCAATTTTGAAAAAGTCAAGGTTTTCTTTATATGAAGTAACTTATGTTCTTCTTAGTTCTCTGCTTGGTTCGAAATAGCTGACTGCTGCCTTTATATTTTTGTAGTGCCAAAATGGACATACACTGTGTTCTACCTATAAAACAAGGGTACAAAACTGATGCCCCACTTGCAGACAAGAGCTTGGAGATGGGAAGGCACCCCTAGAAGCATCCGAGATAGCCACAGGAAGGTTAGGGACAGTCATGTGGATACCCAATGTTTGCAGTTGAGGTATCTCAAAATCATGTGTTGATACTTGCTGCATCTTTTTGTGTCAAATGTACCCTAAACTTTCTTCCATTTTGTTGCTATATTGAACTCCATATTCCTTAAAGATTGATTGAATCAACATTGTGACAGGTTTGAGAAAATTCCAGCTTGATATTTGAGAAATTCCGACTTGTTTAGTGTGTGACAGGTTTCCTATAGTAGCATTTGTAAAACTTATAGTAGCGTTTGTAAATGCATTTGCCATCTGGCCTAGAAAAAAAAAAGGCTATAGCCACCTTTTAAAAACGTGGCTATATGTGACAGCTATAGCCGCGTTTTTAAAACGCAACTAAAATATGTCTCCCACACGGAAACAAGTGACCTATAGCCACGTTTATAAACACGGCTATAGATGTCCCCTATAGCCACATTTAAAAAACACGGCTATAGATGTCCCCTGTAGCCACATTTTAAAAACGTGGCTATAGCTGTCCCCTATAGCCGCGTTTGAAAAATGCGGCTGGAGTATATCCTATAGTTACATTTATAAAAACATGGCCATTGGTCCTAGCATATAGCCGCGTTTGTAAAAACGCGACTATAAACCCCTTAGGTCTATAGTTACGGGTTTTAGGCCACAGTTGAAAACGCGGCTAAAAAAACACAGCTATAGGCCGAATCGTCCTATAGCCACGTTTTTAGGAGCTATAGCCGCGTTTTAAAAATGCAGCTATGGGACTTTTTTTTGTAGTGCTATTGATTCTAATTAAGATATCTAGAGTTCAAATTTTCTCTCAATTAAAATACATCAAAATCAATAATAAATATCAAGTTCCCTAAGTAGCTTGGCATATCAAAGTCAGCCTAACTTAGGCTACAAACTAAGCCAATGCTTCCCAAACTTGGCTCTAAACAACTAGTCGGGCATGATCCTAACCATGTCGAATCTCATTTGGGACACAAGATTAAGAGATAACCATACTTCAAACCAAGATTACTAGACAAAGGGCCCATTTGGCACTTCATTTTGACCTCAAAACTGTATTTAATTGTGGTGGGTTTTCTATCATAACGTTTGGTAAGAAGTTAGGCTTTTAATTGGATTAGAAAGTACAAAATATAAATGGAGGCTCACAAGCTCTATTTTGATATACAATAAATAATTCATTTGCTTCTTTTAAATATCTAACACATTAAACTGTAGAACCGTTAAACTGTACAACAAAAACACCAGAATATTTTTTTTTAATAATTCGATAGTTACAATAGGGGAGAGAATATTTGAATCATGGATATCTTAAACACTAAGAGGTGCCAACCAGTCAAGCTATAAAACTCTTGGCAAAATCATCCCAATTTTGTAATTATGCTAAAATATAATCTTTCCTCAAAAATCAAATGCTCCTCTTATCATTCTGCACCTAGGGAGGCTTTTTGCAGAAAATAAATCTTTCTTTAGAATCCACAAGCCTCACAACAAAAACAATCCAATTTTTGTTTTGCCTATGCTAAACGCAACAAAATCTTTTATTAATTAGCTAATCATTGTATCTTCCACAATAAGAAAAATTAAAAGAATCATTAGTATTGATAAGTAAGTCATTAATAAACATAAATAACAATTATTATAAATTTATAACTCACTATAATAATTTGAAGTGAGAGAGGTTATGCACTTGAGAACACTATTCACTAACTTTGTATAGGAGGACATCTAATAATTTTTGTGAAAAATGTTCCTTTGAAATTTGAAAAAAAAAAAATTGTCTTATTTAGACTTTGTTTATGTTAAATTTAGGATTTAGATCTTCTAGATTTCTTAGGGTACTCTACCAAATAGATTTTCTTAAATTTTAACCATTCTTTAATAATTTAATGGTCTAGATTCTGTCATGTCAGTATTCCACTAACAATAATCTTAATTATTTTATTTGCAACATTATTTTATTATTTTAAGAATATTGTTAGTGGAATGCTGACATATCAAAATCTTGACCATTAAATCATTAAAGAGTGGTTAGAATTTAAGGAAATCTACTGGTAGAATACCATAGAAAATCTAGAGGATCTGAATCCCTTTTGTATAGTTTAATGTTTATTGTTAGATAGTATGTTCGATTTTGATCCTTCAAAACTTTAAAACTTAACAGTTTAGTATTTCCTCTATTTTTTGGTTTGTGTGACTAACAAAATGTTGAAGCATCCCATACCTGAGGGTTTAAAATTAAATTGACCTCATATTTAAGGCACTAAAATCGAACTAGCCTTATATTTAATGGACTAAAATTGAAAATAGACAAAAAGTAATAAATTGATGAAAAATACACTAAAGAATTAAGTTTTATATTTTAAAATTTTGAAAGACTAGAAAAGTAAAGGAAAATAAATACAATTCATTTATTATTAAATAAAATAAACCAATCAAAATAAGTTTACGCAAAAACACATCTTTAACTTTAAAATAAAAAATTCAATAGCATTGTTAACTTAACTGACACAAACATTTTTTTGATATTTCGAAAAGCATCTTTTTGGATGGCGCATCGTGTTTCAAGAACTTTATGACAGCAAAGCGATACACGATATACTCTTTCAAGTCTTAACCGCTAAGCATTCCTTCTCTATAAGGACACAATGACATTATAGAGAGAGAGAGATTAAATAGAGAAACGGATAAGGCCTGGGAAACTCAAAAGGTTAGGCATGGTTACCATGGTTTTAAGCCCGGTCCATATATTGCCACCGCCTGGAATCTGGACCTCGCATCATATATTCGTTTTTCTTGTAGAAAGAAAGAAACATGTTATCTTCCTCATTATTAAATTAAATTTATGTCTCTCTCAGTTCTTCTCCGTCTTTTTTGTCAGTTTGTTTTCTGAGGTCGAGCTGAAAGATCTTCTTCTGGGACGAATTGAAAGATTATGATTATCCCTCATCAGGTTTTTTTTTTTTTAATCTATATAATTTGTTTCACTCTGTTTTAAGTTACTATATTCGACCTTCACTAAACTGCAATTCTTTTTGTTTTTGTGTGTATATATATATATATATATATATATATGTTTTTTTTTTTTTTGGCATTGTTTTGATTAACTTAACAGTTAGAAGTCGATTCTAGTTAACTTAATTAGTAGAAGTGTTTTGTGGTCGAATAAGAGACTAGGGTTTGAATCCCGCCTACACTAACAATTAATTGGTGTCTCGACTTGATAAGAAAAAACAATTATCAAGGAGTGAATGATATGAGTTAAAATTTTATGGCATGTATTAAAAAAAAAAAAAAAAAAAAAAAAAAACAGTTAGAACTTAAAATTTGAGGTCTTGGTTTATGTGTTAAGTTGTATTCCTCTCATAATTGTAGAATTATTGCATACACATACATACGTACTGAAAGAGAGAAAAAGAAAATAAAATCCCAATTAGTTCAATTGATGGAACCCATAATATATATGTTCATGTTGGTAATTTACCAAGAACCTAACAACCAATTTCTGATAAAATTATTTGTGTTTTGCATATAATTAATTACACTGATAAAAAAAGTACTTTGTACACTTCTGGGAAATGCTTATAGGTGCAAACTTGGGTGTAGTTAAACATTGTTATTAGCCTAGTCTTGAGTCTGAAGGAGTTCCAAGGTTTAACCTAGTCAAGCTTGGATAGTGCTGTTTACACCTGAAACCATCATGGACAAGGTATATATGGTAGGGATGAATGTGTTTTGAGTGTGGATCTTAATAGGTTTATGCCATGTGAACTTGTGGTATGTCTAGATTTGTAAAATTCAGCACTTTTTTTAGTTCATTCATAAAACTGGTTTGTTTTAAGGTATTATGATGTAGCCATGGAAGGTCAATTTGTTACTAGTTTGCAAATTCGTCTATTCAGGATTATAATGGGGTCCCCATGTGAAGTCCAATTGAAATACAAATCATGCAGTTTTAAAGGTTTAGTTATGTGTTCTAGGATTAAAACCATTTTAATTTTGGGCTTTTATTTTACATGTTACAGTCATTTTTGTAATCATGGTCAAAGCTGTCATTTCAATAACTACTGCAAATTAAGGGTAATTAGGTAATTCAATTGAGTCTGGGATTAGATCCTAAGTATCTTTGGTATATTTTCTTTGAGTCAAAGTTAGCCTTTTATCACCGTATTAGGATTTTAGTTCACTAGTCTAATTAGGAGTTTGTTTACTAGTCATAGTAGGATTTCTAGTTATCTTAAAAAAAGTTAAGATCTAAAGTCTTATGCATCTTATTGTACTGAGTTGATTAATAAAAATATTGAGCATTTTGAGTATTGAGGCTCACTGACCTTATTGTTCTTTTTCTTCTTTTCTCTTCTCTTTTCTTATTATCTTTCTTGTGTTACTATTCACGAGTACTGCTGATACAGCCCCTGAAGAGTATAGATTTCTCACTTTCCCTTCTTCCTTAGTAGAACATAATATATGGGAAGACAGATTCGCTTAGCTTATGTCTAGATTTACGATAAGACAAAGGAGGGTGTGTAGTAATTTTAAAAAATGGTAGCTTGGTCTCTTATGGAAAATGGTTGTTTGAAAACAGGAGTCCTAAGGGATACCTCTCACAAGTGAAAATGCATGTCTTGGCTTTCTAAATAACACCCATGAAAATAGCTTGTTAGAGATTAGTAGAAAGAATTATCTTTTGAATGACCTTTTGCTTAAGGGATGCTTATAGTTATCTCCTTTTATAAGTTGCAAATTTTCCAGTTGCATTTTAAGAGAAACCTACATTGGTTTTTTGGTATGTGTTTTGTGGACATCAAATGAAAGCTTAAGTATGTCATTCCTTATTGAGCGAGGATAAACTGCTTAGCCCGTCAGGGGTGAAAAGTCCTTGGATTACCCGGTAACTGGTTCTAGTGGGTGGGATCAATTGCCCATAGGAGTTTGAGTAACAGTGAGGATTGTTGTATAGTATGCTCTGCGACCTGCAACTAATTTGAGTGAAGTTTTTCGATGTCATAAAAAAAAAAAAATTAAATAAATAAAGTATGACATTCCTTATTGAGTGAGACAACATATGTCTATGGTAATCTAAGACAATGTAGTGTCATTCACAAATCAATCCCTTGGTCCAGTGAACAATTGTCATGGTTTATGCCCTATTTCAGGGGTGACGGATTCTTGACATATAGTGCCTTTAACAAGATGATATTCATTTTTAAAATAACTTAAACAAAAACCAAGCATCCTATATCTTTTGGGCTTCGTTAGATCTCATATCTTTTGGGCTGTGTTAGGAACTCAAAGCAAGCTTCCACAAAATTACTAAATTAGTGTTACTAACCAAAGGAGGATAGCCAGTAGTGTACTGATTTTTGTTTTAGATTTTAATTTAAAATTTAGTATTATTTGTGTCAAGATTTTATACGATATTGATTCAAGAGTGTGCTTCACAATGGAGTGTTTCTAGTCAACTCCATTTGTAATTGTGCATGTTCCCGACCATCATTTGACAATATATATACAGTTTATCTTTTAAATATGTGCCTTGACATTCATTTCTGCTAGATAAATGTGCAGCTTGACAACTACGAGCTGTCCACCTCGTCCTAGATTTTGAACCCATCTCGAGGGTTTTTCAGGAGGTTGGAAATGCTATTAGAGCGGGTGATCGTCGGATTAACCGTATCGACGTGTCAAAACCCGACTTCATTCATTTCTGCTAGATAAATGTGCAGCTTTCACATCGTTACCTATCAAAAAATAAATAAATGTGCAGCTCTCAACCATGTGCAGACATAGTCATAAATTGCCCATTAAGTAACAAGACATCAATGCTCAATTTTTTCTTGAGTTTTTTTGTTCTGTCATTGATTTTCATTTCTCTCATCTTCTTCGATTTATTATAAAATGTTTTGATATATTATATGAAGTAACAATACAATGACTGTATTTTAAAAAAAAAAATTATATAGAAAATCAACAATTCAATTACCAAAATTGGTTTTGCTTACTTGATACATGATGGAATTTCATGACTGGACAGACAGTTACTAAATCCCTTCTCCTCTGATTTGCTAATCTATACCTGTTAAATCAGTGGCTTCACTGCAAGCAAAGATTCCAATAAATTCTCTTGATCCCCCAACCCCCTTGATTTGATCTCTGATATTACATGATCATGGCAAATAGGTATTTGGGATATGTAGATGAGTTTGTATAGTATAAAGAAACTACCCATGATCTGTATCATTATCTTTAAATCGTCTCAGGTTTGTTTGAATAAGGATGAAACTGCAAGTAATGATAAATATACATCAGCTACTGGTTTATTTTTCTTCTTAAGCGAATAATGGAAATTTAGTGGATTGTCTGACAGGTTAGGGCAGTGGATGGTATAATTGGTCGCAGTTCATGGTTCAGTTAGTACTTACAGTTCAATAAGTTGGGTTTGGATTTTGGCCTACTTTTCTTAGAATAGGCACACAACATGCCGTGTTTTATCGAACTAGTGACTAATATTGATTTAACAGGAATTGTTGCCAAGCAAAGCTATTGATAATGCTTTGATACAAATAAGAACTCTTTGGATTTTTACTAAAATTAAAATTAAGTTCCTTTAGCAATGAGAACTATAGACCAGTGGATGATTTAGTATAATTTGACTGTACAATTTCATAGTATCAATTTTGGTATCGGAGCTTTACCTCGAGGATTAATTGGTAGAAGCATTGGTGCAGGCACTTGTATTGTGGCATTTCCTTGTAATTTTTGGTAGTTTCTAGGGCCTCTTGTCTATAAATAAATAGATAAATATATCATAAACAATATATTTCGCATCAAAGAATGTTCATTTTCAACAGGATTCATATTTTACATGATGAGTACACCTGTGGATTCTAAAGAATCTGATGAGCTGAAATGCACCTGTGGGCTTCCTGCAAAACTGAGAGTATCTGAAACTCCCAAGAATCCATTTAGGTTATTCTATAATTGTTCCAAGGGTATTCATGGCGTAAGTACTTCGTTCTTTTCATGTAATTGAAAATTTTTTTGGTTAAAATTTCTGTTGATTTGCATTATTTTTGTTCTTAACGCTGCTAGCAATGTGGATATTTCCACTGGGCTGACGAACCAGCTGCAACTGGTGATAGACAAACTGATGAGCTAAATCTCATTCGCAATGAGTGCATTCAACTACAACGAAGAATGGGTGAGATCGAAGAAGAACATGAGGATGAGAAGACTATCTGGAATGAAGAAAAATCTGCTCTAATGTCACAACTATCAACTGTCCAAGCTGAGCTAGATGAAATGAAGAAAAGAATAAAGATGGCAAATGAATCTGATCTTATGCCCCCAGTTGATAAATTCTCCAAATCAGATGATGAGGCAGATGATGCAATAATCATACATACTCTATAGGCAATCATACTATGTACAGGATAGATGTAGAATCATTTTGAGCCGGTTTTTTTGCTTATTTTGTCCACATTTGGCCTTGTTAGTTGTTACATGCAGGAGGTATATTTTCATGTAACCTATAGCTAGGAATATATTCACCACTATTGCAGTGCGCCATTTCCTATGACTACCCCATTCTCTTCTTCTTCTTCTTTTTTTCTTTTTTTTTTTTTTTTAATTTTAAACAAAGACAAAAGAAAGCAAAACAAAATATGTGAGATGAGATTTGGCACTTGTGAGAAACAGGTGAATTCACGCCCCATACAAATGAAGGTGGTAACTGAACTCATGGCTGCCCCATGCACTTGTCAACTGCTTCCATACTCCCTCCAAGCCACTATCCTGTTTATTCCCTAAACACATCTAACCAATAGGCTTTCTATCGCTGTCCATGATCAAGCTAGCATGGGTGTCTTTGCTACTATTGCTAGGGTTCTTATCAGTATCATTGGGTCATCTCCTATCGTGGCCTTGTCCAGCGTACACAGAAGAAGTCTCCAAATCTGTTGTAGAGATTTATGTACTTGTAAAATAAGCAAACTAAACTTGAGTTAGTCTAGAGTTAGCCTAAAGTTCTTTAATATATAAACCATACATTATGTTTATTATAAACACAATCAATATTCTTTCTCAAAAAAAAATCAAAAATCAAAAATCAATAGTTAAGGATGTCAATACCGTATTTTGTCCACCCCAATTTTCCAAAAAAGTCTAGATTACAGGTTTTGAAATCCTGCAGACAAGGCATTTACTATTTCACCTCAAAATGAAGAAAACAAATAAAGAAATATTACCTTGTTGTTGCTTCAACATATCTTTAACATGAAATTTAGTTTTTACAGTTAATTCTATGAGTTTGAGGGTTACTAAATCCTGCCTTCACTTATTTATGTTTATTGCTTTATGATTTGATGCATATTTTTTATTTATTTAACAGTAGGAATTCACAAGATATGTTATGTGTACTTGCTAAGGAGTAAGTTGAGGTTTTGGGAATGTTTAATCATTATAAAAATAAATAATTATTTTGTAATTATAAGGAGTAAGTTGAGGCTTTGAGAATGTTTAATCATTATAAAAATAAATAATTATTTTGTAATTATAATATAATGTATAATTTGTTCTCTAAAATTTTTTGAAGATAATTTGTTCTTCCTAAAAATTAAACAATTTCTATTTGATCCAATTAGGTCTACTTCGTTTTACTTCAGTCCCATTCAATCCATTTTAGTCCACTTTGGTCCATTTTTGTGCACTTACATATAGAGAAAATACATTTTTGGGTTGAGAGCACATATTCTAAATCTAAATTTATTAAAAAAATATATAGATCTTAAACTCATAATATTTAAAATTCTTAAGCGTAGCATTTATTGTTGCTACACTTTTGTTTAGCCACATCAACGTAACATTTCAATCCACTTCAGTCTAGTTAAATTTAAGTGAAAGTCTTTCTAAACATGAATGTAATGAATATACAAATCTAATCTTTATGGCAGCTGTTTTAAAGTCATTACTTTTAAATGAATTACTTGAGGTTGATTATACCTTCAAGCAAAAATATATATAATTTTTATTTAAATAAACTATTCAAATTCTTCATTCTCTTAAAAGAGATTATTATAATAATCTCAACTCATAATAAACTTATACTGAATATGTATAATTTATTCTCTAAATTTTATTGTACATAATTTGTTCTCCCTCAAAATTGAACAATTTCAAAAAATAATTTCCATCACTCTATTTTTACAAATATATAATTTTATCATTTTTTATGTGTTTTATCGATATTATTCTTTTTGAAATAATCCATATTCTTCTAAAAATTGTTATTATGCATTATATTTTCCTAGTTTCTTTTGGTACAATTAAAATTTTTAAGTTTCAAATTTATATTCAAATTCTCATTTTGTTAAAGAGATTATTATAATAACCAAAACTTATTATATAATTACAATTGATATTATTCAAATAATTGATAGTACTCTCAATCTAAACTTGTATTTTCTCATTTGGGTACGCCGAATTGGTCCGAAGTGATCTGAAATAGACCAATAATGGACTGAATAGACTGAAGTGGACTAAATTGGACTGAATAGGCCTAAGTGGACAATGAACCAAATTGGACCGAAGTGGACTAAATGGACCAAAATGGACCTAATTGGATGGAATGGACCAAAGTCAACTGAAATGACCGAAGTAGACTGAATGGACCGAAATACACCGAATAGGACAAAAGTGGACCGATAATGGACCTAATTAAGTTGAAGTGGACCAAAGTGGACTGGAGTAGACCAAACCGGACCAAATAGATGAAGTGATAATAAACCGAAATGGACTAGATTCTAATCTGTATTAGTATAGTCAAAATTTGTTCTGATATAAACTCAAATTCTTACTTCCAAAATAGTCAAGTATTAACTCAAATAAAAATCAAACTGAAACTGAGAGAGAGAGAGATAGAACTTGTAATGGGAAACTAAAAAAATACAACACCAAAATGTATGAACCCTGATGCTGCACAGAATCAGTAGGCTGAATGCTTTGGCTTCGGTGGGCTACTGGTGGTTGCGAAGGCCTACAAAGATGAACACACTATCAAAGGGGACCGGTGTAGACCGGCCAAACACCCTCCGATGACTAAGTTAGTTTCTTCCAAGGAAAGAGTTTTAAACTTTAGAAGAAAATCTCAGAATACACTTGCCTCATTTTGATTTAGACTGGTCCTTTATATAGAGGACCTTGGAGCGGTTATTAGCTCAGTAACTTCCCCAAGATTTGAGGAAATTCTCTTGAGTCCAGACATAACTTCCCCAACGGCTATAGGAGTTACAACCATTGATGGAAGTTATGTACTTAAGAGGAATCCATGGCGATGAATTCGGGTTGAGTAACCGTTTCAAGGTTTTGGGATTCAAATCTTCCATACTTTCCAGTGAATTTACACTTGAGAGTTTCTAAGTGTTATGTGGTCGTTCATGGACTTCGTCCATGGAAGACTGGTTTTCTGATGATGTTATGTGAGTCGTCCATGTGCTTTGCCCATGGACGACCCTACTGTCCAAACGTTGTGTGAGTCGTCCATGTGCTTTGTACATGGACGACGCTAATGTTCTGACGCTGTGTGAATCATCCATGTGCTTTGCCCATGGATGGTCCCATTGCTCAGACGATCAACAAAAATACTTGACTCGAGATCATGGACGATCCATATGGACGACTATGAGTTGTAATTTTTTACTATCCCATCAGTTGCCCCCTTATCCAATGGTCGTCCAAAGACATTATTGGGATTTACTGTTTACCTTTGTGGTTCTGAGAAAATATATTTATATATATATATGTATTTTTTTTTTTTTTTACCACGTGTCACGACTTCATTGGTTGACCCGTCATGTCGATTGCGTTTTTCGACAAAATTGCCACGTGTCTTCTTCTGAATGGCCGGCGTCGCTTCGTTGACCCCATTTCTGGGCCTTATAAATAGGTGCATTCCTTCTCTTACCCTCACATCTCTCATAATTTCCCTTCCGCCATCTCGTCCAAAAGCCTCGTCTAGCATTCCTTCCTAGTTCTCAGGTATTTTCTTTCCCTTCTTAGGTTTTCGTCTTATCTATCTTCATTTAAGTCATGTCTTCGTCTAGTGGTAGTTTAGAGAAGGAGATAGATGAGTACCAGGACGTTTTCTCTGGAAGCGGGCGTAGTTATGAGAGTAGTGAAAGTAGTACAGCTAGCAGTAATTCTTCGGACGAGCATTATTCGTCTGGGGTTCCTGGTATTCCTTTGGAGGAATTCCAGGAATTACAACGTAGGAAGGCTTCTGGATCTGGGGCTAGCTCGTCCAGACAGCCACCTAGCCCTCCTCAAGACGAGGAGGAGGAAAATATTATTTATAGTTGTGCCCCTGAAGTATCGTCCATTTTAGATGCTGCCAAGTTAAAAACCCTTGTAGATAGGTACCAAATTCCTAAAGAGTTTAATCCTCGTCTACCCATGGACGGAGAATGGTGTTGTTCTCCTTCTTCTGGTTTAGGAATATACACCTCCTACCTCTTAGCTGGCCTTAGGTTTCCTCTAAACTCTTTTTGTAGAGGTCTTCTCCATAGGTTGGGTATTGGACCTAACCAGCTCAACCCCAATGGATGGAGGACAGTAATTGCCATGCAAGTGTTGTGGCGTGAGACGTTGGAAAGGAACTGTCCTATTACAGTGGACGAGTTCCTTTACTGCTATAAGCCCTCTGAGATAAAGAAGTCTGCTGGTTTTTACCAGTTCTCGTCCAGAGGTTCTTATTATAGTTTAATTAAGGGTCGTAGCTCGTCTGACAGACTTTGGAAAAAGAAATTTTTTATTATTTCTGGAAATTGGGCTGGGGACCCAGTTGATGTGGGTAATGCCCCCTTCCCACCCTTTACCAGTCCTCTAGGTCGTCTTCATCCTGAGGGTATGTTTCTTTTCCATTTTTATTTTGTTTCTCTACATATTTTACCACTTTTAGTCGTCTAACCCTTTCTTTTTGTTGACGCAGCTGTCGTTCGTCCACGCTTGGACAAACTTTACTTGGATCGAATTGACCAAGTACGTGCCTTCCCTAGGAGGACTTTTCACGATCTGGTGACTCTCAGTCGTCTAGCTACGTGGGGACTCGGACCAGAACCTACTGCTGAGAATCTTGGTCACGAGGAGACCACTCGTCGAAGTAAGCATCGTCCGTCCTTTTCTTTCTTTTCCTTTTTTTTTTTTTTTTTTTTTTTTTACTTAGAGTTTCCTCATCGTAGGAATGGCTACGATGAGAGAGAACAGAGAAAAAAATATTACTAGTGGGGACGAGGATGTTACTGCACCTCTAGTCGTCCAAAAATCTTCCGTCCAGACTGGGAAGAGAAAATCTAAATCTATATCCAATGCTGTGGATTTGGATGACCTCCCAAGTCGTCGAGGTCCTAAGAAGCAAAAACCTGCCAAGGCTTCTGTTCCCAAGGTTCCCAAGTTTACACCTCCGACGGTAGAGCTGGACGACCCTCCTACTGATGTGAAGCCCGTCCAAACAGTTCATCCCGTCCAAACTGATCCTACTCCCCCTCCAAACAAGATTCCTCGTAAGCCTCATCCGTCAGAACCATCCGAGCGTCCTTCTAACCTGATGTTGGACGAGAACCACGCATGGAGGACGTTCAAAGGAATAATCACTAATAATGAAGTCAATGAATGCTACAATATGTCAGTGAGGGAGTTTGAACGTTCTGGTATCCATGACCTTTTTAAGGTAAGTTTCATTCGTCCTTGTGTGTTTTCAATAAGTTTTTCAAAATGAAATATCTAACTTTCTTTCGCCCATACACAGGCTATGTCAAAATTTTACACAGCAACTTGTCAGGCCAAGGAGCTTGCTTCAGAGGCCAAGACTGCCAAGGAGAAGGCTAAGGAGCTGAACAATGAAGTCCTACTAAAAAAAGGGGAGGTACTTAGGTTGACTGAAGACTTCAATCGTCTGCAAGGAAGTGAGACGAAGCTTAAGAACGAGGTGGAAGAACTTAAGGCTGACAATATCGAAAAAGATACTCGCATCGTCCATCTTGAGGGACAAGTTTCTGGATTTGCCTCGTCCTTGGAGAAAGCACGTGAGGAAGCCATAGCAGCCTTCAAGAAGTCTGACAAATACAAGAATCATCTAGACAGTCACTATGCAGCTGGCTATGAGGACTTTCGCGCTGATACCAAGGAAACATTCCCTGACCTGGACTTTGATTCCTTCAAGCTTCCCCTTGCTACTGAGAGCTCCTTACTGCAGACGAGTTCTGAGGACGTCAACATAATGGACGATGCTAATAACGAAGTGACCCAGGACGATCCTAAGTCTGGGGGCAATGCCCCCAGTGGTTTATCCAAGTAATTTTTATATTTTCCTTAAAGAGTTCATTTTATCTTTCTTTAAGGTGCCCGTTGTTTTGGGCTTTATTGTAGTACAATTATCTCGTCTAAGCTTATGGACGAGCTTTACATACAAGCAGTTATATTGTAACTCAAGGGTTGTTTTGGACGTTGGTCGTCCACCCTTCTTTTTTAAATTCTATGAATGTTTTCCATTTTCAGCTTTTATAATATTTGAATGTTTGAATCTTTATGTACGAGCTTTATTTACATCGTCCATTTGCCAAATCATTTTACCTCGTCTTGAGTATATGGTGAATTGCTTCTTACATCACCGAATTTGGACAACCAATTTAGGATGATCATTTACTCGTCCTTAACTAAATTGTCCTCAGTAAAGGCTCGTCCTTGTACTGGTTCATTAGGCTGGTTGGATTTGCCTATGGGCTTGAGTTTTTACATCTTTCGTTCGTCCATGGTTTAGACGATGCCTTAGGTTCCATCTTATTTTAAGCTTTAGATGGACATACCTTGGGTGTGTTCTTATTACTTTATCCTTTAAGGAAAGCTTATGGACGATACTTCCTTGCGTCCAAGGATTTTATTCGTCCTTTAACCTTTAAGGAAAGCTTATGGACGATACATCCTTGCGTCCAAGGATTTTATTCGTCCTTGATCGTTACACAATTTTTATTCGTCCATGGTTTAGACGATCATTCCTTAGGTTTCATCTCGCCTTAAGCTTTAGACGGACATACCTTGGTTTATTTTCATTGCTTTATCCTTTCAGAAAAACTTATGGACGATACATCCTTGCGTCCAAGGATTTTATTCGTCCATGATTGTTTGCCTTTCGTGGATCACTCTGAATGAAATTACAAAAAAAAACGTAAAGACTCCCATAAAATTACGTATAGACTTTAAAAATACAACATATATATATTTGGAAATCCAAACTATGCAAAACATTCGTCCATAGGCATGGCACATGCTTGAGAGCTAGTGCCTTTAGGGAATTAAAAATACTTAATACAACACAACTTCGTCCATGAGCAGCACTAAATACTTAATACATATAAAACACATAGTAGTAGTAGTAAGCAAATATGAGAAAACAACACTAGGCAACACATTACTTCAAACGTCTAAAAATCTCGTCCGTGACAATCTCGTCCATGATCACCCTATTGATAATATTTTCTTAGGTGTTCAACATTCCAAGGGTGTTCTAGCTTCCGTCTGTCCAAGGCTTCCAAGTAGTAGGATCCTTGCCTCTTGCAATTGATGACCCTATAAGGTCCTTCCCAATTTGGTCCAAGCTTCCCGTGGGCCGGGTTTTTGGTGGCCAAAGAAACCCTTTTAAGGACGAGATCCCCAATGTCGAAGCGCCTGGGTTTTACCATGGCATCATGTTGCTTTGCCATAAGATTTTTGTACCTTGCTATTCTCTGCTCCACATCCATCCTCACCTCGTCTATAAGATCGAGGTTTAGACGAAGCTGTTCTTCATTTTCTTCATCTTGATACTTCATCACCCTGTGGTTTGTCATGTGCACTTCTGCAGGTATAACTGCTTCACTTCCATAGGCTAGTTTAAAAGGAGATTCCCCAGTGGGGGTTCTCACTGTTGTTCTATAAGCCCACAAAACACCTGGTAATTCGTCTGGCCATACTCCTTTTGCCCCTTCAAGCCGAGTCTTGATGATTTTCAACAAGGATCGGTTTGCTACTTCTGCCTGCCCGTTGGCTTGTGGGTGGGAGGGTGAGGAGTAATGATTCTTGATCCCCAATTGCTCACAAAAGTCTCTGAAAGGTGTGCTGTCAAACTGTCGTTCATTGTCAGACACTAGTACCCTAGGTACCCCAAACCTGCATACAATGTTCTTCCAGACGAAGTTCTTGACATTTTGTTGTGTAATAGTTGCTAAGGGTTCAGCTTCCACCCACTTAGTGAAATAATCTATTCCCACCACTAAAAACTTCATTTGCCTAATTCCGATTGGAAATGGGCCTAAAATATCCAATCCCCATTGTGCAAAAGGCCAAGGGGCCATCATTGGTGTAAGATACTCTGATGGTTGTCTAGGAATATTACTGAAACGTTAACATTGATCACATACCTTAACATATGCTTTAGCATCAGCTTGGATGGTTGGCCAATAATATCCTGCACGGACGATCTTGTGGACGAGTGATCTGGCTCCTGAGTGGTTACCACATGCTCCTTCATGAACCTCCCTCAATACGTAGTTCGCCCCGTCCGGAGCCAAACACCTTAAGAAGGGCTGGGAGAAGCCTCTTTTGTATAACACTTCGTCCATGAGGGTGTACCTGGCTGATTTAACCCTAAGCTTTCTGGCTTCGTCCTTCCCCTCTGGGAACCTTCCGTCCTTCAGGTACGATACTATTGGAGTCATCCAATTTTCCTCACCTTCTATCTGCAACATTTCTGGAAAGTCTATGCTTGCCATGTTTTGTATTTCATCGAACTCGTCCATTGCTTCATTCGCGGAGGCTTCCTTCGCCAGAGTATCAGCTTCCATGTTCTTTTCCCTTGGGATTTGAATGAAATCAGCTTCTTTGAATTTCTTCACAAGGCGTACCACCTTCTTTAAATACTTCTTCATTCTGTCTTCCTTGGCTTCATATGTTCCATTTACTTGGCCTATGACTAGCTGAGAGTCTCCCAAGACGAGTATTGATTCTGCTTCTACAGATTTAGCCAACTCCAACCCTTTAAGAAGGGCTTCATACTCCACTTCATTGTTAATTGTTTGGTACTGCAAACGAACCTTGTGCTTTAATTTTTCTCCTTCTGATGACTCTAGAACAACTCCTATACCTCCAGCATGCAACGTAGACGATCCATCTACATGGACAACCCATTTTTGATTATCTTCTCTTCCGCCTAAGTCCTCATAACTTGGAGTAAACTCTGCTATGAAATCTGCCAAGACTTGAGCCTTTATTGCATTTCTCGGTTGGTACTGAATGTCAAATTCGCTAAGCTCGACTGCCCATTGAATCAGTCGTCCTGCAGCTTCCATCTTGTTCATTGCCTTCTTGAGCGGATGGTCCGTCATGACATTGATGACATGAACTTGGAAGTAGTGTCTTAACTTCCTAGAAGCTATTATTAGTGCAAAAGCTAGCTTCTCTATCCGTGGGTATCTTCCTTCTGCTCCTCTGAGTGCTCGGCTAGTGTAATACACAGGCTTTTGCACCTTTTCTTCCTCCCAACCCTATCAATGGTGAACATACTGGACGAAGTTGATCTCGTCCAAGTCTCATCTGTTAGAAGGCAGGATAGTACAATATATCTGCTGAACTTCCATTATCCACCAACACTCTCCTGGTTGTATAATCTGCGATGAGTAAAGTTATAACAATGGCATCGTCATGCGGATGATGGATCCTTTCAGCTTCTTCGTCGGTGAATGAGATAGTAGAATCATCACGGCCCCCGCTTGGAGAAATAAGGGTTATCATAGGAGGGACTTCAGCAGGGCAGTCTTCCAAGTCAAGAAAAACATATCTCAAAGTGGTGCAAAACGTCCAACTTTCTGGACGATTTTACACTTGAGATTTTCTAAGTGTTATGTGGTCGTCCATGGACTTCGTCCATGGAAGACTGGTTTTCTGATGGTGTTATGTGAGTCGTCCATGTGCTTTGCCCATGGACGACCCTACTGTCCAGACGTTGTGTGAGTCGTCCATGTGCTTTGTACATGGACGACGCTAATGTTCTGACGCTGTGTGAATCGTCCATGTGCTTTGCCCATGGACGGTCCCATTGCTCAGACGATCAACAAAAATACTTGACTCGAGATCATGGACGATCCATATGGACGACTATGAGTTGTAATTTTTTACTATCCCATCAAACCCAAATTAGAATAAGGTGACAAAACCAAAGAGAGTAGGTGGTCTTGGCTTGCAAAGTGCAAAAGGTAGAAATATTGCATTGCTTACTAAACTAAACTGGAGGTTTCATACTGAAAATGAAAGCCTTTGGGCTCGTGTGATTAAGGCAAAATACTGCTCTACCCGAAGAATTAATTCCAGGAACCCGAGCAGCCTCCCTTGCTCTCCTACATGGAAAGGTATTACAAAAGGCTCAGACTTCTTCCAGCATGGATCTAGGTGGGTGATTGGAAGAGAAAGTATGTTGAGTTTTTGGGATGATAATTGGACTCACAAGGGTCCTCTAAGGCAGTTGATTCAAGGCCCTCTGCCTATGGGGGTGGCCGAGTGGAAAGTTAAGGACATTGCCTCTTTTAAGGGTTGGAAGTGGGATATTGTTCCATTTGTTATTCCTCAGGACATTAAAATGGAGATTCAAGCCATTCCTTATGCACTCGCTGCTAGTAGCAAGGATAGATTAATGTGGAAGGGCTCGCCGAGGGGTGAATTTAACATGAGAAGTGCTTATAATATGGCAGCTGGGGTGGATCAGTTACCAGAATTTAATGGAGGTTGGCTTTGGAAGCTCCATGTTCTCCCTAAGATTCAATTCTTCCTGTGGAAATGCACCCATAATAGTATTAAAGTTAATGAGTGTCTTGCTGCCAGGGGAGTGAACACTGACCCGCTCTGTCCTATCTGCCGTTAGGAGCCTGAAACTATAATCCATGCCCTTCGGAACTGCGATAAATGTCAGGGTTGTTTGGAACGAGCTGGGAGCAGTGGGTTTCGACAGAGATTTCTTTTCCTCAAACTTTGAAGACTGGATGGCGCTTAATGGGTCTTCGGACACAGTTCATAACCAGAACTCTCCTCCATGGAAAATCATGTTCTCCTTTGCCGTGTGGATGATTTGGAAAAATAGGAACCATTTTGTTTTTAGGGGGTGGTCTCAGAATCCAAGGTTAGCAAAGCTTATCACTGACCATGCTTTGGAGTTCTTTATTTGTGCTAGCCCAACCAAAGGCCCTCGGATTCGGGTGACAAGTTTAGTTAAATGGGGCAGACCAAAGATTGGGTGGTTGAAGTTAAATACTGATGGGTTGTCGTTGGGAAACCCAAGAGTTACAGGTGGAGGTGGTGTTATTCGGGACTGGTTTGGAAAATGGATTGTTGGATTCTCTAGGAAGATTAGCATAGCGACGAGCTTATTGGCGGAGCTTTGGGCCATTCGGGACGGGTTGATGCTCTGTATTGATCGAAGCTTGGCTATGGTTGAAGTGGAGCTGGATGCTAAGGTAGTAGTGGACATGTTAACTAATTCCCAATACTCAAATAACGCTATTACACCACTGATAGAGGACTGCAAGTACCTCATTTCTCAGATACCTCAAGTTAGAATTAATCATTGTTATCGCGAGGCCAATAGGTGTGCAGATAAACTTGCAAGGAAGGATGCCAACCAGACTTTGAATCTCATTTTGTATGAAAATCCGCCTGTGGATTTATGTGAGCTTGTGGAGGCTGATCTCAGTGGGGTTAGTCTTGCCAGGCAGTGTCCAGGAAACTTTGTAATTTTGTAGTGCTTTCTCTTTTGTTGTATCCACTTGACCAAAAAAAAAAATTTAGAATTTTAAAAATCACAATGATTCATCAATAGAGAGTAGAATTGCAAGAAAAAATAAAATAAAATAAATCAAGAAAGAGAAAAAAAACTACTTTTTCAAGAGAGAATGTGAGAGAAAAATAATAAGAAATTTACAGAAAATAATATGAGAAGAAAAAAAGTAAAAGTAAAATAATATAGTAATAAATACCAAACTATCAAAGTCATGTTATGTTATGTAATAAAATAATATTATATTCTTATGTACTATTTTTTATAATGTAATAGGATAACATCTATGAAGTCAAAAAGAAGAAAAAAGATAACAACTTAAAAATACAACTTAATCGCATCAACCAATAGTAGGGTTCAAAATCGTACAAAAATTCATCAACCTAAAGTAAAGATGCAAGAAAAGTTTTATAAAAAATGAAAAAAAAAAAAAAAATTGAGAGAGAGAAATAACATTTTGTGTATGGGAAAACTATGCATAGAATGAGATAGAGAATTGTAAATTTATAGTAAGAAGATGGACATAAGAACAATGAAAAATAAAAGAAGATAAATGGATAGAGGAAAAATGATATTAAGGTAGATAGTAGTAGGGAGATGAAAAGATAAAAGGGAGGGGAAAAGTTGGGGAAAGTATAACAATAAGTTGGGAAATTAATAAGAAAAAAAAAAATAAGAGAGATAATGTTGAAAATTGGTGGATGATGTAGTCGCTGATGTGGCTCAAAACAAGAGCGTAACAACAATAAACGTTACGCTTCAGCATTTAGATCTATATAGATGAGGATGAGAATCAACTCAAGAAAAGGTTCTAAGAAGTATTAGAAGCAGCCAAGCAGGGCATAAAAATCACTTTTTGAAGAATTTTGTTTACCAAACCATTGCACCTTATCTTATCAAAACAAAGTTGTTGCATTAAAAAATAGAGCATTAATGGAAATGACGAATACAATATTGATAAGTTTTAGTTTACTTCAAAACTTCAGAGGGGAGCTATTATTTTTGCCAATTATATTCTCAATGAGTTGATTCAAAAGAAAACTAATGAGGCACTCAATAAATTATAAAAATGTGGAACGCCTTCTTATAAATTCTTATAAGTGTGCAGGTGTTTGGAAAAAAAATGCTGATTCCTATTCCTAAAGGACAAAGATAAACCAAAAATAGTTGAATGTATTTTCATGGGCTATGTGCATAACAGTGGCATAATTGGGTTTTCCAATTCATAAATCTAGCATTCCTGACATGCATGTTAATAGCACCGTAGAATCTAGGAATGTATTCATTTTTTTTTGGGGGGGGGGGGGTGGGGGGAAATATATGTCCTTGTAAATCTACACGAGTCAAACTTTTTCAAATGTGATTTTGATTTTTGAGACTATGACTAATACTTGTCATGATCAAGAGTTGATGGGCTTTTTGGCAAATGTTAATGTAAGGACCGGATTTGAGTCCCTAGCCCAAAAGATGGATAGACCTAGGCCCAAAAAGCCCAAAACAATGAATTTGTAAAGAGTGGGTTGGAAAATTGGAAAAGAATGAGTTAGACAACAAGTAAAGTGGGCTTCAATGACAAGAACAGGAAGATAGATTGATTTAAACTAAAGAAAATCGCCATCGGCACAGTCTGAGGAGATTAGTTCTTATATATTTCTCACAAGTTTGATTACAAATTTGGTTTCTGATTGCTACAGTGTCTCTCTCTTGATTTCTCTCCCTCACCCCCCCCTTCCTTCATGGAGGGTCTCTTACATTATATAGTTCCCTTTGAACGATCTTAGCCCTCCACTTGTTGATCATCTAGGCTACTACTTGAGTGCTTGTCCCATCGGACACCCTCTCAGGCCCTTTATGAGTTGGGGTAGCCAAGGTAGCACTGTTCAAGTGTCTTCTCCACATTAATGCGGCTAGAGAGTTAGCTGTAGAGCATTTAATGTAGTTGCAACAGCTTTCTCCTTAGCTATTTTAGGACTCCCCTCTGTCCTTTGTTTCTGCAACGCTTACCGACACCCACAGAACTTCTTGGAACATTCCCCTGGACGGCAGACCACCTCTACGAACCTCGGCTTTGGTCAACTGATGAGGCATTCATTTACTAACACGAGCTCCCTTAACAATGTTTACTCCTCCTCGGACGACCCCCCGTCCTCGACTTGAGCCTTAGGCTCAATATACATATAGAAAATAAGCTCCTGGGCCCAATACCCCTACAATTAATAAGTACCGTGCGATGTTTGTTAAAATTAAAATAATGTGGGTCCTACTTAATAAAAAAATTAGATAAATAATAGAAACTGTATAAAGCTGACCTTAAAGTTTATAAAGCTAACAAAATACTGACATAAAACTAGGTGATTGACAAAAATTTACTATAAAGTGATAAGTTCTGACATAAAGTAGTGTGTTAATAGGTGGCCTTATAGTGCCAGTTAATGTAACCCTTTTTTAAATGTGATTTTGATTTTTGAGACTATGACTGATAATTGTCATGATTAGGGGTGTCCACGAGTCGGTCCAGGTCGGGTTTGTGCCCAACCCGGAACTGACTCGATGACATCGAGTTTCCGGCGAGAAAACCCGCCGCCGACCGCAAAAACCAACGGGTCAGGTCGGATAAGAGTTGTTTGATCAACGGTCAAATCGGTCGAAGCCGACGATGATGCTGCCAGAGATTCCATTTTGACGGCAATCTATATTTTTCACTGGATCTTCACTAGATTTATGCAAAAATCACTAGATCTAAGCAAAAAAACATCAAATCGTCACCTGATTTTTGCAAAACTCACGAGATCTGAGCAAAAATACACCAAATCGTCGACAGATTTAAGCAAATACCATCGGAGTTTCGCCGGATTTGAGCAAAACCCATCATATTTTCAACGAATCTGAGCCTTATTTGAGCAAAACCCATTAGATTGCAGTTGGATCTAAGCGTAAACGACGAGATCTCGCCAAATCCAGTGGAGATTTCATGGATCTAGCTGAAATCTCGCCGAATCTAAAAAATCTCGCCAGAAAATACTATATAGCTTGGTCGGTTTGGGTTTCTTCAGGTTTTGGGGAGAAGATCCGAGACCGAACCGCCCAAATCGGATTCTAGAGAAGAAAACCCGCTGCCGACCGCCGGAGTAATTGGGTTGGCCGGCGGTCAGCCCGAGTCCAGTCGGATTTACCGGGTGAGTCGGGTCACCGGTTGAGTTGGACACCCCTAGTCATGATCAATGAAAGAGATAGGATGAAAAACGCAGTAAGAAAGACAAAAAAATAAAAGTCAATATTAAAAAAATAAAAAAAATAAAAAAATCCTTTTTATTTATTTATTATGTGTTACCATTAATAGGAAGCTTCTTTCTTTCTTCTCCTTCCTCTCTTTTTTTTATTCCTTTTTATTTTTATTTTTATGTGACTTTTTGGAAATGACCAGTATGAATGCATTTCTAGAAAAGACACTTCCTTGCTTGTGTTCTTTTTTCTTCCTCTCCCCTCACGTGTCTATCAACCAACTACTAGGCTACATACGGGGATGTTTATAGGTTGCTTGCAAAAAGAGTACTAGTTTTTTTTTTTTTGTGGAAAGGAGTACTAGTTATTTACTTGTAAGTTGTAACCTTGGTAAATGACGCCGACGTTCGTCAATCTTCGGCCAAAAAAAAGTTACTGGTCGCATCTTAAGCACTTAATTTATATCAACCTGAGAGCAATATGAATACTTAATAGCAAAACCTCATAGACAAGTTGAACTAATACATTTTTATATAGCACAAAATTTAGTTACAATACTTTAAGTATAAATTTTTAGATTTTTATTTTAAGATTCAGTTATATGTTTACTTAATTAAAAATATACACTTTCATCTAATAGCAAAACTTAAGAGGAAAATCTAAGAAACAACATTTAAATATTGTACTTAAATCTTACCCTTTTATATATATCTTCAGAAAATTCCATTTATAACATAAGGAGGTAATAGCCAAAAATTATTACATTGAATATTTATGTAAACATTGAATATTCGACAAATGGAATATTTACTTTCAAAAAATTTCATTTGCTGAAAATACAGTAAATAAATGTAAAAGTTAACTAAAATAGTACTATGGGACTCATGAATAGTACAAAAAAGTGTAGTGAAGCCCATAAATAGTAGTAAAAATAAGTTGGATAGTAAAATCAGCTAACTTTTTAATTTTTGTCAAACACACATGTAAACTTGAATGAGAAACTAATGAAAGCTAGCCTAAAACATTTGTGTCACTCGGTTAATAGCTTATATTGGCGGTCTTTTAGGACACAGATGTTCGGTTTGCCAACAGCTTGCCTAAACTGGGATGCACTTTTACAAGCCAACCGATTGGCCAGGAGAAAGCTGCAAGTCCAATGCAAGCACTCCGTTGCCCCCAATCCAGTCTCTCAGTATTGGCAAACCTCTTCAAATTAAAGCTCCACCATCAGCAATTGAAGAACTATGGTGATCCCAACGATTGCTAAAAACAACTTGCTCTTAAGTATTCCTCTGAATATATTCTTCTCCTCCAGTTTTCTTGCATTAATTTATATCATCCAAGATGACTATATCTGAGCTCTCTTTTGCCACTTCAGTTCCTTGGATCCCCATGGAAAGCCCAATGTCTGCTTCCTTTAATGCAGGTGCATCATTGGTTTCATCACCTCTGACTACAACCACATGACCTTTCCGCTTCAAGCACTGTACCAAAAGAAGCTTGTCAAAAGGAGATAACCTGGCCATTACTAGGATTTTATCAAGCTTTTCCATTCTTTCTTCAGGTGAGTAGTTTCTGAATTGTACCCCTTCAACTATAGCTTCATTATCCAAATCCTCGTCAGGACTGAGAATCTTGCATTCAAGAGCTATAGCCCTTGCTGTTTGCACATTGTCACCAGTGATCATTTTGATATCCACCCCAGCAGATCTACAAGACTCCACAGCTATACTAACTCCTGGCCAACATGGATCCTTCAAGCCAACTAACCCTATTAATGTCAGCCCATTTTCTTCTAGCTTCTCAAGAATTTTTCCACTTTCTTCTTCAACTTCTTTGTAAGCAAATGCCACGCATCTCAAGCTTTTTTGTGCCACATTCTTAATAATAGTCTCCAGCTGCAACCTTTCTTCCTCATCCATTACTTTCAGCACCCCTTCTCTGTCATAATAAGCTGAACACATGGCCAGTATCATTTCAGTAGCTCCCTTCCACTGAGTATGGATGGTATTCTCATTGTTCCTCTTCACCAAAACCCAACTTGTCTTTTTTTTTTTTTTTTTCCTAAATTGAAGGTCTCTACATGGATTGTGTGATAATTCTGCTTTACTTCATCAATACTCGTATCCAAATTTAATACTGCCCAAGAAAGAATTGCTTTCTCAGTTGGACTACTAGAAATCTCTGGAACTGATGTAGGAAGTGGTTTGTAAACTGTACCAGTTGTGTTTAAGCTAACTGCTTCTTGTAGTAGTTTGAGAATATTACCTGCCAAACTCGCAGAAGTGTCATCTTTCGCTGCTTCCTTTCCAAGCCAAAACTCTCTAACTTTCATTTCATTTAGTGTAAGAGTGTCTGTTTTGTCTGTGCAGATTATTGTAGCTGAGCCCATTGTCTCGCAAGAAAGATAGTTTTCTAACCATAGCATGGTCAGCCATCATGCTTTTCATTGAATAAGCCAGAGTTAGAGTGACAGCCAAAGGCAAGCTTTCTTGAATAATGGCAGCAGCAGACACAATGTTCAATACTAAATTCATCACGTAATCAAACTTTGTGTTACTACCTTTGAATCCCTTGTTTCCCTTGTCATCTTTGGTGTTCCCTGTGAAGTACCGAATCAACATAACAACATTAACAAGCATTATCACCACCACGCCAACCATGCCAATATAAGAAGTTAGCTTGTTGAGGCGTGCTTGCAATGGCGTCTCCTCATTCAAGCCACGGTTTATTGAACTCATCATCTCGCACCATCCAGTGTTCATGCCTACAGAAGTGACAAGCATGAAACCAAAGCCATCTGTGACCCTCAGGGACCCAGGTGGGAGCCCAGGCCCCCGGGCCCAAAAAAAAAAAATTTAGTAGTTTAATTTTTAGTAAAAAAAAAAATAAAAAAAAAATTAAGATTTGGGCCCCTTACTTTTTAGTTTGGGCCCCCTCCAAAATCATGAATTATCAATCCAGTTCATGTAAATCTTTAAAAAAAATGTAAAAAAAAAAATAGTGTTCTGTGTATTAAGAAATAATAATGTTTTGTATCTTTTATTTTTGTTGGTAGATGATTGCATCTTAATATATTAAGAAACAATAATTTTTGTGTATTTGTCTTAGTTAAAAATTTCTTGATACTATATGCATACGTTTTTTTTTTTTTTTTTTTTTTTCGCTTATCTCCGGCCCTGGTGACCCTTGTGCCTGATAACATAAAGGGATTCCCTTCATTGATCACAATGTGGTCACTTTCACCAGTCATGCTATACTCATCCACCTTCAAATAATGTCCTTCCAAGAATAACCCATCTGAGGAAATCTGATCACCAATCTTCAAGAACACTATATCACCCACAACAACATCAAATATTGATATAGGTTGGCGCCTCCCATCTCTCACAACTTCCACTCTTATATCACTACTCTTTATTGAGAGCTTCTGAAATTGCCTTGATAGCTTAAAGTCAATCACTTCTGACACAAAAACGACCAAGAAGACAAAGGCAACGATACTCCCACCGTCATACCACCCATCTTTCCAGCCATGGTGCTTGATACCAAAGCCAAGAGAGAGTACAGCACATGCCAATAATATTAAAATAGTTGTATCTTTTAATGCATCAAACAAAAATCTTAAAAATATTTTTGGTGGTGGTTTTTTGTATTTGTTTGCACCAAAAACATGCTGTCTGTGAATAAGATCAGCCTCACAACCATTGATACCATTTTTTACATCGGTTTCAAGAATTAAAGCAAGTTCTTGAACCCCTCCAAAACCACTTAAAGATTCAAAGTTTTTGTCCCTTACCATGTCAAGAAGCTTTGTTGGATCAATAGTAAGCAATGTAACGGCATTGTTGTCAAGTGGGGAGCCCTCGTTGATAAGCTGCGTGTCAATGGCAACGAAGGAAAGGGTGCACAAGAGGGAGCCATCCTTGTCGAGGACTTTCTTGGACAAAGTGAAAAGGAGCCTGATGAAAGATATGGCCGTGAAAGCCATCCTCCATCTTCGTTTGTGGCTCCTGGAGACTGACCACCTGACCCCTTGTGTTTCATCACATATATCTCTCTCGCTAGGCTTTCGAAACCTCAACGTAGACATGGCAATGGAGCCTAGTAGAGAGATAAGAGAGTGTCTGTGAACACGAAGACTAAAAAAAGCACAAAGAGAATATATCTATTTGTTTATTTTGTGAAAACACAAAGAGTTTAGGGTTGTTGCAAAGAGAGGCAGAGTAATGCCAAGAGAAAAATGGAGAATATAATATGTAATACTCGTGGTTCAAGTTACTTTGGTGTAACTCTCTCTATAGAGTTACATATTTTTTAAACGATTGGATTTAAGTGGATAACAGTATAAAAAAAAAAAAAAAATTTTATTAATGCTAATATTTTGATTAAGATCTCATTAATTATCTCTTATTTATTATATTTTATATCTATCTCTAAACCAAAAAATATATATTATATTTGACTCTCTCTATGTTTCTCTCTATCTCTTTCTCCTCCACCATTGTTCCACCTCCATAGATAGATTGCCGGCAGAAGAAGGAAAAAAAAAATAATAAAAAAATAACTGTGGAACACTGACATTGGAGGTTTGTGAGAAGGAAAACTAAAATGAAAATCATTTTGTTCAATTTGCAGTCACTTCTCAGATGTTTTTGATGAAGATCATTTTATTAATGTTCTGGCTAATGATGTAAGAGTTGTAAAAAAGCTTCCTAAGGAATTGGCTACTGCGTCTAAATCAAAGAAAGAGTTCAGAAGCTGGTCTGGCGTAGAATACTATGAGGAGGAAATTACTAACTCCTGGTTAAATCATCTGGTATGTTTATTTGACTGCTTCTGGTCCATGCATTTGTTGGTTTTCTTTTTCTAAATTCAGCATCTTATTATTTACCTATCTCTTCAGTTTTTTTTCCCCTTTAATGCTATCTTATTATATTATATTTCTTTTCAGATTATTCAAGCTTCCAAATCTGATTCTCGCTTAGCAAATAACCATTTACCTCTAGACAATCAGAAACTGCGCTGCCGTGCCTGTTATGAAGCCCTTCGTTTTGCACCTCGAATTGAAGCAATGGGAAAAGTAATTTCTCCGAAATGCTCATCTGATTTTTGGTGTGGTGTGACTTTATCCCCACTGTGTCCTATGCAATGACCATTATATATAAATATATATATATATATATATATATATTTATCTATGATGTAGTTGTTGGTTGATCGGATGAGATCCTGAGTCCTATGCAATGACCATTCCACCGTTGTTCCAAAATGATTGTTATTGAGGCGAGAAATTTCTCTGCAGCTTCTTGTTGAAATCGGTAGATAGTGGGAACGGGATGTGAGCTTCTTCTTTATACATGTAACAGACCTCTGTTACTTTTTTTTCTTTGAGACAATTTCCTTAAAATTTGGAATAATTTGTAATTATAGCATTACTCATTATTCAATATTTTCACCTTTTATTTATTTATTTTTTAATGGTTCTACATCTACTACTTATTCTGTGCACAACTAAATTTATGAGGAATTGGAGGAGAAAAAGAAAAAGGGAGATAAGAAACGCTCACCTTAAAATATTTAATATTTAAGAATGTTGATTCTTGAATGCCCTTATACTTAGATGTTATACTTGGTTTTCATATTGAAACATATATCAATTTTCGATATATGACTTTTGAGTAATTCCTTTACGTTTTTTTTATTATAGTAGACTTACAAGCAAGTTTGTTTACTTAAGGTTAGTTGCCGAGAAAAGATGCTTATTTTATTTTATTTTACTAGTTGAATGCCTATGCATTGCACGGTTTTGGTCAAGAACTTATTAAATATAATATTATAATGCATTTGAGAAATAATAAATTAATGAAATATTTTTTCTTAATAAAAAAATTATTGTATAACTTTAAAATTCTCTTCAACCATACCAATTTTCTAATAAAACTAAACAATATTTGATTCCATAATGAAAGACAACACTATTTCAAAAGTACTAAGAATTAGCTTTCAATTCCTATTAAAAAAAAATAAGTATGAGAATTACTAACTTTTGTTGTTTATTGTTAGACTGAGATTGTGATATTGTGATAGATCAAACATATTAATAACACAAATTTCCTTGTCTTTCCATCTTAATGTTACAAATTGTGTCTAGATTGTACCTACCTTTTGTGATGGCATAACTTAGATTCATTAGATACAATAAACAATTTTTGCCCATGCAAAGTAAATGGAACATAACCTAATTGATATATGATTTTAAGTTAGAGAAACCGTACAATTTTTTTGACAAAGATACTGATTGAGTTTTCAAAATTTAATCTTTTAAATGGTAAACATGTGGTAGAAGTTTAATTTAGCTATTTTAGATAATGTAAATCATTCTTGATGATGGGATATATATTATTACAAATTAGTTTTCTTTTTTACAAAAGATAGTGTAGATGCACATTTACGGTACTTTAGTTTTAATTGCTATTCAAACACATTAGATTTCTCTTAAATATAAGTAGTTATACTTTTCTTCAGTTATTTTATAACTTCTTTGGATAAAGTTATGTTGATAACAATTTCTTCTTCTTTGTGGGGTTTTTATTTTATTTTAATTATAATTATTTTTTTTAGATAAATATAACATAGTATTTGTTCTTATAAACTTTTCTTCTGTTGTTTTATCACTTCTTAGGATAAAGTTGTGTTGTTCTTTGTGGATTTTTTAATTTATTTTAAACTTTCTACGTTTGATAATTAGGTTTTAATTAAAAAAAAAAAATCATATCCTAATTCCTTACAACCACCAATCACCTTCTTTTTTTTCCTTTCATTCTATTCATAAGACCTTTTTTTTTTATTAATTCTATTTTGTTTTTAGTATGGGGCAATATAACACATTGATTAATAATTCTATTTTCAATAGAATTTAAATTTTATATCAAATGGGACTCTAAAAATATATATCCTTTAAAAAAAACTCAACCATCAATCACATTTTTTTTTTTTTTTGCCTTTGATTCTATTCATATGAAGTTACTTTTTTTAATTCTATTTTTTTTAGTATGGCAATATAACACGTTGATTAACAATTATATTTTCAATAGGATTTAAATTTTATATCAAATGGGACTCTAACAATATGTATGCTTTCATTCTCAAAAAAATATATATGTTTTTTTTACTCCATTTTTTATGAGATAACAACAAACACGTTAATTAGAAACCCTAATAAAATGGATAACAACAAACACTTTAATTAGAAATCCTAATTATAATAGGAGAATTTTCTTTCCATTTAGCGTTAATTTTCTAAGAATATCATTAGTTATCATGTTGCAAAACAAACTGGAAAACTAGCATCTCGAGTTTTAAAAATTCGAGTTCAATGGTAGAACTCGAGTTTTTAAAACTCGAGATGCAAGCGGTGGCATCTGATGTGGAAAAAATTCCACATGGAACTCAAGTCTTAGAAACTCGAGTTCCACCATTTTCTTTTCAAATCAGCTCTTCGTCTTCATCTTCTTCTTCTTCTTCCCCTGTTCTTGCAATGGATCTCAAACCATCTAATGTTCCCTGTTTTGCTTCTGATGTTCTTCGGTGGATCTCAAACCAGATTCTCCCTCTGTTTCCAGATTCTTGCTTCTGATGTTCTTTGATGGATCTCAAACCAGATTCTTCCTCTGTTTCCAGATTCTTGTTTCTGATGTTCTTCGGTCAGCACCAGCATAAATCGAGTTTATAAAAATCGAGTTACAAATCGAGGTTTTCAAACACGAGATCTATGTGGCAGAAACTACCACATCCTCAAGCCTAAAACTGCCACATCTCAAGCCTAATTTTCCATGAAATTAAGTTTCTAAAACTCGAGATGTTAGTTTTCAACATATTTTTCAGCGCATGCTAACTTATCACATTGTTTCCCACATCTATGCTAGTCTGCAAGATACCTCTATAATAGGATACAGTGATATAAATAATTTTTTAATTTTTATTTTTATTTTAAAAAATTCTTCAATTTGGTGCAGCCACTTTGCACAACCAAGGATTCTAAGCCCAACTTTTATTATATAATATATGATTTACTTTTATTTATAGTTTTAATTTCTATTCTATCATGTTTCACTCCTATTTTATTATTTTCTTCTAAAAAAACTCCTATTTTATTTTTATCAATTCTCAATTTCAAAATTGAGCAAAATTTTTCATTTCATTTCTTGTCCAAATCTCATATTTTTATTTAAATTGTGTTTTTATTTTAAGTTTAAACTCAAATGAATTTTTCACTATTTGTTTCCAACTTTTACTTTTGAGTTTTAGTGGTTTAAAAAGAAAGAAAAACTAAAAGGGAGAAAAAAAAATAGAAAAATCGTTGTTAGTGAGATGAGACATATTGCATTGTTGCATTAACAATGTGCTAGACACCACTGCACACCCTTGACATGATAGTCACTCTACAAGTACGAAGTTTTTGTGAGGTGAGGGAGTAAGGGTCGAGAATCAAGTCTCTAGAAAAGAGTTTCACAAACATTTACACTTAGATTAGGTTAAAGTATAATTTATATTTTGTATTTAAAAAAAAAAAAAAAAAAAAAAAAAAAAACGGTGTGTTAGACCCTGCAACATCAAACAAAAAATATTAATATAATTTACTTTATAGATTAAATTTTTTTTAGTAAATTTAAAAGACTAATTTAGATAAAATTTTATTTTTAAAAATATCACAAAATTTAATAGAAGTTTCATTATTTATTAATTTTGGAAAAACCTTAATTTTACTTGTTTGCCTCCATCTCTTTGATCTTTGAGAATTATTGCATACTATTATTTCTTCAAGTGATGCACGGCCATTTTTATTATAATCTATTTTAATGAGCAATTCCAATAATATCAATCATTTTTTTTTTCATTTTACACTCGTTTATTAATTAACATCTGCATTACATGGACATACTCCTAGTATCATATTTAATTATATATATATATAAATATATATATACTTTATAACATAAAATCTTAATTGATCGAGACTATTCTTTTCTAAGAAATTGATTTTTTTTTTTAATAGAAGATTTTAAGAAATTGATTTGATTGTGACTTTTGTTATGTAATTTTCTTTTGTAGTAATTGTAGTATTAACGACTTTCTTCCTTGTCAAGCATTAAAAAAAGTCTGACTAATTGTACTAATTTTTCCTCTCTTTTTTTTTTTAATTAAATAATGGTTATACCTTAACCTTATACTACTTATTTGGTCATTCACAATCGATACATAACTTGTCGCCTAAGGAATTGGAAAAAAAATGTGGAGAAAAAGAAGAAGAAACTTTCACCTGAAATTATTTATGAGGTTTAGGAAATCACAAATAATGCTAAGAGCTAATGAAGAATATGTACTACTTTGTAACAATTTCCTTGTTATATATACTTGTTAGGGTCCTATTAAAAAAAATGTATACTTGTTAGGTAAATGAGAAGTTTCACACCACCACACACCTTTGGTGCGATGGTCACTCCACAAGTATAAGTGCTTGTGGGGTGTGGGGGGTAAGGGCCGGGGTTTAAGTCTCTAGAAATGAGTTTCACACACATATACACTTAAATTAAGTTAGAGTAGAATTCTATCTTGTATAAAAATAAATAAATAAATAAAGTTTCACGGAGCTTAATTCTTAAGTTTTTGAGATTGGTAAATAGAGGTGGTGGAGATGAGGTGACAACTTTTTTGAGATAGATATTGGTGGTGAAGGCCTGGAGGGGAAGAGAGGTGTGGTTCATAGAAATTTCTTGGAAAATCTCCTTTAATAAATTGCCGATTGCTGATTGCCTATTCCATTTCAATTTAGATTTTTTTTTTTTTTTTTTTAATTAAGATAAGGTATTGGTCAATCAAAACTTTCATGAAATTTAGATGCATAAATTTATTTCTAAAATAAATTTACCTTTTCAACCTTTACCTTTTCTTTTCTTTTTTTTTCCATTTTGCTGGATTTTTTTTTTTTTATTTGCCAGTATATTTAGATTTTACACTTGGTTTTCAAATTTGGAACATTCTCTTTTTCTTTTCTTTTTTAATATATTACAATAAGGGTAAATTGAAAATTACACCCCTAAAGTTTGGGGTGATTAGATTTTACACCTTGAAGTTTCAGAATTTAGATTTTACTCTCTGAAGTTTGGGGTATTTGGATTTTACACACTGACATTTCAAAACTTAGATTTTACCCTCTAAAGTTTAGGTTGTATAGATTTTACATTCCCAAATTCTAAGACTTTAAGGTGTAAAATCCAAACACTTCAAAACTTTAGGGAGTAAAATCCAAACACTTCTAAAATATAGGAGATAAAATCCAAATTCTGAAACGTTAGAGCATTCACATCTGGAAATGCCATCCTATCCTATTTTACCATCCCAAAAAGCTACTTTATCAATTATACCATACCATTTTACAAAACACCTAACATCCCATCTTTTATTTTCCTATACAACACATTAAAATAATATATCTACACAATAAAATATTTTTTTCTCTCAATCTCATTTTTCTCTTCCACTCTCTCTCAATCACTCATCACCACCTAAAACCCAAACCCAAAATCCCCAATACAGAAACTCATCCCAAACCCCAAACAAACCCCCAGCACAAACCACGGCTCCACCCCGATCCACCATCAACAACACAACCGCCACCCACCGATCCACCACCACAGTACCACCCCGATCTACCACATCAAACCATGAGCTCCACTAAACTATGAGACCCACGGAGGCTTGATTCAAGGGAAAATAGAGAAAAAAAAAAAAAAAAAAAAAGAAAGGGAAGAGATCTTGTCGAAGCCACCAGAACCACGCTACTACAACCATCTACCCCCACCACCGCAACCACCTGCCCACGTCGCCGCACCACCTGCCCACGTCGCCACACCACCTGCCCACACCATTGGACCCTCGCCACCGCACCACTGAACCCATGGGCACTGATCCACGCAAAGAGGGGGATGAGAGAGAGGGAGGGATTGAATGAGAGAACCAGAACTAAAAAAAAAAAAAAAAAAAAAAAAGAGATGAGAGTGACCGGTGAGAGAGAGAGAGGAGTTGAAAGACAAAGTTTGTGAAAAAGGAATAAAATATCAATATTTTGGTTTACAATTGTGCTACAGTGCCATCCTACATTTAGGATGGCACTGTAGCACAATTGCAAAAAAATTTGCAATTTTCAGATTTTACAAGTCCGGCTGCTGTGGTTATGGTTTTTCTCTTATTTCACCATGGGAATGGGATGCTTTATTTTTTAATCCTTTGGTTTTAAACTTTTTCTAATTTTTATGGTAGTTTTTCAGACTTTCATGGGATTCTAAAGTTAGACTCTAGGTGCTTTCGTACAACGTGGTTTCACATTCAAACACAGGCTGGCTAACGGTAACGAGCAGCTGGGCCCCCCAATTAATTAGAATTTTGGACTTTAAAGCCCTCATTCAGTAAATCCCCTGCTTCCAATGATATATATAAATATATATATATTTATATATATGCTGAAGAGAGTATGTTGTGTGTAGTATAACTTGCCCTATCCTCGCTTAAAAGTTACCAAGGCTTTTGAGTGGAGTTGTGATGTGCCTTTGTGTAAGAACTAATTTTCCTCTCTCTTGTGTGTGTATGTTTGTTTCTCAAAAAAAAAAAAACATTTTTTTTTCCTTTTATTAATCAAATGGAAAAGACACAATTATATTATATATATATATAGAGAGAGAGAGAGAGAGAGAGAGTTTTAATTTATGGCTTCTACTTTTAGTGATTTTTCTATTTATCATCACACTAAGATACTATCAATTTTTGATGTAAGCAAGGATTGAACCCTAAATCTTTTATTCAATCAGTTGAGGAACCCACCAATTATTATTATATAAGTCTAGTTAACAGGTGCCTATAGAATTTTTGTTAATCAATCATTTTAGAAAAGTCTTTATATAGTTTTTATGTGAAATAATAAAAAGTAGTAAAAAAAATGAATTTTTTTTTTTGTAACAATTTTCTTAAAATATTTGAAATTGATTCGCCAAGAGCCTTATAACTATGTTGGTAGGTACTTCTTGGTGTCTAACATGGAAAATTTTATGGTTCAAATCCCCTCTCTCTTTACTATCAAATTATTAAAAAAAAAAAAAAAATTGTGATTCAATAAAAAGTCAAAATATGGAGGATATAAAAGTATATTGAATAAATGAATAATTTTAAAATCACCTCAAAGATAGGATCTTTTTTGTCCACTTTTAATTTTAAAAAATAACCCTACTGCCTAATTTAAAGGAATTCAATAAATATTTAATCCATAAAATAGTCAAGATCTAAGAATGAGAGTTTCTTACTCATAGTAGTTATGAAGAGACTAATATATTTTATATCAAAGTTGCAAGTTTATATGTAATTCGATGAGTGGTTACAATTAGTTTAATTTTTTTTGATAAGAACAATTAGTTTAATTGGTAAAAATTTTTGTTGTTAAATAAAAAATCTAGAATTCGAACCCACCTATAACAAAATTCAATTAGTGTCTTGACCTTATGTTCAACAATACACTATCATATTTATAAATAAATAAATAAAAACTAAACGATGAGAGTGCTATTGTTGGACAACCTACTATAGCGAATTAAATATGAGTTTTACTAATATGTGCCCTTAAGGCATACATTAATAAACTATTTTTGAAAACTTTTTATGAAAAAATGAAAAAATATTAATTGTTTTGACAGATTTTTCAATTCTCTATAAAAATTTTCCCAAAATGAATAATTAATGTATGCTCTAATTGGACCCGTTACATATTCCTCATTCTCTCTTTAAAGTTTTGCAAAATACAACGTTGAAACTAAAATGATGCTACTTCCACATTTTTGTACTCAAGCTCCATTAATTGCGAAAACTACTGCTTGTCTTTATTGCTTCTGAAAAACATCAAACATCTTTGCATGCTTATCGACATTCTTCATTTATCTAGGCAGCTTGCAATCACATTCATAAACATACTATATGGTTTCATTAAAAAAAACACGTACCATATGGATGTAAGATTACTCTTACCATTATTGACCTAAAAGAATGTTGTTCTCTTTTTTCTTAAACTATAAATTATGTATTTTTAATTATACTACTAATATTTATTTTACAATAAGTTATGTTTCGTTATTGTTAAAACAATGGTTAAATGACTAAATTTATCATTTTTTAACTACTTGAAATTTTTTGAAACAATTGATAATTTCTTATCGTATAAGAGTAATTTGAGCCCACACATAATTTGATAATTTCAAGCTTTGTAACTAGTTCTATTCTCCAAAACCTCTAGATTTTTTTAAGAACCTAATTTTGAATCCCCCAAACCTGTTATATAAAAAAGTAGTAGCTTTTGGAGAGTCATGAAGTCAAGTTTTTCTATATCTTTTTTATTTTTTTATCTTGGGTTTAGTGTGCATGATGTTTAAATAGAGATTGTGTCCTAATTCTTTATTTTGGCTTTTGATTTTTTTTTTCAACTCTCATCTGTCTTATAAAATATATAAAGTGAGATAGATATTGTGAGATTGGAAAAGAAAAGGAAAAGTCTAAAATTTAAGAACTTTTTAAAAAATAGTAAATTACTTTTATAAACTGTTTGTGTTTTTAAATTTAAAATTATTTAACTAAAAGATAGAAATATTTTAGAGAGAATAAAATTTTGTGTAACGATATTTTAGTACGTAAAATGATGAAATTCAAACAGGAATCCTGTAATTAGTAAGGTAGATAGATAGATTAAAAAAATAATGGAAAATGGTATTAACTGTAAGATGATAGAAGCAGGGTCATTTTAGTCATATCAAACTAATCAAATAATCTAACGGAGAGGAAAAAAAAAAAAAAAAAAACTGAAAAGGTCAAAACATGTGATGGCACCCCTGCTAATAGAGAAGAATCCTAGGGTCATCCACGAGAATAAGCCAATGATAAACAAACAATGCCAAAAAGAAACAAGAACAAAAAAAAATTGCCAGTATCTTAGTTACACACGCTGTCCACTCACACTCTCACACACACACACACGCACACACACAGAGACAAAGACAAAGTGCCTTCCCTTCCATTCTTGTATCATTCCTCACTCTTCCACTTGAGTCTTGAATTCTGAAGTCCACTCACACTCTCTCTCTCTCTCACACACACACACACACACACAGAGACAAAGACAAAGTGCCTTCCCTTCCATTCTTGTATCATTCCTCACTCTTCCACTTGAGTCTTGAATTCTGAATGGTCATCTCCAAGGCAAAAACCGACCCCATTAATTGTCACTCACACACACAGAGACCTCTCTGAGAGGAGAAGTTATATCATGCAACGGGTATTATTTTCCCTCTGAGAGACACTAATAATAAATGCCTTGACACTGTCTTGTACGGCTTTTCTCCAACTACCTTTCCATTTATAGCCTCAATTTTCTTTCATTGCCGCAAACATTCATTGGTGAACAAGAAAACCCATTATTGCTACGACTTTTCTTATTGCATTCATCTTCCCAATGTTTATCTTTTAAGTTTTTCCTGTTAACTATCTGGAACTTATTACTTACATAAAAGAGATATTCTTTCATGAACTTTGCTTTGTTCTCCATGCTTCCTTGTTTTGCTGCTACATGGGTTTTTGACCAACTAGTTTGAGTATTACTATTTTCCGTGAAAGCAAACTTGCCCTTTTGATTTTTCCTCAGGAAGATATTTTCTTTCTCTGTTTTTCTGTCAGTGTCTTGGATTTCAGCTCCTTCTGCTTCGTGGGTTTTCTCGAATTTGGTTAACCAAGAATCGTTGGAGAGCATCTGAGGCTAAATTTGGGGTTTTAGTTTCTTGATTTTCCTTCCAAGTCACTGTAAAGTACGTTCTTTTTCAGGTGAATTCTCTAGTGGAGCTCTCTTTTTCATGATTCTTCTTAACAATCTTTGGTGGGTCTGATTCTGTTTGCCTTAAAAACTCTGATTTCAGTGTCTACAGCTTCAAACACTTGTGGAATGGGATATTTGAATTTGCTGCTTCTAGTGGTTCTTTTATGGGTTTTCTTCATTCCAAGCTCTTATGAGTTACATCCCTCCCAGACCCAAGTTTTATTGCAGATAAGGAAGCTTTTGGAGTACCCTTCCTCATTGCAAACTTGGGAAAATTACTATGGAGACCTCTGCAACTTGCCTAAATCAGCACATGTGAGTATCACATGCCAGGACAGTTTTGTCACTGAGCTCAAAATTATGGGGGATAAGCTTGTCAAGGTCAGTGAGTTCCATGGATTTGCAATTCCCAATATGACACTATCTGAAAGTTTCTCTATTGATTCCTTTGTTACTACATTGACGAGGTTAACCAGTTTAAAAGTTCTTAGCTTAGTGTCTTTGGGGATTTGGGGACCACTTCCTGATAAGATTCATAGGCTATATTCGCTTGAACTTTTGGATTTGAGCTCAAATTTTATGTATGGTTCAATTCCACCTAAGATATCTAGACTAGTTAAGCTTCATACTTTGACACTGGATTCCAATTATTTCAATGACACTGTCCCTGATTGGTTGGACTCATTTTCAAACCTCACCATTTTGAGTTTGAAGAGTAATGGATTCAAGGGTCAGATTCCTTTTTCTGCAAGCAAAATCAAGACACTCACTGATCTTGTCCTGTCCCACAATGAGCTTTCTGGCAAATTACCTGATTTGAGTACTTTAACCAATCTACGTTTATTGGATATAATAGAAAATCATTTGGATTCTGAACTACCAGTCATGCCCAAAGAGTTGGTTACAGTGCTACTGAGCAATAACTCGCTCTCAGGAGAGATTCCTGAGCAATTTGGTGAGTTGCATAAACTTCAACACCTTGATCTATCTTTCAACCATCTGAGTGGAACTCCTCCCTCTGCCTTGTTCTCTTTACCAAACATCAGTTATTTGAATTTAGGGTCTAATATGCTCAGTGGGTCACTTCCAGATGAGTTAAGTTGTGGTGACAAACTAGGGTATGTTGATTTATCTAGTAACAAGTTGATAGGCCAACTTCCTTCTTGCTTGAACAGTACTTCAGATAATAGATATGTTAAATTTGGTGGAAATTGTTTATCCCATGATTCCCAAGATCAGCATGAAGGATCGCACTGTCTTATAAGCAGTAAACAATCCAGAGGAAGAGATATAGCAGTAGTAGTTGCTGTCATTAGTGGAGCTGTTCTTGTTATGGTGCTTTTGGGGTTGGGAGTTCTACTCTTGTGTAAAAGATGCCGTTCGAGAAGGACACAGGAGCAGCATGTATTGTTAAAGAATGTGCAAGATAACACACCAACTGGGATTTCCTCTGAGCTCCTTGCAAATGCCAGTAAGTTCCACATTGATCAGTTTATTTTCTTATCATTTGTTCAAAATCCAAGACATGCTTGTCCAACTCACTCTGTCAATTTTGTAGTTTAGAATATATGAATAGAGACTAAATCATGATTGTGTAAACCATAGTCTGTGGTGCACATGAGAGCCTAAAGTGATAACCTTGCCTCTATTTTTTTTAGGGTTCATTTCTCAAGCAGCAAAGCTAGGGACACAAAGAGCACCCGTCTCTCGATTGTTTTCTTTTGAGGAGTTGAAGGACGCCACAAACAACTTTGATTCATCAAGGTTTCTTGGTGAAGGCTCTATGGGGAAGGTATCTGTCAAAAGTCGAATATGCAACGAAAATATAGATGATTCACGGATTCTTCAAAAAAGGGGGATTCATTTGGATCAACCTACTAATTTTGAGCATAACATACATATTTTTTAGGGGCATATTATACAAAGTAGGAATTTTATTTGTAAGATGAAGGGGGAGCTAGAAATTTGTCAAAGCACCTAAGCTATTCTAACTTCTACCTAGTATTTTGGTTATTATTATTATTACAATTATTATCAAAATCTTGAAATTGTGTTTCTCAAAAAAAAAAAAAAAAATCTTGAAACTGTTGTGAAATCAATGAGAAAAATGTATATGTGGCATTCAATTGGTGGAGCACATTATATATGTCCATTTCCAGCTAGCTCTTTTAACTTCTGTTTTATTTATTTATAAATTTTTAGATTTATAAAGGTCGATTGGAGAATGGGACCTACGTAGCCATACGCTCTCTATCTTTGGTGAAGAAATGTTCGATTCCAAACCTTAAAGCTCGGCTTGATCTGCTTTCAAAGCTTCACCATCCACATTTGGTAGGCTTCTTGGGTCATGGCATTGATGGTAGTGGACAAGATGATTCCAGTAGCAGCAAAGTTTTTCTTGTATATGAATATGTACCTAATGGGAATTATCGCAGCCATCTGTCAGGTTAGTATAGCATCACAGTTAACTTTAATCTGTCTTCATATATGAAAATATGTGTGCACCTGCGCATCTGTCTTTGATGGTTTAGTGTGTGTACCATACTCTTTTTCTTGAATTAAGATGGGCCCCTCCTTGTCTGCACCGGGGTGGGGGGGTTGGTGCTTTTCTATATATTTTATGTATCATAGCTTTACGTATTGGAGGCTGTCAACATGTAATCTAGCTACATATACAATTTGCAGAAAGTTGTCCAGAAAAGGTTTTTAAATGGTCAGATAGACTGGCAATTTTAATTGGAGTTGCCAAGGCTGTGCATTTTCTACATACTGGTGTAATTCCTGGTTGCTTGAATAACCGACTAAAAACAAACAACATATTGCTTGATGAGCATCGGATTGCAAAGCTAAGTGACTATGGGATGTCAATCATCACAGAGGAAATTGAAAAGTTTGAGGTATAATGCCTGGCTTTTTCTGGTTGAGTGTGCAATGTTATCTTGGTTCACCAAGCAGTCTTTTCTAACTCATTCTGTTTGTTCTGTAGGGGAAGAGAGAAGACCCGAAATCATGGTATGATACAACCAATTGCCTGATTTATTAAAATAGAATACCTTTCAATTTGATGCTTGATTTTATCTACTGGAGTCGCATCTTAAATATTGTTATGTTGGATTTAAAAAATAATAATTGCATTATAACTGATGGTGCATTTCTGATGAAGATTTTCTTCAATTAAAGAGCATGAGGATGCAATCTTGGTATATGCATTATATATGTATTATTTTGGATCCAAAAAGAGAATGAATCATTAATGATGAGCCCCCTTTTCACTGCTTAAATGACACTGAGGTTGAGTATCCAATTCTTGGTATATACAGCAGTACTTCCATCCTGATCTCAGCACTACCTTCATGCTGGTATTACTCTGCCACATGCAACATCACCATCATTGGTGCCATTTACAGTGCATGCCACTATCAGAAACACCTTTTCTTCTGTACCATTAGTTTCCTTATCATCCCCCTTGCTGTTATTTGGTCTTCTCACCTCTACTATTGTCAAAGCTGCTACCACCATGAACACTGCCATAATTAACATGCTGTCTGCCTCAGCAGCAGTAATACTGCCACTATTGCTACAATTATTGCTTCACTTATGCATTGACCACCACTGTCATACTGTTACTGCAGCTACCTAGTGCCCACTAATATCCTCTTTAATGCACTTTAATAGTTATTTAGAAATAGCTGACTCTATTACTTCCTTTTTTGCAGCCATCGAACAAACTTAGAGGATGATGTTTACAACTTTGGATTCATATTGCTCGAATCACTCGTTGGGCCTATAGTGACTGGAAAAGGAGAAGTATTTCTCCTAAATGAAATGGTATGCCAAAGCTTTAGTGGAGGTGAATTCCACAAATTCAGATGAATGATAATTTTGAAACAACTATATAAAATTTCCAAATCTTTTGATTTGTACATTTGTTTCAGTCTGAAAAATAAATAAACATAAAATCTATAATTTTCTAGATGAGTACTTTATTTTTCCATATAAATTTATATTTAGGTTATATATATTGGTCTCAACATCAATTTTGTCTTCATTGATAATGAAATGAGATCTCAAATTCTTTGTTAACAAAGCTTTAGTTGAGCTGCTATAAATTTTGGTCTAGAAAACATGACGATTGAAACTGGTCATGTTTTTAAAATGTCATAAGATCAAAATGAATTGCCTAAACATTCTGAATATTTTCCTTTTCTTTTCCTCAATATTTGTTTTAGATACCATCTTTATTGATTTTGTTTGAGATGGTATGTTTCTAAGACCTGGAGTCATGAACCACAGGCATCCTTTGGCAGTCAAGATGGTCGAAGACGAATTGTGGATCCAATAGTGTTGACCACTTGCTCGCAAGAGTCGTTATCAATAGTGGTATCCATCACAAACAAATGTATAGCTCCTGAATTGTTATCTCGTCCCTCTTTTGAAGATGTCCTTTGGAACTTACAATATGCAGCTCAAATCCAAGCCACTGCTGATTCTGATCAGAGATCAGATTCTACAACATAGTTGTAAGTTTATGGCTAGCGCAACACCTGAGATTCATTCTAAAGAAGCCTCCTGAAATTTGTAGCCACACAAGGTATGCCTGCATTTGGGCTGCCTTCCCTCATAGCAATGTGAAATGTAAAAAGTTGTAAATTTTCATTTTTGTTTGCTTTTCCTTTTATACTGCTGAATTTTGGTAGAATAAAAGTTGTTTAGTTACATTTTCTGTTTAAGACATATAATAGTGGTAGGCCTTTGTGCACAGTGCCTTTTTTGAATGGTATATTCAGACCTCAACACCCCCCCCCCCCCCCATAAAAAAAGAAAGAAAGATTGAATGATGTCGGACTACAACCAAAATTATTTTGAAATTTTTTATTATTATTATTTTATCCCATAGGAGGTTGGATTATTTTAAAACCTTCATTTTTATTTTGTGTTTATATAGGTGTTGGGTTGAAAGATTGACCCCAAGTTAATTTTAATTTATTACCCTTAGGGTCTGTTTGGGATCCGATTATTTTGTTGAAACTGAAAATTTTTTGCTAAAAATACTGTAAATAAAGGTAAAAGTTAATTGAAATAGTAAAGTGAAATCTATGAATAGCAAAAATAAGTTGTATAGTAAAATAAGTTGATTTTTTAAATTTTTGCCAAATATACACTAAATTATCAAATTATGCACAGGTATAATTAAATTGTGTTGGGTACAACCAGGGGTGGCCCAAGTCCTAGGCAATTTAGGCCTAGGCCCAAGGCCCCCATTTTTTTTAAAATTTACCCTTTATTAAAAGGCCTATCTCATTATTAAAAAAAAAAAAAAAAAAACGGAAATATTAAGGAAACATTGGTTTAGGAACAATTTTTAGAAACATTTTATGAGAAAGTGATAAACAATTAATTTTTTTGATAGCTTATTATATTTTTCATAAAAGTTATGTTAAAACTTGCCTAATATAGTTTATTAACAATTACCTCAAAGAAACCCATTATTTCATACTCAAAATAAAACTAATATGCTAGTAATATATATTTCATTTGACAATTCTTGTTAATTGCCTTACGTTCTTATCTGAGAGTTAAGCAACGCATTGCCTCGTCTGTTGGCATGTGATGCATGTCTTGTTGGGTGATTGTTCTTTATACCATTTTTTTTTTTAAATAACCCATCTTCTGAAATGGTGCACTGGGTCTACAAACATCACCACCATCACCATCTGAAGTAGTGCCGACCCTACCACTGGTGAATCGGTGAGCCATTATCGCCGAAAAAATTAAAACTTCGACTGGTTGCAGCTTGTATGATTCGCTTCTCTCTTGATTCCAAAACTTCGACGCTTTTCTTCTCTTGACAGCGACCCTACAAACATCACCACTATATGATTCGCTTCCCTTCTCTATGTGTTTGTGTGTGTGTGTTTTTTTTTTATTGAAAACTATTTTTTGATAATTAACTGAACCTTTTTTAATTCAAAAAATTTGAAACCCAAAACCAAAAACAAAATTGGGACACTTGACCGTAACATTTAATGAAGTATAACACGAAGGCTTTAATTAAATAAAAACTTGATACGTAAAAGGATTTAATTAAATGAAAATGAAGTTAGATATTTGAATTGAATTTTGGTCAAAGTTAAAGATGTATTTTATAATTTTGCCTAAGGAGTATTTGACTTTACTTCTAAAATTCTTATTTGATGATTAAAATTTTAATAATTAAGCTAATTGTAACCCACGCACATGCTGTGTTCCCTTCAGGATTATTCTTTTATTTATTTATTTATGTAGGTGGAATCAATTTAGGATTATTCTTGGAAAGACTTCAAGCTAAGGAGAAATTTTCATATGGGTCAAGCGTATGAGACATCTTTTTTATTAAAATGTAGGATCCACTTATCAGTGAGAGATATGTCTCATATGCCTAACGCATAAGATACCTTCACCAGTTTAAGGGGGCGTTTGGTTTGCCGTGTTGTTACATTACACCGTAATATTATATTATTGTAATCTTACATTAATCTATATATATAATAATAGGTGAAGCTGAGAGAAACTCAAACTATAATTCCAAATTAGATTTCTAATTTTGCAACATGTGTCCTAAATTATTTATTCTTATGGTTCAACACCCCTTGGGTTGGAATATTGTTATCAACTTCTATTTCACTAGGGGTTTCATACATGAATTTCACTGACATTATATCCTCAGCCAATTTCTTGTATAGTTTGAGCTTGTTGCTAGAGTTTGCTTCATTTGTTTGGTTGAGGAGGAAGTTCCCAAGGTTGAAGCGGCCGTACCGGGTCCCAATGAGGCTGCCATTGCTGGTGGTCATGTGCTTGATACCATGTGGATTTTTGGTAGTGATAATGGCTATTGCTACTAAGAAAGTTTATTTAGTGAGTAGTATAATGACAGTTGCTGGGATTGGATGGTACTACTTGATGAAACTTTGTAAGTCAAGGAAGTGGTTTCAATTCAACACTGGTGGTGAAGTTGTAGTAGAAGAAAATGACCACGAGAGGGTGGCAGGTCATTTATTACAAATTGACACCTTCTGACATGTTCATCCTACTAGAAAGAACTGAACTCTGTGATTGAAGCTTCTAGTTGTGGGCGACACTTGGATTTAAGTCTGCAAATGGTTATCCACAATTGAATGATTCCACTTGCACTTTATAAGTAAAAAAGTTTAGTTTCATCATGAGGAGTTGTAATCTCTAGCTCTATTTGCAGATGTTGATTATCCTTCAGTCCATATGTAATTGATAGAAGCAATAATAAATAAATCTGGATCTTAATCTTCATTATGTATACAAATTGACACATGGGGCACATTAGGTGCTTGTACACATAAATAAGTAGCAGCAGTCCAGTCACAGCTTACAACTGCATTCATTTACATCAATGCATGCATACAAAGCCATATGGAATGGAGTAATTTCTCATTTGATTATGAAGATACTATGGAATCTGGGGGCATAATTTGAACCTAAAACCTAATTAATGGATCAATTATTGGACATGCAGTGCAATTTGAAGAAAAAAATTCTTTAAATTTCTGTTTCTTAATCAACATCGGATCGCATTGATCAAGGTATTTGGACAAAATTCAGGTAACCCAACTATGAAAATAATTGAATACTAATCGAATTCCTAACTGGATCCTAGAATCTGATTTCCTTGTGAAACTTTCCACACTTCATGTCAACTTGAAAAGAATTTCTCCTAACTAGATCATGTAAAGAATTGAAAATAATTGGTCTATGATCTATCATATTTCATTGATGTGTCCTTTATTCTCTCCTAGATTCTTTTACACTCAATTTGGGATGGAAAAAATTATTGTAAAGTATTCCTTCCACTATCTTATTTGGAAGTTTAATTATATAAGTTAGAGATAATAGAAAAGGTTGGAGGGAACACTCATTCCTCCATTTTCCTTCAAAACCTCAATTTTTTAATTTCCCAAAAATTAGGAAAATATGATGGAATAAAATTAGGTTTAATAAAAGTTTCACTAAAACTCCAAAACCACCCCTACACTTTCAACCTTTCATTCCAAAACAGGGCTCTAATAATAATGTTGTTACATTTCATTCATTTCTTTTTTTTTTCCAAAAAAAAAAAAAAAAAAGATTACTAAATTTTCTTCTATTCCTTTCCTTTGCATTACTAAAATACATTTCATTTCTTTATGATTTACTTATTTCATTTTATTCCTTCGTAAACTCCTAAACAAAGTCTTCGAGGTAAGTAAAAAAAACCACCATAATTTTATCTTGGGACACAAAGATGTTGGACTTTTAAATATGACACTTTATATTTCAAGCTTTCAAAAATTTACCAAAAAACCTCATAGTAAGGTTCTCTCTCTCTTGGCTAGTGTGTGTATCTCTCTCTCTCTCTCATAAGTTGTTTGGATTTGGGGTTTTAATTTTGTTTCATTCTTATGAGAACTAACTGTGTGAGCCTGTGAGGGTGGGAGTTTGTTTAGGCTTATTTTTTTGGTACATTATGAAATATTGGAATTTGAAGTGTCTCATTTAAAAATGTGAGATTTAGTGTGTCCTAAAAATAAAACTATGATTTAAAAAAACAAAACAAAAATTTCCCCATTCCGTTAAGGATGATTCTTTTATTCCTTTATATATATATATAGAAACAAACACACACAAGATGACTCTTTTGGTTGGATTTTGGTAAAAAACGTGTTTTTTATTAAGGATCATGTTAACGGATACCCTTACGACAATTATTAATAAATTATAATAGGAAAGTTTTGACACTATTTTCATAAGAAAGTTTTGACGCCACTTTCATAGGAAATATAAAAAGCTATCAACAACATTTATTATTTTATTATTCTCCCAATAAAATGTTTCTAAAAATAGCTCCAAAACCAATGTTCTTAGGGCATTGTTTAACATTTCCCTATTAGTAATATCTGGCAAGTTATTGACGGAATTGAGGAGAGAGAGAGTCTGACACCAAATTTGCCATTTGGCATTCATTTTGCCGAGTATGATACTTAAATTTTCCTTCTCTTTTGCTAAACCCGAACCTAGGCACTACCTTGCCCATTCTTCCTACTCAAATGGAGAGAGAATAATGATCAAATTTGGTTCAATGAAAACATATTTAAAAGAGAGAAAATGTGAGAAGAAAGTTGGCAAATAAGAGCCCTCGCATCGTAATAGAAAAAGTACCACATTTTAGCTAATTAAGTCTAAAATTCACTCATATTAGGTCATGTAAAGTTGTGTAAAAATATATGGCTCTTATAATATTCGTGTAAATTTATACTGGCACTATTTATTTTACATTTAATTTTTTAAAGATAAATGAATAGAATAAGTGATAGTTATTGTGCTTAAAAAAATAAATAAATAAAATTTGATATTTTTAATAAAATTGTCGTGTAAAATAAATTATCTGAGTGTTAAAAAAAAGAGTGAGTATGTGAAATTTAAAATAAATTAAAAATTATTTAATAAAACAGATTTAAATGCAGACAGAGAGTTGGGTGGGGAGAGAAAGGTGGAAAATTTATTGATCGATAAAAAAAGTATACCAAATACAGAAAGAACGTAGCCTTGGCCATAGCCTATAGAGAGAGACGTCAGAACCACCCCCAATTACTCCCCACAAAACTTACTCCAAAAGTCTACGCAACTAGTACTGCTACCTAAAAGGACTTTTGTCCCTAAGGTCTACGCCCTCCAATATATTCGTGACTTGTGACTGAGCAATCCTTTCTTACAAATCACGAACGATGTTAGGAACACAACTTTTGACACAATTTTATATTATATTTCACCATAACTTATTTTATAGTAAGTTGTGATTGGTAAAGGTATGTCAGTGAGCCATGTGAGGACACACTTTTACCAATCATAACTCGCCATATAGCGAGTTGTGGCACAAGATTGTACCAAAAGTTATATCCCTAACATAATTCTACAAAACACACCAAAAAAATATATTTATTTATTTATTTATTTATTGTCTCTTAGCATGTAGGTGGTAAGTTGTTAATAATGGATAATAAAATAGAATTAGCAGTGGGTTTATATGAGAATCAATGGTAATTTATCAACTTAGTATGTGTGAAATTTATTGTAAAAAATATTATGTCTCTAGCATTATTTATTTATTTTTTTTGGAGAAATGTCTCTAGCATTATTGATAATCATTTAGCATTAGAATTTAGAAATAATATGATCTAGTGAATGGATTTTTTTTGGCTGACACCAATGAAGGGATCAAGTGATATATAGTTTCTTTTGTTGATACTTGATAGATTGGAGGATTAGAAATATTACCATTGCTTTCGCTACTTTATCGATCTGATTGATTAGCGTACCTTTAGTACTTACTTCTCTGGATGGTTTGTCAAATAACAAAAACGTTGTATCTTCTAGAACATCATTATAGATTTGGATTAGACTATTAGTCTTTTTGGTGGAAGAAATTCAGCTATAATCTCATTTTTATATTTCTTTTTTAGTTTTTGTTAACAGATGCTCGGCAAATAGACCATTTTAGGAAAATATTAATACTACTTTTATGAAAAATATAAAAAGTAATCAAAAAGCAAGTTGTTTTTTTTTTTTCATAAAAAATTTATAAAAATATTTCTTAAATTAATGTCTTTACAGCATTCGTTAAAATTTTTCTTCATTTGTCTTGCTATTTCTTTTACGTCTCAACAATTTCAGAAACTTTATGCAAAAATTTGCCATAGAGGTGGACCATAAATATTTGAGTGCCTCCTCAAATTATGTCACTAACAAGTAGACTTTAGATATTACCATAGAAACATCTATGTGTGCTAAGCAGGGGTGGAGGCACGTATTGGCTTGGGGACCATTGCCCCCCTTGCCAAAAAGCTCTTGAAACTTTATACTATTGTATGAAAAGTTGAAAACAAGTTGGGTCCCTATAAGACTATAAATTGAAAACTGTTACAATTGGTCCCTATTAATATTTAGTTTCTCACATGTGGATTGTGGACTTCACCCAACAAAATACTCATATACCAAAACCTAATAAATTCCAAGCTTTTTTCCAGTTGCCCTTTATTTTAATTTTTGTCTAGGAAACCAAAAGTGCATGCACTACGTCTGTATGTGTCCAATCGTGAAAAACTATTGTGTACTGCTTCAACAGGCGACTTTTTTTTTTGGCATTATTAGTCTTTTTCAAAGTTCATTTATTTCTCTCTCTCATTATCATCATTTTTTTTTTTCCACAAAATTATCTTTTCTCATCATGGCCATTTGTTTTCCCTCAAAGTTCTACATTTTTCAAATTATCAAGGTTTTTTTTTTTAGAAGAGAATTTAGGTTGCCAATAAGGTACATTTATATATATATATATAAAAGGAAATTGCTAAGAATTTTTCTATGGAAATGATAATGGGATGAATTTTATTATACCAAGATCACCGTCGAGTAAAACTTTGATAGGAGATATTAGGTTTTTTAAATTATTTTTTTGTAAATATTTAAAAAATTGAACAAATATTACATACTAATTTGAGTTTAGAAATATTATAATATGTTGAATTTGATAGATAGTTATGACTAACATATGAATTTGTAACTCAGCCTCTCCAGGTTAAAAAATCTAGCTACACCCCTAGTGCTAAGGAACCATGTCTTTTTGCAGGTTATATCACAATAAAATTGTACAAAGCTTACTTTAGAAGTTAGGACGTTGAGCTCCAAATATAATTTCCCAACATCATGTTAAAAAGAGGAATAAAATCAATCACTTTGTTAGCTTCTAAATCCTACAAATCTCTCCTTTTACAGCTTATAGAAGTTATAAATATTTATACAATTCTAACCATCGTAATGATTTTTCATGCACTAATTTTTACTAAAGGTTTCAAATTTACTAGTCATTCAGATGTGGCTGAAATCACTAACGCAAGCTTAAATCAACCCCTTTCTTTCTTTTTCTTCTCTCTAAAAAAGTGAAGGGAAAAAAATAGTCCTTTCTAATTACTACAATATTAGCATTAATTCTCAGCATTAAAAGGAATTCATTTAACAACCTTTACGACTATCATTCTTTATAAGGGGCGGCTCTTTGGGGCATTGTTAGATCTAAAAAAGTAAAAGAGTAATGCTACAGCCACAAATTATTTTACAACATTTTTACAAAATGTTGATGTGGTCAACATCTTATTGATTTTCATCTAGGCTTACCATTAATATCACTTTTTCATTTATCAATAATCACTCACTACATCAACAGTTTGTAAAATAGTTTGTATCTCTAGCATTATTCTAAAACCATGCATGCAATGTGTGAGAGTGCCTTTTTCTTTAGCACACAGGCCCAAGGATCTTGGGCCAAATAGTTGTAGTTTGGTGGACTGGGCTTGGTTCACCGCAGCTAAAGGGGTTATTTAAGAACCAAGTGGTGCACAAGATAAGCTTCCTACAATACACATAAACTAGCAAACGAGAATATTTGTATTGAATAACAATGAAAACAGCAAAAGGAATGCAAAGTAATCAGGAAATACACAAAACAATTATTAGGGATCCTTAAATTAATAAGAAATACTTCATTAGTTTTTCTTAATTATGGTTACAATGTGCTCACTAAGACGTGATACAAGGTTCAAATAAGCTCAAAAATTACAGACTTTGATGGCTATCCAAGCCTTTAAGACTTGCAAAGTTTGAATCCTTTTGAATCCAAGTATGTGCTATAGTGGCTGTTTCTGGGATACCGGGAGATATTTCCCTACTTTCTTTTAGTTTTTGGCAGAGTTTTCTCAATGATTCTTGTTCTGATTCCTTATTTCTGAATCCCTTTCAATGTTGGCTGTCTTCTCCTTTTATAGTGTCATTTTAGAGTTCAGGATACCATTGATTTCCCCCCTTTGGCTCCCTGGGTACCAGAGCCACTGTTATGTCAGCCACTTTAATGGCTGGTTCTTTCTCTGTTTCTGATAGTTTTCATCTTTTAGTGTTGTTTCTCTAAAAGTCACTTGCTGACTTTCCATTCCGGGGCGTCCTTGGGCAGCTAACCTTCAATCTCTCTTCTTTCAAGGCTTCTTACTTTTCAGACTCAGCTTTTAGTTGTCTTTCCTTGCTGTCATTTTTCCCAGGTGAGCGGAATCTATTTATGCTGGGTTGAAGGTTTTCCCAGCCACTTCCCCTTATAGTTCTTCATTCTGGGTTCCTCGAGGTATCAGCCTTTTGTTCATGAATCGTCACTCTCCAAGCTCTCTGGTTCTTTGCTGCACCACTGGGTGCTTAAGAAGGACATATCTATGCTTCGTTTATTGTATTTCGTGGTACCCCTCTTGAGCTGTCTCAATCCCACGTTGTGCTGCACGTCCCGAGGATCCCGAGCCTCTGGCAGCCTCTGGGTGTCCCAGCCCAATTCTTTCACTGGATTTTGCTGGATTTTTAATGGCTTTTTTTGCTGGAAATCTGAACATACATAGGGCCTTGATGTTGATTCTTCTTGCTGCATATCTTCTGGCCTGGCCGAGATCCTTGCTGCATGTCTTCTGGTCTTGCCTGAGATCCTTGTTGCATGTCCTCTGACTGAGATCCTATTCTTTTTTCTTTATTATTTCTTTCTTTTTCCTTCTTTTTGGGACTTTAGGCCTTCATGGTCCTTCTTAACTTCATGAATTGGGCCTTCTTTTGTTAAGGCTCATGGTCTTTCCTTACTTTTCATTGAATGGGCTTTCTTGTGAAATTTTGGCCCTCAACACAATGTAAGAGCATTGGCATCAAGTGTAGAATTTGGCATACCAAACATAAAAATATACCTCCATCACATGTGTCATATGCTACATTATTTTAACACATGCTACAGTATACTTCTACTAGTATGTGCTAAAATTTTTAATAATTTCTCTTCTCTCTACTAACTCTCTCTCATATATATCTCTCCTCTCTCCTCTCTCTATATTTCTTTTTTTTAATAGATGGTGAGTGTTATTTTAGGTTGTTTTAATGGGTGATGTGTTAAAATAAGAGATAAGATGTAGGATATAAAAGCACTAGCATTAGGTATGCTAAATACGAAATTTATAGCATTTAGCACACCAAACACAAAAAATAACCTTCATGAGATATGTCAAATGCCAAATAATTTTGGCATTTGCTACAATACTATTCTTGGCATTTGCTACAATACTATTCTAATAATAAGAGTGTATGGTAAGATGTGCTAAACATATTTGGTTATTTTTTTTATTCATCTCTCTCTCTCTCTCTCTCTCATGAGTCCCCATTTACTCAACATATTTGTTTTTGTTAATTTTTTAATATAAATGAGGGGTTTGTTTAAGATTATTTTAATGTATTGTAATTTTAAAATAGAAAATCTAATGTATGGTATATTGTAAAGTGGTGTGTTAAAATAGATAAAATAACTTTTCAATATGTCAAAATAGCATTTTTTTTTTTTAACACCTAATGCTATGCTCTAATGTTAAATGCTATGTTAAAATAGATAAAGTAATTTTTTGGTGTGTTAAAAAATATAATTTTTTTAATGTTTTTAAGGAAATGTTGGATAAGTTCCCCTTTCTCTGTTGAGCTGTTGAACGTGATCCAATTCTGACTACACCTGACTACTCTAGTAGTTGGCACCTCTTACACTCTTTGGGAGGATAGATGAAATGGGCTAAACTTTGCTGACTTACCTTTTGAGGCCTAGGAACAAGTGATATGTACAGGCTCAATGCCCAAAGGAAAAGGCCCATATCTTTTCCTACCTTCCTAAGGGCCAAGAGGCATACAAAATCATCTAAAACATCATCAAAATTAACACCAAGACACTCGCAACTCACAATTATCACCCCAAAAAAAAAAAAAAAATTATCAAAAAAAGACACTCACAACTCACATGACAAAGCCACAAAATGAATACTATCTTATTCATCATAATATCATATTAACTTACTGATTCTTTCAAAATTTTAAGTTATTAAAAAAGGATAAATTTACTTCTAAAAATAAAAGATAAATAATCACTTAACCATAAATCTAACAATAAATTTTGTAACCGCTAAATTTGTATCACTTATTGAGCTAAATGCACAATTGCAATAACTGTTGCATCTATTTTATTTAATTTTAACCCTACTATTAAAATACTTCTTTTTCTTCTTTTTCAATTTTACGGTTAAATTTATACTATTCTTTCCTTTGTGTTTCATAGTCTTTTTTGGGGGTTTTGACTTATCAAAGTGTGATAGTAGCCATCTGTTTCTCTTGGACTAATGTGAGTTTCGAGCTTGACTCTCGAATGCGAAGTACGAACCCAAACGCTTCAAAACTAACCATTAAGGTAGATTACATTTTGCTCTCTTCATTTTATAAACGAGAAGATAGGGGATGGTTTTGGCATGTGAGCTCAAAGACAATGGAAGGGCACTATGTATTATGAATTTACAAAAATGACAAATTTCTTTCTTTAATCAAGGGTGACTCTTGCCCCTTGGGGTATAGACATAGCAAATCCAATTTTGAGATACTTTTTTGCTTCCTTTTGAAATCTTATGTGCTTCCTAACTTACCATATACTTTTCCCTTCATACGTGTAAGTTGTAACATACAAAGGAGGTAGATAAGGAGTGAGATTCTGCCCTTTAAAAGTTGAAGGATGGGCTTAAAGCTTTTGTGGGCTGTTTACCTCATTGTGTTGGGCTGCCCGAATGCCTCCCCATTACATTCAAATGAAAATTTGAAATCATCATTTATAATGGATAAGACAAATTTAATAAAATGCATTCCTTTCCATTAATGGTAGCTTCCCCCCCAACTGTAAAACCATATTCTTTTGGTAGAAATGGTCAAATACAGTTATACAGCCACAAATCTATTGATTACAACAAACTTCCTCCTTTATTCAGGATATGATCAAAAATAACAAAATTACAGGTACTAGAGTTTCCAAGTTTAGATAAAGCATTCGCATTTCAATTGTCTTTTACTGAATGTGTGTTCAAACTAAATATTAGGAAAGGTCTTCAAGAAGTTTTTGCAATCAGAAATAAGAGGTTCTCACAACAAATTAGACAGAGTTGTTAATCAAGCCGAGAACAAGCGTTCAGTTTAACTAAACCCATATTTACGCTCCACATTTTATATTTTAAAATAATCTTAATTCCCCCCCCTGATTGCTGACAAGATATCGTAAAATTTTATTATTAACCAATTCTTTCTTGTTTAACACAACACAGTCCCTCCATAAAAAAAAAAAAAAAAAAAAACACAGCACAGTCCCCAAGGGATATCAATCACATAAAAAAGCTCAATTGTTCATATACTATTATTATTTTACCTGGGATCTTTTTTTTTTTTTTTTTTTTATTCACCGCCTCTCTATTGGGCCAAATTGCAAAAGCCTTGACAAACAAAAAAAACGACAAAAGATAGTAGAAACTAGAAACTAGAAACTAGAAAGAGTGAAGACAACAATATCTATGTAGGGAAAAATGATGTCATGTCACCCCCACATTCACGTTCACATATTCAGAAAGCTCCAAACTTTCTAAGTTTACAGAACAAAATGCCGTGTTATGTGGGCCCCTCTTACTTTACTACAGTACTACACGACATGTGATATTCAAAGCCAATGCCTTCTCTCTCTCTCACTCTCTCTCTCTCTCTCTCTCACTCTATTTTACAAACCAAACTACCCCCATCATCTTCTTTACTCTCTCCCACAGCTCACACGCAGACTGGTAGTGTAAAGAAGCTGCACACACACTGTAACACAATAACACACACATTACAAAGCTTCTTTCTTTCTTTCTTCTTTGTACTTTTTGTGGGGTTTTCATTGTTGAGGTAATGGAGGATGGTGATTGGGTTATGGTGCGGCCACCTACAGAGAGGGACCTGTGGAGTCCGAGTTTAGTGGATACTGAGAGTTCTAAGCCTTTGAAACTTACGTTTTCAGGGCCAGCAAAGCATTGGACCGATGCAATTCCCATTGGGAATGGCCGCCTTGGAGCCATGGTGTGGGGTGGTGTCAAAGAAGAAACTCTCCAGCTTAATGGTAAACAATCAAACCAATGCCACATAATTCCCTTGTGTTTCTATGAACTGTTAGTTGAATTTTGATACCAATGTATAAGAAATGAGGGAAAAAAAATGTTGGGATTTTATTTGTTTGATTGTTGGGAAAAGAAAGAAATGAAAAGAGAATTCTGGGTCTTGAAGAAGAAACTCAAATTAGGAAAGAAATCGAGTGGAACGTTTTGTTGTTTGCTTTGTGCTTTTGTTGATTAGTGAATGAGATTTTAGTTTTTGGTTTGGTGCGTAGTAAGATTTAATATTTAGTTATTTATAATATTTTTGTTCTGTACTTTTTTGTGAATAACAAAATGAATTGCTTGGAATGATTTCAGTGACATCTATACTTTTCTTTTTCTTCTTCATTATTTTGAAGATCCAAGGTTTGACATTTTGACTTGTTCATGTTATTACCTTTCTAATCCACTAACCAGTGGATATGATACAATCATTTGACACCAAAGAGGCTTGAAATGCTTTGGAGTGATCAGATTTGAAATGAAAGATTTGTTCTTGCTTTAATCAAGATCTTGGTGCACTCAACTTAGTCTCTGAGATTGAATTTTGGTGGATTTAGGTTATGTTTTTCTTGAATTAGAATTCACTTCTTTGATTCAACCTGGTTTAGGAATGGTATTTGATAAGTTTATATGTATGATCTGTCATGTAACTCTGTCTTAGGTTGCTCAGATTCCTTAGGCAAAGAGGGGGGAGTAAAAATTTTCTGCTTGTTAAGGTTTCTAAATTACAAAAATCACTGGTTCATTTTTGTTTTAATTGGCTTTAGACAATAAGTGGTCTGGAAATCTAGACGGAGATTTCTTTTCTTTTTCATATATTTTAGTGGAAACCAAATGGAACAAGTGAGGTAGAATGATTTGCATCTACATTAATGGCTATTTCAATTCTTATGTAGAGGACACGCTTTGGACTGGGAATCCAGGGAACTATACCAACCCAAATGCTCCAGAGGCATTAACTCAGGTCAGAAAACTAGTCGATAATGGTCAGTATGTTGAAGCCACTGCAGCAGCAGTCAAGTTGTCAGGAGCTCCTTCTGATGTATGTAACTTAATTACATTTGATGCTTTCTGTTTCTTCATCATTTATGTTGCTCAATTGATATGAAACAAAACATATTTTGACTTGATTGAACTTTTGGAGTTGTCTGGCCTATTCTATTTTGTAAAAGCCATGCAATTCATTATGAACCTTTGTGTTGCTAGTCAGTAGTGGGTATGCAATCTGTCCAACCAAAGAAAAACCTATTTTGTAATTGAGGTTTCTATCCTGCCCAAATGGGTGGTGAAAGCTGAAACATACTCAATTGCTGAAAATGAAAGTTTGGGACTGCCTGGGTGCTAGGCATTTCTTGCTTGCCTAATGCATTTGGCTTTTACTAATTATACAGTGCCTCATGCAGGTGAATAAAACCCTGGCAAACCGTGTAGTTAACTTTAACCAAACTAATGTGCCTTACCTCTTGATGGTGACCTTAGATATGTTATGTGATACGTTATCTAAAAATATTAGTTATTCTGCACAACTTGTAAGCCTGTGTGGGGGCAAGATTTCTATTACCAATAATACTTGAGAAGATGAGCTTCTCCATGTTACTAAAAAATTAAACTTAATTATTGGATTTACGTCCTAATTGTTATATTTTGCTGATGAAGGTTTACCAACTTCTTGGGGACATCAAGCTTGAATTTGATGAATCACATCTTAAGTATGCTGAAGAAACATACCAGAGAGAGCTGGACTTGGATACTGCAACAGTAAGGGTAAAATATTCTGTGGCTGGTGTAGAATTTTTGAGGGAACATTTTGTATCTAAACCAGATCAAGTGATTGTGGCAAAGATTTCTACAAGCAAATCAGGATCGCTTTCATTTACAGTGTCTTTAGACAGCAAGATGCATCATAATTCACATGTGCATGGCAAAAATCAGATAATAATGGAAGGAAGTTGTCCTGGTAAAAGGATCCCCCCTAAAGCAAATGCAAATGACAATCCTAAAGGAATTCAGTTTTCTTCAGTTCTTGATTTACAGATTAGTGACAGCAAGGGGGTGATACAGGTTTTGAAAGACAATAAGTTGAGGGTGGAAGGTTCAGATTGGGCTGTATTGCTTCTGGTGGCTTCATCTTCATTCGATGGGCCATTTACTAAGCCTTCAGATTCTAAGAAGGATCCTACTTCAGAGTCTCTCAATAAATTAGAGTCAATAAAAAATTTGTCATACTCTCAACTTTATGCACATCACTTGGATGACTATCAGAATCTTTTCCATCGTGTCTCATTGCAGCTTTCAAAAAGCTCCAAGAGCATTTTAGGAAATAACCTTTTGAAGACGGAGAAAGTTGTGTCCTTGGTAACTAATTCAGATTTCAAGGAGAGTGAAGATGAGAAAATTTCAACTTCAGAGAGGGTGAAAAATTTTCAAACTGATGAAGATCCTTCCTTGGTAGAGCTTTTATTTCAGTATGGTCGATATCTTCTTATTTCTTGTTCACGGCCTGGAACTCAGGTGGCAAACCTGCAGGGTATATGGAACAAGGATATTGAGCCTGCATGGGAGTATGTATTCATCTGCGTGTGTGTGTGCACATGTGCTTCCCCCTTCCCCAAGTCATACTGTATTAATTTTACAAAAGTATAGAACATTAGGCTTTGTTAACGAGCATAGGCAAGAATAAAAAATATTGTGATAAAAGTGTATCTTCCTAGAATATTGTCCGTTTTTCCTCCTCCCCTTCCTTTTTTATTTTTTTTATTTTAATTATATGGACATGTTTATATGGACGTAAATTAAACACATGGCATGGCTAAGCTGCACCTTCTCAGTGATAGCTCATAAACATATAATGTGATAATTTTCAATTCTTGGGCCTATTTGCTTGATTTGGACAATTACTTATTTGACTCCTTTCTTTTCTGTTCAGCGGTGCTCCTCACTTGAACATAAATCTTCAAATGAACTATTGGCCTTCCCTTCCTTGCAACCTTAGTGAGTGCCAGGAACCCTTGTTTGATTACATTTCCTCTCTGTCAGTCAATGGGAGTAAAACTGCAAAAGTAAGATTAATCACCTTTCTAGTGTACAGTACTTTTGAATGGTTTATTTTATTTTTTTGTATCAACATTTATTTTTATGCCAACTTTTATTGGATGACATTCACCTTAATTTGAACCAATATTGTTCTATCAAAAACCATTATTGAAAGATTCATGTGACATTTTGAGTTGGAGTATTGAGCCTTTAGGTAAATTATTGAAACAGTTTGAGAGCCTTGGATTACCCTGAAGAAGGAAGGGACTGTTTATTTTCTGATGCAATTTAGTTTTATTATTCTTTGTATCATGTTAACGTGATTGTGGTGGTGCACATACATGAAGCATCAATATCTTAAAACCAGCATGATCTCTGTAGCAATCTAGACCCTTGATGACCTCCATGTTAACCAAGACAGTTGATTTTTCTATCTTTTTCTCTTTTTGCTGAATGGGTTTCTATCTTTTCTACCTGCTCTAAGTGTGTCTTTGCTTATATAGTTGCTGAATATTACAGGTGAATTATGAAGCAAGCGGTTGGGTTGTCCATCAAGTGTCTGACATATGGGCAAAAACATCACCAGATCGAGGTGAGGCTGTGTGGGCTTTGTGGCCAATGGGAGGAGCATGGCTTTGTACCCATCTCTGGGAACATTATACGTACAAAATGGACAAAGTAAGTTCCTAATTTATCCATCAACTGTTTATGGCTAATGGAGTGAAGTTTGTCCATTATGAGAGGGACATCATACAGCTCTCAGACACAGCTTTTGAATTAACAAAGGCCATGCAAGTCTTGTGGCATTTGAAATATTGTAGAAACAAACATGCCTATAACTTTTTAAGTGAAATCTTCCCACTTAGCAACGTCCTTCAGTAATCAATTATAACATTTTTGGATGATCCTTCTACGGGTTTTGTTTGACTGGATGGCAGTATTACCATGTCATCACTCGCCCCCCATATTATACTTCTTAGATTTTATTGATTGCTGTAATTTTTCTTGATGCTGTAGGCTATAGCCATCTAAAGTACACAGCTTGTGTACTGTCTAATTGGGAACAGCTTATCTAGCTTTTTGCTGAAATTGTGCTAAAGTATACTTATACCTTGAAAATTTTTTAAAAAGTGAGAAAATGCGGGAAAAAGTGAGGTTTTAAAAAGCTGTACATAAAAGCTAAAAGTTAAAAGCTAATGCTAAAAGCTATTCCCAAACACACTCTAAGTGTCATTCTGTTTGATTCAATAATTTTCTTTATTTAATAAAATAAATTGCAAAATCTTTTGAAGGGTTTGAGTGGATCGGAAATGTTGCCGAACTGGAATAGAATGTCTGTATAGCCTTGGAATCTTCTGTTATTGTACTCTAATCATTGGAAACTAGAACTGGTGCTCCTTTTTATAAAGTAAAATCACACTTTCAGAAAATAATTTCTGTAGAGATGGTATGGATTATAAGGGAAGTAGAGACTAATTCAACTCTCAATTCATAAGAGTCAGGATAAGAGGTACAGCATATAAATTGCTGTTGTTGCCTAGTTGAAGATGGTTGACTTAATATCTATTGTTCTAAGGTAGGCTAATTAAAAAAAGCGGAATTAAAAGCCTTGAGATATTGATACAATTCAAATGTCTTTTCTACCTATACTTGTATATGACTTTTTCTCTATGTAGGTTGTAATATCTGACACAAAATATCTAGTCTAAATATGATTGCTAATGTTTTCTGCTTAATTAGGATTTTCTAAAAAATAAGGCATATCCTTTGTTGGAAGGATGTGCATCCTTTCTGTTGGATTGGCTGATTGAAGGCCCCGGAGGCTATCTGGAAACCAACCCATCAACTTCTCCAGAGCACATGTTTATTGCTCCAGATGGTAAGCCTGCCAGTGTGAGCTACTCATCAACCATGGACATCTCAATCATAAAAGAAGTTTTCTCTGCAATTGTTTCTGCTGCTGAGGTGAAGCTCTTATGTGCTGGCCAAATCTGTCCTAATATTTTATCTTTGTAAACTCTATTTTCTAATTATTCCTGACAAACAGGTTTTAGGTAAAACTGAGGATGATCTCATTAAAAAAGTTCTTGTGGCTCAACCTAGGCTATTACCAACAAAAATTGCTAGAGATGGTTCCATTATAGAATGGGTACTCATCTTGAATTTAATTTCTCAAATTATTGTGGAAGGTGTTATATGCTAGTATGTCTTATTCTATGCTCTGGAATGTCTGAATTCTTTATGGGCTAACAAATTGCCTTTATTTTACTGTAGGCACTAGATTTTCAGGACCCAGATCCACATCATAGACACGTCTCACACCTTTTTGGCCTCTTTCCAGGGCATACAATCACTGTTGAGAAAACTCCGGACTTATGTAAAGCTGCTGATAATACTCTCTATAAAAGAGGTTTGTATGTGATAATTGACCATTTAGATGTCAAATTCAAGTTGTTATGACTTTTGGTGGTGGAAGCTCTGATTTTAGTTTGTTGGAATTTGAGGTCAGTGGAAGCGGATTCACACAATTAAAAATATGAAGATATACACAAGACAATAATATTTGACTTGCTTTAGCCACCTCCATGCCTAATCCATGGACAATGCCAACCAAAATCCATTATTAGTGATATAAATTACAAACACACTCAACCAAATCTCACAAATAAAAATCATAGATTCACACAACAAAAATACACTCAAAACCCATCACGATTCACGAACACAAACTGACCAAAATTCCAATATACCCAACACTAACTCTCAAATACCAAAACACAACTTAACACTCTCAAGAGCCCAAAACATCAATACATTCAATGTTGCTCTCTCACTCAAACAATAGACAAACTCTCTACTTCACTTCAAAGAAACCTACTTGTGTTTTTCTAACCCCCTTTAGTGAAAACAAGGGGGGAGGGAAAAAAAAGGAAAGGGAGGTGGGGAGAGGAGAGGGAAGGGAAAATAAACAAAAGAAATTTTCCTTTCAAGTGTTTGGCTTGTAAGGAGGAAAGAGAAAGAAAAATAGCCTATTGGCAGGTCCCACTCTCTATATTCTCTCCCTTTCCTCTCAATTTGGGAGGAAAGAGCTTGGAAGGAAAATGAATCCCCTTATCCTTTCCTCCAACCCAATTCACCTCAACCAAACAATGGATATCTGTTCCTTGCTCTGATTCTCTCATCATCTTTACTTTCATTCCCTCTCCCCTCAAACCAAAGTTGGTATAAGAGTCTTCTCATATGCCCAGATTGAAGAATCTCTTGCACCAAAGCCACGAAACTCTTAATAAGATTGCCTATATATATAAAGCTCCAATTCCTGTTTCATGGTGAACAAGAAATATAATATTACTTCTTTGACAAGGAGTATACCTTCCTTTGGCATTAAGAAAACCTAAAATAAGTAAAAATAGGAAAATAAAAAACAAGAGCAGGTCTTTCCATTGCAAAGTTGGAAAAATAAAAATAAATAGCAAGTTATAACAATCTATGTTGATAGCAGTATGTAAATTTCAAACTGCAAAGATATTTTTGATAAATGCAATACAACAGACACAAGCTGAAATATATTAGGACTATAGCAATGGTCAACTACTTGTGACAAGCCAGCATAGGCCAATTAGTGTAAACCGATTGTCCTTAGTAAAAGATCACTTCTCTCAAGAGTTCATTTTATCAGTTAGCCAAATTGTAATTTTTTTATGTACTTTAGTTTGTTACATGTTTGTATGTGAATTTTCAAGGTTTTTGAACTTCATTAAGTATAATATTCCTTGAATAATAATCTCATAGTAGCATTGTTTATATTCTCATAATATGAAACAGGAGAGGACGGTCCAGGATGGTCAACTACATGGAAAACTGCATTATGGGCTCGTCTTCACAACAGTGGGCATGCATATAGGATGGTTAAGCATTTATTTAACTTGGTAGACCCAGATCATGAAAGTGACTACGAAGGAGGACTATATAGTAACTTGTTCACTGCACACCCACCTTTCCAGATTGATGCCAACTTTGCGTAAGCCACACTAACATGTTTGACTATGATCATTTAATCCAACGAAAAACAAGGTTATCTGTGATCAATTCCATCTCTAACTGATAATTTCTTTCATTAATATTATGGGACTTTTACTTATCAATTCAGAAGTAGGTGTTCAGATGCAGTAAATTTTCTAATCAAGGAATTGTCAAAAACATTCACTTATCGGGACATGAGGCTTTTCAACCAGTATCTTTGCAGATTACTTATGCATCTCTTAATTGTGAACTAATAAGCAAGAATCTTAAATTTGAGCATGTGTGATTTCCAATCTGTACGTATATATTATTTAATGCGGCCCTACTGCCAATTTAAATAAATGACAGGATCATTTACTAAAACTTTTAACTCGTTAAACAGACTGTTTAATAAACAGTCTCATTATGAAGAAACTTCAATATTGGAGTTGAACAGGATATTCAAGTCAAAGTTATGTGCCTGAGTAATTATGTACTCAAGGCAAATAAGGCTTGAAGCCTACAATTTAAATATGTTTTTCACCTTGCACAGGCATCTGAATTCTGAATCTGATACCAACTATTAAAAATCATCATAATGGTAATTGGTGGTTTATCATTTAATTTTTTTTAGTGACACCCTTATATGCACTTGATATTTATGCCAAGTAAACTAAAAGCTTCCTTGCAAGTAAGAATAGTATTTATGATTGACAATTCTGTAATTTTGGTGTTAGCTTTTCGGCAGCAGTAGCAGAAATGCTTGTCCAGAGCACCATAAAGGATATATACTTACTTCCTGCTCTTCCCCGGGATAAATGGGCGAATGGTTGCGTAAAAGGATTGAAGGCGCGTGGTGGGGTGACAGTCAACATCTGCTGGCAGGAAGGAGATCTTCACGAAGTTGGCCTTTGGTCGAAGGACCAGAATTCTCTTCAAAGATTACATTATAGAGGAACTACAATCAAGGCAAGTATATCATCCGGCAGGGTTTACACATTCAATAGGCAATTAAAATGCGTGAAGACATACTCACTCTGAGAAGCAAGAGGCTTTTTCTTTTTATTTTTAAGATCAAATTGATGTCATTATAGCATTGATTTTATAGCTCAAGAAGTCTACAGATTAATTCCTTTGTATTTCTTTTTCAGTCTTTCTCATTCATTTTTTTGGTCTGGATCATTGTGAGTTGGTTTAGTTTGATTGATAGAAGTGAGAGAATCTTTGTTGTTGATGATAACAATTTCATGCGGAATTATACAAGCATCTGATTATAAGCATTACTTAATTATTGGCTCTCTCTCTCTCTCTCTCTGTGATTAGCATGCTTATGCAAAACATGCTATTTTGCATGTATTAATCTGCATATAAGGATATAAATATTGCAAAATTTAGTTACTTAGATTGGGTGATTTCAATTCAATCCTAATTATTTTTTACAAGTTTGCATTAAAATCTTGGATTTTTAAAAATTGTTTCAATTCGTTCCTTAATAAAATCATTGTTATCTGAAATAACCAAAAATCAAAGAAATTGCACATTTTGATGCCCATCACAAGATTACTAGGTGATTAAAAAAAAATAAAAATAAAAAACTCACAAAATGATTACATTTTCATTAAACTGTATTATTTGTTATGAGTTTTTAAACTTCATTTTAGGGTATCGAAATTCCAACCCTTAACTGTGTATAATTCTCCTATATATATTGAGGAGCCTCATTCAGATGAAAGAAAAAGAAAAATTGGCTGAGTTAGGTGGTCCTGCAGTGGAAATTTAAAGCATACAAATGGAAGGTCCAAGTGGATTTATACCTTCATCAATCACCAGCTACTTGTTTATATGCCAATTAATGTAAGCTGTGTACAATTAAGTTGTGTATAATGATTAATAATAATAATAATAAATTTAAAAAAAATTAAAAAAAATTAAAAAAAGGAGAGGAACTGGTAGTGTAATGGTGATGCATTTCTTTCTATGCCAAATTTTGGTAAGAAACAGATCAAGAGAGAGACCATGAACGAGGACTAAATAGTAACCTGCTCACCGCACACCCCTTTCCAGATTGATGCCAACTTTTGGTAAGCCACGCTAACATGTTTATCCACGATCACTTTCATCCAAAAAAAAGAGGTTATCTAACATCCAATCCATTCCATCCCTAACTGTGATAAGTTCTTTCGTTGAAGTTAGGGGTGTACACGATGCAGTTCAGTGCGTTTTATAGTATATGATAATTTTTAAAACTTATAGTTTAATTTGAAGCTAACCAAAACTATAAAAAAATTATGTAATTTATTTCTTTAATAAAAGTAACCTGCTTGGCGTAGGGAGAATGAGCCCGATCTAATGCTTACAATGATTTCCACCATACAGTGTTCCACATCCATTCTCCACCTAGCTCAAAGATTTTTCTTTTCTTCTTCTTTTTTTTTTTTAGCATTTTGCATTTTGCATGTTATAGGTGCAAATGAAACCTCACCAAACACTAACTACCCGCAAAGTCATCAAGCTATTCAAATCACACTAACTACCCATCAGGTGTTTTATAAAAATGTCATTTTGAGACATCAAAAAGCTATTTTATTAATTTTAACACATCATTTTATAATCCACCATACATCACATGTTCTATTTTTTAATTATATACATTAAAATAAGAGAAATGATATGTCCACAATATTTTCACAATATTTTTACAACAAATCTTAAGTGGCAGGTTGTTATTGATTGTTATTGTTGAGATAAAAAAATAATCTTAATGTTAAGTTCAAATTTAAACCAATAATAACTAACCACCTATGATTTGTTGTGAAAATATTGTAGACAAAACATCTCTCTTAAAATAATATATACAACACATTAAAATAATATTTACAAAATCTCATAAAATAAAATAAAATAATATTTACAACTCATCAAACACCATCTAGGAAAATCACTATCACAACCACCACATAGCTGCCAACAACCAACAGCCACCACCACACAACCACTACGTCCTCCACAACCCAAAACACAATTCAAAACAAACCCATAGCCCACGAACACCAAATCGGAAACCCCACCACCATCACCACCACCACAACCACAAACCCCGACAAAAAGTGAGCTTTCGACCATGGCCATGGGTTAGAGACAAGAACCAAAAAAAAAAAAAAAAAAAAAAAAAAGAAGGAGAAAACAAAATTTAGAAGCAGAGAGATGGCGACCACCTTAGTAGTGGTGCAGGCCTTGAAGCTTTCGGCCATGGAGCTTTCGACCATCAATCGAAACTCACAGGCTAGCCCACCAAAACCCACCCATCGCAATCCATCCATCGGAACCCACAGCCTAACCCACCCGAATCCACCTACAGCCTAACCCACCCACCACCAATCCGCCCATCCGAACCCACCCACCACCGTCAAAACCGAACCCTACCAACCCTATCTAAACCCACACATCACCATCTAAACCCACCCATTGCCGAACCCACCCATCAAATCACAGCCAAAAAACAAAACAAAAAAACAAAAACAAAAACCACTTCAAGAGAGAGATCGGTGGCACAGTGAGGCGTCGGCTTCGTGAGGCTGAAAGGAAGAGAGGAAAAGTAGTGAGGGTGAAAGAAGAAAAGATGAGAGGCTGAGAAAGGGGAGGATCTTTTTCGAGAAAAAGAGAGGAAGAGATCTGAGAAAGAGATCAGAAATGAGAGATGAGAGAGAAAAGGGAAAAAAACCATAAAAAATTTTACAATTCCTGTCCGTACACTCCCAAATTTGAGATTGTATTGTTCACTCATGCCAAATATTTTGGCATTTAGAACACTTGATGTGAGTGATTTTTTGGTGTTTGGTGTATCAAATGCCAAATATTTGACATTTGACACACCTGATAGGAATGCTCTTATAGGTGCAAATGAAACCTCACCAAACACAATTAACTACCCGCAAAGTCGTCAAGCTATTCAAACCACAATGAACTCTCCTTTGCTTGCCCGGGGAGCTTTAGAAACACCTCCTAGAGAATATGGTGATGCCAGTTTACAAATAGTTGAGTATCTCAATTAGTGCCATCTATTGAGCTAATTAGCTACCCAGATCTAGAGGGAACAATAACCTTAAAAAAAACTCATGAAAATTGTTAATATGCATTTTTAGTCTATTTTACAGTAACATAGACATTTGTATCATACCTTCACTTAAGCCCAAGGGTACAGTATATGAAAAATTATCTTATGAGACAATCTTATAATACATTATTACATCTACCTTATGAATTAAGGATATCGTTCACCTAAAAATTACTTTGATAGATCAAAGACAGACATATAGTCATTTCATTATTCTTAAATTTTGTATTTCAAATCATTAGGTTGTGTGTTTTGAGGCAATTTCTCAAGTATATTCACGGAACTCTATTCTAGCTTGATGACTTTATTATTCATTATCCTCTCTCTCTCTCTCTCTCTCTCTCTCTCTCTCTCTCTCTCTCTCTCTCTCTCTCTCATGAGGGCATTCATTTTATAGCTTATTTGCAAAAGGGTGAGGTTGTGGGTTTAAAATCTATTGGGTGAGTGTGTTAACTTACCAATATAAAAAAAACGTAAATGCACTTTTAGTCCCTACATTTTGCACTTTTTTCATTTTGGTCCCTACATTTTATTTTTACCACTTTTAGTCTCTAAACCAATTAACGCCTGACATTTAGGTCATTTTCGTCACCCAACTAACAGCAAAAGCTAACGTGGCTGACAATAGAATAAAAAAATAATATAATCACACAGAATATAATGCCACGTCAGCATAAAATTTAAAAAAATTAATTTGTTAAATTTAACTAAATAAAAAAACAAAATTAAAACTCAAAAATCACTAAAATTAAGATCTAAAAATATCTTGAACAAAATTAAAAAAACAAAATATTCAAAAAATTCAGAAAAACATGTTTTTTCCCCCAATCTTTGGTTGGAAACATGTTCAAACTATCTCTTTCTTCCAATTCCATTTCCAATTACAATTCCTAACTAAAACCAAACAAATCCTTATAAACCAATTTCTCTTCTCCACTTATCAAAGAAAAAGAAAAATTTTCTCTTCTCCTATCTCTGAGCTATTCCACAGTCCCCATCAAATCTCTCCAAATCTCTATCTCTACCTCTCGATCTCGCTCTCTCGGCAAGGGTGATGACAACGGCGAAGGCGACGGCAGAGGCTTGAAGACTGAAGGTGACAATGGCGGCGGCTTGGAGATTGGTTGTTCTGGGTTTTGCTCGCATGGGTTTTGGATATAGATCGATGCTTCTGTACTTGTTCTGAGTTTTTCTGGGTTTCGAACCGATGCTCCGCTGTTGCTGCTGTTGCTCCGTCGCCGCTCAGCCCAGCACTCTAACCCTTCTACCCTTTTTTCCCTTCGCGATTTCTCTCTCACGAACCCATATTTGCTCTCTCTTTTCCAACCAAACCCAGTCGAGACAAAGAAAAATAAAAAACAACAAAAATCCATAACAATATCCACGAACCCAGATTTACTCTCTCTCTCTCTCTCTCACGAACCCAAATTTGCTAACAATATTTATCAGCTCCTAGAAAATTCTTTTTCTTGTATATTATTATTATTTTTTGCTGTCTTTGGGTTTAGATCTAAGCTGCTGATATGTTTTTGTTTTTATTTGTGTGTGTGATTTCCATTGTAAGATGTCTGGGAGGTGTGTTGATGTAGTTCAGATCAAATGTGTTTTTTTCATGTGGATATTTGTAAAAATTTAGGATTTTGTGGTGTCTCGATGGTGGTGCCGGCTAGCTTTTGGTGGTTGGGTTGAGTTTAGGTTGTTGTTGGCTTTGGTGGGTTGTTGGTGGTGGTGGTGGTGATTATTGGTCGTGGGCATGATGGATAGAGAGAGAGGAAGAGACAGATGTGTGTTCTTGAGTTCTTTGATCTGGGTTCGAGTTCTTGTGATATTCATGTTCTTGAGTTTTTTTTTTTTTTTTTTAATATTTATTTTTAATTTAAATTAATTAATGTATGATTATATTATTTTTTTATTCTACCGTCAGCCACATCAGCTTTTGCTGTTAGTTGGATGACGAAAAGGATTTAAATGTCAAGCATTAATTGGTTTAGGGACTAAAAGTGGTAAAAATAAAATATAAGAACCAAAATGGAAAAAGTGCAAAATGTAGAGACAAAAAGTGCATTTACGCCAAAAAAAAATTGATTTTATAACTCAATGAGTGTATGAATGAATTTCTTTGTAATTGTTTTAAGTCTCTCTCGATCATCATAAAACTTTCAAATAAAAACACTGGAAAACATAAAATAAAAGGATGCCATGAAATTGTAGCCGTATCTTTACTAAATAAAATCTGATTAATTAAGTACATTACATAAAATTATAGAAACAAAAACATATCTCAAACTCCAACCTCACATTCCATGTATATTGCATATTTCACTAGATGCTCACATAGATTATGATATGAGCTAAAGCATAATCTTCATTGAAAAGTCCAACGTCAACTTCATTAAAAAATCCTCTATTTTCATTGCGTCTCTCATGTAGAAATAATAGCTTAATACTGCAATGGACCTGTAAAGGTAATTTTTTTTCAAACTTACAAAACTAGTTTGATGAAAATGACTTGTCTTGATTGCCAAAAATCAGTTGTGTTTTATTGGGTTTTACTGATTTAATTGTATAAGTGGTCCAATTAAATAACTAGATTGATTTAGGTATTGATTCAATGGATTAGAGATCTAATCAGCCAGGTTGGTCTGAGTTTAATAATTATGTTCTCACTTATTTGCATTCCTATTGGAATCATGGTATTTTGGTATCATATACTAAATTTGCATGTATTAGTTCTTTAGGATTTTATCACAAAGGCACATAACAAAGTTCACTCAAAAGTTATAGGATAGCACAAAGAATGCTTGCTAATCCAAGCGTAATTTAGTTTAATCCAAATTTTTTATTTTTTATTTGGAAACAAACACACTCACACATATGAAGCGAATTACTAGTGACATAGAACAAGCAACACAAAGAGAGCCATTATTGGCTATCACTTGAATCACTAATGGTGTTTGGTTAGAAAAAATAAAAATCAATATTTTTTTTTTTTTTGAAGATTCTATCGTATTAAATCCTCCAATTATCTACCATTTTTAGCCATATTTGTGACACATTTCATTTACTTGATTGAGTAATGCTAGAGATACAAATTTTTTTACAAATTGCTGATATAGTGAGTGGTTATTGGTAAATGAAAAATGATTAATACTAGAGATACAAACTTTTTTATAAACTGCTGATGTGGTAAGTGATTATTATAAATTGAAAAAGTGATGTTAATGATGGGTAGGGATGGTCAAATCCAATGGGTAATGGATACCCAATCCGACCCTACCTGAAATATTCAAATAATACCCAATACGTCATGGGTAAAGATGAATCGGGTTGGATTTGGGTAAATATCCATTTATTCGGGTCGGGTACGAGTATAACTTTAACATGCATTATATGGCCCTATGTCCTTCCAAAAAAAAAAAAGAAGAAGAAGAAGAAACTAGAGAATATTGCAGTATAAGAGCATCAGTATCTGGGCTAGTACAACTCATAGTATGCTATACATTAGCATCAAAGCACAAAAAACATGCATTACCTGAACTTCCAATTGTAAATCTTTTTACAATCTTGCTATAATACCGTCTTACTTTTATGACGCTACTGTAGCTTATTATATAATATAAAATTCAGTATCTGGGCTAGTACAACTCATAGTATGCTATATTTTAGCATCAAAGCACAAAAAACAAGCATTACCAGAACTTCTAATTGTAAATTTTTTTACAATCTTGCTATAATACCGTCTTACTTTTATGACGCTACTGTAGCTTATTATATAATATAAAATTAATTTTTTCTCTTTCTTCCATTCGGCTCTTCGTCTCCCAATCTCTGTCTTTGTCATATTTTCTCTGATTCTCTCTCCTTCAGTCCTCAGTACTCACTCCTTCTCTAACATCTATCTCTCTCTCTTTCAAAGCTTTGCCACCGGAGCCGGGTTGGGCCGTTTTCCATAGAGTTCATCGTGAGGCATGTGGGTCGTGGTGTTGAGATCGGTGTGCGGTGGTGTAGATCAGCGTGGTCACGGCGTGGCAAGATCAAGTGGGCCGTGGTAGAGGTGGGTGGATTCCGATGGGGTTTGGGTTGGATTCAGATTCCGATGGGGTTATTTGAATTTTTGCTATGGATTTTTGTCTTTTGGGTTCAGATGGGTTGGATTTTGGATTCTGATGGGGTTTGGGTTGGATTTGGATTGGTTGGTTTGTGTTGGTGTGGTGGGCAATGGTGGTGGCGTGGTGGTGATTGGGTTGTTTTTGCTATGGGTTTGCTAGGTTTTTGGTGGGGTTTTTCTTTACTTTTCTTTTTTTCTTTTTTTTTTTTAATTTGGGTTTTTGGTTCTGGTGGGATTTTGGTGGGTAATGGGCAGTGATGGCGTGGTGGGCAGTGGTGGTGGTGTGGTGGTGATTGAGTTGTTTTTGCTATAGATTTGTTGGGTTTTTGGTTCCGGTAGGATTTTGATGGGCAATGGACAATGGTGGGCAATGGTAGTGGCGTGGTGGTGATTGGGTTATTTTTGCTATGGGTTTGCTGGGATTTTTTTTTTTTAATTTGGGTTTTTGGTTCCGGTGGGATTTTGGAGGGCAGTGGTGGTGGCTTGGTGGTGATTAGGTTGTTTGGTTGTTGAGAGAGTGACAGAGAGGTAAGGACAGAAATTAGAGAGTGGAGAGATACATAATTTGTTATTATTTTATTGTATAATTTATATTATTTTAATATGTTGTATTGTAAAATAAAAGTTGTGATGTTGAGTGCATTCTAAAATGGTATGGTATAATAGATAAAGTAGTTTTTAAAATGGTAAAATGGAATAGTTTAAAGATACTAGATGCTAATTCTCTAAAAAAACAAAATGCTATAAATTACCTTCAAAATGAACAACAGAGATATAACATTCTCGTCCTAAACCCAAACGGGCCAATGAGATTGACAGTCGACATAAATGACACCTTGGTTTAAACCCTACTGGTAGAGCACTAGCATTAGGTTTAACACACCAAACATAAAAAATCACCTTCATGAGGTGTGTGTGTCAAATGCTAAATAAATTTGGTATTTGCTAAAGTAAGAGCAATCACACCAGTCCTTGCATAATACAAAAAGTATTCAATTTTACACATTTTTCTTCAAAAACACCCCACATCAGAGCATCCAGATCAGACAATGGATAATAGAAAAAGAGGCTAATTTTACACATTTTACCCAAAAAAAACACCCACATCAGTAGGTGCATAAGTTTGCATATATCCACAAGTGCTACAATAACCGTGCATATATGCACGGTTACTATAACTTTCTATACATTATTTTAATATTATCTTATATATTATAAAAACCTATTTCACTCTTTTTTCTCTCTCCTCTAACCTAAGCAGCGCCAATGCCTCTTCAGTACTCTCTCCCTGTTTCATTCCTGACCTCTTCCTCTCATCTTTCTAGTTGCAGTAAAGTCAAAAACATATATTTGAAATTATAAACATGTATGAAAAGCATTACTAAGTGTGAAAAGAGTGAAGCAGATTATAAATTTCTCGCTTTATTTTTAAGATTGTAAATTTCTTTTATGTTTTTTTTCTTTGTCAAATTAGCTATCTAACGGAGCATTTGTAATTTCTTGTATGTTTTTTTTCTTTGTCAAATAATTTGTTGCATGACTTACCACATGGCAAACACAATTAATTTTTTTTTTTTGAAAAAAAATACATATCAACCTAACCCAAACCCAACCCACCCGTTTTGTCATGTCTGCCAACAACTCACCAAAGCAACCTCCCTGCCTCCTTATTACAAACTCATAACCCACAATCACCCTATCTAACCCAATTTACTCGAATTAACCAAGTCCATACCAAACTTGTAACCCATTAGGCTCTATAAACCTCATGCTCTGAAACCCATATCAAACTTGGCCCATATGGCCAGACTCATGACAATCCCCTAATCAACAGCCCCAGCTACCACCGCAAGTAACCACAAACCACCTCATCTTTTCCCAATTAAGTTAATTAACCCACCCCCAAAAATAGCAACTCACATTGTAGTTGCCATTTGACATAGAACTCCACATCCTAAACTCAATCAACAGGGGCCTAACCAGCGACAAGCTAGGCTTGATACTATTGAGGCATTGACCAACCTTGAATAAATGACGGCTTAAGCTACAATAGCACCCTTGCGAGCCCTTGCACACTGGTGGAGCTAGAAAATTTTCTTTTAGAGGAGTGTGGTTGACCTTAATTTTATTAATATGTACATGTCTATTATGAATAAATTATTTTATGTTTAAAAAGAATAAATATCACAAAATTATAACATAACTATTCTCAACATAAAGCGTATTTTAAACCTAATCCTATTGAATTGCTTTGTTAAAATGTTTAAGATATATTTATAATTATTCTTAGAAAATCTGTTTTGTATAATATTTAAAAGGTTATAATAAATTAAGAAATATATATACAGACATTCTTCCAACTTTTACTATTTTCTAATCACGCTTCTTGTGTTTTAATATTATTCTAATAGGAATTATTTGATTTAGAATTGTTTTAATAATTGTCTCGAAATATTATCATTAGGATTCACAATACTTTTTTTTTTTCTTTGAGAAATAAACACACACAATGAAGAAAAAAATGAATTTTAACACAATAGCATACCACGATACATAATTATAAAGCAAAGTATGTAATGTCATTGGCGAAGCCAGGGGCGAGAGGGGCAGTTTCCCCCCTGACTTCTCTAAAAAAACAAAAGCATTTCTATTATGTTTATTATGTACCATGAACCCGTACTATAATAGGCGTTGCACATGGGAAAGAAACAAAAGACAAGTCCCACTTACCATTTTAAACCGACCAATCACTGACAACAACGTATAGAAAACCAAAAAGTATATTTATTTGGGTTGAGAGATGTTTTATGTACATGACAAATTATCACAACATTTTTGTAAAAATAGAGACTTCAGTCTCCTATTGGTCAAAGTAAAATTAAATAAACTAATAAAATATTAGAATAGGACCTCTCACAAACTAAAGATAATAATCTTATGAAAATATTGTGATATTTTATTGTGTTTCTAAATTTTCTCTCTAAAATGTAACAAACCAGTTTACTACTGAAATAACAATGAAAAGACTCCAAGAAATAGCAATCTCTCAAAAGAAAAAAGAAAAAGAAAAAAGAATTAAAACCTAACTCTATCTCAATTTTCACTTTCCACCACTATTCAGCATTGACATTACTATTTTGAGTTCTTCTCCCTTTTCCTTTTTCTCACAACAATCTATCCCACATTTTATAGAAAACTAGTTAGGACAGTACGTGCACGGAAAATGCTTGCTATGAAAAAAAAAGTAGTGATTAAGGTCAATTTTAGATTTTATTTATATCACAAAACAAAAATATAAATTATTTGATTTTTAAAGTACATAGAGATTACATTAATTAAAAGATATATTAATTTTAAGAATTTTGATAATTATGTCATAAAAAGTTAATCTCATTCGTATAAGAATTTTGATCACACACAAAGTTAGGGTAGCTATTTAAAATATAAATATCTATTTTACTATAATAGTTTTAGTATCTATTTGCCAAAGGCAATATATCCACTTACTAAAAACTTCTAAAAATGATAACGAATGTTATCATTTTCCAACAATAAGCAACTGAGTTTTGCTAAGGGGAAAAAATAAAAAGATAACAAAAGGCATGTGTCATCGAATTTTCCATTAGGTAAATTATAAGTTTCATTCAACACACAGAGCCACACACACACACACAGACCCATGATACACCGATCAACCTATCCAAACCCATCACCACACACACACACAACCATCAAACCATTAACAGAGCCACACACACAAAAACACAAACCATACAAACACAAACCATCAAACAATCAACATAGCCACACACACACAAACACAAACCATCAAACTATCAACAAAGCCATACACACATAAACCATCAAACCAATCAGAGCCAACAACGGCCGCCACACCCACCACCTGAACCACGCCACCAAAGAAACCCATGCCAAAATAACCCACACCTCCAAAGAAACCCACCACTGATCCGCCACGATCTCCACCACTAACCCACCACAAACCCACTAGATCGAAGAGAGAGGCTGAGAGTTTGGGGTTGGAAAGACCCATCAGACCCATTAGACCACGCCACACCGTGAGAGACCCATCAGACCATGCCGGGTGAGACAGTGGCCAACGGCGGCTTGGGCTTAGGCGTCGCTGGGTGAGACGTGGCTTGGGCTTGGCGTTGCTGGGCGATGTTGGCCAACGGTGGCCTGAAGGAGAGCAAAGGGAGAGGGAGAAATCACTGAGAGAGAGCAAAGGGAGAGGGAGAAATCTAAGAGAGAGAGATGTGGGAGACAAACCTGAGAGAGTGGGAGAGTTAGGGAGACAAAGTGAAGAGAGAAAAAGAATAAAATAATATTTTTGGTCTTACAATAGTGCTACAGTGCGGTTCTACCTTTAGAATTGCACTGTAGTACTATTGCAATTTTTTTTTGCAATAGTTGGCTTTTACAAGTTCGAATGGAGGGGGATTTTTGTGCTTAAATAGTAAAATAGACTAACATATGACATCCCGAGAGCAAATACTCTTAGATTGTAAGAGCAACCACATCAGTGGTTTTATAAATGTGTAAAATACACATTTTGACCAATTTTACACATTTTGAGCAAAAAAAAACACCCACATCAGTCCGTTTAAAAATGTGTAAACTTGTCTAAAATTTTCAATGAGCTACAGTACCTATGTAAATTTACACGGGCACTGTAGCATGTGTATTTAGTTTTTTAATAGTTTTTTCTCTCTCCTCTCTACCTGACTCTCACCTCCCTCTCTCTCTCAGGCGCACAGCTCTCTCTTTCTCTCACTCTCATCTCATTCATTTTTCTTTCTCTAGCTTCCGCCGATCACCATCACCGCCGATGAGAACGAGGTCGAGCAAGCACCACCATGGCCACGGCCACGGCCATAGCCATGGAAGGCGAGAGGTTTGAAACTCGAGACAGTTGCTACTACCCTAGGTGTAGAAAAGATGCAAATTTCAACTGTGAGATTTGCTTGGCTAGCATCAATGCCATGCTCGATCTCATGCCCGTCAGTGTCCACAAAACCACACTGACAAAGCTCTCATCTTCTCGTGCCCAGAACAACGACGTCGAACGCACTCCCATCTCTTTCAATGCTTCGATTTTGTCCACACCCAGATTGAGTTCTCGCCCTGTTTTGGCCTCTCCGGTTCTTAAATCGAGTGCGAGATCGAATCTGATGGAGAGGATGGAGAAAAGTGAAAAAGAGTGGGTTTGGAAGGGTTGGTTTGTGAAATTGGTGGTGGGTTTGAGCTTGATTTTTGTGGTGGAGTTTGGTTTTTCTAGTGGGCATATGTCATCGAATTTTCCGTTAGATAAATTATAAGTTTTAAAAATTTAAACCTAGAAAATCGATGTTCTTTAGATAACAAATAAAACACTTTATATCTTCATTCCAACTTTCCAAGAATTACTACCATCTAAAACTCAAAATATGTGAAGAAAATTTTTGGGTTGTTAAAATTTAGTGGGAGTATTTTAGACATTACACAATAAAATATTTTAAGAATCATAAGCTTTCATTATGGTTTAACTGAGAAAATAACAATATGACTGATAGGTCAAGAATGTATTGATCCCTTGTGATAAATTAACCAATTGATTTAGCCAAGTTAATTAATTAATTCAATTAACATGCAAAATGCGTGGTAGCACAAACAAATCACCAATTAACTAAAGTGCAGCGGAAATTAAATTGATACGGTGATTTGTTTACGAATGGTGAAAACCTACACGGCAAAAACTCCACCGGGTGATTTTAAGGTCACCACTCCCGAGAATCCACTATTATCAAAACAAAGTGGTTACAAGTAAAGGAATCCCAGTACCTTATACCAACCTACAGTTGAACCCTTATCCCAATACCCAATTGGACTTGTTTTATAGTGACAATCTCTCATTTTCAATGTACGGCTCCCAGTTCGTGACTAATCAATAGATGCGCGGATCCCAGTACACGACTTAATCACCAACTTGAGAAAGATGTTGGCTGCAAAGTTCTTCAGTTCATCACACGATGAAGATCACGAAGCTCCTTGGTCACAAAACCCTAAGGTGTACAAACACAGCAGCTTATTCAAGAGAAAGATGAACTAGGGCAAATTCTGTCTCCGGTCACAATTTGCATGAACACAACTTTGCTTCACACTTGCGCAACCTTTTACGGCCCTTAAAATAATCCTTATATATATTTAGGGTTGTGAGAAAAGAAAACCTAAACACATACTCACGGATTGGAGTGAAATCAGTTCTGAAAAACTGAATTTCATAAACCTCGACAGATAGGGTATCTATCGAGCTAGCTGTCGAGCTTTGGGCTTCAGCAGCTTTTTAAACCTCGATAGATGCTAGTTGTCGAGCTTTAAAGTCTAGCACTTTCTCACTTGTTTCTCGGACAGACTTGCATGGCTTTAACATTTAAACTTGAGACCTTGTTCCTTGAAGCATTAAACATATCCTAGATCTACCCAATTACAAGTAAAGTGTGTTTTGTCAAAGGATTAGCCAATTCTAAATTGACATATGTTCCTAACAGCAAATCACATGTCTTAACAATCTCCTCCTTTGGCAATCCGTGACAAAACCACAACAAACAAATGAACATATGAGAGAAGTCATAAAACACTCAACTCATATTCACTTGTTGAATACAATAAAATCTATCCTAACACAAACTCTTGAAAAACTTTGTAAGAAGAGAGTTTATCGCAAGTAGACTTTGACGACCTGTATTTCTGAAACACTTTAAACAAAACTCATTAAGGCATCTTAGTGTGAAACAGAAATATAAGATTGCATACATTATATAAGAAACATGTGTATAAAGAAAGAAAAGAAACAACACATGTAAAGATAGGTGAAACGTGATAACAACATCATCAAAAATATATATATATATATATCAAAGATGAGTACAGAGAATGCTATCACTAAGTGGTCACAAGACCAATGTACAAGAGATATAATGTATCTAAAATAAAAGGAAAAGAAAAGATACAAAAATCCTCACTACATCCCTCATATACACACTCCCCCTAACACAAAATCTCCTATACTAACCCTCCCCTTATGAGTATGACTACTCTCATCTCAAAACTACTCCTTTTTGTCACGAGTGACAAAGGGCAAGTACATCAAGTAGACATCTCATCATCACTGGGTGAGCTAGCACCATCATCCTCATCAGCATCCTCACTGCCAAAGCCATTGTCATTCTCATCCTCTGAGGTTGGTGGAGATGGAGAAGAAGCAACAGTGAAATCACCCATGACAGCCTGTCGTCGCGCGATACGACCGACACGGGTGTTCACCTGACACAACTCATCACTGAGAGTGTCAAGGCGAGCATCCATGCGCACAAGCTGTGCCATGATGGCCTCAAGTGTCACTCCACCCATAGAAGATGAAGGAGCGGAGGTGGATAGAGCGATAGAAGCTAGAGGAGCTGCTGTCTGTGTCTGGGGCCGCCTCGGTCTGAGCTGTGCCTCGCTCTGTCGAATGGTAGCAGCGTCTATGGCACCCATCACGGAAAAATGAGGAGACACGGGAAAGGAGACGGAAAAATGGCGAAGTATCCGCGTGATAGCTGAAGGAAAAATGAGCTTATCACGGGTCGCCGTATCCCTATAAACATCTATAAGGGATAGAATAAAGTGAGAAAGGAAGTCGATAGAGATATCCTCTAAGAGGGACAACAAAAATCGAGCACGAGGCTCTGTAATGGAGTTATAGTGAGAAAAAGGATGAAGAACGAATGTCATTACCATGTTAAGGAACCTCGGACTTTTTGCAAAGCCTGAGTAAGGGGTGTTTTGACGGTCACCCTAAGAAGGTGTCTCACAGAAGCGAGACAAGAGTTCGTCTTTGGACACTGTCCTCAGACGTTCACAGTCAGGGTAGTCAGGATGCGCTACCCTAGGAATGTGTAGTACCTTGGAGACAATCTTCGGAGTGACTACGATGCGTGTACCTCGAACGTGAGAGAAGAAATGAGGTACTGAAGTATCGATTCTGTGCATATTAGAGTAAAACTCTTGTATGATCACTGAGGGACAAATGACCAGGATGTTACAAAGTGACTCCCAACCCCTACTGTGAATGACAGTGGGTAGGTCAGTGTCGGAAAAGTCCGACAGAACGACGTGGCGTTCCGAATGAATGCCTCATCTACAAAAGTTCTCCGAGAAGTCCTTTTAGGCTTCATCATCACGGAACTGAACAGAAGAAGGTGTAGGGTCAGAGGAAGAAGATGCCCCAGAATGCAGAGGGTTCTAGGACGGAGTAGATTTGCGTTTAGGTGCCATAGAGCAGACTAACGCAAGAGAGAGAGAGAGAGAGAAAGAGAGAGAGAGAGAGAGAGAGAGAGAGAGAAAGAGACAATTAGAAAAGTACCAACACAGTAGTATATAAGAATGTAAAGAAATGAAGGTACGTATGCATGAAAATGCATGAACATGTGACATGCAAATTTAAATACATCATGGGCTCAGCCCAATACAAACCTACCAGCACACAACATTGCAACAAAGTAAACACACATCTAAATGCATGAAACATTGTTATAATGCAAATGTGATGCAATGCAAGATGTTTTAAACACCATTTAAGCAACACCCATCCCAAAAATTTCACAAAAACTTCATCGATTTTGAAAAACCACAAAATTTTTCAAAAATCCCAAAAGTTAGGTAAAAAGGAATGAAATGCATGATAAAGTGAGGGATTAAGGACTTTACCAGCGAAGAAGAACAAGATCGAGGTCGAAAAACTCTTAGGAATGAAGTTTGGAGTGAGAGAGAAGAGTTTGGAAGGTGAAAAGGCTGAAAGCAATTAAGAGAGATCGAGGAGAAATGATCTGAAATCGTGAGGATCCTTTATATAGAAACTTCATAAATCTTGACAGATCGAGATGTGTCGAGAGGTGTCGAGAATTAAAAAGGCGCTTTTTAACTGTCGAAGAGCTATCCAGGATCTATTGAGAGGTGTCCACAGCAAAGGAATCTCGATGGATTGAGGAAGCTGTCGAGAAGTTATCGAGCAACCAGAAGGTATCTCGATGGATCAAGCAACTATCGAGAAGCTATCGAGAATGTGATAAAAAGCAACTGAAGGGTCTCGATAGATAGCCTAGCTGTCGAGAGGTGTCCAGCAACTGTCGAGATTGCTTAAAAACAGTTTTTCAAGAAGAGAAAAACACATATATGAATGCAATCAAGCATGCTATACAACCAATGATCCAAACAACATTTTAAGCTCTCAAAATCATCTCTCAACAAGAAAAAAAATGTTAAGCACATAGATCCAAAACACACACACACACACACACACACTAAACACGTCTAACCAACTTTATATTTCAAAAACAAGTTAAGATAGTTTAGTGAGCATACATTTACACAAGTATTCCTTGTGATGGCCAAATCACATTGTATCTGCACATGTATCAAAAGTAGCAAAGAATTTTGCATGTTGTGTGTGAAAAACATCGCAAGATTGCATAAGTGTCTACATGTTATGACGATTTGAGGTATGAGAAAATCATTTTAACTCACACACAATCATAACTGTTTGATGGGGACTATCACCTTCGAGGTACATCCTATAACTCCCACATCTCCTAGAATACACACTTACAATCATATATAAAGCATTTTGATTTATTCACATATACATATATAAAATATATTTTGCAGAACATGATAAACAAGATATATGTATATATATACTTATGGCAGGATAATGATTAGCTAGTATAATACCTAACACGGTAAAGATAATGAAAAGGTGCTACAGCAGAATAACTAGTACAAAAAGTAAAGATACTACAGCAGGACAACTAATGCAGCAGACGTGATAAAAAACGTGCTACGGCAGGATGACTAAATACAGCAAATATAAATTATAATGAAAGAAATCAGATATATTTGCAATCAAAATCAAGTATTGAATCTTCCCATAGGATAAGTAAACCAAGAAAGAACCCAAACCCCAACTTGAACAACCTTGTCATAGGCTTTTGCCATCAAAGTTGTGCATTTTGGAGAATAGGCCTAAATGGCTACTAGCTATTACTTTTGGGAACATCAAAGAGTGGGTTTGCTAAGAGGGAGGGAAAATATGGTCTACTGATGCATGCCCCTATTCCTGCCACGTTTTCTCTCTTCTTTTTACCACTTTCTTTTCTTTCTCTCTGTTTTTTTACTCTTAATTTTTTACTACTCTCTTACCGTGGGTTGTTCCCCATTTGGTCTTTTCTTTTCTTGGGTCCCTCTCTCTCTAGGTGCTTACTACTCTCTTACTATGAGTTTTTCCCCTTAGGTGCTTCCGCCCCCCTTGGGTCCCCTTCTTTCGGTATTTTTCTCTCTTCCCATGTTTTTCCTCCCATTCCATTCGGTCCTTTTAATCTGCTGTGGTTACCTTCCTTTTATAATGAACTCATTCAATGGGATTTCTCCCTTTTACCCTTAGGGCTTCACCAATTGTTTTTGGTTTGTTGTGAGCATTCTTTCAAGATTACCCACCCACCCATTGGTTGCCCCTGCCATTGCTCAGTATAGTACATGTCTACTGTACCATTACTCATTTCATGACAAAATTCCCTTTTGTTTGTTCCTGCTGTATACCTCTACCTCACTACCTAGCTCTATGGAATGCATCAGATGGTCCCAACCATTTATTACTTCTTTTGGGTAAGATACCATCCCAGCAGGATATATTCCCCAAAAGAAGTCACGGTAGGAAACCAAATATAGACCCCCTTTTCCCCTCTCCACCAAACCACACCCTCTAAATCCCCTTGACCGTGGGCCCACCTCCCTTGTATTGGCTGGGTACAAGTTAGTGGTGCCCCGGCCCTTCTGTGCTTGCTCCACTGTCTTCTGTTTTTTTGTCTGCCACGCCATTCCTGCCATAGCAGATTAGTCTGTTTCATTCTGCCGCGTGTTTTGTCTTATTTCTTCACGCATTTCCTGTTACGTTTGTCATTTTCCTTTGGTTTGGCTTTTCTTTCCTTCACGTGATTCCTGCTGCTGACACTTCTTGCTACTCCTTGTTTCTTCATCGTGCTTCTTCATATCAGTTTTCACGCCTATCCATTTATACAAAAGAATTTGGGCCTTTGTGGGCCAAATAGTGTTAACTGGATCAAAAAGGTCTTGGGCCCAATTTGTCTTTGTCTGCCGAAGCCATTCTGCCAAAGAACTGTATTCTGTGGCAGATTTGTATTCTACGGCAGATTTGTATCCTGCGGCAGACTTGTATTCTACTGCAGATCCCTTTCCCTTGCACTTCTTTATTTGGACCTTTCTTACTCTTCGGTCTTCTTGATGGGTCTTTGGGCCTTACTTTTCATTGGGTTTTCCTCCGTATAGGCCTTTGGGCATGGATTCAAAAAACGGGCATCAACATTCAGCCCTCTGAGCATATGGATTGCTCATGCGATTCATATGCGAAAACTTATGCAGTTTTCTTTTGCGGGTTGTTTCACAACTCTTATGCGAATGCTTCTCTTCTTTTCCTTGTGTGCCCGTTGTTTCAATCTTTACTCTCCTTAGGCAAATCATTCTCTTTCTTTCTGCAAATTCATGACCCTCCAAGGGTAGCCAAAAAGTTGTTGTTCATAACGGTAGTGGTTTTGTTGCTGTTACCCCAAAGCGAGTTTGTTGCAAACTTTGCCTCTTTTGGGCCTGCCGTATGCTTTCCAAATTTCAATAGCCCAGTACTATCATTGGGCTTGTACTCATGTTGTTTTGGACTTTCTTGGCCCATTTCATCACTTTTGGACTCCTTTGTCCCATTTGGGCTCCTTTGGGCACCCTCGGCCCGTTTCATTACTTTCGGGCTCCTTTGTCCCATTTTATTCTTTTGGGCATCCTCGGCCCGTTTCATCACTTTCGGGCTCCTTTGTCCCATTTGGGCTTCTTTGTCTCATTTTATTCTTTTGGGCATCCTCGGCCCGTTTCATCACTTTCGGGCTTCTTTGTCCCATTCGGGCTCCTTTGTCCCATTTTATTCTTTTGGGCGTCCTTGGCCCATTTACTAACTCTGCATTCCCATGAGTTTTTACTAACTTCATTAGGCTTCCCTGGCCCAATTACCTTATTCTCTCATCCTTGGGGTTCATGGGCCTACCATTAACCCCTTACTCTCTTTGTTTACATTACTTTGGGCTTGCAGTGACCCATTCTCACTTTTCTATATTATATACTGCTCATGGGTATGCTATTTCTCTCTTTCTTGGTTTCTTTAAGCCCATTTGCCTCCTCAAAACCCATTTTTTTATTTCATGGGCCTGTGATCCATTATTCTTGTCATTCGGGCTTAATGGTTTTCTTCTCAATTTACTAACTCTTTTCTTCCCATATTGTTGGGCTTCTTCTTGCTATTAGGCCCCCTTGCCAAAAGTGGGCATCAACATTACACTCATTAAAAGGGATTGTCAATAATGATGATGTGTGCATCCTTCTTTTCTTCATCATTCCCTTACTTGTTTCTTGGTTTGCTTCTTGGAAATTTCTTGTGATCTTGGACTTCTGCAATGGTACTCATTTCTTTATATCTACGGCAATTTGTATACTTATTTCTTCACGTTTCTGCAGTAGTGCGTGCTCATTTCTTCGCTTTTGGGGGACAAATACTCATTTTTCTGCTTCCGCAGGATATGTAGACACTTTCTGCTGCAATACATGCACTTATTTCTCTTCATTAATACACCTCTTATTATGCTTCTACTAGAGTAGCATCTATACTGTAGGAAGTGAAGGTTGTGGCAGATTCTACGGCAGAAGAATTAGGCTTGACTGAAAAGAGTTTTATCAAAATAGTTCCGCCACATCACTTTCTTCAAGTAGAGTTCTTTCACAAGAGGAAAGCTTCCTCTAGGTGTGTAGATCAAAGGGTGGCTTCGCTCCCTTTTCTTGTGCCTTCTTCTTCTCTTTGCATTCACATATCTTCATTTCTTTTGCTCAAAACAAAGCGTAGAGCTGACATTGCAAGCCCTCATCATAGTAGAGTACTCTTTCATTTGTTGATAATACTTTATGCTGTGTTGAAGAACACACATATTCTTTGCCAGGATGAAGTTTCTGCGGAGAAGGATGTTAGGTCTTGTAGAAAGGCAAGTTTCTTTTAGTGATGATGTATTTATGGAAGGCCTCCTTATTCAGAGCTACTACTAACATGGGCAAATGTATTGTTGTAATAGTAGAGAGTCTTTTAGCCCCCAAGATTATCAATACTCTTGTACCTTTGTTGTTTGCATTGCAGGTTGTTTCTGATTCTGCCATAAATTCTGGTTCTGATGCAAAATTGATCTTTCCGCAGGAGTGACTGAGTCTGCCACTCATTTTAAGGCGCCTACAGGTGGTGCCACTATAGATATTTTTCCAAGGGGAAATGAGGATGCTTTCATGAGAAATCTTCATTTTCTAAACATTTTCTTTGTCATTCTGCCACAGCAACTATTGATTTCTTCGTGTTTACTTTTTTCTTCTTTAACATATTCTTCTTGTCATTCTGCCACAGTCACTGTTGGTGAGTATATCCCTGCCTTTTTGATGAAAAGGCATAGATGTTGTTGTGAACTAGATCCCTTAACTTTGTTGTAGTCTTCCGCAGATCTTATTTCTTCAAATTCTTCTTTCTCATGTTGCTAAGCTTGGCAGTGTCTCTCCAATTCTTGTGGTCTGTCATTGAATGCGTTTCTTGGGAGATGCTTGAACTTCATCGTTGATTTCCACATTTTGCTCCTGCTGTGAGTTCCTTTGTCACTCAGCTTTTCTGTGGAGCACTCTTGAAGCTTTATAGTCTCACGAAGAGCATTTATTTTCTGCTGTAGTGCTTGTTGGTTCACCTTTACATATGTTTCTGCTAGAGTGCTTGTAGGCCTCCTCTTCCTGCTTCATTTCTTTGCTTCTTTGACATTTGCCGCAATAAGAGTGGTAGAATTTCTTCTCATGGATTCATTGTTAACCATGGTAGGTTGCAACAAATTGCATGGGTGTTGCATTATGCCATATCATGAAGTTTGAAGTTGTTGCAGACCAAGTGGCAGATGGATGTATATTTGTTAAAGTGCCACAATTAATACTTATTTCGTAGTGGGCAATGTTGCTGTCGCATATTGACACTCTAAGCGCTTGCGGAAGGCTTTCTAAATCTGCTACAGAATGGGCCTTAGCCCCCCAGCATATGAGATAACTGGATGAGTCTTTAGCTTTTTGAAGAAGGCTTTTCGTATTTGCCGCAGAATAATGCAGCCCCCAGCGTAATAAGTCCTTAGCTTTCTGCAGAAACCTTCCCAAATTTGCCGTAGACTAAGACTTAGCCCCCCCAGCATGTGAAAATAAGTCCTTAGCTTTCCACAGAAGCCTTCCCAGATTTGCCGCAGACTGAGACTTAGCCCCCCAGCATGTGAGACAATTAAATGGGCTTGATGTCATACTTAGATCACCTTCTCTTAGCATTGATGCTACTAATAAAGCTTTTCAAGATAATAAGAGATCTTTTTTTGCCAAAATATGTAGTTTTATAATAAGATCACCTCCACCATGTGGTTCATGCATTCTTCAGTAAACATTTTTGGATGCCATGGATCTACAAGTTGCCATATTGTAAAAATTCTTCGTTGCTAGAGAATTTGGGAAAGAATTACTTCCCAAGCATGCTTTGGCTTCATTCCACCGCAAGCACAATTGCTTCCCAAGTATCTTCTGCTACATATGGCTATAGCTTTTCTGCAGATTCTTTCCAAAAACTTGCGATCATGGCTCCTTTATGGGTTTGATTGAGTGTAGCCCCCATTAAGGGCTTTTGTCAAGAACTCACAACCATGGTTCCTTTGCTAGCTTCTAGCCAAGAATTCATGACCACGACCCTTTTTCTGGCTTTGGCTACTAAGATCCATATTCCTTGGATTTTTTTTTCGTTTGCTTTGAGTATGGGCATATTTAAATGGAGCTTGCTACGTCTCTTGCTTTGTGGTTGGCTAGTAATAGCCAAAAGTCAGCAGCTTCTAATATAAAATTTTCCCATAACGTACCCACATCATGCTTCTTTGTTCCTGCGGCAGAATGCCCTTGCAACAGAACACCTTCAATAAAAAACCACGTAATAGCTTTCTGCAGCAATAAAATAAGCAACTCTATTCATGGCAAAATGTGTGTGAGCAATTGTTTCTGCCATTTCCCTCTTGTACACAAGTTAAAAGAAGGAGCTTTAAGCTTGTCACTATTGTAGAGTTCTTCTAGGGTGAGACATGGGCATCAATGAGCTTCATGACTTAAAGAGTGATGATGGAGTTGCGCATTACAAGTGATCTGATACATTTTTTCTAGAAATATCATAAAGATCATGATCATTAATGCCACTTTAGGCATAAATCCTCTGAGGTGTTTCAAAGAAAACTTCTCAACTCTTCAAGGTTATTGAATCGGTTTACTAGACCTGATAATGGTGGGCCAGTAGTAACCTATTTGTAGCAGGCATTTGTACAACTTTTTCTTCCCTTGGCGTTCCCCACACTCTCCTCTTAAGCTTATATCTTTTAGTGCGCTTTTGTGGCAGGATACCTTTTGTTAAGTACTGTCTGAATGGGCTTCTCTAGTCTTCACTAGTGAACACAGCATAACTTTCTGCTTTGTCTACCACAAGCTGGCGGGTCCCACATTGGGTTTGGACTTGATCTGCGTCTTTACCCATACTTTGCCAATAAAAGCCTACGATAAAGGTTGACCTCTCCGCAGGATCCGCAAGTCAAGATCCCACTTGGCATCCTACGGTACAATTCTCCTCTTACCAAGGTGTAATCTTTTAGTACCTTTAGTTCTGCAGCGCCTTCTTCTTTCATCAAGGCCTCCCTTATTGGAAACCGCCAATCTCCTTCACATTGTTCCTCCTGGAACCTTTCCTTCAACATCTCAATAATAGATTCTTTCGTCTTGCTGACTTCTATCTTAGTGCTATCCCCTTCGAAAATTATTTGTGAGCCTAATGCAGCCAACGCATCCGCAAACCGGTTTTCATTCCTTGGGGCATGCTCTATTTCAAAACTTTTCCTCCATTTTCTGGGCCATTGCTCTGTACGGGGCTAGGCTGGGTTCTTTTAAAGAGAAGCTCCCTTTGGTCTGGCAGACCACCAGGTTTGAATCACCCATCACCTTTAAGTGCTTGATTCCCATTTCAAGGGCCATGGCTAACCCAGTTAGATAGGCCTCATATTCTGCCGTATTGTTAGAATAGGGAAATTCTAACTTGAATGAGAGCACCACAGCCTTGTCTTCTTCATGATACAAAATTACTCCCACTCCTCCTGATTGGGTAGTAAAAGACCCATCAAACTTCATCACCCATTGCTCTCTGAATTCTTCTGCCATAGCCACCTCTCCTAGGACTTCATCATCTAGTGGGAATTCTTATTCTCCTAGGAATTGGGCCAGCAAGTCTGCTATAGCTTGGTTCTTTACTGCTTTGGGCATTCCCGCTTTCAAGTTGTATTGTGACAATTGTAGTAACCACTGGGATATTCTGCCGGAGAGGATTGGCTGCCGCAACAAAGTTTTGATTGCGTGAGACTTAATTATCAGCCACACTTCATAGGCTAGGAAATAATGGCGTAGTCTCTGTGAGGCATATACTATGGCCAGGCATGCCCTTTCTACCCTTGGGTAACGAGTCTCTGCATCCTTTGGCGCCATTCTGATCTGATTGTATTCACTGAATTCATCTATGAATGAAAACATGGCGCTGCCTGTAGCAAAATCTATCAGTAAGTCCATGTTTGGCAATGGGAATTCGTCTTTCCGGCAGGCCTTGTTGAGATTTCTAAAATCTACAAAACACCTTATCAGACTGTTCTTCTTCTTTACTGGCACTATGTTGGACAACCAGCGCGGGTGTTGAATGGGTTTAATGAATCCTGCGGCTAGCAATTTCTGTACCTCCTTAACTATTTGCCCTTTTATCTCATTGTGGAATGTCCTGGCAGGCTGAAATTTTCTGCTATAAAATATTCTGCAGACAAACATTCTGTACTTCTAAAATTCAGCAGATTCTGTTGTGAACAGTCTGCCGAAGGATCTGCACTTTGGCTTCTGAAATTTTCTGCTACGAAATATTCTACAGATGAGCATTTTCTGAAATTCAGCAGATTCTGCTGCGAACAGTCTGCCGAAGGATCTGCACTTTATCTTCTGAAACTTTTCGCTACGAAATATTATGCCGATGAACATTCTTATGAAATTTTCGCTATAAAATATTATGCAGATGAACATTCTACACTTCTGAAATTCAGCAGATTCTGCTGCGAACAGTCTGCCGAAAGATTTGCACTTTCTACTACGAAATTTCTGCGGAGGGACATTTTGCACTTTTGGAAAAGTCTGCTGAGGGATACTTTGCGGAGGAAATAGTGATTCGCAACAGTATAGTAATGATGAAAGTTTTCCTTTGGCTGTTATAGCTTCATTTTTTGTTTCTAGCTTTTGGTTCTTGAGGGGAAGTAGAGCTAGAATCATTAGCATGGAAAAAATGATTGAAACCTTCTGAGAGAATGAAGGGATTTTTCTCTTCTAAATGCTGAACCCGAAGGTGGAGATGGAGAGAGTTTAGAAAGTTTCTAGTGTTTCCTTAAAAGAAATTAGAGCAAAAAGGTGATAAATGGCTTAGAAAGCTTTTAGGAGAGCTGCATGTTTGAATAAGTGGCTTGCCACATGTCTTACATGCATGACAAGGAGAACGAGTGGCATTTAAAGGATAAGACCAAATATTATAAAGGTCATCTATTGTAGAGTTCTCAGGATATTTTGTTGTAGAACTCTACGATGTTATTGTGGTATTCTGCCACAACATTCTGCTGCAACATTGTACCATAGCATTTTGCTCACGATACTACTCTGTTTTAACGTTGCTGTGTCCTACTACAGATTTCTGCTACGGTACTGTTCTGCTGTAATGTTGCTGTATTCTGCCACAGAATTCTGCTACGGCACTGTCCTGCTGTAACGTTGCTGCATTTTGCCACAAAATTTTGCTACGGCACTGTCCTGCTGTAACGTTGCTGCAATATTCTGCCATAGAATTCCACAACATTGTTTTGTTGTAATGTTGCTGTGATATTCCGTCGTGGAATTTTGCAATAGGATTGCTATAACATTTTGGATACTTTCCTGAGAGTATAGCTTGGAAGGTTTATGAATATCTGCATATCTTGCTTTGGTAAGGACTTGGAAACATGTTTGTGAGGGAGAAATATCTCATTCTCCCCATCTTGATCCCAACTCCCCAGTGGAGTCGCCATTTTAATGTAGTGGGCCTTTTTGTGGTTAAGGTGGGCTCGGTTGCCTCCGCGGTATTGGGCCCAAGTATTCTGAGTAAGGGAGTTAAGACCAGTCCAACTGCAACTCAATTTAGTTCGTCTTGTGCGTAAATTATGCCTCGTCTGCCAGGAGCATGCTTACGGCGGGTAGAACGTGGTGCTTATCCTCTGTTTCTGCCGCAAAAGGAACTTTTTTCCAGTTTTTGCCGCAAGACTGACTTTTCTCCAGTTTTTGTCGCAAAAAGAACTTTTCTCCAGTTTCTGCCGCAAGATTGACTTTTCTGCTATGCAGCAAAACTTTCTACTGTGCGACAAAGCTTCCTGCTGTGCAGTAAAGCTTTCTGCCGTAAAGCCTTCTGCTGTGCAATAAAGCTGTCTGCTATGCATTAAAGCTGTCTGTTGTGCTTTAAAGCTGTCTGCCGTGCTTTAAAGCCTCCTACTGTGCAGTAAAGCCTTTTGCAATGTGAATGACTACTCTTCGTTTTTACTGCAGAAATACTTTTCTACTTCCTGCACATAAACAAATCTAAAATCCAAAGAAAATACCCATCAAACAAATGTTAGTTTAAATGAGTTAGCATATTATCAAATATATACATACATATATGAGTATATATACTTATACGTATTCACATATACATATATAAAATATATTTTGCAGAACATGAGAAACAAGATATATGTATATATATACTTATGGCAGGATAATGATTAGCTAGTATAATACCTAACACGGTAAAGATAATGAAAAGGTGCTACAGCAGAATAACTAGTACAAAAAGTAAAGATACTACAGCAGGACAACTAATGCAGCAGACGTGATAAAAAACGTGCTACGGCAAGATGACTAAATACAGCAGATATAAGTTATAATGAAAGAAATCAGATATATTTGCAATCAAAATCAAGTATTGAATCTTCCCATAGGATAAGTAAACCAAGAAAGAACCCAAACCCCAACTTGAACAACCTTGTCATAGGCTTTTGCCATCAAAGTTGTGCATTTTGGAGAATAGGCCTAAATGGCTACTAGCTATTACTTTTGGGAACATCAAAGAGTGGGTTTGCTAAGAGGGAGGGAAAAGATGGTCTATTGATGCATGCCCCTATTCCTGCCACGTTTTCTCTCTTCTTTTTACCACTTTCTTTTCTTTCTCTCTGTTTTTTTACTCTTAATTTCTTACTACTCTCTTACCGTGGGTTGTTCCCCATTTGGTCTTTTCTTTTCTTGGGTCCATCTCTCTCTAGGTGCTTACTACTCTCTTATTATGGGTTTTTCCCCTTAGGTGCCTCCGCCCCCCTTGGGTCCCCTTCTTTTAGTGTTTTTCTCTCTTCCCTTATTTTTCCTCCCATTCCATTCGGTCCTTTTAATCTGTCGTGGTTACCTTCCTTTTATAGTGAATTCATTCAATGGGATTTCTCCCTTTTACCCTTAAGGCTTTACCAACTGTTTTTGGTTTGTTGTGGGCATCCTTTCAAGATTACCCACCCACCCATTGGTTGCCTCTGCCATTGCTCAGTACAGTACATGTCTGCTGCACCATTACTTATTTCACGATAAAATTCCTTTTTGTTTGTTCCTACTGTATACCTTTACCTCACTACCTAGCTTTATGGCATGCATCAGATGGTCCTAACCATTTATTACTTCTTTTGGGTAAAATACTATCCCAGCAGGATATATTCCCCAAAAGAAGTCACGGCAGGAAACCAAATATAGACCCCCTTTTCCCCTCTCCACCAAACCACACCCCCTGAATCCCTTTGACCGTGGGCCCACCTCCCTTGTATTGGCTGGGTACAGGTTGGTGGTGCCTCGGCCCTTCTGTGCTTGCTCCATTGTCTTCTGTTTTTTTGTCTGCCACGCCGTTCCTGTCGTAGCAGATTAGTTCTATTTCATTCTGCCACGTGTTTTGTCTTATTTTTTCACGCGTTTCCTGCTACGTTTGTCATTTTCCTTTGGTTTGGCTTTTCTTTCCTTCACGTGATTCCTGCTGCTGACACTTCCTGCTGCTCCTTGTTTCTTCATCGTGCTTCTTCATATCAATTTTCACGCCTATCCATTTATACAAAAGAATTTGGGCCTTTGTGGGCCAAATAGTGTTGACTGGATCAAAAGGGTCTTGGACCCAATTTGTCTTTATCTGTTGAAGCCATTTTGCCAAAGAACTGTATTCTGCGGCAGATTTGTATCCTGCGGCAAATTTGTATTATACTGCAGATCCTTTTCCCTTGCACTTCTTTCTTTGGACCTTTCTTGCTCTTCGGTCTTCTTGGTGGGTCTTTGGGCCTTGCTTTTCATTGGGTTTTCCTCCGTATGGGCCTTTGGGCATGGATTCAAAAAACAGGCATCAACAATAATCAATTTATATAAACTACATTTTCTATCCTCTCATTTTTCTCTCTAACCAAACAAAAGAGATTTTCACCCTCCCACTTTTCCACCCCTCCAACCAAACACACATGAGGGAAAACCAAATTTTTTCTATCCTTCAACTTTTTCACTCCTCCAACCAAACAGACCCTTAAGCTCCTCCCCTCCAAGGCTAACCTCCATGGACAATTTCCATAAGCACGCCACCATTCACCACCACTTTCACGATGGGAATTTCAAGGCCGAACTCTCTCTTCTCTCAAGCTATTTCTATTTTTTTTTTTTGGCTCCCTGTTTGATCAGCGGGTTTGGGAAATGAAAAATGAGATTTTTTATTTGGGTTTGGTTGTTAAGGATTGAAAATAAGGGATTTTTAGTTTGGATTTGTGTTTGATTTCAAAGTGGGTTTGAGTTTGTGATTTGATTTTGGGTTTGTGATTTGGTTTTGGGTTTGTTTTTGTTTGTGATTTTGGTGGTTGGGGGTTAAGGTTGTGGGTGGTGGTGGCTGTGACAGTGGGTGTAGGCAGTGGTGGCTGGTGGCAGTGAATGTGGGCAGCGATAGTGGGTTGGGTTTTTCAGTGGGCAGTGGTAGTTTTGGGTATCGGTGGGTTTTGCAATGGGTTTCGGTGATGGCTGTGGCAGTGGGTGTGGGCGATGGTGGTTGGTGGCAGTGGGTTGGGTTTTGCAGTGGGTTTCAGTGGATTTTGGTGGGCAGTGGGCCAATGGCAGTGGGTTGGGTTTTTAATGGTAATGGTGGCTTGGATTTTCTTATGGTGGCGGTGGCCGTGAGTGGTGGCTTGGGTGTTTTTATTTGGAAGAAGAATTATACACAGAAAAAGAGAAAGGAAGAAAGAAAGAGGAAGAGATGCAAGAATAAAAAGAGAATTAAAAAAGACTAAAGAAATTATATTTTAATGAAGTGATAAAAAATATAAAACCTTTGATGTTAGCTATATTTTTTAGTATTCTTAATGTGAATGCTCTTATCTAATTAAAAATAGAAAGGAAATGAAGGATTTTTACGTGAGAGGTATTTTTTTTTTAGAAGATAATGTGAGGTTTTTAAGCCTGAGTAATTTTTTTTATACAAGATAGAAATTCTACTAAAGCCTAATTTAAGTGTATATATGTGTGAAGTTCTCTCCTTGAGACTTGAACCCCCTTGCTCCCATACTTCACAAGCATTTATATTTGTGAAGTGACCATCGTACTAAGTGTGTGCATAGGTAGCCTGAGTAATTACTACATAAAATGTCACAGTTTTCTAGTAGTATATAAAATGTTACAATTTTTATTACAACTATTTTACATGTTACGCAGTGACTAGTTACTTGTCACTTTCACATGGACCCACTACTTTTTTTTTTTCACTACTCACAATCTTTTTGCTAAAAGTGTAGAAAAAAAAGTTAAAAGCTAGCTAAATAGTACAATAATGAGTTTTCTAAAAAAAAAAAAAAAGTATAATGAGACGCATAAATAGTACTAAAAATAAATAGTAAAAACAGAGCTAAAAACTCAAAGTTGAATTACTTAGGGCCCGTTTGATACGTAAACTTAAAGACATGTTTTCAATTTTTAAATATCAATACACATTTTTTCGCTTATTTTTTCACCCCACGTAACAAATGGCTCCTTAACTTTTCGTCGCATCCGAATTTTTCATCACATCCCAGACAAACTCAAAATAAGCTGTTTCCACATTTTGGGTCGTGTAGGACGCGAATTAGGGTTCGGCACAGTGCAAGTGGGTTCTATACTATATAGTGTGAGCATTGCAACTCGGCTAGTAGTGTGCTATTGCGCTGCGCCCAAAAGAGCGATTGGAGTTAGAGTAGAGAGTTTGAGATAGAGAGAGAGAGCGATATGAGTATGAAAGAGCTAGAGCGAAAGAGAGATGGTGCAATGGGAATTCTTCGGAATGGAAGGATTCGAAAGAATATTACTATTAACTCTACCGATTGTTTAATCTTTCGGTAGAAACAATAGAAATCATTATTATTCTTTCGAAATCCTTCTGTTTCATTGATTTCCTGTCATTCCTCTCTTTCCCTTTCTTGCTTCCTTAAATTTGCTTCACTCTACCCTCAGTTTCACTGATTATTGTTGTCGTTATTTCGAACTACTTATTTTATCTTTCTTGTACGGACATTCTAAAAGAGTTAATTTGAAACTATAGTAACTGTCTTTCTTTCTTTCTGTATGATCACTTTTCTTTTTGGTCAATATTTGATTGTCATTGTCAAAGTGAAAACATTTTCGGGTCCCACAGTGGAAATTTATAAGCAAACGGAATTAATTTTTTACTTTTGTTTTTTGTTTTTTGTTATCGCAACAATACAATTCTTTATCTTGGTTGTTTGTTTTGGAAAAAGGATCAGGGTGGGGTCTGGTGCGACGGTCGGATCTGTGGAATCCGATGGAGACGGCGGCTAAGCCTCTGAAAGTCACGTTCAATGGGCCGGCCAACCACTGGACCGACGCGCTTCCCATTGGCAACGGCCGCCTTGGAGCCATGGTCTGGGGCGGTGTCGCGTCTGAGACTCTTCAGCTCAATGGTACTATGTAACCAAAACCAAGTTTAAATGTGGGTTCCGGCTATCTCATCTTGTAAAATCTTTTGTTGAGATTTGGGTTTCAAACTCCACTTACTCCGAAGCCAACTGCTGTCTTATAGCTCGCTCTGACGATAGAGAGCAATTATCATGGAGCAAGAATATATATATATATATATATATATAAGGATCAGTTTGATTAAGGGTTTCGGGAGCCTAAAAGGGCTTTTTTTTTTTTTAACCCAAAACCCCGTTTAGCAACAGCAACCCAAAACAATCCAAACGCACAGTACATATTGTGATAATTTTTAGTTGCTGCAAGGCCTAAAAATGTTTTAGTACAAAATTTGTACTAAAAACTTTCTGCTTCTTGCCAAAAGTTGTGAGAAGTGATGTGATAGGAAGTGAAGTGAAGCTTCTAATGCTTTTATAACTATTGTGTAGGTGCATTAGCTTTGAAAGTTGGGAAAAGTAATATGATAGGAAGTTTCATTTTGCTTAATTTCCTTATTTGTGCAGCACTCGAAAATAATACATACGGACAATTATTTTTTTGCTGAAATGGTCTGAATTGCTTGGAATGATTAACATGTGAATGCAGGACTTTTGTGGCTGTCTTTGCTAATTATGGAGATTTCTTCAATTACCAAAGTTGTGCAGTAGCTTCTGCTTTTAGTTTTTGGAGTAATTTTAGTATTGATTGTGATACTGATTGTTTAATTGGCTGCTTTATTTCAATCTAGTTTGACATGCATTAGGCAAAGCTCATAGATATCATATTTGAGTTCAATGAACTCTAATTTAACTACCCTTATAAGTGCTAGGTGGAAGGTGAGGTCATGGGTTCAATATCCATCACCCGCTTGTGTTACTTACCAATGAAAATAAGGTTCATAGTTATCACATGTCAGATAATCTTCTGATTAATAATATTGTCAGTTTTATGCATTATGTTGTACTAGTACAATTGGTGTTATGCTCAGATGGGTGGATGTTTCTTCTGTGACTAGATTATGGAAGATCTGAAGCTCAAATTTTTTTTATTTTATTTCTATAGTTAATTGGCAACCAAATGGAGCATCTGAAATAGATTAACAATATTAATCAAAGTTTATAATAATAGGAAATATACGTTTGTTTCATGGCTTTGTGTGACATACAAATGAGCAGAGAAGTGGACAACTCATAGTGTACAAAAATTTTCAGACGACACACTCTGGACTGGGACACCAGGCAACTACACTAACCCTAATGCTCCAGAGGCTCTATTAGAGGTCAGAAAACTTGTCGACAATGGTAAATACGCAGAAGCTACCGAAGCGGCCATCAAGTTGACTGGAAATCTAGCTGAGGTGTGTTATTCATTTCCTTTAATATAGCTGTTAATCTTTTTATTACCCTGTACATGTAACTTTTTAGTGATTGTTGAAACTGTTTTGGTGGTTTGTATTTTATATATAGGCTTTTATATCCCAAACTGCATTTGATAAATAAGAATGTTATGAATTATTTTTTGTTTTTCTTTCGGGGAGGGGGGGATTATGGCTACCCAAAATTGTGTTTTTCAGCATCAACTATGTAAGTAACTATGAAAGTGGTCTTTGTTTCATGAAAGAAATTTGCCTTAAAAGGTGATAGAATCTGTCAACGCATGGAATTCCAGTGCTTGGTAGTGATTTCAAGCAAGCCCTAGATGGTGATTCTTGCGTTCATATCTTTTTCTCATGTTTGGTGTTGATTCTGAGCAACTCTAGGTGGTGATTCCTAGGTATTATTTTTGTTGTTTTCATCTCTAGGTGCCGAATCTTAGGTTCTATCCGTTTGTATTGTTCTCTTTTTTAATTTTCAAACAAATGTTCCCCTTGAGAGTTCGTTGCCCTGCATTACTGGTATATAGGGTATCCTAGTTTTCTGTACATTTTTAAAAGCTCATGATCTTCATTGTTGAGGTTGATTAATTCATTCACGGAGAAAGCTCAACTATGTCTGGGTATTATATTGTAATGATTAACTAGTGATGATCCAGGTTTACCAACTTCTTGGTGACATCAAGCTGGAGTTTGATGCTTCCCATCTTACATATGCTGAAGAAACATACCACAGAGAGTTGGACTTGGATACTGCGACAGTACGAGTAAAATATTCTGTGGGTGATGTAGAATTTACAAGGGAACACTTTGCTTCCAATCCTGATCAAGTGATTGTGACAAAGATTTCTGGAAGCAAACCAGGGTGTCTATCATTCTCAGTGTCTCTAGATAGCAAGTTAGATCATCATTCTTACATTAATGACAAAAATCAGGTTATTATGGAAGGAAGCTGTCCTGGTGAAAGGTTCCCCCCAGCAAGGGATGCAAATGGCAATTCAAAGGGGATTAAGTTTTCTGCAGTTCTTGATTTACAGATTAGTGATGGCAGAGGTGTGATTCATGTTTTGGATGACAAGAAGTTGAGGGTTGAGGGTTCAGATTGGGCTATTTTGCTTTTAGTCGCTTCATCTTCATTCGATGGGCCATTCATGAAGCCTTTAGATTCTAAAAGGAATCCTACGGCAGAGTCTATCAGTGCATTGAAGCGAATTAGGGATTTGTCATACTCTGATCTTTATGCACATCATCTGGATGATTATCAGAATCTTTTTCATTGTCTCTCACTGCAGCTTGCAAAACGCTCAATATCTGTTGGGTCTCTGGAGAAACATGTATCCGCAGCAACTGATTTATATCTTGAAGGATGTAAAGATTATACAGTTTCAACTGCAGAGAGAGTGAAATCTTTTCAAACTGATGAAGATCCTTCCTTGGTGGAGCTTCTTTTCCAGTATGGACGATATCTACTTATTTCTTGTTCACGGCCTGGAACTCAAGTGGCAAACCTGCAGGGACTATGGAATAACGAACTTCATCCAAAATGGGAGTATGTTATATTCTCCTCATTCCTTTAACTATTGTTCTTTCTCTCATCCACTTTTGCTGTATTTATTTTTTGCTTGATATTTTCTGCTCTCTCTCACTCACACACACACACTCAGCAGGGGTTTAGTGTGTACTTCAGATATATCAAATGTTGTGAAGAACACTCAAAAAATTGAAAAGCAATACAAGACACAAAATTTAACATGGTTTGACAAACTTTATGCATACAGCATTACAGCCACAGTCAATGTCAACCAAAAATGCATTAATAATTATAGGAATTACAATCACACAAAAACTCGGACAAGTCTCACAAACATAAACTTGTCCAACTCCCATTACACCCAAAACAAATTTTCAATACCAACCAACAAACTTAAAAGCGAGATGCTCACAATCCCAAAGCTCCAATACACCCGAGGCTCTCACACTTACACAATAACAAACTCCCAACTCACACACAGGTATCTTTCAACCCCGAAAGTACTACCAAAGTACTCTTGAAGAAACCTCTCTTTGTTCTTCTAAGAGTCTTCTCATTTTTCCATTTTCCCCTCTTGGGCTAAAATTACCAAATCTTTGCAATATTGTTTATATAAAATACTTAAATACCTATTCCTTAGTGGACTAGAATAGAATACCTTTCTCACTGGATAAGGAATACCAATTTACTTCCTAAATATGGAGTTGACTTTTCATACTAGAAAGCCCAAAACAAATTCAAAATAAGAATTTGAGGCAATTTCTAACCAAAAGAATGACCTTAATTAATGCAGCTCGTTGAGTTTGTAACCCCATCTTTCACTATTGCAATTGTTCTGTTTTCTTGTACATGAGGTAATCTAAATTTTAAGTATATGGTACTCTACTTTGTTTGCCATGTGGCGGTCATACTTGGATGCATTAGAAGTAATTTATGTCTTTAATTTTTGTCACCATTCCAATTTAAAAATAATTGGAGAATCAAAGGGTGCTTTTCTCTCCTTTTTTCCTCAGAATTTCTTTTGGACTTTTAAAAGTGTTTATATTCCTTGTCAATCTCTCTAATTATTTGGGAGATTTTGATATCCCCAGTAAAAAGATTGTGCAGGAAATGAGGTTGTCTAGAAAGACATAAAAGAGTGCGAGAGATAGAAACGAGAATATCTGTCATATCTAAATGTACTTGAGTGTCTACTTTTTTGCATGTCAAAAAATATGCAAAATTTGCCTAAACCTCTTCCTATAAGTGGTCACACATTGATGTAAGATATGGATAAGTCATAAAGCACCTACACACCTACAATTACTTGTAAATTACTTGCATCAAGATTTAGTCTGAGAGTTACTAACCCCTTCATGTTTGTGTTCAGCGGAGCTCCTCACTTGAACATTAATCTTGAAATGAATTATTGGCCTTCCCTTCCTTGCAACCTTAGCGAGTGCCAAGAGCCATTGTTTGATTTCATTTCCTCTTTGTCAATTAATGGGCGTAAAACCGCTGAAGTAAGACAGTTTCCCCATTCTAGTTTATATTAAGGCCTTAAATCAAATTATTCTATTTCATCCATATTATTTGTTTTTGTTGCTAAAACATTTATTAAAATTTTCTCATGTCAAGCCAATTTTGAACATTCTCAAATGGTGCAAGTTAGCATTCTCATTTTAAGTAGCGGGCATACAGAAATAGTAATAGACTAAGATGAGGAAGTCTTGCATTTGCCTGTGCATATGAGGTTTTCATGACAAAAATTTTTGGTAATCTTATAATAGGGAAGTTTAGTCTCTAACTCAATGCTGTTATGCTTTTATACTGTGCCGTTGGGACAGCATAGTGTTATCCAGATGAATCAATGCAGAAACAATTGTCAGCTTTCAGAAAAGTGGAGGCAGCCTAAACCATGAAAATTTGTTTATATAACTTAGGCAATGAAGCATCAGAAGGCCTAAAACCAGCATGATCTCTGTTAACACCTTTGGCATCTGATATGACTGTTTTTCCAATAAAAAATTTTCATTTGTATATTCCTATGTGCAATTTTTTTATATCACAAAATGTTATTGGTAAACTATCTCATCGCAGAATGTTACAGGTAAATTATGAAGCAAGTGGTTGGGTTGTACATCATAAGTCTGACATTTGGGCAAAAACATCGGCAGATCAAGGTAATGTTGATTGGGCGTTATGGCCAATGGGTGGGGCATGGCTTTGTACCCATTTATGGGATCACTATACCTATACATTAGACAAGGTAAGATTCTTTATTTTTTTTGTAACATGTTTATAGCTTCAGTCTATTGTTGGCATAAAAATCTGCTCCTTGTGAGAGGAAGGTTATAGAAAAGCACTCTTCTAATAGGTAGAAACTGTAATAGATGAAATCCTAGGTTAGCTTTGCAAGTCTTCATGATTGCCCTTTGTACTAGAATTGGACAACTGAAACAAGTTGAACAAAGTACTTCCTTTAGTTCTTTTAGGTGACAGATGGTACTAAGGTAGAACCTGTAGTAGATAAATCCTAGGTTAGCTTTGCAAGTCTTCAAGATTGCCCTTTGTACTAGAATTGGACAACTGCAACAAATTGAACAAAGTACTTCCGTTAGTTCTTTTAGGTGACAGATGGTCCTTAGTACCCAACTTATGAAGTAATGTGCAAGGGCCCTGGAATTTAGGCTAGGCTAATTAATAAGTCTGTTAAATTTTAATTTTTCGATGTGATAAAATAAACTTGCTGGTGAACCAATTGTCCAAAGCTAAAGCTCGTAAACAAGCTCAACTGTACATAAGCTCAGACAAACTATCACACAACTGCTCATGTGCTGAACCAGAACACATCAACTTCTAACAAAAGGTATGAAAACTGTAGAAAGTAACACACAACCACTCGTGCTATACCAATTGTCATGAACATTTATGTTGATATGTGAATAGCCTCACACACACACATATATCAAGCTCATGCGGAGTGCTGTGGTACTTGTGTCTCATATTTTTAGTGCTACTTTACTAGATCAGGGAATAACATATTTTACTTATGGGGCTTGAATATTTTTATTTTTTTACCTTTCTTAAACACAGTTTTGTTAATGTTGCAGCTAAGTACTGGATATAATTTCTGCTAACAGAAGCTAACTTACTGGATGCAAATCATTGCTAACATGTTGTCATTTGTGCTTAATTAGGATTTTCTTAAAGTCAAGGCATATCCTTTGTTGGAAGGATGTGCATGTTTTCTTTTGGATTGGTTGATCGAAGGCCGTGGAGGATACCTGGAAACCAACCCTTCAACTTCTCCAGAGCATGACTTTGTTGCTCCTGATGGTAAGTCTGCTTCCGTGAGCTACTCGTCAACGATGGACATGGCAATCATAAAAGAAGTTTTTTCTGCTGTTGTTTCTGCTTCTGAGGTGGAGTTTTTATTCTATACCAGACAAACAATCCTCCTTTTAATTTTCTTATATTCTATATCTTAATATCGTGATAGATTTTGACCACAGGTTCTGGGGAGGAAAGAGGATTATCTTGTTGAAAGAGTGCACAAGGCTCTACTAAGGCTTTATCCAACAAAAATTGCCGGAGATGGTTCCATTATGGAGTGGGTATGTGAGTAGCTTGATTATAAAAACTTCTTGCTTTGGAGTTAGTAATGAAGTTTGCTTATACAATGAGATAACAAACTCAGTCTGTGTTAAGACAGGCACAAGATTTTGAGGACCCAGATGTGCATCATCGACATCTTTCGCACCTATATGGGCTGTTTCCTGGGCACACAATAACTGTTGAGAAAACTCCGGACCTCTGTAAAGCTGCAGAGGCTTCTCTCTATAAACGGGGTTTGTATATTTATGTTAATTTTTATTATCTTTCTATTTACTTATTTATTTTGCTAGGAACTAACTAGATTGATTATTTGGTGCTGCTATGTCACCCTAGATTTGGAACAATAGTCTTTAACTTTTTTTTTTTTGGATAGGCATAGATTATATAGTCTAAAATGTGCTAATTTTGATCAACCAACATCTCTCCAAGTTTGAGGTTCTATTAACATCCCCCCTAAGATCCTTTTTTTTAATGCACCCTTGTTGAGGGGAGTTGACATGTTACAGGAGGATCTAAGAATAATTTTAGATTCAGATCCAAATGTGGTAGGTCTAATGGGTTTGTGTTTTAGTTGTTTGTTTGCTGCAACACTTAAAAAGGGACATGATTTGAATATGGTTCTTTCTTTAATGGTTTGTGTCCTTTTTGGTGGGTTTCTGTTTGATTGGTGTTTGCTCTGGGATTTCATTTGAGGTTGTTTTGTTTTCTAATTCCTATATCTTTCAATGGAATCAAAATGTAAATTTGTTGCATAATATTTAACAAAAGTGTTAATTTTACATTTTTGAAAAGTCATTCTAAATTGGTGAAGAAGATGCATAAACTCTAGAAAGCACAAGTGCGATTATTGGAGACACTTGGGTGTGACCAGAATGACATAACATTGGATGGGTGTTAGAGAATTTTATACTTATACTTTCAAATGTCTTATAGTATAAAATACTTATATAATCAGATTGTTATACATTATCACCAATAGAAACTGTTAAAATCCAAATGTTGTGCGACTTTAAAATGCAAAATGTTGTTTCTACACACACACAAAATTGTATACAGACTTTTAAATAATAAAGGAAGGAGGTCTACTATTATATCTCACAATAAAATTTAAAATATTTAAATACCAACTTTTCACTGGGAACTTGACTTTTTATTGGACTAGACATCACGCTATGCATGCTACCATGGTAAAGATTTTGGCATATCAACTAATGAACTTATGCAGCCTGAAATCTAGAGTAGCTTTCTGGACTTCAACAAGTTTGACATTGCTAGGACCAGTAGTCAAATAATATTACTTTATTTCTTTTTCATCATTTTAAACAGGAGAGGATGGACCAGGATGGTCAACTACATGGAAAACTGCTTTGTGGGCACGTCTCTACAACAGTAACAATGCATATCGAATGGTCAAGAAGTTGATAAAGCTGGTGGATCCAGATTTTGAGAGACCATTTGAAGGAGGACTGTATGGTAATCTATTTGCAGCACACCCTCCTTTCCAGATTGATGCCAACTTTGGGTAAGTAGCAGTTTTTGTGTGCATTCCAATGATACTGTATGGCAACCATCAAATGATTGTCTAAAGTTCTAAACCTTTCAAAAAAAGAAAAAGAAAAAAGATTGTGTTCTTACTAATAAAGCCTGATGCCAAGTATATCTGGTAGGTTTTGCAAACTTCCAGGAGTTGAGCTTTGAGTTGCACTTTTTAAAAACATAATAGAGAAAAGAAAAGAAGGGGAGGATTGAAGGGCTTTTTTCTTCTTTTTGGTTTTGGGGGGGGAGGGGGTGGCATGAATGTATTTATTTTCCTTGTCATATTGTTGATAAATTGTATCTTTTCAAATGCGGGAGCATCATTGTTTAAGTTTAAAGTGCTTGTATCAGGGTGCACATTTTGGTGCTTTTGTATAAGCATGTTAACTTGTAGTAAAATCAGAAATTAAGTTGGAAAAAAAGTAAGAAACCTTCAGTAAAATTTTTATTTTTGCAAGTACCACTACGCTCAATTGCTTTTAATGTGCCTTAAACAAAGTCTCTTGTTCATGTTTCAGTTTTATAAAACTATACTTTATTGGACGTTGTTTAAGGGGTTGAATTGTGAATGGGGGAAGTACTAACTTCCCAGCTTTGCGATATCTGAAAATAACATAGCAATATATTTTAACTGCTGTTTTTTCCTTTAAACCCTGTTGCAACTAGATTTTGACATTGAAGTATCAATATGTTGGTGATCAACACAGCTAAATAGTATTTTGGTTTCAGTTTCATTGCAGCAGTTTCAGAAATGCTTATCCAGAGCACCATAGAGGACCTGTACTTACTTCCTGCTATTCCCCGGGATAAATGGACCGATGGTTGTGTGAAAGGATTGAGGGCACGTGGTGGGGTGACAGTCAGCATCTGCTGGAAAGATGGCAATCTTCATGAAGTTGGTCTTTGGTCAAAGGACCAGAATTCTTTAAAAATGTTACACTACAGAGGAACTGTAGTCACAGAAAACATATTATCTGGCATAGTCTACACATTCAATTCACAGTTAAAATGTGTGAAAAAATACTCAGTCTAGAAGCACCTTTTTCTTGGATGTTAAGATCAATCAGATTATAGGAACATTACTCATATATTTTCCTATTTAATCTTACATTTTATTTTGGTGTTGTTTCTCCACTTAAGAGAATCGCTTGAGGTAATTATCTTGTGTAGTATAGTTGCTTGCAAAGATAATTAATCATTCTTGTTCGTAGCTTGATTTTTGGTTCCTTACCCTCTGCTTTGCATGCTCAAGGGGGATAGGTGTTTCATTTCCATAAAGATATATTTTATTCAACTTCCTGTTGTGTTTTTGATTGCTAGTAACCAATAAACTTGTAACTTTTATGTACAGCCTCAACTGACAAGACGAGTGTCAAGACTTAGTTGAATGAAGCCACATAGGGATAACAACTCAAGCCCACTAACCCTACCCTAATCTGAAATTCCCTAGAGAATGGAATCAACTACTTTGGGGGGAATATAGATTTCTTTGTGTCAAAATATATACAGGTTTCACTCTTGTGCATAATTTTATTCACTTCATAATCGATGTTGCATTCATGCAAAAATTTATCTACCTCGTAATCGATAGTATACTAACAATAATGACATTATGGTTGCGGTATGTTGTAGAATTTGTTGGGATGGCAATAATTCTCCATCTGCTTGACTTGGACTCTGTCTCAACTTGCACTTCCTATATATGTGTGTGTGAGAGAAAGAGTGTCATTTTGGTATCGTAGATTCGTAGATACCGTCACTCTTAGTCCTTCCGCCCATAGCTCCTGATAATTATTACACAAAATAAAATTTTAATACTATAATACTATAAAATTTTTTTTTTTGGCTAAAATACAAATTATCATTTTAAGTTTAGCCGATAGTCATTTTTGGTTCTATAAATTTTGTAGTCATTTTGGTCTTGTAAGTTTAAATTTTGATAATCATTGTTAGTCTTGCATGGTAACTTTTTAATGGAATGGAGGAAGGATTAATGATAATAGCAAATGTGAACTTATAGGACTAAAATGATAAAAATAAAACTTACAGGATTAAAATGACAATTGACCAAATTTAAAGGGTGTGATTTGCATTTTTGCATTTAATTTTTTATACACATTCTGTAATTATCTCCCAGTAAACACACTTTTCTCTTTCTTTTTTGTGCACTCTTACAACCTCACAATAGGGTCAAAGGTCAAGTCGCGGTGGATTTGAGTATGCCTTAGCTAGCTACAAGTCACATGATTATAACTAAAAGGATCGGTATGCTCACAACATTTTCACATTACTTTCACAATAAATCATAAGTGATAAGTTGTTATTGGTTCTAATTTGAATCTACAACTTAAATTACTTTTTTTTCCACCCATAACAACCAATAAAAACCTACCACTTAAAATTTGTTGTGAAAATATTGAGTATACAACACTTCTCTATAACTAAAGCAAGTTTTTATTTTGACTATTCATATCTAGTCTTTGATTGGTTGGGTAATTGAGGCATTTGTTTACATATAAAAAATCTATATATAAAAAGAGCCAATAGGCTCATGAATAGTGTTATGAACAGTATTTTTGATTTAGTGAGTTGCCTTTTTCCTCTTTTATTTATTTATTTATTTATTTATTTTATTTTTTTAAGGATATTTATATGTTTACTTTGTACTTGTAGTGTAAGCTTGGCCAAAATGAGCATTTGCTCCTTTCGCCCAAAAGATGTAGCAAAATACCTCTGTTCTGAAACTATCTAACAAAATGCCCCTGTTTTGAAACTTGATTTTTAGAAAATCAAGTTTCAATGTAAAACTCAATTTGATGAAAATCGAGTTATTTGGAAAAATTCACATGGAACTCGAGTTCCATAATTTTTTTTTTTTTTTTTTTTTTTTAGTTTGATCGCCTAGAACTCGATTTTCTAAAAATCGAGTTTCAGTGTAAAACTTAATTTTTAGAAAATCGAGTTTCAAAATAGGGATATTTTGCTAGATAGTTTCAAAACATGGGCATTTTGCTACATTTTTTGAGCGAAATGGGCGAAAGCCCATTTTTGCCATGTAAGCTTACATTGTATACACACAAAAAATGGCAAATATTATATACATTTGCAAAAAAAAAAAATTGTACAATTTTTGCAAATGTGTACAACATTTGCCAATCTTTATGTGTTTACAATATAAATTTACATTATAAGTGCAATGTATATTTCTATATATAAAAAGAGTGAATGAGAAAAGTTACAGTAATTTCGCTACAGTAGTTTTAGTTTGTTCAATTTTCATTGTTTTGCTGGTTGCTTTTTTTTTTTTTTTTTTTGAATGCATAAAGCTGTAGTAGATTTGCTATATTATTTTTTGGTTTGTCCAATTCGCGTTGTTTCACATTATAATAAAATATTAACACCACAAATTGGCACAATATTTTCACAATTGTTGAGGTGTTAATTCATTATAGGTCAAAATAAAATAATAAAATATCATATTAGAACCAACCACAACTAAAAATAAAAGTATTGTAAAAAAGAAGTGCTACATCCACAATAATTTTCACAACACTTTCATAACAAATCAAATGTGGTAAATTGTTATTGGTTCTAATTAAAACTTACCAATGAAACTACTTTTTTTTCCCATCAATAATAACTTGTAGTAACCTACTACTTAGGATTTGTTGTGAAAATGTCATGGACATAGCATTTTTTGTGTGAAAAATGTTAAGACATCTTGATATTGTCACAATATTTTTAAAACTGCTGAGCTGTTAATTCTTTACAAGTTAAAATAAAATGTAATAAAATTATAAAGGTATTATGAAAATGTTGCATCATTCTGTTGTGTTTTTAGAAATTTTTTGTTGATTTAATCAACTTTGTTGAGCCAAAATTCACTATTCCACATACAATTTTCTTGGGTTGACTTTTTGTATATTTTTTTCTTTACACACAATTTTAAGTTAAAACACATAGTTTTACACACAAAAACAAAAACAAAAACTTAGGATAAAAACACTTTTCATCCTTTATGTTTGGGGTAGTTTACAATTCTTTCTTAAACTTTAAAATCAAGCAATTTTTCCCTTAATATTTTGGAAAAGAGCAAATATGTCATATTGTTATTCTCTTAGTTAAACCCTAATGAAAGCTTATGATTCTTAAAATATTTTATTGTGTAATGTCTAAATTACTCTCGCTAAATTTTAGCATCCCAATTTTTTTTTTTTTTTTTTTTTTTTACGTATTTTGAGTTTTAAATGGTAGAAATTCTTAGAAAGTTGGAATGATGATATAAGGTGTTTTTTTTTTTTTTTTTTATTTTTTTTTTTATTTTTTTTTATGGGAATGATATAAGGTGTTTTATTTGTTATCTAAAGAATGTTGATTTCTAGGTTTAAATTTTCAAAACTTATAATTTATCTAATGAAAAATTCGATGACACATGCCTTTTGTTATCTTTTTTTTTTTTTTTTTTTAATTTTCTTAGCAAAACTTAGTTGTTTATTGTTGGAAGATGATGATATACGTTATCATTCTTAGAAATTTTTAGAGAGTAGATATATTGTCTTTAGCAAGTAGGTACTAAAAAACTATTATAGTAAAATAAATATTTATATGTTAAATAGCTACCTTAATTTTGTGGTTGATCAAAATTCTTATACGAATGAGATTAACTTTTTACGACATAAGTAACAAAATTCTTAAAATTAATGTCTCTTTTTATTAATATAAATCTTTATATACTTTAAAAATCAAATGATTTAAGTTAATCCAATGATACAAATAAAATCTAAAATTGACTTTAATCACTACTTTTTTTCCACGGCAAGCACGTGGAAGCATGTGCTGCCAAAAGAAAATATTTAAAAAAAAAAGTAGTATAATACATAAATCTTTAAGTTAATCCGATGACTTAATTTAATAGTTCAACAGGCGAATAATTCCGTACAACAAAATAAGAAAAAATGTGTATACATGAATTAAAGTTCAATCACTCTCTTCTCAAAAAAAAAAAAAAAAGATTCAAAATATAATACGATAAGTAAAGAAAAAAAAAGTACAGAGAAGGGGATAGATAGTACTTCAAAGATCAAGATAATCTAGATTTCAGATTACAAACTGAAAAAACTCAAAACTTGATCAGCAAGTATTGAAACAAAAATTAAATGTATATGCAGTGGTTCCAAAACCTAGTTTCACACTTGTACTAGACAACATAAGTGTCACACGATGCGAATCCGGCGGACGTAACTAATGAAGCTACACAAATCCTGGTACTTCGCCACAGCACCATATCAATCACAAATACTAAGTATGAAATAGTATACTATTACATAGGGGTGGCAAAATTAGACACGACCTGCGAACTCGACACGACATGACATGAAATTAGCAAGTTATGAGTTGAGTGTTAACGGGTTCGTGTCATATTCGGATTGACACGGCTAACCCGTTTAATTAAATGACATTTTACCAATATACCCTTCAAACTCTAGATATATAAACTTATTAGTTGTTGTAGTTTATTTTCTTTGACATATTGTGATTGATTATTTGTGATATTGTGATATGATTTAGTTTTGAATGATTATTTGTGATGCAATTACTCGTTAGTTCTGAATTTTATATTAAAAATATTTATTTGTTTATTTTTTCATAATTTTTTTTCTTTTCATTTTGATAAAATCTGATAAACAGGTCAATACGACTGATCCGTTTAATAAATGGGTCATATTAGGGTTGAGAAATCTTAACCCGTTTAATAAACATGTCGGGTTAATGTTAACATATATCGTCAAATACTCATGAATTGACACGACACAAACCCAACACGCGAACACGAATTCTCACTCCTACTACTACATAAGTAAAGTACATACAAGTATAATACTTTTTTTTTTTTTTTTTGGTCAAGAATATAATACTAGAGTATTCATTTTCATTCTACCATCTATCTCCTTACCTTAAACCCTCAAAAACCCTTAGCCCCCACACTAATTATAATTCATTTCTCAAACACAAAAAACACTGAGAGTGAAAGAGAGAGTCAGAAATGGCTTTGAGATCAGGATCGTCGCTGTCACGCTCGTTGATCTCTACCGCTAGGGCTTCAACGCGCCGCGCATCGCCGCCACTTCCACGCCTCCGTCCTCCGCCTCTCGCCGCTCCCCGCCGCCTCTCCTTCGCTCCCCTCTCCAGGTCTCTCTAACCCTAACCCCATTCAAAAAATATGTTGCTTTTTTTTTTTAAAAAAAAGTGTCTTATCAAGCTAGAAACACTGAAAATAAGTTCCTAAATGTTTACTTAGTTTCAAACTAACTAGAGCATTGTTTAATTTTGATGCTCACACACATACTTATGGAAATTTACTTTCTTGGGGGTCTCAAATGATAATGATCTATGTTATAAAACAAGTTTCACAATGAATTAGCTATTGAAAAACATTATTGTAGCTAGCAAGTAAAGGGATCCAATGTTTTTTACTGAGATTTACTGGTTTTGTTTGTTTTGTGTTTTGGTATAGGAACTTGGGAGAATTGGGATGCACACAATCGCTGCTGCCGTTTGGGAACGTGATGGCTGCGACTCGCCTTACATCTCACATTGCTGACAACGTGCGAGCTTTTTGTGAGCTGTCTCATGGTACCTTCTGCCGTACTTGTCAGGATCGCTAGTAGTTTGTGAGTCTTGCTGTTTTTGGGATACATGACAATAATAAAATTAAAAAAAAAAACAACTTTTTTCTACTTTTGTTGTTATGTATCCACTAATGCCTTAGAAAACATTAAAATGTTTTGAGACTTAAAAAAATCTGGTTATGGTTGTTGTGTTTGGTTGATAGAGTGAGGGCTTGGTAGGAGTTTGTTAGTATTTTAAGTGTGGTTGATGAAAAAGACTTGGGATTGGGAATTGATAGGGTGGAATGGAAAAGACGGGTGATGCACGAGGACTTTCAATCATCCAAATGGCAGGGAGAATGATGCTGCATTGTAGGTTATCTTTTTAATCCTTTCTTTCTAAAACACAAATGTGGTGAAATTGCTGATTTTGTACGAGTAAATGGTTAATGTAGAACCCTAGAAATGGTTAGATTTTAGCGAGTTATTCAGTCAAACAACTTGCATAGAGAAACTTTTTTTTTTTTTTGGAGATTATAAAATATTGTGGGTTAAATTTTACATTGCATTCTCTAAGTTTGTGGTCATTTTGGAACCTAAAGTTTCAATTTTTTCAAGTTTGTCCTTAAACTTTGCAAACGTTGTCAATTTGATCCAAGTCACTGACTCACTGTTAATACTTAACACTACAAAAATGATGTAGTTTAATTTTTCTTTCCCATTTTACCATTAACTCTCTCTCTCCTCAAACCCTTTCTTTATTACCCATTTACCTTCTACCACCGACACAAAGCACTTGGTCGGCATGGGTGGACAGGGGATCAGTCTCACATCGAAGGTCCATATGAGGAAATAGCCTAGACATCCATATATCCCATCAGTCCAATTGCACAAACATTGACTATGATTTGCGTTTCTTTTATAATAGCCTGGCATCTTGTAAGAGTCCATGGCCATGTGTGGTACTAGGAAAGGGAGAGGTGACTGTAGCTTTACCGATTCATTTATGATAGCTTTGAGGTACAGCCGTACAGGAGTTTTTAAGTGTCTTTCTCTTGGATCTTCTTATCAGAGGTTTCCTCCACAATCACCTAACCATGCTGCAAAAGACCAGACATTAGACTAGAGTTCTCCTCAATGTTGTAGTCTTTGAAATTGGTTGGGTGTTTGGCTTATTTTTATGATTCTTTGCTACATTGTTAACATATTCCTTAATTCTATTGTATAGATTGATTTTAGAAGGGTTTGGGAATGGGTTGATGGGGCTTTTCTGCATGACTCTTTTCTTAAAAAAAAAAACATTTAGTTTTGATCTTATTCATTCTAGTGGATTGAATTCTTTTGTTCACATATGAGGTCTTCAATTCCCATTTTGTCATTCCAATTCTTGGGAACAAGTTTGGTTAATTGATTGTATATAATGTAATTGGATTGTTGAAAGAGTTTAGGGAAGAGAAAGAGAGAGAAAAATAAAGTCAAAAAGAGTTAAAAGGTTAACATGGGAAAGAACTCAAAGAAGGCACAAAAATACGTCATTGTGTTGTTAACAGCAAATTTTTAATAGTCATGTATGAAAGGATCTCATTAACAATGTTTGCAAAGTTTGAGGATGTAATTGACAAAATTGAAACTTCAAGGACTTAAATGACAATTATACCAAACTTAAAACTTGTAATTTAAATTTTAACCAAGATCATCTTGAGTAATTTACCTATCATTTTAACCCCCTCCTCCCCCCCAACCACACACACACACATACACAAAAATCTGCATGTGATTTTTTATATCTTGGGTTTTTGGATCTTTTTTGCACGTTAAGTAAGTTGGAAATGCTAATTACCACTACTGTAGTCTCTTACTATTTATATGATTTTTCTTTTGGGGGGATCTAGCTATTCATGTTTATTTATTTGTTACTTTTATCTGCTGTGTTGTGGATGAAATATATTAAGAGTCATACTCAAAATCTCATGTTTTTATCATTTTCTTTGTTCTATGAATACTAGCTATGGTTCTTTTGCTAATAAAGTTGTCCATGTAGAATTACATCAGATTCTATAAAGACCATATAAAACTTCCAGGGCAACTGATTAAAGTTTTCTTCCATTTGGGAGGAGAAACCATAACTCTTTTTGATGGTGCTTTATAGGGTCCTTTTGTTAGCATATTCCTGGATTCTTTGTGTGATGAAAATCATACATTCTCGTTCAACTTTCTTTCCTTCTCTTTTTAAGGTGGGAGAGGAAAAAAAAAAGGGAAAGCTCTTCAACTAGCATTACACACTTATTTCTCAGATTGTGTGGTGTTGGGAGAATATTTTCCATGTGACTAATTGAATATGCCTATGTTTGACAGAGTTTTGAACCTTGAGTCCTAATTTGATCCTTTAGTTATAACTAAAAATATCATTTTTTAACTCGAATGTAGGATTTTCTATCATTTTATACTATGATCCATGCACTTATTGATTTTCTTTACTGAGTGTAATGTTTACTAATGTAAAATCACAGAAAGGAAGCCAGTGAGCACTAGCTCAACTGGCTCATCCTCCCCGTATAAGTTCTAGGTGGAGGGTGAGGTCACATGTTCAAGACACATTGGGTGCATGTTTAACTTGCCAATTAAAAAAAATCACAAAGAGGAACTTTTTCCCAAAAAAGAAAAAGAAAAAGGATATCACTTAGAGGAGAAACTGGATACCTATGGACGTTGTCCTTTATACATTGTTTAGGTTGTGGGAGGTTGCATTTCAATCACCAGACATTATGGGTACCTTAATTGTGTCTGTTCACCACCCCCCCCCTTCTCCCCCCTCCATCCCCTTTTTTCCCTCCCTTTCTCATAAGATAAGTTGCCTAACTAATGTTTAAGTGTTACCAAGAGGATCATTTGGTATCTTCTGACATAAAATTCATGGAGATAGTAACTCTATCACGGTCTCTGTTAGTAATGTGTACCTCTGTTGATTATGGAAATAAGAAAGATGACACAACACCATCATTTAAGCTTTTGCAGCAATAGTTTTGGATGTGTGGTTTATTGAGTCTTTCGTGTCTTCACAAGTTTTGAAGAATTTTGGTACTTTCTTTTCTGAATATGGCTTGTGTAACTTATCTTTCTTTCAGTATATTTGCTTGAATATGTTCTTTTCTACATCTACTTGTCTTTCAATTTCATTATAAGCATGTTTTTGCTTGGAGGGGGGTATTTTGTGAAGGTTATTCTTGGGATTTGGGAACAAGTTATGTTTGGCTATCCTGGGATTGCTGTGATTTTGAAATCACTTGGTGTATATGGTCCTAAATTCTTAAATATATAATGTTCGTTTTGCTGTCTTTGCAGGTACTTGAAAGGGCAGTTGTATCAGCACATTTGTGTGCCAAAAAAAAAAAGAAAAAAAAGAAGCAAAGTTAATTTGGGGCAGTCGTCGAGAGTGGATATCCTGTAGGAGCTTATGCTTTCTAGTAGGATAGGAAATGAATAAGTTTGTCATCTAGGTTATGCCATTTCCAAGAAGAAACTTGGGAGTTTCTCCATATCATGGTCATCAACTTGCATTAGTTTTGGCTAGTTGAATATTTTGTTCAATGATTTCTGGTACAGTTAGTTTCTGAAGCACATCTATTAGCTTTTGCTGCTTTATTTCTTTTTAATAAAAAATTGCATTGCTTTTTCATGATATGATAATTAGTGCTCAATACCAGTGCACTTGCTGGAGTGGTGAGTATTTTTTTCGGTTCAGGGCACATATTTCTACAGCTAGTCAAATTCAAGCTGTTATGAACTTCTGAGTTATGATTCGATTGCCAACTGAGATGGGAGTTAGTGAGTTTTTGGTGTGTACACTTGCAGTATAAGACGGCTGCCTAGTGAAAATGCACCATGAAAGAAAAGTGTGAATGACTGACTTCACAGAAGTTTTGTGACGAGTCTTATGGTTCTGTTTGTCACTGTGTGAGTTTATGCTTTTTTTCTTCTTCTTTCTTAAGCAAAACGCTTGGGTTATGCATGTTAATTTCATGATAGTGAGCACATGGGATGCCCCATGTCATGACAAACCTCGAAGGCTGTCACTTTAGGTTCATGTAGCATGGTCTACTCCATTGACCTTTTCTTTGAAGCAAATTGATCTCCAACCTAGAGAAGTTGGTTTATGAATCATTACTCCATTTAATTGGTCTTATAATGGGATATGGCTCATGTCCCCATCCAGGAATTTGTTCCTCTAGAAATTGTAGGAAACTTAGCAATACTCACCATTTATTTTAAATCAATGCTTTAGATTGGGTCACCTCAATGAGCCACTTTAAAGTTTAAACACCAGTTAAAACGTACTTAGAAATAAAATAAAATAAATCTCCCCTGATCCTTGAGCAGTGTGTACGCATCCAATGTTGCTTTGGATTTGTTTTAGAGGATCTCTCTTGAAACTATGGTGGTAAATGACACCAGCTTAGTATTAAAAATTTAAAAGTTCATGATTGTTCATTAAGTTTATCTCGATCATGAGCTGAGTTTGAGCTTATTACCATACTATATTACGTGTTCAAGTTTAATTCATTTTTTTGTTGAATAAGTTTAAACTTGTTCAAGCGCAATTAAATTAACTTATTCCTTTCTCATATATAGTAAACACTATGATTAAAATATATTTCCCCTTCGCAAATTTATGCTAATAATTAATTAATCAATAATTGAGACAGCAAATTAACTTATTCCTTTCTCTCATCTTCAACTTTACTTGAAAGCAGTAAACTTTTATAAGATATTTTTTTGTTGGAAAGAGTTAACAAAGAAGTTCAAATCACTAGGATTATGAGACAGCAAATCCTAGAGAAAGATCCGAAGGGATTGTTATGGCCCATTCACTTTTTGAAAGAACCCCATTATTCTGATAGCAAGTTTGCCTAACTACTTAAAAAGAAAAAGAAAAAATTTAAAAAACCAGCACAACGACACCATCACAAGCATTACTGGGCCACAAACAAAACCCCTCATAGGTCTATCAAAAGATAATTGATCGTTAATCTTGTGTGTGATGGTTGGACACACACTCTCATAGGGATACTTTAAACAAATTTTACTTTCCATCACATATATAGTTTTTTCCTCTATGATTTAATCTTGAATTGTCATTCAAGACTAAAGGTTTGGATTTTGGAAATATAAAGGCTCTCAATCTTATATTTCATGAGAATGTTAACATGTTTTCAGCAAAATAAAAATAAAAGGAGTGTTAAAATGTGTAACTTTTACCTAGTGGACATGATTTGGGTCTAGGGCTTCTGTGTATTAGATCTAAGAGGATCAGGAGCGAAGTCAGGAATTTTTGTTTTTGTTTGGGGGACCGAGTTGTGACACTAATATATTAGTCAAGACAACCCTCCTACCTCCCCCGCACACACACGATAAGCTATATATAGACAAACTCAAAAAAAAGTGTTTAGTATTTTCTATCAAAATTATGTTTGATGACGATCTTTCATAGAATAAAATTCATCTTTTATTCGTAATGAATTAGAAAGTTTCGTTTTCAATACAAATTATCAAATTGTATACCAAAGTGAGAAAAAAAAAATTTCAATTCAACTAATGAAATTTTCAAACCATGAATGATCCAAAACTTGGAGAAACAAGTTTGGCTTCAAACATATTTGAAGGTATCTTGCTCTAACCCATTATGTGGCAATTAAAGAGACATTTTGTGTAGTTTTAGTCACAATTTTGTTTTGATGACTCAATGGCTTGTTTAATCGCCACATAATGGGTTGAAAAAGATAAATCCAAACATGTTTGGTGCCAAACTTTATAAAAAACAAAAATATAACATATATAAGAGCACATTTTACAATAAAAAATAAAATGGAGAAAACTAAAGTTATGTCTCTATAACTATTACACCAATTACTTTTTTAAGAGCAACATTGGACTACCTCTAATATTAGGGGGGGGGGGGGGAGGGGGACTCCTTTTTTTTAGGTTAAATTTTCAAAATGTTAAAATAATTATATATATACACACACACTAAGAATATTTTCAAAATTTGGGGGGGGGGGAATATACAATTTTTGTGGAAAAATAATGCTAATAACATAATTTTAAGGGCCTGGATCGCATAGGGTTTATAAATACACAATTTGTGCAGATAAAGAGAGGTGCAAAAAAAAACTTATGTTGCAGGTGTGGAACATTTGGGAGGAGATATGTTCGAAAGCGTTCCTAAAGGGGACAACATTTTTATGAAGGTAACTTTTAGATTTAATTTGTAGGTATTTTGTTTTGATTAACCTAAAGCCATGGGTTTTTTTTTTTCATACAAATTTGTAGGTATTTTGTTTTGACTTTTGATTAACCTAGAGCCATGGTTTTTTTTTAATTTATACAAGATAGAAATTTTACTCTAGCATAATCTAAGACTTGAACTTCAGCTCTTACCCCCTACACCCCACAAGCATTTATACTTATGGAATGACAATCACACCAAGGGTACGTGGTGGTCCTAAAGCCATGGTTTTAATTCCAAATTTGATATAGGAAATGCTTTTATTTCCATCTGATTGTCTTAAACTCTTAATTAGACTTCATCAAAAAAATCTTAAGGGATTGGTCTAGTGGTTCTTAAAGTTCCATGAGATCGATGAGATCTTGGATTTGAAACCTCTAATCAACATCTTATGGTCACTCTCAAGGAATTTCTCTTTATAATTATGTGGTGTGTGTGGGGTGGAAAGTATATAGTACACACACCGGTGAAATAGTCAAGTGTTCAAAAATCTTTGTCACCCTCAACAATAATAAATAAATTAATAAATTATATCATTTCCAATTGATGTGGCAATGGCATTCTTAGGAGAAATGGGACCAAATTACAAGAACTCAATAGCCACATCAGTTGGGATAGGGATTAAGTTATGACATATAATCTTGCTTTATTAGCATTATAAACAATTTTATATATATATATATATATAAATATATATAAATATAATTATGGACGATTTCTTTGAATTTGTTTTTGTGTGACAGTAATGTCCTTTAAAATTAAATGTTTCGCGCAAAAAAGAAAAAGAAAAAAAGATTTCAAGACAAATAATATCATAATTGGTTAATTTTGTAGTATATGATTGGGATGATGAACATTGCCTAAAGCTGTTGAAAAACTGCTACAATGCTACTCCACATGATGGAAAGGTAATAGTCGTCGAGGCAATTCTTCCAATTACGCCAAAGATTAGCAGTTCTACAAAGAGCACCTCACAAATGGATTTGATTATGATGACTCAAACCCCAGCAGGGAAGGAAAGGACCCAACAAGAATTCATGGCCTTGGCAACCAAAGTTGGATTTAGTGGCATTAGATATGAATGTTTTATCTGTAATGTTTGTGTTATGGAGTTTTTTAAGTAAGGCAGCTGGCTTGTAGTATTAAAAAATGCATGGGCATCATTCAGTTCTCTGAACCTTAAAATAAAGATGCTTGCAAAATAAAATTGCCCCTAAATTTCTTAATTCAGGTTAATTATGTCGTAAAATGAAAGCCCATCATTTAGAAATGCCTAAATTTGAACCTGCCAAAGGCATGAAAAATCAATGCTGTACTTCTCATGGAAGAGCTTATTCCACACATTATGATGAGCTTTAACATAAACATAAGTCCCATTTTTTGGGAAAAGTCCTCATTTCTTGGTTGATGAAGATGCTTAGAAACATATATCACTATCTTCATATGACTCCATTACATTTTAATCTGGCTCATTGAAGTTGGATCTTCTTCTGGATTCTCTAAGCCAAACAAAAAGGAAGTTACATCATTAGCCTTACCATTGAGCATCTAAGTAGACATATTATTTTTTCCTCAAAAAAAGAAAAAAAAAAAGAAAAAAAAAAGTAGACATTATTTGACCCATTGATAAAATCCATGTGCCCGACGTACTTCACATTCTCTGGATGAATGATACAGCCACATTTTTTTTTATAGGAACTGATACAGCCACTTTGAGGCAGAATTTTTTTCTAGGGTTCATTGCAAAGAAATTGGAATACAAGTATATAAGTCGGAAGAGAGACAACTCTAATTAAAAATTTTATTTATTTATTTATTATTATTATTTTAACTTTTGAAAAAGGAGGTAACTAAACTCTTTCGAATATTCTTAAAATTTAAAAATGACATTATCTTCAATTTTTCCTGTAGTTCTCCTCCCATTCTCTCCACTCACTCAATCTCCCATTTATACAGGATAAAAGGATTCCTTCAAGTTTGCTTATGGAGGATTTACCTCCACATTTTATGGCTGTAATAGCATCTTGATTATCTTATAGTGTTCTTTAATCTTTATCAATAAAACTTTCTAAAATCTTATTTTAAAAAGTTTTCAAAAAAAAAATCTTATTTAAGAAATATAAATAAATAAAAGGACACCTTGTTGTGCAAGGCAACTTAAATGATGAGTAGATATTTTACATCCTTTTAGATTTTATCTAGCTTAAACTACCTTCTTCTGTTTCCATTTTTCATGTTATTTTCATATAAAACAAATTGTTTACATTGGAATGTAAGCAAGAGCAACCAGGGTCTGGCAGCAAAGGATGCATAGGAATACGAAGTGTATTGCAGGATAAAGCACTGTTTTCTAGTTTGAGAGGAAGGAAAGCAATGCAATTTAAGATAGAAATGAATGAAAAATAATAATTTTATAATATTCTTTTCACTTTTTTATTTTGAAGTTTTAATGGAGAAAATGTAAAAAAATGAAATCAACTTTCTATTTTTTTATGATTATTTTATTTTATTTCTTTATACGAAGCCTTAAATACTTAAAAATAAGCTATATTTACTGATCAATGCTAAAAATTAAAATTCAAACTCTTTATTTTTATTTTTTTTTGGCGAAAACACCATTTTGGTTCCTACATTTTTAGGTTATAGTCAATTTAGTCCTTATATTTTAGTAGCAATCAATTTGATCCCTGTTATTTTTAACTTACAACTAATTTGGTTCCTACCATCAACTCACTAACGAAAAATGCTTACATGGCTAACGGTGTGTATAGTTGGCACACTTCACGCCTACATTGCTTATAAAATATTATTAAAAAATGAAATGTAAGCAATTAAATTGAAGAAAAAAAAAATCAAAAACAAAAAAAAAATTGAATTAAAAAGATAGAAAAACAAAAATGAAAGATCATTTTTCAGATTTTCTTGTACTTTCTTGTCAACCAAACACAAAAACACAAAACTCAAACCCAGATTTGAACAAACAGCAAACCCAAAGGTCTCGTTTTCCTCCTCTCACCGTCTGTTTCTCTTTCTTTATCTCACTAATCTCCCTTCCTCACTTGCAAACCCAAAGCTCTCACTCTATAATCCACAACTGAACCCTCCTATGGCTGAAGCACAGACCGGCCTCCATAGCCAAAGTCCTTACTCTCTTCCCATCTCTGTTTCTCACCCTCTTAGTCTTGATCTCTACATGGTCCAGAACTCACCAAGCAAGTTAAAGATTTGAACCCAACAGTGGTGGGATGTCATCCGTTTTAAAATATATAACTTTTACAAAAGCTTTGAGAGAGATACATTGGAGGGAAGCCATCTATGCTTATGCCGAAGAAAGAAGAAGACAAACTTTTTTTTTACCCTAGGTAAAGACAAACCTAGTTGGATAGATATGGCTTTGTTCAAAATTGCTTGTGTTTTTGGTAAATTTGATTTAGTTGCTGGTTGATTTTCGTGTCTGAGATTTATAAATTTAATTTGTTTTAGTGTTAAATTTTATTGGTTGTGTATTTGTATGAGCAAAACATACGAGAGTCATTGTTAATTGCTGAGTTTGTTAGATCTAGTCCAAATATCAGTTTGAGTTTTTTGTTTTTGTGTTTGGTTAGCAAGGAAGTGTAAGAAAAATTGGGTTTGATATTTCATTTTTGTTTTTCTATCTTTTAAATACATAAATTAAATTTTTTATTTTTTATTTTTGTTATTCTTTTCAATTTAAATGCTTGTGTGGATTTTTTAATGTTTATTAAAACATTTTAATAATATTTTATAAGCCACATAGGCATGAAGTGTACTAATTATACACACCGTTAGCCACGTAAGTATTTTTCGTTAGTGAGTTGACGGTAAGGACCAAATTAATTGTAAGTTAAAAATAACATGAACCAAATTGACTGCTACCAAAATATAAGGACTAAATTAATTATGACTCCAAAATGTAGAGACCAATAGTATTTTCGTCTCTCTTTCTTTTTTTTACTTTTTTTTCTTTTTTTTCAACTTTCTCAACTGACACGGTCACGCTACACGTACACACACTCACCCATTTTTCCCGATGATTTGAAAAAAGGCATATACCTTGTTGTGCAAGGCTACTCAAATGATAATGAGATCTTTGACAGCCTTTTAGACTTCCTCTGAGACAAAATATTAGATCTTTTTTCTCACCAAAAGCAACAACAAAAAAAAGAGTAAAAAGTAAAAACCAATGGACAAGAAGCACAAACAGCAGAAGCCAAACCAAAAGCAAGCAGAAATGGCTTCTTCACCTTCAAGACAAACCCCAACAACAACCATGGCCAACCAAGACTACAAAAAGAAAGAACAAGAAGAAGAAGCATTCTCTCAGGCCATGGAACTGGTGTACGGGTCAGTCCTACCCATGACCATACACGCAGCCATGGAGCTTGGTGTCTTTGACATCTTGGGAAATGCGGGTCCAGATGCTACTCTCTCCGCTGAGCAGATCGTGACCCAAGTGCCCACTACAAACCCAGACGCACCGGCCATGATTGACCGCATCTGTAGCCTACTGGTTCAACACGGCGTGCTTGGTGTCTCTGTGGATGATAATGTTAAAAGGCTTCCTTTTCGCAGAAACTACTGCCTGAATAGCGTGTCCAAGTACTTTGCGCGTTGTAACCAAGATGGGGTTTCCTTGGCACCATTGATGACCTTGCTTCATGACAAGGTTTACATGGATAGTTGGTCAGTCATTACTCCACTCCTCTTTTCTTTCTTTCTTTCCTTTTCTTTAATCATAAGTATCCCTTTTATTTGTATATTCGTTTTAGTTAGTTTTGCTTTGCAATCTTTATGTCCATAGTATGAGAGTTTCTTTGAGATTTTCTTGAATCCACAGTAATAAAGGAGAGGAAAACCTATGAACCAAATCATCAAAGCTTACTGCTGCTTTGACTAGGGCGGACTTCTTTTTGATATAGCTTGTTGATTTATCAATTATTTATGTTATTTTTGCCACCCAAATCTTTCTTTAATCGACCCCACTGCTGGTCATGTTTGTTAAATATTTGAACTTTCAATAAATAGTTGTACTTGTTGGAGTATTTTTGCATCAACAGTATTGTAGAAACTGTGGAATGATAACGACAATGACAAACATGCATACGGACAAAGTGTTGTTTTTTATTTCTATTTTGTTTATATATATATATATATATAAACAAAATACATGAGAAATTTAATATCTAGAAACACATGAGATGCTAGTTGAGTTACAAGCCAAAGTGTTGTTAAATCAATACTTAGATTTATTATTATTATTATTATTATTATTATTACTTTGATTTTTGGGGAGGCGGGTTGACCCGCAACATGGTAGACGGGAGGCCTTGGTACCATCTGACTACAACTCACTTGGGTACTTAGATTTATTTTCATTGTTGTTATTATCATCATTGTTACCTGTGAGCAGATGTAGTTGTGGCCGATTGTTTGGCATGTTGGGAAAGTTATGCAAATGGTCAAGTGGTCATAATCTGGTTGTCTAACGCCCAGCTCAAAGGGATACCTGGATGCCTCATTCTAACCCTATATGAGAAGTCTTTCCCAGATTTTATAAGAAGTTTGTAATGGTGGCTAACTTTATTGCTAAATTGAATGGATGTTAGGTCTCAACTGAAGAATGCCGTTCTTGAAGGCGGACTTCCCTTTAACAGGGTCCATGGAACTCATGCCTATGAGTACGCTGGCAGGGACGGCAGGTTCAGTCAAGTTTTCAACACAGGAATGTTCAACCACACTACCATACTTGTTAAGAAGATGCTCGAGTCCTACAAAGGTTTTCAGAACCTCAAGCAGCTGGTTGTTGTTGGTGGTGGCATTGGAGTGGCTCTTAGCTTAATCACTTCCAAATTCCCCAATATAAAGGGCATTAATTTTGACTTGCCTCATGTTATACAACATGCCCCACCCTATCCTGGTATGATGTCTCCCCATTATGTAACTTCTTTAAATAGTATTGTGGAGTTAGTTGTTCATTGAAGGTAATTTTCAATTTGATGAGCTTATTGGCTTATAAGAATGAAATGATCAACAAAATGGTTGGTGATACATTGCATCTTATATTTCATCACTTGAGTGGATTTAGATGCAGGTTCACCTGGTATCTGCTGCTGTACTCTCTGCAACCTTCATATTATCAATTTCTTTGTGCCACATCTTTCCAAAACTGCATGAGAGAGAGAGAGAGAGAGAGTAATTCCAATTAATCTGTTATTTGTGGTTGTTAATGTATAACTGAGTGTTTAGGAGCCTAGATGGTCTTCATCTATCATTTGTGGTCGTTAATGTATGGTTGAGTGCCCTAGATGGTCTTCAGTGATTAGTTCATTGAGTGCCTCGATTAAAGGGTGAGTTAATTTATCTTGCAGGTGTGAAACATGTAGCTGGAGATATGTTTGAAAGCATTCCAAAAGGAGATGCCATACTTTTGATGGTGAGTTTTGACTTTTGAGTATGTTGGGTATTCTTTCCTGATTTTCTTTGGTCTTATGCTTTTTCTTTTCTTTTCTTTTTTTGAAATTTAGTACTTGTACTGATGACGTAAACATTATATGCTGTGTCAGTAAATAATCCATTTTTGAAATTCAGTAAAAAGTTATGCATTTTTTTTTCCTGAATGAAAAATTATGAGATTGTTGATGTTATGTAGGGGATACTTCATGATTGGAGTGATGATCGCTGCTTGAAATTGTTGGAGAACTGCTACAATTCTCTTCCAAATGATGGAAAGGTGATTGTTGTGGAGCAAATTCTTCCAATTTATCCAGAGATTTCCACTTTTGCAAGGAGCAAATCCCTACTTGATATGCTTTTGATGACTCAAAAACCGGGAGGAAAGGAGCGGAAGCAACATGAATTTGATTCATTGGCATTTGGATCTGGTTTTATGAGTTTTGCTCTTCCATGCTATTTCTGTAATTCGCATGTGATGGAGTTCTACAAGAAGGGTTTGAAATCCGTATCAATTGTGGTGTAGGTTGAACACTTCTTTTGTAGGAGCTGACAGTCTAAATGTTTTGCCTAATCACTGAGACTTAAGGATCTGTTTCTGATGATATTATTATCTCAATATGGGATGTTTGTGACTCATTCTATGAGAATGGAATTAGCTTCCTATTTTTCATTGCTCTAGGATTTTGTTCTGGATTTGGTAATTGCTAATTTACTATATATCTGATAAGTGAGTCTATTATCACTGTTGAAGTGCACCTGTTTGGAAGTGTTTGATATATGGTCAGAGTCAAATTTTGGGACCAAAGGGAATCATTCTTCTTGAGAAATATGTGGAAAGGTTTGAATGTTTATAAGCTTTGTTTCAAGCTCTTTTTGGGTTTAAATCCCTTTGTTTTGGTAAGTCAGTTTGAAAATTCGTGAAAATCAAGATTAATGAGCTTGCTATCATGAAGAGCTGTTTATAGCTCCACTGTGATTGATGAACTCTCTCTTTTATACCTATAATCCTTGTGTTTTCTGCCATGAAACCCTGAGTGGTAAATTTTATTTGCTTAGAATTCACAACCCTGTTTTCCAGTTTCAGACTGCAGTATAAGAATTCCCTAGATGCTAAAAATTATCTCAACATTCATGTGGTGTTGCTGCTCCTCATGGTGACTTTAATCCTAGTCTACACTCTTACCATTGGAAAAGTGGTTCAAACCCACTAATTTTATGTGGCTCGAAACGGAAATTCTTTGTTTGTGGATGTCTCTCCATACCCTTCAGATTTTTTCACTTCCTATTAGCTATTGCAATTAATTGTGCTGAATATCTTACTCAAATTCGTTATTAATCAAATGCCTCCCTTGCTTCCTCAAAATCAAGTGAATTATTTCTAAAGCTTAAATTTCCAAGCAAGCAAATTATATGCTAGATGTATACTATATTTGTAGTCAGTGAAGTTCTTCTAGCTCTTCGAAAGTAACAGAAAATGGCGATCATGGGATTCAATTGGTGCTAAAGGTAAAGGGGAAATAAAATATAATGGTTTCATATATCGTCAAGATGGAGTACATATTAAATGGGTTAGAAGCTTATGCCAAGAAAACGAACTATGGTTACATTTTCATGACAATGCTGCAAGATATTTGCTTCAAAAACCAGAGGTCCACCTAATCTCAGCAGCATTCCCTATTGAGTTCCTCTAGCTGCTCCCAATTATATCCTTGTATGTAACTTTTATCTTCTCTAACAAAGCTTCCCTGAAATTTATTTGATGACGCATTGTGAAAAAATTGTACAAAACAATTCTTCAAAATGATGGTAGTTATCATGAAAATTGGAACTAAGTTTTTGATGGTAGAGTCCAATTTGACACTAACCTGTCTGGTTTGAAAACCAGGTTCTTGTATGCAAACCACTGCAAAGAAAGACAATGAAGATGGATGCATAAGAAATAGACAAAAGCACAAAAATTCCAAATTAAGCACTCCAGAAAATGATTTTCTTCTAAGAATGTCCCTTAGAATAACGGTTATATAATTTATTTTATCACTTTTTAATAGCTTAAGTTTTTTAAGACTAATAATAATTTAACATAGAATTAAAACAACTTAGAATAATGATTAAAATGATCAATTTCATAATAGTTTAAACTTTTGTGACAAGTATGATTTTATCAATATGTCTTTGATCAAATAAATTTTAGTCCATGAGATTGGGGGATCAAGGGTGTAAAATTTTGCATGCTGTTATTTGCATTAGACTTCATCCAAGTCATAGAAATTGATTATCAAGACGAAACTAGATTATTTGGCTAAGATAGTAATTGTGTGATTAAAACACAAGGATTGTCTTGGATCATCCACCTAATAGTTAGTAGGAAATTCCTAGAATTGATCTGGAGGAAAATTTTAATTTCCATTCAGGAATTCATTCCTGAGATGCAAACAGTCAATGAATGTTGACAACCACATACTTGGAACAATTCAAATTGTTCAGCAGGGAAGACAATGAAACGGCCCCCTAGGTTCTTACCAGTTTTATATTTGTATAAAAGTTGTAAAAGAATAAAGCAATAAAGCAAATTCAACTTACCCCAGAATAGCCAATGCCCACAAGCTCAAGAACACCAGGAATTAAAGGAAGCCTATCAATTGCCTGGAAAAGTAATACCCATCTCTCAAAAACCTTCTTACTAATCATGTTAAATTATATTTTGAAGAAAGATTAACAAATGCAATAATAATTTATTAACTAGCAATTGGAGAACCTCACCGAGATCATCCCAGTGGAGCCCCACAGTGCAACCACACCAGCTACTGCAAGTGAACTCACTGCATACTTATCTTCAACTTTGTCCCACTGTGCATCCAAGGGAATCAATTTTCATGAATTCATGTCTACAATTACCGAATTCTCTTACAACACTAGAGAATATTGATTAGATCATTCATAATAATGTCAAATCCTTACGGCTTCTTGAACTGTCTTCACAATCTCTGGCAGCTCAGCTACTGCAACTTCTGCTGGCGCCTCTCCAGTGGCCATGGCCATGACATTGCGAGCTAGCTTACGGCCTGAAACCAGGAAGATAAATAACTATTATCATGGCCATCCATATCTATAAACACTAGTAGCAACATGGATAAAGCAGGTTTAATTTGAAGGGTGCTCTTGTATGTGTATGTGTATGTGATGGACTCACAATAAGCTGTGGTCTTCCAAGGTTTGTTTTGAGATTGCTGCACAGGAGGAGGGGGCAGTGTGGGGAGTGACACACACTGTGGTGATGAAGCAGCTGATTGGCGAGGAGCCTTGACATCAACAAGGGTGGATGAGGAGGAGATTGTGAGTGTGGAGGAGGAGGTTGAGGCCATTATTACTGAACCCCTACAGATTATACTTTGTGAGAGATCCTGAGGCCACTAGAGAGAGAAGAGTTTGGAGAAAGGATTAATAGGTAAGCTTTCTTTGTTTGTCTGGGTTTATTACTTTGGTTTTTGGGGAGGTGATAATTTGCGATGAAAAGTGGAGATCCCTGTTCTTCCAAGTCGAAGATGGACAACCACTCATTACTTTTTATCAGGATAGTGTGCTGACATGGCTGTAGGATAAGGTATTTTATGGTGTTTTATTGGATAGGAGGCTCCAGGTTGGACCTTTGTTCTTCAAAATCCTTCATTATGTTATCTCTCTCTCTAGAGGACTAAAATATCTCTACATATAATCTCATGGGGTTTGTAGCTAATAAATTATATCTCCTGCATCTAAAGCTAGTGCTTAGGTTGGAAATTGCATAGATGTATCTGTCTCTATGTTTGTGTATACTATGTACATAATTTGCATATCCAAACATCAAAATATCTCTTCAATTTCCTCCTGTGCATTTACCACTAGTACCATTTTTTTCTGCTAAAATTACTTCCTTGTATCTGCCTGCCCAAATAAAATCTCTTTTAGTTGAAGGAAAAAAAAAAACCCGCACGCTGCTGAATCAGATAAGATTATCACAACCACCCGACTCCACTGCTATATTAAACATCTTAATAAATGTTGATAGCTCCAAGATAATTGTCTACTCTGGTTTTTGATGTTCTGTACCAAAAAAATTAGGCAATGAAAAGAGGGGGCCAAAAAATAATCAACAAGTGTTTGGTGCTGGTAGTTATCACGAAATGAATGGACGAAGTCTATGCTTTCATTAATTAGCAAACAAAGATTACAAAACCTTATATACAATGAGTAAAGCAAGCTAACCAACTAACTGCTACTAACAGAACAGAAAAACTAACTTTACACGTGTGTCTACAGTAATAACTAACATTCTCGCATGCCATCACTTAAAGGAATTAATTCAGCTACTAAACTACAAGCCATATCTACAGTATATAACTATCTTGTGTCGTTTATGCACTATTGTTCTTCTGATCAAACTCCACTGCTCTTATTGCTCCGCTCTTGCTACTTCCTTGTGCTCATTACTGTCTACGCTCTGATACTCCCCCTCAAGAGCAGATGGTGTGTGTATGTTTATCATTCCCATCTTGCAAGCAAGATTAGAAAATTGATTGTAACTCAATGCTTTGGTAAGCATATCTGCTAATTGACAATAAGTCCTAACATGATTTACCTTGATAACCCTTTCCAAAACTTTGTCCCTGACCACATGACAGTCTATTTCAATATGCTTTGTCCTCTCATGGAAGACTGGATTGGAGCCAATGTGCAATGCTGTCTAACTGTCACAAAACAACAAAGCCTCTCTATCATGTTTGACCCCAATGTCTTTAAGAAAGTATAAAATTCATACAATCTCACATGTTGCAACTGCCATGGCACTGTACTCAGTTTCTGCTGACGATCTTGATATTGTAGACTGCTTCTTTGACTTCCAAGACACCAAAGAGTCCCCAATGAAGATACTATAACTTGTCACAGACCTCCTTGTGTCAGGGCATGAGGCCCAATCTGTTGGGGTTTATGCCCTAAAATCCAATTTATTGGCATGTCACAAATAATTAAATTGTTTAATTATATGAAACTATTTATAAATGAACTAATGGGATATTATCTTAGTCCATGAGATGCATAGTATGTGATTTATATAAAAAGTCACAGAAGATATAAATTACTAATTCTTTGTAAACTCAGAATTTTAGTTCATAGTCGGTGATGAAAATTGGGCATTTCATCTGCGAAAACTATAACATATCAACTACGATGATTTGTCTTGATCATAGAAGTGAAGACTTCTAGTTGATATGTTGATATGTTTTAAGAGTTAAGACATATTGAACTGGACCACTGTGAGATTTATTATTCTCCTAACGACTGTCAAATGAATAATAAATCTCACGACTTCTATTTACATCAACTCTAAATCCTGAGAGAATAATGAACATGATCATGAGGTGTAGGTTGCTTTGATATATCAGGAGTGAGATCTATAAGTTACGGTCAAAACCTCAGTATGTTGGGCAGCCGCATTTAATGTTGATGGAACATATATTCTCAAGATGGAATTCATAATCTCTTAACGGAGATATAAAATATTCTCTTGAGATAAGTTTAATGGATTTGGTTATTCAGAGTGTTGGGCCCAACCACTTTAATAAGGAGTTACTAAAGTATATATTTATGAAATTGGATTTCATAAATATATGATAAATAATATAAAGGATTAAACCAAGTACTCAAGAATTAAGATGTAGTAATCTTCAAAGTGGAAGTCAACATTCATGATTTTGTACTACTACGAATATTTTAATGAAGAGGTTGCATGTATAATAAAGTCTTGGGATATAATTTATTAATAAGGCCTAGAGTGCAATTATATTCTTATAATGGTATTGAATATAATTAATGGTAACTTTGGACTTGTCAAGAGTTGATAGAAAAGCCCAAAGCCCATTAGAGCTAGAGTCTTATTTGTTCCCTTTGGTCTCATCTCAAGCCACAAACTAAAACCCAATTAGGTAGGCCCAAAAGGCTAACCCAATTAGATAATCAGTTTTTATTTAATAAGAGTTATTAAATAAAGAAACTACCAAGGTAGTTATTATGTACGTATGATGAAAAGAAAAGAAATCAGTTTTTCTCTACAAGGAGAAGAAGAATGATTTTTCTTTGAGAATCTATGTACAAAAGGACTGATTGAGAGACCATACATCTTGGGCACCATGTGGAATTGAGATGAAGAATAAAGGTATTCTCAAGTCTTGGTTTTGAATTTCACTGCATCAAGGTACGCTCTCTATTCTTTTTTCTAGAATTCAAAGTTACATGTTATCTTTCATGAATGAAGTAGATCCGTGTTTGTTGCTTCCGCTGTGTGTTTTGTATGAGATGCAAAACCAGATTTTCCAACAAATGGTATCAGAGCGGTCTTCAATATCATGCTTGTATAACATGTGATTGGGTTTTAGAATTAAAGAAATAGTTTTCTTGGTGTTTCAAAATTCTGCAATAAAATTTTCTGCATACTTGTTGCACGTATGGTCTGATATAGATACATGTTGGGTTTTATTAATTTATTGTTAGATTAATAATTGAACATGCTTCTATATGTTTTGATAAAAGATAGCAAGAAGGGAACTGTATGAAATCGTTTTTGCTTTCTGCACTAGGCGCCCATGTTCATTCTTGATTAAAGAATGAGGAAAGCCAAAATGTTTGTCTTTGTTTCGGTGTCCGAATCAAAGAGTTAACTGTTTTTTGGTTTTCGGTAGTGCGTGGGAAACTTGCTATTTATCGTGATCTACGATGTGGATTCATAGTTGTGAAAATTTTGCAGTCATTTTTCTGCATATTATAGTTTTTGAAACTATTGTTTAATTAAAACTGATTTTGATGTTATGATGTTGTTTAAGTTTGATTTTAACCATGTAAAATTGAATTTTAACACTTTAACATCAATGAAATTCAAGTTTTAATCTTAATCTCATCGTTTTTTATCATTAAGAATGTGTTTTGTTCATTGGAAACGTAAAAAACGGTTAACAGAAAAAATGGCTGTTTTTGGGCGTTTTCACGACTGGCGAGTCGCGAGTGAGTTGCCAGAGCTTCTAAATGAACTCGCAACTGGGCGAGTCGCCAAAACGAGTCTCCAAAACTCGCGATTGGAGTCTCACGGCTGGGCGAGTCGCCAAAACGAGTAGCCAAAACTCGCTACTCGCGTGAGTAGCCAGAATGAGTAGCCAAAAATTTTGACACCTATTTATTGATTTTTCACTTGTTTTTTACTAAGTGTTAAAACTTTGATTAAAAGCAAAGCTTTGTGATTAATTTTATAGTCCTTAAAAGTTTAGGACATTTATTGATCATTATCTAACTAAAAGACCTAATGAGATCAAAGATGTTAGTTAAATAGAACTCTTAGTCCTAAATTGTTTTATGATTAAAAGTCCTTAATTTATTTTAATTAGAGGTTTTTAATGAGATTAAAATTCTAATTAAAAGGTATATAGTTTCTAATGAGATTAGAATACTTTATCTAGTAAATTAAGAATAGAGTTCTATAGGTTTTGAATTTCACTGCATCAAGGTACGCTCTCTATTCTTTTTTCTAGAATTCAAGGTTACATGTTATCTTTCATGAATGAAGTAGATCCGTGTTTGTTGCTTCCGCTGTGTGTTTTGTATGAGATGCAAAACCAGATTTTCCAACACAATCAGCATCTGCAAACCCCTTCAAGTGTAAATCTGTGTTAGAGGAGAACATAAGACCCTTTCCTGGTTCACTTTTCAGGTATTGCAAGACTCTATATGCTGCATCCAGGTGTGGTTTTCTTGGTCTAGACATGTATTGACTAAGTTTATGGAAAACAAAAGTGATATCTAGTCTTGTGATTGTCAAATACAATAGCCTGCCTATTAACCTTCTGTAGCTACTTGGATCTTTAAGCTCTTCTCCCTCCAACTTACTTAATTTGAGATTTTGTTCCATAGGTGTCTTAGCTGGCTTACATCTAAGCATACCAGCATCATTAAGAACTTCAAGTGTGTACTTTCTTTGACAAAAAGCAATCCTTTTGTCTGATATGGCAACCTCCAGCCCAAGAAAGTACTTCAAGTCACCTAGATCCTTTAGCTTGAACTTGTCATCTAACATAACCTTGAACTTGTCTATCTCAGTTTTATCATTACAAGCTATTAAGACATCATCCACATACACTAAAAGAACCATGAAAACATCACCTTGCCTTCTAGTAAATAAGGAATAATCAGCTTTGGACTGAGTGAAACCAAGCTGAAGCAAAGTACTAGAAAACTTGGCAAACCATTGCCTAGAAGCTTGTTTAAGGCCATATAAGGATTTATTGAGCTTACAAACTACCTCGCCCTGGCTATGAAACCCTTGTAGAAAAGCCATATACACCTCTTCATCTAAATCACCATGAAGAAAGGTATTATTCACATCCAATTGACTAAGAAACCAACCCTGAATTGCAGCCACAGCAAGAAGAATTTTGACAGAAACCATCTTTGCCACAGGGGAAAAGGTTTCAAAGTAATCCACACCTTTCTGTGTAAATCCCTTAGCAACTAACCTAGCCTTGTACCTTTCAATTGAACCATCAACCTTGTACTTAATCTTGTATACCCATTTACATCCTATGGGTTTCTTACCAGCAGGCAGTAGGGTCAATGTCTAGGTATTATTAGCCTCAAGTGCAACTATTTCAGCAAACAGAAAGACTTGTAAGAAGGAGAGAGGTGGTGATAAGAAACATGTGAAGAAAGAGGATGGGAAGTACCTGAATGAGGAGGATTGGCATCAAGAACAAAATATACCTGATTGCAATGATAAGCCTGTAAATAAGAAGGTTGTTTGTCTGCTCTAAAAGACCTTCTAAGAGGGACAGGATCAACAACAGGTTCAGGAGGTTCTGCAGGTACCTCATCAAGCAAATCATCATCAAGGGAATGATGAATTTGGATGATTGAATCATGAGGAACAGCAGAAGAAGAGGGTTTGGACTGAAGGATGTTATCAAAAAGAGGATCAACAGCAGGAACACAAGGTAAAGGTAAAGCAGACTGAGGGACAGAACCACAAGAAGTAGAAACAAAAGGGAAAACAGTTTCATGGAAAATGACATCCCTGGAGACAAAAACAGTATGAGACTCAAGATCAAATACTTTATACCTTTTGACATTGTAAGGATAACCAAGAAAAACACATTTTCTTGCTCTTGGAGAGAACTTGGTCCTTGTATGAGCAATGGTTGAGGCAAAACACAAGCAACCAAAGACCTTGAGATGAGCATAATCTAGAAGTTTGTGAAAAAGGAGTTCAAAAGGAGTTTTATCATGCAATAAAGGAGATGGCAGCCTGTTAATGAGATAGGCAGCAATTAAAACACAGTCACCCCAAAATTGGATGGGAATTTGTGATTGAATTTGCAAAGCTTTAGCTATGGAAAGAAGGTGTTGATGTTTCCTCTCCACAACAGAATTTTGTTGTGGAGTGTAAACACAGCTATGTTGATGAATAATTCCATGAGAATTAAGAAAGTCAAACATATCAAACTCTTTAGCATTATCAGTCCTTATAGCTTTGATTTTTAGGCCAAACTGAGTATGAACCATAGTATAGAAAGAGTAAAATAACTGCCTAACTTCATATTTAGACTTCATCAAAAATAACCATGTTGCACTTGTAGCATCATCCACAACAGTTAAAAAATACTTGAAGCCATCCAAAGTAGGAGTTGAATATGGTCCCCATACATCCATATGAACCAAATCAAAAGCACAACTACTAAGTTTATTATGAAAAGGAAAAGGCAATCTCTTAAGTTTTGCCATAGGACAGATTTGACAATCTTTATTACATGAAGGTTGTAAATAAGGAATAACATGACACAAAGTATTGAGTTTGATGTCAGAGGGGTGACCTAATCTTGCATGCCAAGTGGAAGAAGATTGAGTATGAACACGTGTGGAAGTTGCTGCAATGAAATGACTAAAAACATCATTGATGTTGTGAGCAGCTAAGAAAGCAGCAAGGGAAGAACTAGATGAATGTTGAAGGCTGTCAGACTACAACAGATACAATCCATCAAGTGCCTTGCCTACCCCAATCGTTTTCCAGGAGGTAAGGTCCTAAACAAAACAATAAGCAAAGAGAAAAACAAGACAATATGGCTGAGATTGAGTCAAAGCACTAACAGATAATAGATTAAAAGTAAAAGATGGGACACAAAGGACATTCTTGAGAATAGGAGAAGAATATAGAACAAAAGTCCCAATGTGAGTTACTTGTACTGATTCCCCATTAGGCAATTGAACCAAAGACTGTTTAGTAGCAATAATTGAGGTTAACAAATCAACTGAATAGACAAAATGATCAATGACACTCTACCATAAGCCCTTTTATTGACCACTTGTGCTGCAAAGACACTATGAGAAAAATCAATACCTGCCATTGTCACATTAGTAGACTTAGAAGAAGATGCTACATTGGCCATTAAGGCTTCTGATGCTTGAGGTGTTGCTACAAGAGAGGAATTGGATGCACCAAACAAAGCAAGTAGCTTCTAACACTGCTCAAGTGTGAAGGCAGAAGGTTGATGCATTGGAGAAACAAATGACAAGCATTCTGAACTAGAACCTAAGGATACTTGATGTGCCATGGAAGATTTATTCTTGAACTTAAACCCTAGTGGAAAACCATGCAATTTGTAGCACTTATCCACAGTGTGACCAATCTTACCACAATGAGTACAAACTGGTCTATACTTACCCTTCCCACCAAAATTAGCAAGATTGGAACCATGAGTAACATGATCATTGGGCATTTTAGCATCTAAAACAGTAGAATCAACCTTAACAACAGAAGCATTTGGGATTGATCTTTGTGTTTCTTCTTGAATTAGCAAAGAATAAACCTTGCTGAGAGATGGAATTGGATCCATAAGCAACACTTGAGTCCTAACTTGTGAGAAAAAATCATTCAATCCCATTAGGAACTTCATCACAGACTCTCTGACTTGTAAATCAGTAAGCCTTTTGTTAATGTTGCATACACACTTTCCACAAGTGCATGAAGATAACGGACTAGGGTTTTGCAATTGATCCCAAAATACCTTCAATTGAGTAAAGAAATCAGTGATAGACATCTAACCTTGATGTAATTCTGCAATATCTTTTTGAAGATTGAAAACCCTTGGTCCATTGGTTTGGGCAAAACGATTCTTCAAGTCATTCTAGATCTCTAAGGCAGTGTCCTCATAAATGATGCTTGCTTGAAGCTTTGAAGAAACTGAATTGGTCAACCAGGTTTCAACCATGTTGTCACACCTGATCCATGCTTGCACAGCTGAAGGAGTAGATATCAATGGTGATGAGAGAGCCAGAGTCCCATCAATGAACCCTAATTTGTTCTTGGTGAGCAAAGCCTTCCTCACAGCTCGAGCCCAAGCTGAATAATTTTCTCCACCAGTTAAAGGTTGTGTAACAAGCACTAAACTTGGACTCTCTGCATGATGCAAGAACAGAGGGTCATCCATTGGAGAATCTTGCGAAGAAGAAGATGGATTCTTAGGTGCAGAGCCATTGGCAGAATCATTTGTAGTCATAGTAGTTGCAGCAAAAGCCATTGTTGGCAAAAGAAGAAAATTTTCTCAAAAACAGAGTGTTTTTCTCGAGAAAATTGAAAAAGAAACTGAAGAAAATGCAAAATCCTAGAAAGATTTGAGAATTTGCTCTGATACCATATCACAAAATGAATGGAAGAAGTCTATGCTTTCATTAATTAGCAAAGAAAGATTACAAAACCTTATATACAATGAGTAAAGCAAGCTAACCAATTAACTGCTACTAACAGAACAGAAAAACTAACTTTACACGTGTGTCTACAGTAATAACTAACATTCTCATGTGCCATCACTTAAAGGAATTAATTCAGCTACTAAACTACAAGCCGTATCTACAATATATAACTATCTTGTGTCGTTTATGCAGTGTTGTTCTTCTGATCAAGCTCTACTGCTCTTATTGCTCTGCTCTTGCTACTTCCTTGTGCTCATTACTGTCTACACTCTGATAGTAGTCTATGCTTTATGATAAAGAGCGTCTAATTTTAGTGAGATGAGCTCAACTAAGTTAAAAACAATGATACCAACAAGGAGTAAAATGAATACATAAAGAAAGACTTCAACATATATGAGACTTTGTGTTGAAAGGCAAATCTTCCGAAAATAATGTGAAAGAAGTGAACTGTATGAAAGGCACTAAGGAATTCGGGTAGCCAGCTTTAACTAGTCAAAATTAATTTCTCTTGAAATTATTAAGATGGTGATACATGTAAGCAACATAACAAAGAACAAAGACATGTATATCAATCGTCTTTGCTCTTATTAGCCTAAAACTTATAGCTTGTTTAAGCTGTGAAAGCTCTTTCCTCTCTCATTTCTTTCTCCATTTCCCTTCTGTTTTTTATATTCATATTCTACTGTCTTAAGAAAACTGTGATTATAAGTGCAAAGAAAAATTATTACATATTCTATTTCCATAGTTTACAAGCTTGGTTTGACATAGTGCAAGCCAACTGAGTTGCAGCTTCTCAATTATGGACTTCATAGAAGAATGAATGAGGAATATCATAAGGCTACAACACAACTTGGGTTGGGGGCTAAAACCAGACTCAACCTAAGCTTTTCAACCTCAGGCCCTAACCCAACCTTAAACCAAACAAATCAGCTCAAGCCCAGCTTGTTTTTAATGTTTTGGGCTCTGGCAAGCTCGCTATCTCGGGTTGGGTTAAGTTGGTCTTTTAACTGGATTAGGTTCAAGTAAACTTATACAATATATGACATCATAAATTCTAGGGGAATTCATTTCAAACCCTATTAAGTTTGGAGTAGTCTAAATTAAACCCTATAATTTGAAAATATCAAAATAAACCCCAAACTTCTGAAATGTATAAACTCTGGTGTCAAAACTGGTGTAACACTGTTACTTAAACGTTAACTATATATTAATAATAAAATAAAGAATAGACTGAATCTGGAGTTCCTTCAAGGCCCTGATGGAAAGCGGATCAAACACACTGGAATAGAAGCCCAAACCTCAAACCCATCAAATCAAAAACCATTGGCATCTTTACTGATCAAAACCCATGAGCTCATACTCCCAAAGGCCCAAACCCAATACAAATCCAATGCAATGAATATGATTTCGGGAACTTTACAGTAAAATTTTCTTAAAAATTCTATAAGATCTTAATCAAAAGTGGCAAGATTAAAATTCAAGGTTTGTCGGAAAAAAAAAATCCCAAAAAACTTTGGATGAATGTCATTTTTTGATTCTTGGCTTCTTGCCAGTTGCCACCATACTCAATAGGCTGGCCGAATTGTATACAAATGCAAAATTTGAAAAAGTGATACCTAGTAATTTAGCTAGGTGGTATAATGATACTATAATTTTACTACAATTTTACTACATAGGTCTTACAAAATGATGTGTCACTGATCACAAGTAATTTAAACATTAATTTATTATCTAATTAAAATAGAACCAATCACAGTTAATGTCATATCAATTTGTAAACATTTTGTAATAAAACTTGTAATACTTTTACTCTTTTAGTATTTTCCTAACTTAATATACACTTTTCCAAACAAAGGTAAAGGTTCTCTTTTTTGTAGGATTTGAAATATGTGGTTAGTGAGTGCAATAAATTTTTTTTTTTTTTTTTTTTTTAAGTTGGTTTGTAAGTAATTTTAATCTTAGAAAGACTGGTTTTTAAACTCGAAATCGTGACACATGAATTAAGTTCTGGTATGTACTTAGTTAGACATTTATCAAAGATAATATAATGAATAATACTAGTGGTGAGGATATTTCATGGTGCTGGCTTAAGAAAGAAGGGCGTTTCCTAATCTAAGGGCCCATTTCCAAGTAGAGATTAAAGAACATGTGAAGACAAGGACGGTTTTCACAAAGAGCATAAAAGAATCAAAAAGTGACGAAAGAAAAGGAAAGAAGAAAAGAGAGGGGACACACCATTTAGAGGTGAATAATTTCTTGGTTAAAAAGGGTGGACAGTGAAGAGAAAGGTTGTTTTGGATCCAAATACAAAACTCAAACCTATGTCCCCACATCACAAGGACCTTGTCCTCTTGTTTAACTTATCTTTGTGCATATATATGTTTGCATCTCTCTTGTTTGGTAAATTCTCCCAAAGTGGCATCTTACTTTTGTATATACCTCTGCCAAACCCAACCCGCAAGTCCCTGACCCACCCTCACTCTCTGTGCTTCAACCTTCAAGTTCAACTAGGTGAGCTAAAATCCAACCCTTCTTAATGCTATGTTTGGAAGTTTTGAGAGAGAGGAGAGTAGAGGGGAGTAGAAGGAATGAGAGTAGTGGAGAGTAGAGTAGAGGGGAATGGTTATCTTCCACTTTATTTGGATGTTTTTAAAATTAAGTAAGGGGAGGGAAATAATTAGTCTTTTCATTTGTAATTTTGTTAATATGGTAAGGGTAAATTTGATAATTTACTTGGTCAAACATTTTAATGCTCCACACTCCCTCCAAATCTCTCCAATTTTGGGGAATTAAAAATGAAGGGTTAGAAGGAGTTCAAACCCCTCAAAATCCTTCTCCCTCCTTCCTTAAAAAGCATCCAAACAATGTAATTAAATTACTCTCCCTCCCTCTACTCTACTCCCCCTCCTTCCCTCAACATCCAAACATAGCATAAAGGAAAAATAAAGTTACAAATTTTTTTAAAAATTTGCACATGACCACATGAGGTTCTCATGAAAAAGTCCACATCATTGAGCAAGTTCTTTTGAGATATCTCATTTGAAGCAACAAGACCCACAATTCCGTTAATTAATGGTACAATTAAACTTTCACATTTTCTTTTGAAATTTGAATGAAAATCCTTAGAACCCCTGCTATTTATGTCTATTTTAATGTAAATCTTCTAATTCTAAAATTGATATAAGAAAGTACAATTTATTGGATTTTGAGCTATTATATTATGTAATTACCACGTGAGATGTAAAAGTTAAGGTAGTAAAAAAAATTTAAAAAAAAAATGATAAAAAGGTTAAAAATAATTACAAGCTGTAATTGCTTTTTTCCTTAAAAAAAATAAATAAATAACTGTAATTGCTTGATATACCGGATCTCAATCCCAATTCAACCTCACCTGATCACTGTGACCAACAAAAAAATAATAATCAGCCATGCTAAAGGGAAAAGATCATACGCCGAAAGCTTTCATACGGCTTTTCCGCAGCATCTTTCGTGCAACCGTGCAACAAAGGAAAGTTTGTTTTTTTATCGGTGGATCTATTTTAGATTTTAACATAATAAAATAATATAAACATTTAGATGTGGTAAAATTTGACACAACCTGTGAACTCGACATGACACGACACAAAATTAGTAGGTTATGAATTGAGACTTAATGGATACGT